>CAWUFW010010111.1:0-725352 GCA_963921515.1 Calotriton arnoldi
CAGAGACCACTGCTTTGAACTTGAACCTTATTTTTGCAACCTTTGAACTATTTTTGACAGCCTTTCAACAGCTATCCTATTTTTGACAGTATTGTGGCCTTTACAGTTATTGGTCTTGTGATAAATCTGCCTTTATATAAAGATACTTATTTTTTATAATAACTACTTGTGTGGTGTCCCTTTGTAGTGTTCCTCAATGTGTTACTGTGTATGATCATAAATGCTTCACACCCTGCCTCTGAGATAAGCCTACCTGCTCGTGCTACGTTACCACAGGGTTGAGCAGGGGTATTAAAGAGGGTAGCCCTCTCACTCTGACTTAGGAAGAAGGGTCCCTACTTGGACAGTGGCCAGCCATTGCCAACTAGAGACCCCCATTTCTAACACCATGTGAAGGTTGCATTGAAGATGATATTCTTAGTCACAGATGGGAGGGTGCAGACTGTGCAAGTGCTGCACGGGTAGTGACCCTGAACAGGCGGAACTGTCTTTGTGTGTTAACCGTTCGTGTCTGAGGCCTGGTATGGATCAGTATGTCTTTCAGATTCTTTGATCGTCTGAAGGCAAATCGTGGTTGTTCAAGGGTCATGCTCCCAGTATTTAATGTGCCCCAATGTTTCCTGATGAAATTTTTTATCCTATTGGAGGCTGGAGTATATGTTGTTACACATGTCAACATCTCTGTTTCTGCTTTTTGTCTGGGTTCTAATAGAGCCTCCCTGTTATTGTTTCTTGCACGTTTTTTGAAAGGGCAATACTGCGTGCATGATATTCACGTTGTGCAAGACTTTTTGCCAATGTTTCTGCTTCTGTTTTATAGTCCTCCAGTTGGCTACAATTTCTGCGGAGTCTCAGAAACTGTCCCACAGGGAGATTCTCTTTAAGGGCACGCGGATGGCAACTACTAAACAGTAGAAGGCTGGTGCGATCCGTTGGCTTCCTATATATTGTTGTGCTCAAGGTACCATTGTCTAGCCTTATCAAGAGATCAAGGAACGGAATTTGGTTGTCTGACATGGAGCTTGTGAATTTGAGGTATGGATTCAAGGTATTAATCCGTACGCAGAAATCATTACATGTATCCACATTGCCTTGCCAGAAGATGATTATATCATCTATAAACCTCTTCCAGAGGCATAGATTTTCCTGGTATGGGTTGGAGTCGTTTAAAATGAATTCCTCTTCAAAAGAGGCCATGAACAAACAAGCTGCACTAGGGGCAGAGAGAAAAATGTGCCATATCTACTTAGATATGGTGCATTCATTTTCTCTCCGTGTGATGGCGCACATTTGGCAGCTGTGTGCTAATTCAAGGGTGTGCGCGTTCTCTGATGCATGCCTTTACTACCCATGACTTTACCACGCAATGCCTTTACCATGCATATACCTTTACCATGCATGCCTTTACAATGCAAGGGAAGTATATGGTAAGGTAAGTGAAACATATATATACATATATATATATATCACTGCTTCAAGGTTGTCCACCTGTAAGTAGCACTCGAGCACCAGCTTGATTCATGTGTAGGTAAGGACGGGGAACCGCCCGTAGGAGCCGCTCCATAGTGGTATTGCCTGACGCGTTTCGAATCACCATATGAATCTCTTCAGAGGCTTTAATGGAACGGCAATGGGAGGTTCAAATGAAACTGTGCCTTCTGGGAAGTGTAGTGCGGGTAGCACATAATCAGGTCCTGTATGGACCCCACAGGTGGGCCCGTCCACGATCCTATATACAGCTGCTGTTCCACTTTCGTGGCCCCCAATCTTACGGGGTGGTGCACACTCCGCGGCTGGACTGCTGCGTTAAAATCACTGCTCCAAGGTTGTCCACCTGTAAGTAGCACTCGAGCACCAGCTTGATTCATGTGTAGGTAAGGACGGGGAACCGCCCGTAGGAGCCGCTCCATAGTGGTATTGCCTGATGCGTTTCGAATCACCATATGATTCTCTTCAGAGGCTTTAATGGAACGGCAATGGGATGTTCAAATGAAACTGTGCCTTCTGGGAAGTGTAGTGCGGGTAGCACATAATCAGGTCCTGTATGGACCCCACAGGTGGGCCCGTCCACGATCCTATATACAGCTGCTGTTCCACTTTCGTGGCCCCCACTATGGAGCGGCTCCTACGGGCGGTTCCCCGTCCTTACCTACACATGAATCAAGCTGTTGCTCGAGTGCTACTTACAGGTGGACAACCTTGGAGCAGTGATATATATATATATATATATAAAATGCAATACTGAGAAAATAACAATGTCTAACAACAAAGCATTCTTGTGTTGATTTCTTTATTCATTCACTTGATTATTTTCTTAATACAGCCACAGTCAACACGTGTTTCCCGCACACTGCGCTTCTTCAGGGCTGTTATATTCATAGAAAATATACAATTCAGTTTACACAAAACACACTTTAAATTCAGTATACCTTTAAGAAAGAGTTTATATATTTATATAGTTAAAGTTAGGAAAATATTTTTTTGTTTTGCCAATGTCTTTGGCACCATTTGACAAAGCTTTTCAAAATTTTCAAAATTAGTATGACGCTCAGTTCAGGTGCTGTGTTGAAAGTTTCAGGGTGATCTGTCGAGCAGGCTGTAATGCTTTTTCCCCATGCTAACTCCCATGCATGACTACAGCCCAAACCACTGGACGGAATTACGCCAAATTTGGCAGAAATGTAGCTCCTGGTCCAGAAAGAACCCTTTTTGCTATTCGGTGCAAATCTGTACAGTAGTTTTTGAGATAGTTAAAGAAAAACAGATTTGTATATCAAGGGTCAGGAAGCATTTGCGACTATTTTGCGATGATTCGCAAATGGACGCGCTAACAGGAATGGTGTGATTGGCTGGCCACAACCTGAGCAGAAAGTTAAGGATGCCATTTTATGTAACGGGGCATGGTCTTGAGGGCTTTAAATATTTATTTAAAACAACAGAAGGGGTCAGAGTGGAGGTAGCCTGACCTCATGGCTGGAATATAAGGGTGTTTAAGGGACCCCTTATGTGCAAAACACATCCAAAAACTTTTTTTTGCCACATACGAAAGCCGCAAATGCGTCATGACACTCAGCGTGGCCCCCACGTAACGTTGCAACAAATCACAAATTTCGCCGAAAGTTTAAAAAAAATTAATTCACAGACTCATTCAAACACTAATGCATTCTCTCTCATCACTCACTATGAATTACCAAATCAACGCAGTGTCCTCAGCTTGCTTATACATGCTCTGCCTGCTTTGAAAGACATTCAGATGGATCCCCACAGAATCCATAAAGATGGTCACCCACACACTCATCGCCAGCAGACTCGACTACGGCAGCGCACTCTACGCCGACATCACTCAGAAACAGTCCAAGAAACTACAGAACGTCCAAAACACCACAGCCAGACTGATCCTCAACATCCCCCAGTGCAGCCACATCATGCAACACCTCTGACAACTCCACTGGCTCCCGGTCAATAAGAGAGTCACTTTCAAGCTCCTCTCTCATGCCTACAAAGCTCTACACAACAAAGAAGCAGCATGCCTGAACCACAGCCTCACATTCTACGTACCTGCCAGACAACTCTGATCCTTCCAACTCGCCCTCGGCTCCGTCCCCAGGATCCTCAAGACCAGAGCCAGAGGAAGGTCATTCTCCCAGCTCGCAGCCAAGACCTGGAACGCCCTCACGTCAGGTGACGCTGACCCAATTCAGGAAGGACCTCAATACCTGGCTCTTCGAATGATCCTCCACCAAGTCCGATCAGCAGCCTACCCTCCCCCAGCACCTTGAGACCCTCACGGGTGAGTAGCTGCGCTTTACAAGTCCCTGATTGATTGATTGACAGACACTCATACTCTCTTACATCCACTCACAGACCTACTCAGACACTCATGTACACCCTTACAGACCCACTCATAGACTCACACACCCACTCACAGACCCACTCAGAGACTCACACGCCCACTCACAGACCCACTCAGAGGCTCACATGCCCACTTACAGACCCACTCAGAGATTCACGCACTCACTCAGAAACCCACTCAGAGACTCATGTACCCACTCAGAGACTCGCACACCCACTCACAGACTCAGGCACTCACTCACAGACCTACTCAGACACTCAGGCACCCACTCAAACACCCACTCAGAGATTCACGCGTTCACTCACAGACCCACTAAGACACTCATGCACCCATTCACAGACCCATTTAGACACTCACACACCCACTCACAGACCCACTCAGACACTCACACACCCACTCACAGACCCACTCAGACACTCATGCACCCATTCACAGATCTTCTCAGGCACTCATGCGCCCACTCACAGACCCAATCAGAGGTTCACACACCCACTCAGAGACCCACTCACAGACTGATGCACCCACTGACAGACCCACACAGACACTGACACACCTACTCACAGACACACTCTCACACTGAGTCAGAGACCCACTCAGAGACTCATGGACACACTCACAGACCCTCAGAGACACCTATATATCCACTCAGACATTCACTCAGAGACTTAAGCACCCACTCATAAACTTACTCAGAGACTCATGCATCCACTCACAGACCAATTCAGAGACTCACGTACTCACTCACAGACTCACTCAAATAGTCACACACCCACTCACAGACCTACTCAGAGACTAACGCACCCACTCACAGACACACTAAGACATGCTTACAGCTACTCACAGACCCATTCAGACACTAACAGACCCAGTCGGTCACTTATATAATTGTGAATTTTAAATGTGCTGGTGTCTCTTGAATGTCTACTTTTGTATTGTGAATTTGAGGTGTACTGGCGGAAAATGAACCAGTGTTTGGGAAACAGGGTGGCTCTGAGAAAAGCCTTTGTGGTTATTGTGTGTAGAAGATAACTATGCATAAAACAGGATGCAGTGTTTCAAATTGTTAAGAACACCCTGGTGCCCTTCTCTGTGAAGTGAACTCCATCACTTCTATAAATACCATCCATGTCAAAGTGCAAATTGTTGTTGTAGATAGAGCCCATGTTATGGTCTCTGAGGAATGCTGAAATAGTTTTATTGACATGTTTCCTGGCTTTGTGTATCTGTGGGCAGAGCTCGTTTGACCACTTCCATTTCTGCCTTTGGCTTATGTTGGAGAATACCAAGAGTAGTCTGAGGGAGAAGTACCATTATTTGAGGCAAGGTATCCTTCATTTTGATTTCCAGTCCTACCCTAGTAAGTGTGCTTAGATCATTGCCACCACAGTGCACAATCATGAGGTCAGCGTGCTGGCAATCCTCAATGTGTTCAACCAAAGACAGCAATTGATGCCACTTTAATCCTCTCTGGCCAATCCAAGTAATGTCCACAATAGCCAAACCCAAGTCCCTGTCATTGGCACTCTTTCTAGCACACTGTCTAGCCCAAAGCACAAAGCTGTGAACCACAATCCACACTCTAACCATTTTGGAGGCAAGGAGGAGTAGTACACAGGAGAAGGCTGGAGCTGAATGAGTCCGTTTTCAAAATGAAAGGCAGTTAAAATGAAGGAGAGGGCCTGGTTTAAAAAACCATGTTTGATTAGATGGTGTAAATATGCAGGTTGATAAAATTAGGTAGTGTCTTTAAAGGATAAGTAGATCTGTAATAGGCTCTGGGAAAAATAAAAAAATGTAAAGTAAACTGGAACATGCTTTTAATTCTGAATAGTCAACCACACCTGCTGCTGTTCATTTTGAAACATTTATGTTGTTTCTAGAATGTGCTGTGAACGTATGACCTACTGGTTCAAGAGAGTGTTCCAAAGGGGGTTGGTATGGAAACATAGCTAAGAGACAGTGGGTATTAAACAGAGTGTAGTGTTTTAGTTACAGTTAGAGTGGTTTAGACTCATTATTTATGAAGGAGGGTTTATTTTCCTAGTCAGAGGTTTCTTAGGAAGTGTAGTGTAGTTGTAAAGTATTAAGAGTACAAAGCTAAATATGTTTTTGGACTCCCATACTTATTCGCAAATTCATCATAAATTTACACAGGTCTTTTATTTTTACTGAGCTGCCAACCACCGATAGCTCCCCGCTGCATTGATTGTCCACTGTTATAGCAGTTGTCGCTTCAAGTGCCCCGCTACCTTCCTGCACAGGATCATAAACCCAAAATGCAGCTAAACTGGTACTCACAGTGTCCTCTGGGGGATCAGTGTTCTCCTCCGTCAGCACTGTCAAAGCCCCTCCATTCAAAACAGAAGTTACTCCTTTCTCCACAATAGTCGTTTTCTCCTTTGATCTCCCTTGTCCAGCGAACATCCCAGGGATCACCCTGTGCTGTCTGACAGGTTCCGTCTCTCCCCCGGGACGCTGTTCCTTGTTTTGGATTTTGACTGCCTCTGCCTCCTTGCTGCCTGCTAGGGGAGTAGCGTCCCCTGCCTTTCTCCCGCCCGGAGTCTTCCGCGGAGCCAGCGGACCTCGTAGACTCCCTGCGGCATTCCCCGCCATGCGCCACTCTCCGCTCGATCCCGTGGAGGCTTCGACGGCTTAGGAGGCATCCCACTCCGTGAGGAACAAACTCGCAGCCCCCCGCTGCACCAACGGAGAAGCGATTTCAGCGCGGCTCGGACCAGCACCAACAGATAAGTGGGGCTCCTTACTTCGTCTGTCAGCCTCTTTCTGTGCACCCACCAGCCGCCGTCTCTAATCAGGGGAATAGTCATTCGTGAAGTCGGGGTTTAAATCATCTAAATCGTCTAAATCACATTTGTACCATGGAGCAGTGATGAGTGGCTTTCAGCAGCGTTCACGCAGCCGCCATCTTGCCTCGAAGACCTTACATCTACTGGTATTCTGGGGAAGGCTGGGGGACCCCGAGTGCGGAGAAAAATTCTTCTCCCTAAATGAGGATTCCAATCCCAGTGAAGGGGAGACCTCAGGAATGGATAATATAGGTACGGACTCAGAGAGTGCCCTCTCTAATCCTAGTACCCAAAAATGCCTGCCCTCACTAACCAAGAGAAGAAGAAGAACTCATAGTGGAAAAAAACTTGGTGCTGGTCAATCAGGTTCTGATAATAGTCGCTCCAGCCAATTAAAATGGGATTACTCGACTACTCAGTTTTTAACGGAAGATGGAGGATGTGATGATGCAGACCTTTCGGAAGGCCCTCAAAGCCAATCTAACCTTCCTTCGACGAAGGTAGCATCGTCCCCATCGATGAGCTTGATATATTCAACTCTCAAGCAGATGCAGGGGGAAGCAAGACAAGAACATAAGCGGGCCCACCTTGCTACAAAGAAGCTTCAAGGTGCCATTAGGAAAGTAAATAAATCGTGCGCCGAGATCGCAGAGAGAACTACGGCTCTTGAAGAACGGGTGGTTGCTTTGGAGGCTGTAACAGAAAACTCAGCCCGACAAGTCACGTCAAATGAAACACGGATGTCAGACGTGATGTGGAAGTTAGAAGATTTTGAAAACCGCCAGCGGCGTAACAATTTAAGACTTCTTGGTATCCCGGAAAATGCAGAGGGTGGGGACATCCGAGGCTTTGTGCTGCGCCTGCTGAAGGGTGGTTTTCCCGAACTCTCACATTGGGACTGGGATACTGAGGTGCAGCGTATACATCGCTTTCCACTTATGCTCAAGAAAAGGCAGGGGCAGAATGGGGTGATGGAAAAACCCAGAGCTATACTGATTTTTTTGGGAAATTTCCTCCTTCGACAGGCAGTGTTTGATAAAGCCCGACCTGAATCAAGACGCACGGCGGAAGGCCACACCTTCTTTGTTAGGCCAGATTTCTGCCATATTACAGTAGAAAGAAGGTGGAGGCTGCGCCAGTTAATTTTACCATTTCAAAAGAAAGGATGTGAAGCCTATCTACTCAGCCCGGCACGACTTTAAAAAAAAAAAAAAAAATGTATTGCCATTTTCATATGAAAATACATAAACACGAACAACAGAACGAGCCAGTGCATAGACAATGTATATCCAGGAATAAAGACTGCATTTACGGTTCACTGCAAAGCTAGTACAGAAAGTGCCTTCATCCCGAGTGCTAGTCATGCAAGCCTACAATTTACTTCATTGTGATGTCAATCAAGAAATATACGTCTGAGGGACTGTCGTTTATAAATCTAAAGCCTCAGCTTATATTGTGTGCATGTTCATCAGGGTAGCTACATGAAGAGACTAGTGTAGCAAGTTATAGTGGCCCAACGGGTGACCTCGTGTGCACCAATGTGTCCCCGTCCGATCCCTGCCGTTCCCGGGCCCAGGTGATGAATGGTTCCCAAATGTCCCTGGGTCTAGAGGTGGGGGCATCAGTTCCCAAAATGTGGTGAGTTGGGAGTGGCCGTACATGACGTCCCTTATCCATTCCTTAATGGAGGGCACCCTCCTCTTCCCCCAGTGCACCGCCACCAGTCGTTTTGCAAGCAGGAGAAGTAGAGCATGGAGTTTGCGTGTCTTGGGTTGCGTGTCTTTAACATAGCTCAGCAATCCTAGTAGGGGGTGGGAGCTAGAGATGTGCCAATGATCTGATTTATCAATGAGAAGATTGTGGACCAGAATGACGCCAGTCTCTGGCAATCCCATGCCATGTGTAAGAATGAGGCGGATTTAAAACCGCAGCGCCAGCAGCTATCGTCGTCTCTGAGTCCCATACCATATAGACCTACGGGCGTCCTGTAAAATCTGTGGAGGAATTTGAAGTGAATCAGGCGAAGCCTATAATTTGGGGACAGTTCAGTGAGTTGGCGACAACAGTACGCCCATTGATCTTCAGTCAGTGGCACAGGGAGTTCCACGTTCCAGCCCTGCAATGCTTTGGGCTTCACCAATGGAGCCGAGGTCTGCATCTGTGTGTAAAGTCGTGTGATGAGTTTACGGGGTGAGGGGAGCGTAGCAGGTTTTCTAATGCCGACAGTGAGGGAGGGGGCGCCGGAAAGCTGTCATGGAGGGAACGGCAGGTAGCGCGCAATTTATGATATAGGAAGAGTTCAGCAAATGGTACCGTGTGACCTTCATCTGCTGTCGGGGGAGCGAAATGTGTTTTCGGGATATAGATCAGCAAACGTGCGGAGGGTCATTTTTTGCGCCAGTGGTTTGCTAATACCATCTTTCAAAGTTGGTATCATAGGGTTGTGTGCTAATGGTATCGAAGGGGCATACAACACGGGAGCGCCCGCCCGCTTACGCAGTTCATCCCATGCCCAGCGTAGGGTCTCTGAGGTATCTATGCAATCTCGAGGGTGGCGATATGGCCGATACAGTGCCACACGTATGGGGACAGGTGCAACTGCATCGGCCTCCACAGCCACATGGGGCTGAAAGGGCGTTGGGTGGACCCAGTGGTGTAGGAACTGAGCCTGAGCGCATAAGGCGTATAGCTGCATGTCGGGAGCGCCCATACCACCCTGTGTCAACGGGAGTGTAAGAAGCTCCCATGAAACCCTAGCCTGCCCACCCGCCCAAACCAGAGAGACCAGCAGCGATCTAAGGGTCTTAAAAAAGGAGTGTGTTAGAGGGATCGGGATATTAGCAAATAAATAAAGGAATTTTGGTAAGATAACCATTTTTGCTAGGGCTATTTTCCCTGCTAGAGATAGCGGGAGTTTGCTCCATAGTGTTACCTTCGCCTCCAACCAGGCAATAGCGCGTCCGTAATTTAAGGACCATATTTCCTGCAGGTTACGGCTGATCCAGATGCCCAGCTATTTGACCGTATCGGTCTCCCATCTCAGTGGGAACTCAGATGTCACCGGGACTGTATTATCCATTAATGGGAACATGACGGACTTAGCCCAATTGATAGAAACACCAGCCAGCCCACCGAATCTAATAAATTCTCGTAAGAGGGGGTCTAGGTTTACCATGGGGTCTGTGATGTATAATGTGACATCATCAGCATAAAGTGGGATGAGGAGGCTTCTGGTACTGAAACCTATTCCCCTGGCCGTATGGTGTTGCCTGATACGCGCGGCAAGGGGTTCCATCGCAATCGCGAACAGCAGGGGGACAGGGGACATCCCTGCCGCGTGCCGTGTGAGATAGGGAAGGGTTCCAACAGGAGGCCATTCATTTTGATATGAGCCGTTGGTTTGGTATATAGCAATCTAATGAGATTGAGAAAAAGGGGCTAAACCCCATGCGGGCCAAAATAGCAAATAAATACGGCCATTCGAGTGTGTCGAATGCCTTAGTGGCATCGAGAAAAACTGCGGCAGCCTGTACATCCGAATGGAGGTAATGCAGCACTGAGAAGATCGTCCTGAGCTTATGAGAAGTAGACCGCCCGGAGATGAAGCCCGATTGGTCGGGGCGCGCGATGAGGGGAAGCAGGGGTTGCAATCTATTGGCTATCAATTTGGCCAAAATTTTGACGTCTACATTTATTAGTGATAACGGCCGATATGAATCGAGTTCAGTCTCGGGTTTACCGGGTTTTAATAAAGTGATTATGATTGCCTTGCGCATGGTTAGGGGTAATATGGCGGTGGAACGGGCTTCTTCATAGAGTGCCAACAGATGTGGCGCTAGTTCTTCCACATATGACTTATAAAAGGCGGTGGTTAGGCCATCAGACCCGGGGGCCTTGTCTAGGGGCAAGCTACGTATGACCTGTGTGACATACTCTACTGTAATCGGGAAGTCCATGTAGTCTCTGTACCGTTGGTTAAACCAGATCAGCTCCAGAGAGTCAAGAAAGGACTTAATACCCTCTGGGCATGTCTCCTGGGTGGCAGTGTAAAGTCTAGAATAGAACGAAGAGAACTCATCTAGGATATCCTCCTGCCCCCGGACAGTAGCCCCCTGTGTGTTGATCAACTCGGGGATGTAGGTGGTGGAACGCGGAGCACAGATCATACCAGCCAATGTCTTGCCCGGCCTATCACCCTCTCCATATCTCCTTGCCTCTGCATATTTCCAGAGGAACTTGACTTCCCGCTGCGCCTCCGCATCATATTCAATCAGTTTGGCCTTCAATAGAGCCAAGATAGTTAGGTCATTGGAGGAATAAAACCGTGTTTACAGCCCTTTAATTTGAGACTCAAGAGAGGCAAGTGTGCCCCGTATGGCTTTCAACACACCAGCCTGACGGGCAATACATTGACCCCTAATGACCACCTTGAATGCTTCCCAGAGGGAGGCTTCCGTGTCCACCGAACCGGCGTTGAGGGTGAAGTAGTCCGTAATATCCGTCCTTATTTCTTCCTTGAAAGCCTCATCTGAGAGGGCATGTGGTGGGAGATGCCAAGAGAACATGCGTGGGGGAGGACTTAGGAAATGCCAATTTTAACAGGCATGGGGCATGGTCTGACAGGGATCTCGGCAGATGAGTCACCTCAGTAGTCCAAGTGGCCACGCCACGAGAAACCAACCAATAATCCAAGCAGGACCAGGCACCGTGGTGGTCAGAGATACAAGTGCCTTCATGGAGCTCGGGGTGTCTATGGCGCCAAATATCAACCAGGTCTCCATCTGAGATTATGGCGTTTAAGGCTGTACTTGCCGAAGGGTGTAGGGTCCGGGCCACCCCCGTCTGTCCAGATCGTCATTCAATATAGCATTAAAGTCCCCCCCAGATAATGGTACTGCAACCGGTCGCCCTGACTCTAGCCCAGATGTCCTGGAAGAAACTAGGGAGTCCACATTGGAACCGTATAGTGCAACTATCGCAACCGGAATCCCACCCAATGAGCCCAGTATGATGAGAAATCTACCGTCGGGGTCCCTGTGTACGTCCCCCTCTCTCCACTCCAGCCCCCTCCTGACCAGCACCGCCACCCCCGGGAATAGTTAGAATATATGGAGGAGTAAACGTGGCTCCACCTGTTTTGCTTTAGTCGTGGGGAAGGCACGGCATTAAGGTGGGTCTCCTGTAATAAACATACGTCAATGTTATGCCTTGATAGGTAGGCATGTACGAGTCTAGATTTTCTACAGTCATTCAGTCCTCTGATGTTCCATGTGAGAAAGTTCAGAGTGATAGCGTGATGGCACATAGCGTGAATTGTGAGTGAACAGCTAAGCATAGGCAACACGGCATGAACCTGGAAGTGTCAAAGCATTTAACATAGTAGCAAGCAATCATACTGGCTAAGAACATAAAAACAATCCCCCCAACCCTCCACCCACTCCAACCCCCCAATCAGGTTATGTAGAGTCCCTCAACATCATAAGGGAACAGGTAAGAATAGGGAAACCTCCCATGGGGGCGCAGAACCACAGGCGTACTCCCCTGACTAAACAGGGTGGCCGGGAAACTGCGGAGAGCTCAACCAAGGGTACAAATAAGGCGGACATACCAACAACGTGTCGTATCAATAGCCGGAGAGACCGGCGCGCGGAATATAACACATCTCAGTTCCATATGTACCAATCCCCCCCACGCAGCATACGGTCTGTCAAATCCGCCCTCGGGGCTCACAGGATATACGGCTGGCTGCCTCTAGTTGAAGGGAGTGCAAAGGAAAATTGAAACACAACATTCAGTTCCCAATAGAGCCAGAACTCGCGGCACTCCCTCCCCGGCAACTTAAAACAAGACATCACGGACAGATAGTGCAACTATTGCAACGGTCCATTAGTTGTTGTCGCTCAGTCTGTCTTCAGCAGCAACGGGAGATCTATTGCCCTGCTTCGCCTGTTTACCACCGATGTGCTTTGCGAATTTCAGGGCGGATTTGGCATCAGTGAAAAAATGGGCTGTGCCTTCGTGGGTGACCTTTAGTTTGGCTGGGTATAGCAGCGAGTAAGGGATTTGGGCTTGAAGCAAGAGACGTTTAGCCAGCAAAAATTCACGCTGTGCCGACTGCACCACAGGCGTGAAATCTGGGTAGAAAGAGATTTGGTTGTCCTTATGCGTGATCTTCCCTTTCTCGCGTGCCAGTCGTAAGATAAGGTCTCGGTCCTGATAATTAAGGATCCGGGCCAGTATCGGTCGGGGCGTAGCACCAACAGGTGGTTTAGGGCCGAGGGTCCGGTGCGCCCTCTCAACCGCAAATACCGCAGACAGATGGGTACCTAAGAGTTCTCGGAGCAGTTCAGACACATAAGTTTCCATTGTGGCGATGGCTGTAGTCTCTGGTATGCCCGTGATGCGCAGGTTGTTGCGGCGCGACCTCGCCTCCAAGTCCTCATTTTTGGCACGAATGAGACCCAGTACTTTATCTATCTGTAGTAGTTGTTCCTTTGTTTCCACCTGAAATTCGTGGAAGTCGGAAGTCCTATTCTCAAGGATATCGAGTCTGGTTTCGTGGGCGCCCACCTGTGTCTTGACCGCATCGAGCTGGGTAGTGAGCGTATCCAGCTTGGTGTCTATATTTCGCAAGCTGGACCGCATCTCGAGCATCAGGGTACGCAGGTCTTCTCCCCAGTCCTCCATCTGTGACTCCGCAGGCCTCTCCACGCAGGCATCGGGGTCCGACTCTGTGAGCCTCGTAGCCCTCCGCTGGTCGAAGGTCAGCTTTGGCTGCTTGGCGTCCTGCTTGCCCATGGCGCCTGTGTAGCGCGGCAGTAGTGACACACCGGGGGTGCTTCTCCCACCCGACCAGCTCACCTGCTACTCGAGGATCCGCAAGAGCTCCACGCTCCTCTAACCCCGGGGAACGGACAGGAGATCGCCCACACTCAGTGACAAAGATGAGCAACACGTATGTAATTGTCCTGGGGAGGACTCGGCCTCGCGTGGGCGCCAAGTGGTGAGTGGGCCAATGGACTGCCCACTAGGTGCTAAATCTGGTCACAGCGTACCCAATCTCCCCGAGTACACGGTATGTTCCACAAGGATTGGGCACCCACACAGGGCAAGCTGTGATTTTCCCAATGCGGCGAAGATCCCTGCACTCAGGCCGTCAGGCGCCGCCGTCACCCCCACCGCACGCCCGTGGGCCCCGAGTGACAAAAATAGCAAATAGGGGGTGCTTCAGGCGCCGACCAACTCCCAGTGCGTCCAACCCCTGCGAGCGTAAGTGGGTCCTGTAGGTTATGGGGTTCCCGCCCAGGCCAGGTGCATGACACTCACGGTTAGAAGATATCCTCGCTTTTGGGACTGTGGATATCGCCGTCTTTCACTCCGCAGATCCGACGGGAGCATCCAGTCAAGGCAGCTGCAGCAGCGGCGAAATGAGCTCCTCAGAACACCGCACCAGCTGGTCCAATAGATTGTAGGCAGATCAAATGTGCGCAGCAGCACCAGGCCCCCACAACAAAATGGCTGTCCCGCTGAACGCGGGCCCTTCAAACCAAAAAAAAAAAAGGAGTGTGGGGCTCCGCCGGTATCAGGTCAGTTCACTGGCACAAAGTCATCCAGGGCAGCATTGATTGGGGCATATTTGGGAAGTGTTGGCAGCAGCGCAGCCCCCAGGCGTGACACAGATGCGCCGCAGGCGAGTTCCATGCCTGCTCGGAGTTTCGGGTATCGCTCCAGCCACCCGCGGCCCCAATTTAGCTCTGCAGCGCCGCACCTCCTCTCGCAGGTTGGGCCGCGCTGCCGAAGGTCTTGTGGCAAGCAGCACAGCGCCGCAGAGGGATCGGGTACCCTCCGGGGTCCACAAGCAGAAAGAAAGTTCACGGGCCCGCTCCGACCAGGGCCCTCCTCGCGCATGCCACCGCGGGCTCGATTTGTTAAATGATATGCCCAGGCAGCAGCTCAGCAGGCGCACGCTGTCCACGCCCAAACAGCAAGGGGGACTGCTCGGCCCCGGAGTGGAGCTCGGGATCGCAAGTCTCAGCAATCGTCTCAGCCTGATGTCCGCAATCGGTGAGAGCGTATGAAACGCGGTGGGAGCTCTCCAGTTGTCCGGATTATAGCAGGATTATTACCCGGCCGGCGGAGCTCACTCAAAGAGCGATCATCTTGCAGCTCCGCAGGCCACGCCCCCAGCCCGGCACGACTTAAAATCATTTGTAAGGGAACCACCAGAGTATTCTCCTCAGAGATACAAGCTCAAGATTTTTTGCGAGAAATCTCTGAAAATTAAGGGCATGAACGGACCTGAGGGATAATCAGGGATGGTAGAGGGAGGAATCTGGTTAAAACTGGTTTGATGTGTTTGTTGGTTTTGGTTTGCTTGCTCGTTCTCTATTATCACTTGGGGGTTGCTTTTCTTTTTTTGTAGGGTGGAGTGGGATGAGTGGCGGTGGGAGGCAGCTTTATGCAGGAGGCATCCCAAGGGTCCATGGACCTTTTTTGCCTAGGGGGAGAGGATAGGGGGGATGAGAGGGGAAGGGGAGTGGTGGGGGCAAGGGGGGAGGATGGGGGGGCGGATCCAGTCAATTAAACTTGTTGATTTAGTATTTGTAGGTAGCAGGAATTGGAACAGTCAGGACTTGCTGTGGTCTATGAATGGCATTGGGTAAATTGCGTATAGCCTCAGTTAATATATGTGGCCTGAATAATCCCTCGAAAAAACGTAGGATTAATGAAGATATGAAATACCTAAAAGCTGATATAGTTTGTCTTCAAGAGGCTCATCTCGAAGCCGGCAGACAAAAGATTGCTGAACTAGAGGGATACCAATTGATTTCTGCCACGTTCCAGGGAACACGCACAAGAGGGGTCGCAATAATGGCTCTCAAAAAAGGTTCAACGTTCCCACGCTCAAAATCAGACCAGTATGGTCGATGGGTTGTCACTCACTGCTGTTTGGATAATTATTCTTTTACTCTATGTTCTGTGTACGGATCAGTGTTGGATGAGCCGGCCTTATTTGACTGGCTGAATGTTGAGTTGGTTGGTTGGCCGCTGCCTATAATCATGTGTGGGGATTTTAATGTCAATTTAAACAATGAGAATATGAAATTAGGTATGCAGTCATATCAGGGTCGCAAACCTAAGGTTTTTAATGCTCTGATTAATCTTTGTAATACACACAGACTTTTTGATGCATGGGCTACACTAGAACCTCATGATGTGGGGTACACATTTTTCCCTGCCCCCACCAAACTCATGCCAGGTTAGATTATTTTTTTGTGTCTCAGGACGTGTTAACAAAATCCAATATTACTAAATTCCCCGGGTGATGTCAGATCACAATCCGCTTGTATTAGAGATTTCACTCCATGCATCAAAACCTGTTATGTCTCATTGGACCTTCAATAGAGCACTTCTATATGAGAAAGGTTATGTCCAACATATGATGGAGTGGATTCCGAGATTCATAGATGAGAATAAAGGTAGTGCGCAGATAGGGATAATTTGGGACACACTCAAAGCGGGGATAAGAGGGGAAACATTGAGATATGGTTGGGCCTCGCAGGCAAAAGAGAAAAGGTATCTTCAGGAACAATACTGGGCACTGAGCGAAGCAGAAACACAGTTAATACAGGCCATCACAAATAAGGAAGAGGTAGAGCAGGCACAAATTAAGGTGGCTTTGGTCAAATCTACAATTATGGATCTCTCGGCCAATAAGGCGGCAGGTAAATATTGCACTTGGCGATCTAAAATATATGAATGCAATGAGAGAGTGGGCCATCTTTTGGCGGTTCGGACCAGACAATGAATAACACAGGGGGGATATTAGAAATAGATGACCCCAGGCTAGGGTTGGTCAATCAGCCCCAAGAAATTCGGGCTGCTTTTCAGCAGTTTTATCAGATGCTTTATACGGATGATATTCCTAGTGAGGAGGAAGCTATACAGAATTATTTAACTGGGAGTTCATGTGAGGGTCTGTCGATAGAAGAGAGGGATGCGCTTGAAGTACCTATAACAGTGGACGAAATTCAGGAAGCTATTAGGTCACTAGTAAACGGCAAGGCGGTGGGTACAGATGCTATACCCGGTGAATTCTACAAAATGTTTGCTTCCCCTTTGCAGGAGTTAATGAAGGGGCTGTTTTTGGAAGCTCAGGCGGGGAGAGGAGCCCCTGGATCTTGGGGGTCAGCTAATATTGTCATTTTCCCTAAAAAAGGTAAACCGGTGAAAGAGATGGGGTCTTATTGTCCCATCACTTTAATAAATAGCGACGTTAAAGTATATGCTAAAATTTTGGCTAAGCGACTGACGATAATTATTAAGAAATTGGTTTCCCCAACCCAGCATGGATTTGTACCTGGACGGAGTACAATAGATCATATCCAGAGGGTTATTGCTCTTTTTGATAAAGCAGGAATTACCGGGGACCCTATCGGGCTCATCCTGCTTGATGCGGAGAAGGCCTTTGATAGGGTCTCCTGGCCATTTTTATGGGCAACTTTAAAGAGCAGAGGGTTTGGGGAGGGCTTTATCACCACCATTGCAATAATGTATAGAGACCCTGTGGCAAGAATATCAATAATGGGAGAGATGTCGGACCCTGTTTTGATCACCAGGGGGACTCGTCAGGGATGCCCGTGCTCCCCCTATTGTTTGCATTATATATAGATCCGTTAGTTAGGAGGATTGAACACAACAACCGGATTTCAGGAGTGCAGAGCATAGGGGGAGCACCAAGATACTGGCATATGCCGATGATCTTGCGATTATTACTTCAAATCCCATGACGGCATTGAGGGAGATTGAAAAAGAAGCTGATACTTTTGGGAAAATCTCTGGCTACCGCCTGAACTCAACTAAAACCCAGGTTTTGGTCGGTAAAGGTCTTCAGATGAACGACTCTCGTGTGGTACAGAGTGCAATTTATTTAGGTGTAGAAATTTCGGCTGATGTTGCGAAGATTACAGGAGATAATTTGAATCCGCTGCTTTTAAATTTAAAACGGAATTCAATAGATTAAAAATCTCAAACTAACAATAGTAGGGAGATGTAATGTTATCAAAATGCTTTTTTTACCCAAGATTTTGTATTTTTAGGGCCATTCCTTTGAACGTCTGTAATTCTTTGTTTGTTGCTATGAATCACTTATTTTCTAGGTTTATTTGGGCTAATCGCCGCCCTTGGAGAGCGCTAAAATTTCTAACATTACCAAGAGAAAGAGGGGGTGGGCAGCTCCCAATCTTCAGTTTTATCATTGGGCCTCTGTGCTATATAAGGCAGGGATACTACTTAATGAAAAGGCGGAGGCTACACAGAATGGGTCGCCTATGTCTACCTATGAGTTGTTATTGGGGGATGAGGCTCGGGGGTATCTTTTGCGACATATAGAATTGAATTATTATAAAAGGGTTAAATTTAAAACTTTATTATGTGCATATAAGGTTTGGACCGCGGTCCGGAATAAGCTTGGTCTCGGGCGTATAAATGCTTATACTCCTATATTTAAGAACAGCTGTCTTCCAAATATTTTTAATGATAGGTACATGAGGTATTGGTATGATAAAGGAATTAGGGTAGTGGGCGATGTTACAAATGGGACTGAGGTGGTGCTTTTTGAGACTATTAGAGATCGATTTGGGTTAGATAACCGCCAGTTCTTTAAATACCTACAAATAAGAGATTTTTTAGTCAAGAAAACTGGGGGTGCCTGTGGTTTCTCTGGGGTGAAACTGATTGAGGGCTTGCTCAAGGGCTCTACTACACTGGGAGGGATATATCAAATGCTAAATGAGCTGACTGTGGATGATCTGAATAAACATATTGAGCGCTGGCAGGGACTCTTACAGGTGGGACCGGGAGAAATAGAAGATTCATTACACCTAGGCCAGACTGCATTTATTGCGGCTAATCTTCAGCTCCAATGTTTTAAAACATGGTTCAACCTCTATATTACACCTGCTAAAATTGCTAAATGGGGTAGGGTAGCAGGATCAACATGTCCTCGGTGTAGCTATCAAGCGGCGGATATCATTCATATGTTTGCTGATTGTCCTGGACTAGATACTCTGAAACAGGTTGTAAGCAATATGCTGAGAACTATGCTAGGCTGTGAAATTGTTTTACTGGGGGTTGGACATCCTGTATTGTCACACCAAAGCCAATCCTTTCTTTTTATTGCCATAACAGTCTTTAGATTATGTCTGGCCACTCATTGGCTTGATCCTATTCCTCCGTCTGGACAACAGTGGCTTGGAAGATTTCTTGCAGTACATAGAATGGAAAGAGCTGTTTACTCTAGAAGAGGCCACAGGGCGAAAACCAAAGGGTTAGCTATCTGGGCCCCCCTAATGAACTGGTCATTCTTGAACAGTGAACAGGAATGAGGAAGGGAGACAGATATCTTTTTTTCTTCTTCCTATTTTTTCTTTTTTTCTTTCTCTTTTTTTTTTCTCTTTTCTTATGTTTTGTAATGTATGATATGTAAGGTTTATCGACAATATTTGGGCTGGATCTGCTGGGGGTAGGTTGAGGGGGTGGGAGAGGGTGGGTGGAATGGTGAAGACTTTATGATTGGATTTTGTTTCTCACTTTGCTGTACAAAGAAAATTTGAATAAAGACCTATTTAAAAAAAAAAAAACTTTACACAGGGCCGTGCTGAAGGTTTGCGATGAATTCGCGAATATGCCCAAAGCCACTACCAGATTGGGCTTCTTTACTGAAGTTCAAGAAAGGGTTAAGAAATACTGACCATCGAGAAGTAGAATAACAGAAGTAAAATATGAAATGGACATTATTGTTAGCTAACTACAACATTATCTCTGAGAGCAAAGTTGAAAAGGTTTTCACTGATGGTTGCTTTGTATGAGAGTGGTGTACCATTCTTATGTTTAGTTTTCACATTTCCTGTGAGAGTACAGTGCAACTGACAACATCAAAAAATTACTGTCCAGCTAACTCAATTAACAGGTATGTGATTTAGAGAGTAGTTTTTTAAAAAAAGTGACTGAAAAGATACATGTGTACATGAGGTTGGTGAACGTGTGTATATATGCAAAAGTATTGAGAGTGTATGTGGGGATTTGTGAGTGGGAGTGTGATTATTTTTTGTAGGTTTATGAATGGGTGTATGAGTGTCTTTGTGGGTATGTGACTGTGCATGTGAGTGTCTGTCTGGGTCTGAGAGTAGGTGTGTGAGTAGTGATTTAATCACGTGTTGCCCTGGAACTGTAGAGCATGTGTGTGGTTTTACTGCCTAGTTAAATATCAATTAAACACTGCTTGCTAAGTTTTAAAGTTATGTTTCACTATGTATTAGTTACCCCTTAGGTATGGTGTAGGTAAGTCATACGGCAGAGTGTTATCTGCTTAGAAGGCAAGACATGCACTTTAAAGTCTCATTCAGTTACATGTGTACTTTGAGACCCCTAAGTACAGTTAAATATCCAGGGGCTTATTTACAAGCCCTGCGCACTACTGGAACGTCACTTTTTGATGTTCTGGCGGTGCACTGGACTTAGCCATATCTAAGAGGACATGGAAAGCCACCCTGTGTGGCTTTTCATGGCCTCGTAGATATGGTGCGAGGCAACTTACCACAAGCCGTTTCGTTGCCTCACCCTGTGACAGGGAGATGTGCCATGGGTGTTACGGTGGGTATTCCCAAGTAACACCCATGTCATTTGATGAATTCCCAGATATACAACATGATGTAAACCTGGGAATGTGTCAAAAGCCAACACCTTCTCAGGGGTAGTGTAACAGTTTTTTTGTGAAGGAAGATGTCCCTTCCTGCACAAAAACAACATGATTTTAACCCCTCACCCTTGCGCCCTGGTGCAAGGGTGCCTGCGTTGGCTCTAGGCAGCCATTTGTGCACCAGCGCAGTGTAAGAGGACAGGAATGCACCGTATCTCATAGATACAGCACATTCTTGCCCTTTTCTTTTGACGCAGGGCAGGGCTGCAAAGTGAACCCAGAGCTGCCCTGCATCAAATTGTTGTAAGTAAAGCCCCCAGTGTCTCACCCATACTGCAACTTACATACATATTTACAAAACCAGAGTCACTCACCCACCCTGTCAGACAGAGGCACTTACACATTCAGTTACATGCCATACAGCACTTATGTATCCAGCAGTAACAGAGCCAGTTGCACCCACAGTTATATACACCAACATTCACTAATTCATCCAGTAAGCAATCTATACAGTCAGTTACATACACATATAGATACCCATAGATATACTAAGACAGCTAGTCATATAGCGACATAGTCACACACACACATCCAGTGACACATCCCGAGAGGGACTTATAAACTTATTTAGATATGTATTGAAGTTCTGATACTCCTAATTACCCATGTAGATAAGTAGCCCTTTCAATAGATATTGGGCCTGCTACTGCAGACCCTGTGCTTGCAGTTTTACTGGTAAGTCAAATTGGCATTTAAAAACTCTGTGCCACGCTTTAAACTTTCCTTCTTCTACATATAAGCTACCTCTAAGTTAGGGTGCACATAGACCACAGGGCCGAGTGCTATGTGCTTGGAAGGTAAGACATCCACTTTAAAGTCTCAGTCAGTCACATGTGTAGTTTGAGACCCCTGGGTACAGTTAAATATCCTGTGTCTCACCAATACTGCAACTTACATACATATTTACAAAACCAGAGTCACTCACCTAGCCAGTCAGAGATACACAAAGGTACTCACACATTCAGTCACATGCCCATACAGCACTTAATTATGCAGCAGTAACAGAGCCAGTTGCACATATAGTTATATACCCCAATGCTCACTAATATAGCCAGTAAGTAATCCATACAACTAGTTACATACACATATAGAGATCCATAGAGATATTATGACAGCTAGTCATATAGCGACGTAGTCACTTACACATGCAGTGGCACCCCGAGAGGGACTGACACATTTATTTAGATATGTACTGAAGTACCCATGCGGACAAGTAGCCCTTTAAACATGTGCTGGGCCTGCTACTGCAGAGGTGGTGTGTGCAGTTTTACTGTTAAGTCGAATTGCCGTTTAAAACTCTTTGCCAAGCTTTACACTTTCCTCCTACTATATATAAGTCACCCCTAAGGTACGGTGTGTATAGGCCATGCATCAGGATGCTATGAGCTGAAAAGGTGAGACATGTATATTAACAAAGATAGAGCAGAAGCATCTGTTATCTAAGCATATGATATTCTTAAAGATAAGTGTTGGATTATCATAATCAAATCTGTTCCCTGTTTAATATTTCCATAATTGATAACATCAAGACATCACAATTAGTATCCACAATATCAATAACATGTTATAATCGAATATCATATAACCCGACTGGGGAGATAAATCTACTGATTTCTGGCAAGTTACATTCTTGGACTGTAATTGGGTTTTTGAACGATAGTGAATTTAGATACTTAAACATCACTAATCCTAGTTACCCATTTACCTATATTCTGCCGAAGGTTCACAAATCAAGGGAGAAACCTCCAGGTAGACCCACCACATCCAGTATTGGGAGTCCCACCGAACATCTTTTGGAGCACCTAGACTCTTTCTTGAAACCCCTGGTTGGAAATCTTCCCTCTTTCATTCACGACACCACAGACATACTCAACAAATTATAAGATGATACATGGGATGACAACATGAGCTTTGTAACTCTTGATGTAGTAGGTTTATACACCTGCATTCAGAATGAGTTAGGACAACGAGCCTTGAAACATTTCTTTTTTGAACGTAGTGCCAGCATGATGGAGCACTCTATGATGCTTATTGAAATGAGCCATTTGATTCTCACAAACAACTATTTCTTGTTTGCAGGACAGTGGTATCACCAGATACAGGGTACGGCGATGGGTCCAGGTTTGCTCCCTCTTACGCTAACCTGTTCATGGGTTGGTTTGGGAGGGAGCATGCCTGGGCCATATCTGCAGGTAAATGGATGGATTACATCTTTTTCTAGGGTCGTTATATTGATGACATGTTGATCATGTGGACTGGAAGTAAAAGGGATTTGGATGAATACACCGAGTATCTTAATAATAACTGTTATAATGCACTTTTACGATGTGTCACCATCCTAATCAAATCAACTATTTGGATGTTGAACTATAGATTTCTGATCATCCAAAGCAGACTATTCCGCAAGGAAACGGCCACTAATAATATTCTGCGAGTGGATAGTGCACATCCTCATAATGTTCCAAATGGGATCCCTTATAGGAAGATGATTAGGGTCAGAAGAAATTGTAGCGAAGAGAGAGATTTCAACATTTGTATGGATAATCTGAAGGGCAGACTGAAAACTAGAGGTTATGGGGAGCAGGTACTGAATCAAGCTGAGAAAAGAGTTTGAAATATACATAGCTCTAGTACTCTGGTTAAAAAACCCAAAT
Source organism: Calotriton arnoldi (assembly GCA_963921515.1). Lineage (NCBI taxonomy): Eukaryota > Metazoa > Chordata > Amphibia > Caudata > Salamandridae > Calotriton > Calotriton arnoldi. The sequence continues at coordinate 23,074 of CAWUFW010010111.1, forward strand.
CTAGTCAACCTGAGAGTCTTAGCTTTGTTTCTACTTTCAATGAGAATAATTCCTTTATTTATAAAATTCTTTCCAAAATTGGTCTCTTTTTAGGGGTGTCCCAGGATTGACAGAGATCATACATGAAAGACCTAATGTCACATACAGAAAGGGACCGACTATTATGGATAAAATCATGAGAAACTATCTCAAACCTGTCAGTTCTATTACTAAGAATTGGTCACCATCACAGCCAATAGGATTTTTTCCTTGCGGAAATTGTATAGTATGTAGTTATGGACTAAACAAAGCCAAAACATTCTCGTGTAACACACACAGTACTTATTGTGTTAAACAGTTCATTAATTGTAACACATGTTTTGTTGTGTATATCATAATGTGCAAGTGCTCCAATATCTATGTGGGGAGCACTAAGAGACAGCTGAAACTTAGAATCCAAGAACATCATTGATCGGTTTGTAATAATGATGAACGATCACCTTTGGCAAAACACATGAAAGAGAGTCATCCCAGTAATTATAGTTTCAAGTTTCATGGTATCCAAAGAATGGATAAAGATGAAAGAGGAGGTGACAGGATTTTGAAACTACGACAGGAGGAGACCAAATGGATTAGTTGTTTGAGGGCAGTAGAGTTGGGATTAAATATGGAGAATGAGTTTCATTATTTTCTCTAATTGGATGGTTATTTGTGGTTCTTCTAGTTTGGAGTATGAAATAGCAACTGCATTTAGTCTTTGGATCTTTTAGGTTTGATGATTGTCTGTTTGAGGTACTAGTAATACTAGTTTTCTTTTTCTTTATAAAATAATAATTTGGAATGTCTAAGTGCTTTCTTATGGATCAGTATATGAGATACACCTCAATCAGCAGAAATATGTGAAGGGCAAGGGTGTTTATATGGAGTATAGTATGAGCCCGCCTTTAGTAATGTTAGGTAACTTCGATTGTTATTCTGACTCTCCATCTGGATTGATAAAGAAGAGAAGTGATCTGCTTGGAAAATAGAGGTGCATTCACATTTCTATTGGGACATTGATTTGATTGACTAGGGTGTTTTTCCTCATAATTTGATTGTTCTTATCTTGAGAGACCAGGAAAAGCATGGTATAGCCAATATTACTATGAGTCATATGGTAAAGACAGTCACAAAGGAGATTCAACCACATTACATATATTGTGTAAAGAGTTGTGGAAGGCAGTTCTTGTATGTTCTGCTCTTTCTAATTATCTTTGAACTATACGTAAAGTTAAGTCCCTATCCTAGTCCGATAGACTTTCGCATTGAGCAACTGCCGTAAGTATTGTGATTCAGCAGCAGGGGAGATAAGGGCCAGGTGTATGAGGATTCGTCAATAAGGGAAATACTACATTCTGATTGGTCACAGGATATGGATCGGTATCAAATGTAATATCCTACACATTGACCTTATTTTTCAATATGGACACGGCTCAGCTTGTATGGGAAACAGTCATTACATCGCATGCGTTTCAACGCTTGCGATTACAACGAAGTCCTGTTCTGGTCACGGTGGACTTCCGTTTCTGGACCTTATCATCGAACCCAAAGAGGGAATACTTCACACCCGGGTCTTTCACAAACCCACAGATAAGAACGCCCTGCTGGCCTTCGACAGTTTCCACCCGAAGTCCTTGAGGGAGAACTTACCCGTAGGCCAATTTTTTCGGTTGCGCCGCAACTGCACAGAGAGAACTACCTTCAAAGAGGAAGCAACTCTTCTCTCAAAGAAGCTGTACCAACGGGGATACCCAGAACGTACCATCACAAGAGCCCGCAAAAAGCGATGAATGCGAACAGGGGCAATCTTCTGGAAAAAAGATCTAAACCAGAGACGAAGAAACCGGTTTGCCTCACTACCTTTAATACAGCCTCCCACCAAATTCGACAGGTGATTCTGAAACACTGGAGTATACTCAATTCCCAGGGATTGAATATTGAGAAACTTCTGTTCTCTTTTAAAAGAAGCACCAACTTGAAGGACTTACTTATACACACGAGACTAGGAGGAACACCAAAAAGAAGAACGGGAGTACAAGGTCTCCTACCGCCAGTACAAGGACATTCCCGCTGCGGATCCTGCAATGTGTGTAATCTAACGGATAACACAAGAACCATCGACATAGGATTGACTTACAACTGGGAACAAAGAACACAGACAAACTGTAATACAGAGAACGTGATCTATCTAATCACCTGTCCCTGCGCTAAACAGTATGTGGGAATGACTACCAGAAAACACGCATTATGGAACACCGAAGCACGATAAGATGTATGAGATCCAATACGAAACTAACAACCCACTATCTGGAGAGACACCATACTCCAGAAGATATGACTTGGACTGTTATAGAGAAACCAACCTTGGCAGCCTGGATTGGGGATTAATCAAAGGCACTATTCCGGAGAGAGCAGAGATGGGTGTATAGGCTCAAAAGTCACATAACAGGCCTCAACGAAGATATACCATGGAACTCTCTGAATAGATAAGAGCCGGATGGTTTTGCACTGAAGTCTGCTTACAGAAACCAGGTTGGAATTTGTTCTCATAGACTGCATATCCATTAAATACAGATTGGATACTGAGGAGTGGCTATTAGACAAACTCTAGGATATCTTGCTAACAGGGGTATTTTGGAGGTAAGGGGCGAATAGAGAGAGGAGTTTTGGGAGTTTCTCCCTGACTGTTCATTTTGAATATACATTTTACCAACAATATGGTCTATTCACGCCTATCCCCCGTAGAAATATAACCCCGATAACCACAAAAGGTTTAAATAGAACTGTATTCGTTACAGTGCATGAACGGCACTCCGAAATGTTCGGTAAATAAAACACCGAGACGCGTGTTTTCATTTTTTCATTTTTCAAAAACCGATTGTTAGAAATGGGATCTCTAGTTGGCAAGGGCTTGCACCTTTGTCCAAGTAGGGACCCTTCTTCCTAGTCAGGGTAAGGGTTGTTACACTCGTGACGTAACCCCTGCTCACCCTCGTGGTAGCTTGGCACGAGCAGTCAGGCTTAATTCAGAGGCAGTGTGTAAAGCATTTGCACATAACCAACAGTAATACAGTGTAAGCACTACAAACGGACACCACACCAGTTTAGAAAAATAACCAATATTTTATATACTCAAGACAAGACCAATTACGACAAAAATCCACAATACTATACTTTACGAATGAATACTTGATACGTTAACTTCTTCTTTGCAGGAATAGCACAAAAGCAAAGTTCGTACGAGTCGGTAGCTCCGTCCGAGCCTACCGTGATGCTGAAAACCACAGAGTCTAACAGTTCCAGCCGACCGCGTCGATACGGGCCAGCAGAGTCGTGAGCAGACTCGGTCACAGTACCTTTTCTCGTTGTGGCTGGTACGGAGTGTACGAGCCGGTCGGCGTTCGCCGCGGTTGCGGTGCAAGACGGAGCGATGCAAGGTGCGGTGTCCCTCGATGCGGTGCAGGCAGCGGCTCGATGAGCGTCGTGCAGACGGAGTCGGTGAGTCCAAGGCGTGCGATGCAGGGCGAGACGATGCTCGATGCGGTGCTGACAGGTTGCGATGCAGGCGACCAAGCCGGAGTGCGGGAGCTGGCGTCGGACAGCGGTGCGAGTCGGAGCGGTGCGTCGCAGACGTGCGAGCGGTGCCCCACATGCGGTGCGGTCTCGACTCTTGAGCCAGTTGCAGCGACAGTGTCGGTCTGGTCCGGCTGGCCCAGTGAAGCGATGCGATGCGAACTGCGGTGCCCACAGGTCACGGTGCAAGCAGCGGCTCGATGTTGGCGGCGTCGGACGTCGCCCACGGTGAGACCAGGGTTGCGATGCGAAGCGGGGCGATGCGGTCTGCGGTGCAAACAGGTCACCGGCCAGGGATGGATTCGGCTGACGGAGTCGGTTGCGGTTCCCTTCCTCTGTGGCGACTGAAACAGCGTTCCAGCAGCGGTACCCAGAGGCTTGTGAAGTCTTTGCAGTCCCTGAGACTTCTTAACAGGAGGCCAGCTCGGTTTCTGGCCCTTGGAGATACTCAGCACAAGTTTGGAGAAAGTTCAGTCCAGTCCTTTCACTGCCCAAGACAGAAGCAGCAACTGCAGGCCAACCCAACAAAGCAACAACACAGCAAAGGGGCAGTACTCCTCCTGGCAGCTCTTCCAGCTCTTCGTCTTGGCAGGTTCCTTGATTCCAGCGAGATCTAAATTCATGGGGTCAGGGCCCCAATATTTATATCCCAAATTTCTTTGTTCTCTGAAGGCAGAGAGGCCTTTGCCTAGTCCAAACCAGTTCTGGAGCACTTTGTTGACAAGTCTCCGTCCCTTCTTTCAGTGAGTAGGCCAGGGACATCAGACGCACCACAGGAGGTGGAGCCAGCATTGTGGAGGGAAGGCACTGTCCTATTCAGGGCCCAGGTGCGACCCCTCCCACTCATCTACAGGTCGATCTGGCTATTCAGCCCTGCGCTGACTCACCCTGTCTCCTGGCATCCCCCAGCCCCTGTCACTCACATTCCAGACAAGGAATACACAATCTCGCAGAGGCAGGCTTGGATGGTTAGACAAGAAAATACCCACTTTCTAAAAGTGGTATTTTCAAACACAGAATGTTAAAACCAACCTTACTAAAAGCTGCATTTTATCATTCTGAGTCCAGGCATACTAAACTCAAATTTCTACCATGTTCCCGGGGTCAGTTAGGATTATATACTGTAATAATCAAAACCGCCCGTTCTGGCCTAGGGGGAACAGGTAGCCTTGCAATAGTGAAAAACGAACTAGGCTGTAATTCACTATCAGGACATGGCGTACCCACCCGGGCATGTCCTACCTTTCGCGTACAACGCACCCTGCCCACAGGGGTACCTTGGGCCTACCTTAGGGGTGACTAACATGTAGCAAAGGGAAGGTTTAGGGACTTGCAAGTGTGTGCACTTGCCAAGTCGACATGGCAGCCCCAGGCTGCGCACAGGCTCTGCGATGGCAGGCCCGAGTTACACTTTACGGGCTGTTTGCGTGGGTGGCACAATCCAGTGCTGCAGCCCACCAACAGCATTTGGTCTATAGGCCCTGGCACTCGCAGTGCACTTTACAAGGGACTGACACATAAACCAAATAGGCCAATCATGGAAACACCAATCCATAACACATTTTATACAGGAGCACTTGCACTTTCCCACTGGACCGCAGTGAGGAAAGTGCGCAGAATCATCACACCAGCAAAAACAGAGTCAAAACCGGGAGGTCAGAAAGCAAAAAGTCAGGGGAAACACGCCAAAAGATGCCAAGTCTAACAGTTGGTATGAGATAGCAGGTGTTGTGTTGCTGTGCAGGGCATTTGCCTGTAGGGATGACTTTGTTTGTGTTACTGTGGCTTTGTTAACGGAAGTTGTTTTGCCTGTCCCCTTGACGGTGATATGTGTACATGGCCCCACAATCATGAGTATCTTATTTGTGTACTCACCAGGCTCTGGGATGTCAGTCAGACCATGTATGCTCTCCGGTGGTAAGATGGCCTGCACCTTCTCCTCCCAGGACCGGAAGTAAACGGGTTTGGTAGGAGGGCCGCTGCCGGTGTGCTGGCTGAGCTGATGGTCCTTCTCCAGCAGCTTCTTGACCCTCCTGCGCACGTCATACCACCTGTTCTGGCAGTCGTCCTTTGTGCGCAAACAAGGTGCTTGTGCGTTCACCTTGTTGACGATCCTCTCCCACATCTTTGTTTTCTGGGACATGGGGGTCTTTTGTACCAATGTGCCAAACAAATGTGGCTCTACTCTGATGATTTCATCTACCAACACTGTCAACTCACTATCTGTGAACTTTGGATTCTTCTTGGGGGCATGGTGATGGTGGTGGTGGTGGTAGTGGTGAGGGGGGTGGGTTGGTGGTGGTGGTAGTGGTGAGGGGGGCTGGATGGGGGGGTTGGGGTGGTGGTGTTGGGGGGGTGGTGGTGGTGGTGGTGGTGAGGGGAGAGTGGATGGGGGGGTTGGGGTCGTGGTGGGGGGGTGGTGGTAGTGGTGGTGGTGGTGGTGATTGATGTGTGTGTGTGTGTGGGTGCAAGTGAGGTTTGTGGGTGTCTGTGTGTGAATACTGTTGGTGAGGTGGTAATGGTGTGTGTCAGCAGAGTTGTGTGTGTGGAAGTTCTCAGGAAATAGCAAAGGCTCATGGGAGTGATTAGTGGCCTTTAAATGGGTTGAGTTGTGGGTGTGTCTCTCTTAATTGATTTTTTTAATATATTGCCTTTGTCAGTGCTTGTTTGGTCCTTTTTTGTCTTTGGTCAGCTGTTATTTGTGTGTGTGTACGAGATGTTCTTCTGACTGTGCCGGACGCTGCTGGTGAGTCATACGGGCTTCTCCGAGCCTTTCACGCTGTTGTTGTGCTGTGTTGTGTATGTCGTGTACGACTCGGTCGCTGGGCGTTCGACTCGGTCGTGGGCGTTCGTTTCGCTCGCGGGAGTTCGAGTCGGTCGCGTGCGGAGTCCGTTGGTTTGAGTGTTTGTGTCGTGTGCGTGTCTGTCGTGCGGCTTGTGCTCCGTGCGAGTCGTTCGTGTTTCCCACGTATGGCATCGTACTTTGCGACTCGTACGTCGCGGGTACGTGTCGGTTGGCTCCGTTCTGGGTACGTGTCGGTCGGTACTACTCGAAGTCTTTTTCCGGCCGGAACCCAGTTTTCCGTACGGCTCGTTCGTCCGGATCATATTCGGGAGAGTCGGTTGGAAATCACAAGCTTTCCATCGTACTGCGCGGGTCGTACGGCGGCGATACGTGTCGGTCGGAACTTTTTCCCGGGACGTGTTGGTCGGTTCAGTTTACAAACGGAATCGGAATCGACCCCTTAATGTAAGGATTCTTCAGAATTTGAGAAATCGGATAAATTCATTAGAACCAAGTCCTAGGTTAACGCAGTATGAAGCTTTGGAGGAATGGGAAGTTGAGGCATTTGAACCAGAGAAATACAGAGGAGGTAGAAGAATAAATAGAGGGTTTTTACCCAGATATCCATTTGAAACTCGAGGAGATCAGATGAAAAGATGGAGAAGAGCTGTAGTAACGGAAGGCTTGTATCCAGTGTTGATGGCTGAGGATCAAGTAGGGAGTAAGTGTAAAGAAAAAGTAGAACACATAGGTATGACAGGAACAGGATGTGATGAATCTGATGAAGAGTTATTAGAGGACCTTTTAGTCAAAAGACCTCCACCTTATCAAGAAAATGCTAGAGATACAACTCCAAGTGCACCAATGATGGGAACTCCATTAGTTCCACAAGTTTTATATGATCCAACAGTCACCCGAGTATTACAGGAAAAGGAAAGGAATGCGTTGAATAAGACAAAAGAAGAGATAATTCAGAAAATAGATCAGTTAGGTTTGAATGCGGAAGCCTTGACAGTACCAGTAACAATTGGTCCTGTTATTCCATTGTATGGTGATAAACAAGATACTCCGAGATTACAAACAGTGACAGTCCCACAGAATAATGTTAGGAACGAGGCAGTAATGTTAGAAGATCAAACTAGTGAGAGTGATTCGAATATCTCGTTACTAGATCTCCCTAATCTTGAAACGGTGACTGAGGCCCCAAAGAGATTTACACCAGTAAATACAAGGAGAAAAGAACCGAATGTCACTCCAGTAGCAGGGAACTCTAAAGGATTTTCACCAGAAGACCTAGAGGAGTGGGCAAAAGGATTAGACAAGAAAAAAACCCAAACACCAAATATAGATGTAGGCAAGTTGAAAGTGGATTTAGAAGAAATGATTATTGGTACTATAAGCTCAGACAGATTAGGTTCATATGGAGATGAGGAATTGTTGTTTTTGTGTAAAAGTATAACCTGGAGAGCAAAGAATCTTCATGAGGAGATAGTAGAAGTGGCTTCAGAATTTGGAATAGATGTAGAAAAGTCGAAAATATTACAAAAACCATATAGGTCAGAATTTACTGAGAAGGATTTAGAAAGTTTGAATGCATCAGGAATGAGATTACAGATAAAATAATTAATGTATATTTTGAAGAAATGGGGAGATGCAGACTGATGGAGAGGTAGATGGACAAGAAAAAGGGATGAGGCAGCTACAAAGGAAACATCTGCATTCCCATTAAGAGAGACAGAACAGATTGAAAGAGTGTGTCCAATGAGAGAAGTTCCTGGTGGTAGATATGTTCATGTTCCTTGGTCTAGACAGGATATTTTGTCTTTTACGAATGATTTCCCCAGATTAAGAGAGAAACCGATTGAATGGTACAAGCAGGTAGAGAGGTTTGTGAAAGTTTCAAAGGTATTATTAAAGGATTTGGATGGCCTGTTTGACATAGTGGTACCAACTGATTTGTGGACAGAATGTAAAATTACTATTGATTGGCCAACTGAAGAGTATCCCAGAGACGCAAGGACAGGTGCGCCTTCAGATGAAGTGATGAAAAAGTATCAACAGATGATTACTTTCTTGAAAGGGAAAATTCCTCCAAAAGAAACAGATTGGGTTAAAATAGATAGAACAACTCAAGAACCAAAAGAGTCAGTGCACGCGAATTACCAAAGGCTATTGCAAGTATTTAAGCAGTATAGTGGTTTTGAAAATATTGGTGACAAGGATATGGGACATTTTGTGTATAGGTTTGTGTATGGATTGAGATCAGAAATTAGTCAGATGATTCAGCAGCATAGGCTTTGCTGGCAGAGCAAGCCCATTGATGATATCTTGAAGTATGCGAAGTATTGTAGTCATGATATTGATGCAAAACACAAGAAACTGAAAGTAAAGATGATGTGGGCACAAGTGAAGCTAGCAGAACACCAAGAGGCACATTCTGGTTCTCAAAATGATAATCAGTCGAACGATCAGAATCAGAATAGTCAAGGATCAAATGGAAATAAAGGAAAAGGGCGAATGAGTAGAGAAGAAGCAAAAAAGAAGTATCCTTGTCATGCGTGCGGAAAGCATGGACATTGGAAGAATGAGTGTAGAAATGTTCAACAGAGTAATTGGGTAAATCAAAATTTAAATCCACAGATGCAGAATGAGGTGGTTGTGAATCAGCAGCAACACCAACAGGTAGTTACTCCACAATTACAGGTGCCACATGCCCCTATGCCCAACCATGTGAACGCTCAGGTGCAGAGATACAGTGTGAACACCGGATTTCATGGAGAGAGTGGTAAGAATATAAAAACAGTTCAACAATATTGGATGCAAAGTAATGAGAGTGATACGGACGCATCTCAATGAAGGTGCCTGGGGGGGAGGAAGAATGCGTGCTTGGCGCATCGTTGGCAGTAGATCAGTCAGGTCCATTTGTTGATGGAAAAGTGGAAAGTAATGACATCACTTTCCTAGTGGATACTGGTGCTACCCGTTCTACTGTGAGAGCAGCAGAAATTCCAAACCTACCCCTCTCAGGAGAAACTATCCAAGTTGTAGGAGTCTCCAATAAGCAAATAAAAACCCCAGTCACTAAACCAATAGAAGTGAATATTGGGAATTTCAAAGACATGCATCGGTTTGTGGTATGTGATTCAAGTCCAGTAAATTTGTTAGGGAGGGATTTGTTGTGCAAAATGAACTGTACCATCTATTGTACACCTGATGGTATTGCTTTCCAAACACCTGATAAAGATATTGCTTTTAAAATGATGCTAGCAAAACAGGGAACAGAAGTGGATGAGATGTTTTCACTTCTTACTGAAAACAGTTTGCCTGATGAGCTGATAAACACAGTGAAATCAGATGTGTGGGATTTTTCAGGAAAGGAAATTGGTCTGATGGCAAATGTAGACCCATTTAAAATAATGGTGAAAGAAGGTGCAATTTATCTGAACACACCCCAATACAAAATGAGCCCTGAAGTAAAAGCCGGAGTTGCTCCAGTAATTGATCAAATGATTGAACAAGGTATTTTGAAAGAGATAATGGGCAGTCCTTGTAATTCGCCAATCATGGGGCTTAAAAAGCCTAGTGGCAGAGTATAGGATAGTGCAAGATTTAAGGAAAATTAATAAGATAGTAGTACCCTGTTGTCCAGTAGTACCAAAACCAGCAGTGATCCTTTATCAGATACCTTGGGATGCACATTGGTACACGGTGATTGATTTGTGCCAAGCATTCTTTTCGATTCCTTTGCATCCGGATAGCCAATATCTTTTTGCATTCCGGTTTGGAGACCGTGTTTTGGCATGGTGTAGGGTTCCTCAAGGGTACACAGAGAGCCCCTTGATTTTCAATCAGATCCTGAAAAAGTGTTTGGAAACATTGGTTATGCCAGGAAATTCGGTTTTGGTTCAGTACATTGACGACCTATTGGTGGCATCAAAGACACGAGAGGCTTGTGTCACTGACACAATTGCCTTACTGAACCATTTGGCAGAAAGTGGACACAAGGTGTCACCAGAAAAATTACAGTTTTGCCAATAAGAAGTCCAATATTTGGGACACAAGATAGAAAGGGGAGTTAGAAAAGTGACACCAGAGAGAATGAAAGTGATTCGACAAATGAGTCTGCCTAAAACTAAGAAAGAAGTACGAATGTTTTTGGGAGTGATTGGATACTGTCGTCAGTGGATCAGTGGATTTTCATTGCTTGCAAAGCCTTTACTAAAATTGACACGAAAGGATGTGACAGATCCGATTGAATGGGATGATGAAAGTGAGGATGTGTCAAGCACCAGCATTAGGAATGCCTGACTATACGAAAGAATTTGCTTTGTTCTGTTGTGAAAGAGAAGGATGTGCACTTTCAGTATTAACCCAGAGACATGGATTGTCACAACGTCCAGTGGCACATTTTTCTGCCACTCTGGATCCAGTGGCTGTGGCATTGCCTGGCTGCTTAAAAGCAGTAGCTGCTACTTGTGTGAGTCTGGAGCAGAGTGAATCGATTGTAATGGGACATCCACTAAAGGTATATGTGCCACATTCAGTCGAGATCCTTTTAACAAGGACTCGTACTCAGCACTTGACCCCTAGTCAGCTGACTAAGTATGAAAGAGTGATCCTGGGTGCTGAAAATGTAAGTGTGATAAGATGCACCACAGTAAATCCAGCAACCTTGCTGCCGGATCCATACTGTGAAGAAATAAAAGAGGAGGTTGATCATGATTGTTTGGATGTGACAGAAATGTGTACAAAGCCCAGACCTGACATCTTTGATGTCCCATTGGAAGAATCAGATTATGTATTGTTTGTTGATGGGTCATGCTTGCGAAAACAAAATGGAGAATTGAGTTCTGCCTATGCTGTATGTACTGTATCTGCTATTCTAGAAGCATCCTGTCTAATAGGAGTCAAGTCTGCACAAATAGCCGAATTGATAGCTTTGACAAAAGCATGCAAAATTGGGAAAATATTGAGAGTAACCATATTCACGGATAGTCAATATGGTTTTGGGATTGTGCATGACTTTGGCCAATTATGGATGCAAAGGGGATTTCTGACTTTTTCAGGTTCTCCTATCAGGAATAATAAAAATGTCAAAGAACTATTGGAAGCACTACAATTGCCAAAAGAAATTGCAGTGGTCAAATGTGCCGCACATAAGTCAGGAAATGATTATGTGACACAAGGCAACAAATATGCTGACCAAGTTGCACAATTTTGTGCTCGAAATACAATGTCTTTGAACAGAGGGTTGGAAAAAGAAGTTACCAATTGCCATCTAATGTTATTCTCTGCTTTTGAAACATGGGATGAAGTTAGACAGTTACAGGATGAAGCAGATGCAAAAGAAAAGGAACTCTGGATCAAATCAGGATGCACAAGAAGAGCAGATGATGAAGTATGGGTGTGTCCAGATGGTAGACCGATAATGCCAGACAGTTTACTATCACAAATGGCAAGAGCATATCATGGAGCTACACACATTGGGAGGCATGCCATGATTAGGCTTTTTAGGCAGACATGGTACAATCCCAAGTATAGGCTAATTGCAGAGAGTCACTGCCAGTGATGTTTGACATGTCAACAGCAGAACCCAGGTAGAAAACGGTTGTCAGTTGGGGAAAAATCAGAAAGGCAGAGGGACCATTTACAAGACTGCAACTTGACTTCATAGAGCTGCCGCCGTGTAATGGTTTTAAGTACGTCCTTGTCATTGTGTGTCTGTTTTCTCGATGGGTGGAAGCCTATCCCACGAGAAGGAATGACAGTCTCACAGTTGCCAAACTACTGTTGAGAGAACTCATTCCCAGATTCGGATTGCCAGTCACTTTGGAATCAGATAGAGGACCTCATTTTAACAATGAGATAATTTGATTAATTTGTACAGCTTTCAAAGTTGAGCAGAAACTACATTGTGCCTATCGACCAGAAGCCTCTGGAGTGGTTGAGCAGCTCAATGGCACAATAAAATCCAGGTTAGGAAAGGTGTGTGCATCCACTTCACTGAAATGGACTGATGCTTTGCCCCTTGTATTAAAGAGCCTTAGAAGCATCCCTAACAGAAGGATGGGATTGAGTCCTCATGAAATTCTCATGGGAAGAGCAATGAGACAAGCATTTGTACCTGGAAACAAACTTATGAATATAACTGATGATCTAGTGTTGGACTATTGTAAAGGACTAGCTGATCTGGTACGTTCGGTGTCTCACCAGGTTGGAGAAGATGCAACCGCAGCACAGCCGAATCAAGCTCATGATTTGTGTCCAGGAGACTGGGTTGTGGTAAAGAAGCACACAAGAAAATCGTGTTTAGAACCCAGGTGGAAAGGACCTCATCAAGTTATATTGGTCACAACCACAGCAGTGAAGTGTGGTGGCTTGCCAAACTGGATCCATGCTAGTCATACACAAAGAGTCCCAAGTCCACCTGAACGACAAGAGCAGCAACTGGTAGAACAAAGAGAAGAACCAGACGCTGAAAGTTGTGAAGTCGAAGAAATCAGAGAAACAGACTCTGAAGAACGCATTGATGATGAACAACCAAGTACAAGTCAAGTAGGGTGGGCACCAGTTACTGGGTCTCAAGAGGCTGCTGTAGAGGCCGAGGAAGAGCAAGACATTGAGAGACCAGAACAAATTGAAACAGAAGATCCAGATCAAGCTCAATCAAAAGAAGAAAAAGAAAGACTGACAGGTTCAGAACAAATGCAGTCAACAGAAGTATCTACTACAGGAAATTCAGATCAAGCTCAATTAGAGTTAGGAAAAGAAGGACTGAAAGATCAAGAACAAATTCAATCAACAGAAAGAAAGGAATCAGAAAATTCGGAACAAGCTCAGTTAAAAGGAAGAGAAAACAAAAGAACGTTAGAAATTGGCGAGAAAGGTGAAAAGGCAGTGCAAACAAAGAGGATCAGAAAAGGTGATCACTGGCCAAGTGGAGTAAAAGGACTGAGATATTTTTTAAGAAGAAAAACAGGGAAAGAACAAGTAAATGAAATATCAAGTCAAACTGAGCAAGAACATCCAAGAAGAAAGTCTTTACAAAAATCAAAAAGAGTGAGAGTTCCGAGCAGAAAATATAAGGCTCCTGAATGGACATATATCATCCTCGAGAACTTTGAGAATCTTGATCTGAATGAAGAAAAAGAAAGTGTTGCTATTGAAGGAATTGATGAAAGCAAATTGAGACCACCTTAAAGGGAAAAGACTTTGACACAAGGGGTGGAAATTGACAAATAAATAAAGAAAAGAAGAAAAGAAACCAAAGAAGAAAAGAAAAGAAAGACAAAGGGGAACAAAGACAACAAAAAAAAGCTTTTGAAGTGTGGGATCACACAAAGATTTTAAGATTTTAAATTTTTTAGAATACATTTTAGAATTTAGAAGAAATAATTTAGATATGGAACAATTTTAGAATACTAAAATGGCAGAAACAAAGGTGACAGAACACTCGAAATCTAGTTTAAAACGAAGATGTGTTAAATATTGTTTGTGCAGTGTTTTAATACTAATGTTAATGTGGTTGTTGCTAACTGTTGTGATACCTATTCTAATGGTAAATAGTAACAGAAATAACACTAATACAAGTGATCGAGTGAATGCAGTTATTAAAAGAACAACTACCACTAATTTAGAGCAAATGGATGAGAGCATGTATCATCATGACAAGTCAAATAGTGATTCGTCATTAAATGTATTTACTAAACTTCTTTACGAATACGTAGATACAATGGATGTGAGTGATTGTTATGTTTGCATGAGATTACCTTCGTCTGTCTCGGAGGGGGTGACATATCACCATCTTCCTTTAACATATGGGGTGTCATGTAGTGTTGTGTCCAGTTTCTTCTATGTAACAGGCAAGTTGCAGTATTATTATTCGAATATGGATTTAGTATTTTCAGAAATCCCATTCGAAGAAACCTGAACCCAGTGCTTAGTGGTAAAGATGCAGAATTCATGTGCGAGTTTTTCTTAACAACAAACCCAATAGACATAACATATGCTCATAAGAATAATCTAACATGTATTTTGCGTGATGAGGAAAAAGATTTTCTAAATTTAGTAGAGGAAAGAAGGCAGGATCTTCAAAAGAAGGCTGTTGAACAGAAGTCACATGTACCTCCATGGGTTAATAAGGAAGGGGACTATAAGAAAGGCGGGACTCATGCTGCGATGTCCCTAGACTTGTCAAAATTGGGAAAATTCTGTCTGCATAGATTAAAAACTGACTATAACAACATTTTCATTGGTTCTAGTGAATTTGAACATACCTTCCTAATAATGGGGGGATGGTGACTAAAAGGTGGAACTGATCCTGTTTTTCCAGGGATTTATTACGTGTGTGGTAAAAATGCCTATTATAGGTTGCCCACGCGATGGTATGGTAGTTGTTATTTTGGAATAGTATTTCCAAAGCTATATCACATTACTAAGAACAATGAAATGGATGTAGTAAGTCAAGGACTAAAACGAAGTAAAAGAACAAGTTTTTCAGAAATAGTAGGTGATATATTTGGTGCACTGATACCGACTGTTGGAGTCATACTGAATTCACATAAAATACGAAAGTTGTCAACAATAGTTGATCGTCTGTCGGCAGATACTGCTGGGGGATTCTTAATGATTAATACCGAAATGGTTGCAATTAGATCTATGGTTTTGCAAAATCGACTTGCACTTGATATATTATTGGCAAAAGAGGGTGGAGTCTGTGGCATGTTGAAAGTCCAACATTGCTGTACATATATCCCAGACAACAGTAAAGGTATTGAGGGATATATTAAGAATATTACAAAGATTCATGACGATTTGACCCAACTGGAGGTTAACGGTGTCTGGGAAAGACTTAGTAAAAGTATGTCCGCTATAGGTAGTTGGTTTTCCACTTTAGGGAGTAGTCTATTAGGGAAGATCCTAATACCTGTAATTTCGATAGCAATAATAGCTCTGATAATAATGATGACATATAGATGTTGCAAAAGTAAAACAAAAGCAAGAATGTTGACTGTAATAAAGAATAAGAGAATGGGAAGAAAGAGAAAAAGGGAAGAGATTGAGATAGAGGAAATGAAAGGAAGTTTATATGATAAAATGAAAGAATTAGACATGAAAAAGAAAAACGAAGAATTAGTAGAAAGAGAGGAAGATACTAAAATTAGATGAATAAAGTTGGCACTTGGTAATGATGGGTATTTTATGATGGCTCAAAAATGCCATCAGAGGGGGGGATTGATAGAGCAAGGATTCAAGAAAGTGAAACTTGCTCAGAGAAATCCTCCATTAACTTTCACTAATCGTTAAAACTGCAGATGAGATGAAACTAATATACACCAGACACCGACATATGGGGAGAGAAGCTTATGCATGCTTAAACTAATGAGGAATAAAATGCAACACGATTAAAAACCCGCTTTAATTTGCGAAAACGCTTTGCGCATGTGCAAACCTGAATTACGTAGTGATAACCTGACTAACTCGCTTTGAGAGGGAAAAACCTCACGCATGCGCAAGAAAGACTAACATGTGGTCCTGAGGTACCGCATGCCCGGCATCTGCTTGATTGAACTTAAAAGAAAGCTGTTGTTGTTAATGCTTTTGCCCAGAGAGACACTAATAACATGGGACAGAGTAGAAGTGGGTGGTGAACAGTGAGAATTATATGTTTAAGAAAATAACATCTGTTTATGATTCCTTTATTAATAGTGTTCATTCGGGCCTGCTAAAGCATAACGGAAAAAGAAAATGGCGACGGATAACTAAAAGTTGCGCATGCTCAGTGAATCCATGATGTGACCCAGTGACCGAAAGAGCTGAATGACTGCCAAATATCAAGGACAGAAGACATGAGAAAAAGAAGACATGTATCACTCGTCTATGTAGCCTGTATTGAATGAATTATTGCAATGGCAACAATATATGCATGGGAAGAGGACAACATGAATGAGCTAAAGGGGAAGGGCTAGCAAACAATAAGTAGCTTAATAAAAATGAATATGTCAGCATGGTGTGACGAAAACTCCCCTAGCCCCGTCCAATCATATACCATATTTTAGTGAAATTTGCAACTCTTGAGGGTGGGACATGTAGAAATAAAGACTAAAACTAGAGTAAGTTGAGTTAAGTTAGTCATCATCGACCCTGAGAGAGAGAGAGAGAAAGACGAGTATGCTGCATCGAGAGAGAGCATCAAGACCATCATAGAGAGAGAGAGAGAGAGAGAGAGAGGCGAGAGCAGGCTGGGAAGATTCAGATCCGAAAACAACAGCCTGATTAGACTCAAAGATTGCGGAAGAATATCGAGGAGGGAGAGAGAGTAAGAGAGGGAATCGCCCTGGTGCGTTGGGTTTGTAGAAAAGTCTAGTAAGTATCAGCCCTGTCCCGATCCTGTCCTTTAGTCTTTGTCTCCTGATTCTAAGTCAGGAGACCTCCACCATTCCTTTGGCCAGAGGGGTGGGTATCCGGTCATCTCTACTAGGTAAATGTCATTTTGTCTCACAATTTGCATATTTCTTCGCAAATGTATGTTAATATGTGTCTTTTGTCTCTACATCTATCCACTCTTATGAATTGATTTGTTGAATGAGGTTGTGTAATTGAATGTATTTGCTAAATGAATTTTCTCTCTCCCATTGAAGAATGATGGAGTTTCCACTGTTAAATCTGTGTTGATGAGCGTTCAACTTTATGACTGAAATTTTAGATAAAGCTTATAAATCTTACTCAGAGTCTGTGGTCATTTCACTAAGAGCTGTGAATTAGTTAAGGAATTGTTAATATCACCATCAACTAACTCAACTAATGGTCCATCGACCAGAGGGAACAGTGTTGATTTGTGAAGATTAGTTAGGCATTGAAATGTCAATCTAACCCGATTTGTGGTTACAGGGAAATAACTAATCAGAACTTAAGTGAATTATAAAACTTGACCCCCAGCGGATCATCCAGGGAGTGTGGATGAACATTTTGGATGTATTGGCCCATTGAAATATTCAGTTTTGTGAAATATTTAACCCTGGCCTTCCGCTGGATCACCGGTACACAGCTACAATGACCAACCTTTGCCTGAAGGGAGCTGGGGCTTAAAAGAGCTCACAGTAATCACATGTATCAGGTGTGAGCAGGCTAGCAGCAGCCAGCCACAGGTGAGCTGAATTCCTCCACCCATCTTTGGCCTGCAGGGGTTGAGACGAAGCAGTGAGCAGGGAATTCTAGGTAATGGAGTTTCCATCATGAGCAGACTGGCTTACACAAAACCCGGCATGGATTGGGAATGGATGTCAATTACTAAATGGTGTCCAAATGCCTGGAAGTCAGGATATGCATGCAGGGGAGTGTCTGGAAGCATATTAGAACACTGGAAAGCCCCACAATTCGGCCCCCTGGTGGTGGGCACGAGAGCACAGGGAGTGAATCATGACACTACACCCCCTCCAACCACCGGCTCCCAGAATCTGGGACTGGATTCAAAGCCTTTGCTGCTATGAAATAAGTCCATTTCCATCATAGATATATTGCAAGATACCAGAGGACTGCAGGAAAACTGTTATGTTCTGGAGGGTAGAATAATATGCTGTAAATTAACATCAGTGTTGGAGGCAAGACCTGAAGAGTCCAAATCCAGCAAAGGGGGCTTAGAAGCCTGAATTAAAGGTGTTTGAAGTCCTGATGATGGCAGGCTAGAGTAGCACGCTGAAAACAAAGGAAGATTGACTGTAGGGTCAAAAGCACATAACGGATTGGCAGGAGGCACAGAGGTCAAAGGCAAACTGGCTGAAGACAAAGGAGGTGACATGAAGCAGACCTGAAGTTCTGGCCCTGGAGGAAAACATACAGAAGACTTTGGAAGCAGGTGTGCAGGAGCCCCAGGCCCTGGAGGCTTACATGTTGAGAGTTTTGTCTCTAATGCTGGAGGTTCACTCTTTGAATGTATACGTACTGAGCCCCCTGAAGGCTACTAAACTGGATGCACAGGGTCAAAAAGTAGGTAAGATAGAGGCTCAAGGTCAGAAGGCAGGCTGCCTGCAAGCTCTGGTTCTGAAGGCAGGCAGCCTGGAAGCTCTGGTTCTGAAGGCAGGCAGCCTGGAAGCTCTGGTTCTGAAGGCAGGCAGCCTGGAAGCTCTGGTTCTGAAGGCAGGCAGCCTGGAAGCTCTGGTTCGGAAGCAGGCAGCCTGGAAGCTCTGGTTCGGAAGGCAGGCAGCCTGGAAGCTCTGGTTCGGAAGGCAGGCAGCCTGGAAGCTCTGGTTCGGAAGGCAGGCAGCCTGGAAGCTCTGGTTCGGAAGGCAGGCAGCCTGGAAGCTCTGGTTCGGAAGGCAGGCAGCCTGGAAGCTCTGGTTTGGAAGGCAGGAAGCCTGGAAGCTCTGGCTCGGAAGGCAGGTAGTCTGCAGGCTGCAGTTCAGAAGGCAGCAGGCCGGCAGAGGACTCTGGAGACTCTGAAAGCAGCAGGCCGGCTGAGGACTCTGGAGACTCTGAAAGCAGCAGGCCGGCTGAGGACTCTGGAGACTCTGAAAGCAGCCAAGCTGATGGTAGAAAGGCACAAGGATGACAGACTTTAAATTCTGGGAATGGCGATAGCCCGTGAACAGTAGATTCCCTGTTGTCAATATTGAAATCTTCACAGTTCCTTGGCTCATTAAAACACACTGATGCACTTTCTTCAGGATGGCTAAGAATACTGCTTATCTTAAAGTCTCTGATGACCAGACTCCCTTTACCATTTGGCAGTTCACATGTCATAGTCAGAGAAAACAGGTCAGAGATCACTTGGGGGCATATGTAGGTAAAACGGGTATTGTGATTCTCAAATTGCGATTTTTAGGGAATCGCAATTAGAGAATCGCAAAACGCAATGTAGGTAGGATTAGCAAAATATTTTGCGAATCCCACATATTCCTTATTTGCGAATCGCAAATTGAGATTCGCAAACAAGGAATACCTTCCCATTCATTCCTATGGGCTAGAAGGCCCATAGGAATGAATGGTAAGACATTCTCAATTTGCGATTCCCAATTAGAGAATCGCAAATTGAGAATGCAATTTCAGGTTGCAAGGGTGTCAATAGGACACCCTGTTGCACCCCTGAAATAAGTATGTGTGCACATGTGGCGCACATACATGCGCTAAGGGCGTGTATGTGCGCCACATGGCACTTTGAAAGATGCAAAAAAGTGCATTTTTCAAAGAAATCGCAAATTACCACCAACCTGAAGTTGGTGGTAATTTGCGATTCCTAAGCCAAAATTGCACAACTTGGGTGCTTCCTACATTGCATTTAAGGAATCGCAATTTGGGATTCCTTAAATGCATTTGCAAAATAGGGAATCGCAAATTTTGCGATTCCTTATTTTGCGAGTGGGTTTTTCTCTGCTATATAGCACACTGCCCAAATTGCGATCGCAAACGCTGAAATTCTGCGAATTTCAGCATTTGCAATGGCAATTTGGCTTCCTACATATGCCCCTTGGTCTTCGGAAATGTTTTCATTTTCTTCTGCATTACAAGGTGGTACAGGTGCATCAGAGTCTGAAACATTTTATTCTCTCGTTGTAATTCAAGAATCTTAGATGTAATTATATCCTGTGAAGACTGAAGATCTTTCTCTACAAGTACAGTGGTAGACTTGGCAACTTCATAACAAGCAACAGAGCTACACCTTGGATTTTGTTCAAACTGGCTATTAGCCGCCTGTGTTCTAGTAGGTATTTTCTCTCTTTTGTTAAACTGATTATTGTTTACTTTGAATGTGGAATTTAATAAGGTCCCTTTAGTATCTGGGACTGTGATCTTTACTGGACTACAGAACTGGGTAACATTATTTGAATGGAAAACAGAGGATATGAAATGCATCTGCTCTTTCTCTGGTTGAGTTGTTGAATATGCTTTAACTGGTGTAATTGAACTACCAATTTGGTAAGATGCTGATAAATACTTTGTCTGGAAATTGTCTTCAAAGAAAACATTGTCTTGACAGAGGGTCTCTGAGTTACAAACTTCAGAAATATTTCCCTTAATATTACCACTCTCTAAATTACTATTTTGACTTTCTGCTGCTAACAAGGTTTGCAGAAATTCGTTTTCACCCTGTAGGTCACAGGCTGACATCAGGTGAGGATCAGGGTTACAGATGGAATGAAAATCTAACATAGAAGCATCAGCCAACCACAGGGAATAATATTCAGCACGTAGGAGTCTCTTTCTTCCATGAATCGATCTCTAGAGTCTAAGGACTTTCCATTAGGTTGTACGAAACTGCGCTGCCTTGGCAATCGAGGTCTGCCAACATATGCAGACTTTCTGGTTCTGATGCTAAACATCTTGACAAGGACTGACTTTGGGAGCTTTGAGAAAACAAAATGGTAGCTAACTGAATGCAATGAAACCTCACAAGTGACCCTAGAAATGTGGGTTGGTCATTCTGTCAGGGACTGTCCAGGACTATGTCGGGAACACAGTCAGGGACTTGGGCAAGGACTGGGAACTGGGTAGAAAAAGTACACAGAAAGAGTAGTACAGCGCTGCCCAGGATCACACAGGAAGTCAGAGGAGAAAAAGGGATCCAAAGGGGAAGCCTGTACAAGTGAACAAGATGGGTGAGACTCGGAAAGGACAGGCCCTCATGAGGTGGCTCAGCATTCAGAATCACTACACCCAGGACGGATGTGCAATACACATATATAAAACAACATTAACAATAAAGGGAATGTGGGGTAAAACACTCGGGAGCTCCACACAGTAAGACTGAAGCTCAGTAAGTTCCTCACCCACAATTGCTGTTACAGATACTGACTGCAAATACCCACATATAGGATATGCTTGCAAAGGCAGGGTCTGTGGTGCTGATACCAATGGTGATGTTATAAATGCAACTCAAAGACAATACTCACAGTGAACAAGAAACACCACCTAGGTAGTCAGCTGTGCCCACGGATCCTGGCGATCAAACAGGAACACGCAAGGCAGTAACAGCAAGGGGGTAGAACTAAACACAAGCACAATAGACAAGGAGCTAGCAAGGAGGAGTGCTTAACAGGAAAGGAAAGAAATCACAGGGCACACTTGGCAGAAAGCAGGTAACAAACATACAAGGTAATAGAAGCAAGACAGCAGGAATAGAGAGACAGCAAACTAGGAACTGGAACCAAGGAAATGGGAAGAAAAGCAGGGACTGGAAAAGGATATACAGAAAGGAAGACTACAAGGGCATACAAGAATAGTGCTGTTTCAGGAATCATGAAAACAAAGAAGCACTGAAGGCAGTGCTGGGCCAAGAACAAGAATTGAGCTAAGGCTCAGGAGTCAAGGTAGCACTGCAGGCAGTGCTAGTTCAGGAACAGGGAATTACTAAAGCTCAGGAGTCAAGGTAGCACTGCAGGCAGTGCTAGTCCAAGAGAAGGGAAACTGCTGCAGGTCAGGAACAAGGGATGCTAAGGCTCAGGAGTCAATGTAGCACTGCAGGCAGTGCTAGTTCAGGAACAAAGGAAACTGCTGCAGGTCAGGAACAAGGAATGCTAAGGCTCAGAAGTCAAGGTAGCACTGCAGGCAGTGCTAGTTCAGGAACAAGGGAAACTGCTGCAGTTCAGGAACAAGGAATGCTAAGGCTCAAACGTCAAGGTAGCACTGCAGGCAGTGCTAGTTCAGGAACAAGGGGAACTGCTGCAGTTCAGGAACAAGGAATAACTAAAGCTCAGGACACACTGGAAACAAAGATAGCAAAAACTCAGGGAGCACTGGAAACAAGGATCGGTCTCACCGGTACACAGCTACAATGACCAACCTTTGCCTGAAGGGAGCTGGGGCTTAAAAGAGCTCACAGTAATCACATGCGTCAGTTGTGAGCAGGCTAGCAGCAGCCAGCCACAGGTGAGCTGAATTCCTCCACCCATCCTTGGCCTGCAGGGGTGGAGACGAAGCAGTGAGCAGGGAATTCTAGGTAATGGAGTTTCCAGCATGAGCAGACTGGCTTCCACAAAACCCGGCATGGATTGGGAATGGATGTCAATTCCTAAATGGTGTCCAAATGCCTGGAAGTCAGGATATGCATGCAGGGGAGTGTCTGGAAGCATATTAGAACACTGGAAAGCCCCACAATTCGGCCCCCTGGTGGTGGGCACAAGAGCACAGGGAGTGAATCATGACAGGAAGGGCCCCATGCATGCCTTCCCCTTGATAATATACTAGCAGTTGCTTTGCACTAACCCCCGGGCCCTGGCCCACCCCAGGGGAATTTTCCTGCCGGGCAGTGGAGCCTCACGCACTCCGAGGCAGGAAAAAGTCGAAGGTTGCCAAACTATAAAATGAGATAACTTGGGCACCGTTGGGTGGATGTGGGGAGAGGAAGGTTCCAGACGACAGGCACCCCTGTCCAATCCTTGGGTGCCACATCTCCTCCCCACCCCTGTCCCAACTCTGCTGCACAGCATGTTGGGACAATCCAAAATGGCATCATCCAGGAGCCACTGGTAACATCAGCTCCTGGGGTCTCAGCTCCACCCCTCATTGACATCACTGCCAGGGACTTGCACACTGGAACTTCAAATAGAGCCCTCCCCACCTCTGGGTTGGCTCTAGTTGTCTTGGCACTCTCCTTTTTTCACTGGGCTTGGGCAGGCCCATCCCTTGTACGGTGTGACAGCTGAGTGATTAATGGAGATCATTTTGCCCCACCCCTTTCCTTCTCAGGAGCCGGGAGAAGTACTGATAATTGCTCCTTTTGTGTGGGACAGCCTTATTTCCTGCTGCAGAGAAAATGTAATTAACTGGGCACAGGAGGATGACACAAGCCTTGAGCTCTGATCCTGAGCTGGGCCAGGGAAATGTGAAACTCTGGATGACCCATAAGGTGTACAGATATCATTTGGGAGTTACATAGTTGATTTTCTTGCACAAGTTACTCTCCAATGCAAGACAGCAGTGGTCTCTATAGGCCAAGGGGAAGTGAAACTACATTCTAAGGCAGTTCTCTCCTTATGTGTATAATGGGGTGCCACTGCAGGAAAAATATTAAAGCACCCTGGCTTTCCCTATTAGTGTACACTTCCCTTAGAAGGCCTATCCCAGATGGATACCTAATCCTGCAGAGTCCCCATCACGCCAGGGTACCTGTGCACTGCTACAGAGCTGTGCACAACAGTAGTCTCTAACACCAGCCCGCACACGTGTGCACACGCATGTGCACGGGTGTTCATGTGTAACCATCCAAGTGCTCCTCAACCTTTCTGCATCGCAGCGGCCTTATCTTAAAAGGCAGACCCTGGCGGTAATCACTCGCAGTCCATTTGCCATGTGATTACCATGGGTGAGACACCGGTAGTGAGACCCACAGTTAAAGTCCAAAAACCTGGTGATCAGAAAAGCAAAAAATCTGGGCGTACTGAAGGGGCAGAACGCAGTGCAAAACGCACAATAGACTACTTTGATTGACAGGTTGACCTAAATAGGCAGGGATAGCTCCTCAGAGGTCATCTGGACATTCAGGGTGGGGGATATTGCCCCTGCTGTTGTTACAAGTGTCAAATCCTCCCTGAAACATCTGTGTCAGGCACATGTAAAACATTTGTGCCTTTGAAAGAGATCAATCAGGACCAGATCACAATTCTTGTATATCCCCTGTCAGGTTGATGAAGGACCCTTCTATGTCTTACCAGACTTTTGTCTCATTTTTGATGTGGGTCCAGGCCTTGCTTCAAACTGTATGTTAGTCTTAGATATGGGAGGACACTAGTAATTTTTCAAAGTATATTCATCTACACACCCCCAGCTTTCAGAGCCCAAGTTTAGTGTGTCTGAGTACTTGGGCATATTGGAATTGCTATGACACATTTAATTTTGGGCCTGCTGAAAAAGTAGATAAGCCATTTCCTGGAAACCCTTACCCCATTGGTTAGGGAGTGCCCAGGAGTCACCCCTACCCACTGGCAAGTGCTAACCATAAATGTAGCACTTCAAGGCACCAAACTCAGAACACTTTCTGGATCTTTGGAAGATCAGAAGAGGACTTGATTTGACATCTGTGACCTGGAAGGAGTTCTGAAGGACTGGACCTGCTTCCTCTTGTACCCACGACAAAGAAGCGGTCTCCAAGGGTCAGTTGGCTGACCTCCTGTGTGGCTACAGTGACACAACAAGCTACAATAGAGATATTTCCATGAAGTGCCCTAGTGGTAATGGGACCTGGACTGGACTTTTTTCTTGGCCTCTGTCTGACACTCTGAGAGTGAGGTCCTGGGGCCTTTTAAGTATATTCCTGTAATTGTTGGGAAATAAGAAGTTAGTTAGAAAATGTTTGAAAGCCTTTCCTCCAGCGCTTGAGTGGGTCGCCCTGGTAAAACTTTCTGGCCAGCAGTTCCACACTGTTGGAAATGACCATCTTTTACATGGTGTGCCCCCAGATTTATGCATTGACTGTTTTTGTTGGCTGTAGGACTCTGTGCACTTTACCTCTGCTACCCTGCGGTAAAGTTCTTGTTCTCCTACTTTTAACACAGTGAAATTAGCATACCCCAATTGTCATATTTAACTTATCTATAAGTCCCTAGTATTTAGTACAAAGTTTACCCAGGGCCTGTAACTTAAATGTCACAAATGGACTTCATCATCCATTGTGCCCTCCACTACAGTGACATTGTAAACATCACTGAAGGCCTACCCTATGTAGGTTGGCTGTACCTTTTTAAACTGCAAATTTGACCTGTCAAAATAACCCCTTTTGAATTGCCTAAGCCGTCCTTTAAAATATTAATAACCTACTCCTAGGTACACCTTACTGCCCATAAGGCAAGGTGCATGTTATTTAAAGGTGTTACATGTAAAAGTTTAATGTTGAATATGGCCATACTTTGAAAAGGCCCCAAAAGCTGTTTACACTGTAGCAGGGTGTACTGTTCAATGGGGAAACATTGGGTCACAGTATTAAATATAATAATGTTATCTACGGCTAGGAAATGATTACAATTTAAATTCTTGGACTTTTAAAAAAATGTATTACAAGCCCAAATTCATTTGCAAATTTGGATTTGTCAAACTTTTTTGGCAAGGGAACTATTAGAAGGTTACCTTCTCCCTGCTTAAAAGCCTCTGGAGGCACATTTGCATGATCACTAGTGGTCACCTGGCAGCTGAATAGCCCCATTGATGAGGTGTGACCTTGCTCAAAGATGAGGGAGAAAAGGCCTCAGGAATGAGGTGGTGTTGTATCCTCTGTGCCCAGGAACCTCATTAACTTCAAAGAGTCCTCCACTATCATAAGCAAATGTTAGATGACATCAGGCCTGCCCCCTTCATTTGTACTCCCAGCCAGACATGCATCAATTCCAGAGGGAAGAAGCTGACCCAAGAACTAGTTTAGAGTGACCACAGAGTAGGGGCTACTCATTTCCATGGTCACAACTCTGGGGTGGGTTCAGAAGTTCTGCACACAGGAAGAAAGTGCCTGCCCTTTTGGTTTTACACTGTGGGATTGTTTGCAGTAGGAGAAAGAGGAAATGCTGCAAAGGTGGATAGGATTACCTTAGGGAACTTTTACCCCATTGGTTAGGGAGTGGTCAGGAGCTTTCCCATTTACATAGCAAAACCAAAGCGGATGATGGACGGAGTGTTGAACATTACAAGCACTCACCCCCAGTCAACTGATCTGGGTTTAATCCATCATCATTCTTTAGCTCACTCCGCCACCCCAGTTCAGACATGGCCATATGCAAATCAGTCTGACCCTGTGCCTCATGGGAACAGTCCAGCCCGAACTGCCAAGCCATGGCTTTCCTGGACCGGAAACAAGCATCCTGGGACCGGTTTCTGGCTTACAGCCGTCATCAGCCAGGCTATCTTGAATCCAGTGGCAAAGTGAGTAAGGGACCCACGTCTGGGCATACCCTGCCAACTTAGGGCGAACATAGCAAAACCAAAGCGGATGATGGACGGAGTGTTGAACATTGCAAGCACTCACCCCCAGTCAACTGATCTGGGTTTAATCCATCATCATTCTTTAGCTCACTCTGCCACCCCAGTTCAGACATGGCCATATGCAAATCAGTCTGACCCTGTGCCTAATGGGAACTGTTCAGCCCAAACTGCCAAGCCATGGCTTCCCTGGACCGGAAACAAGCATCCTGGGACCGGTTTCTGGCTTACAGCCGTCATCAGCCAGGCTATCTTGAATCCAGTGGCAAAGTGAGTAAGGGACCCACGTCTGGGCATACCATGCCAACTTAGGGTGAACATAGCAAAACCAAAGCGGATGATGGACGGAGTGTTGAACATTGCAAGCACTCACCCCCAGTCAACTGATCTGGGTTTAATCCATCATCATTCTTTAGCTCACTCCGCCACCCCAGTTCAGACATGGCCATATGCAAATCAGTCTGACCATGTGCCTCATGGGAACAGTCCAGCCCGAACTGCCAAGCCAAGTCTTCCCTGGACCGGAAACAAGCATCCTGGGACCGGTTTCTGGCTTACAGCCGTCATCAGCCAGGCTATCTTGCGACCAGTGGCAAAGTGAGCAAGGGACCCACGTCTGGGCATACCCTGCCAACTTAGGGCGAACATAGCAAAACCAAAGCGGATGATGGACGGAGTGTTGAACATTGCAAGCACTCACCCCCAGTCAACTGATCTGGGTTTAATCCATCATCATTCTTTAGCTCACTCTGCCACCCCAGTTCAAACATGGCCATATGCAAATCAGTCTGACCGTGTGCCTCATGGGAACAGTCCAGCCCGAACTGCCAAGCCATGGCTTTCCTGGACCGGAAACAAGCATCCTGGGACCGGTTTCTGGCTTACAGCCGTCATCAGCCAGGCTATCTTGAATCCAGTGGCAAAGTGAGTAAGGGACCCACGTCTGGGCATACCCTGCCAACTTAGGGCGAACATAGCAAAACCAAAGCGGATGATGGACGGACTGTTGAACATTGCAAGCACTCACCCCCAGTCAACTGATCTGGGTTTAATCCATCATCATTCTTTAGCTCACTCCGCCACACCAGTTCAGACATGGCCAGATGCAAATCAGTCTGACCCTGTGCCTCATGGGAACAGTCCAGCCCGAACTGCCAAGCCATGTCTTCCCTGGACCGGAAACAAGCATCCTGGGACCGTTTTCTGGCTTACAGCCATCATCAGCCAGGCTATCTTGAATCCAGTGGCAAAGTGAGCAAGGGACTCACGTCTGGGCATACCCTGCCAACTTAGGGCGAACATAGCAAAACCAAAGTGGATGTGGACGGAGTGTTGAACATTGCAAGCACTCACCCCCAGTCAACTGATCTGGGTTTAATCCATCATCATTCTTTAGCTCACTCCGCCACCCCAGTTCAGACATGGCCATATGCAAATCAGTGCGACCCTGTACCGCATGGGAACAGTCCAGTCCGAACTGCCAAGCCATGTCTTCCCTGGTCCGGAAACAAGCATCCTGGGACCGGTTTCTAGCTTACAGCCGTCATCAGCCAGGCTATCTTGAATCCAGTGGCAAAGTGAGCAAGGGACCCACGTCTGGGCATACCCTGCCAACTTAGGGTGAACATAGCAAAACCAAAGCGGATGATGGACGGTGAGTTGAACATTGCAAGCACTCACCCCCAGTCAACTGATCTGGGTTTAATCCATCATCATTCTTTAGCTCACTCCGCCACCCCAGTTCAGACATGGCCATATGCAAATCAGTCTGACCCTGTGCCTCATGGGAACAGTCCAGCCCGAACTGCCAAGCCATGTCTTCCCTGGACCGGAAACAAGCATCCTGGGACCGGTTTCTGGCTTACAGCCGTCATCAGCCAGGCTATCTTGAATCCAGTGGCAACAACCACCGGCGGCAGATCCTTCTCACACCTCGCCGCCAAGACCTGGAACACCCTTCCACTAAGCCTACGACAGACCCAAGACCTGCTGACCTTCAGGAGGCTACTCAAGACCTGGCTGTTCGACCAGTAGCAGCCCCCCCCCCTTTTTTCTCCCTAGCGCCTTGAGACCCTCGCGGGTAAGTAGTGCGCTCTACAAATTCTGTGATTGATTGATTGATTGATATCTTCTCACAAGGCAGTCATGGGCACCAGGTGCACAGTATAGAATTATTGTTATGTTGGCACAAGGGAATCTTATACCCTTGGAACCAGGGAGGATTCAAAGATTGGATATAGCCAGGCATTACTGTTTAAGAATTGAGTTAATGTAATAATTGTGTTTTCTTTTAATTTACAGCCCTGATGATGTCCAAGTGTGGACAAAATGCGTTGGCTGATTGATTTGTTACTATATTGTGTGGATCTAACAATTTGAAAGGTTTTTTGAAATAAACCACAGAGTTTGCATGAAACCATTACTTGAATAATAGATTTGTGAACATTGTGAACCGAGGTGCTCCTTTCAGGATAGGTTAGGAAATCTTGTTGATTAGTGGCCCAGTGGCGGTGGGACCATTGAAAGTTGAGCGTGGATGAACTACCTAATCGACTAACCGGTATTACACACCAGTGCGCACACCTCCTAGCCCTCACCGCCTATCAAGTTGGATGAATCATTTACAACGGGCTGTCGCAACACAGTGTTGGTTGACACTGAGAGAATTGAATTGAGTATATTGTCATAAACAGAATTATAGATGACGATCGTGAGAAGCTAGCAGCAGAATTATTTCAACAAAGCAAAACGGGCACTACTGAAGGTAACTGAAATCTCCCAAGTAGCAGTTTGAAAAGTATATTTCAGAAACTGGAAAAACTGAAAAAAACTGAACTGTCCAAATGGTGGGACGGCATACTTTAAAAAAAATTATGTAGATCAAAAACGTGTACCAAGGGGTTTGAGAATACTAATTTTCCCTACCTTTGACGACCTGGATGACTATCTTCTCAAAGAGTGGGAGGAGAACTTACATTCATCATCTTTTTACAGGATGCATATACTTATAAAAAATGCAGAAAGAAAGGTGGAGAAATTGAAACTTCAGATTGGGGAATTAGAGAAAGAGATTAAGGATATCAATTTGCCAGAATTAACTGAGAAAAATTATGTTATTCTTAAAGAGGTCATTAACAAACACCAACTCCAGATTAAAGACAAGAAATTTAGCAAAATCAGGACGGATGAAAGAGATTATAATCTAGGGAGGGTGTTCACCTTCGGAAAAAGTTTTGATGCAGTACAAAAACTGAAAATAACTGAAGGGGCGGAGGTGCAAGGAGAGCTGAGCTCTGTTAGCTACAGCAGCTCAGATCTCTCTTCCAGTGATAAGCAGGGGGCTACCAACACGGTGGGGCATAGACCAACAACTAGTTCTTCTTTTTCCGAGTAAATACAAAGGATGCGCAGGGGGAAGAAAAAGGCTTTATTAGAACAAGGAGGAGCAGGCGGAGGCACAGAAAATACAAGAATTAGCACTCGCAGCCAGAACAAGATCAGGAAATAGGTGGGATCAGGGGGCTTGTAGGGAACTGAATCTGAGGAATGTAACAATTTGGAAGTGATTAATTTGTAGGACAGGGTTTTGAACGTGCATGAATTGTCTGTCTTGAAGAGAGGGCTTTCTTTTTGTCCAGACAGGATGTGTAACTTTACTCATTTAGAAATTGATTTATTCAAGTTTGCTAGACGATTGAAATTGAAAAGCTTTTTTCCACTGTTGATAAACCTGAGAATGTACAGAAGAATATGATTAAAGGATCTGAGTTAACCATCGCACACATGTGTGATGTAAGGTTGATTTTATCTTTGACAGAAGGGGAAAATTATGGGGTGGAAGATATGACAGCTTTGTTGGATGTCCCCACTAATTATGGGTGCAACAGTGGTTTGAAACCCGCTTCTAAATTTGTACCACAAGGTCAACAATTTGCAGCAATAGACTTGTTTGTGAAGAGAACGATGAGTGAACTGCACAAATTGGAAGATGAAGGGGGAGGTTGCAATACCTACTACACTAAGAGAGGGAATATATCTAAGGAGGAACGCAGAGCTCTAGCTGACTTGAAGAATGACAAAAGCATAGTGATAAGAGAAGCTGATAACGGCGGGAACATCGTCGTAATGAGAAGCACAGATTACAGTAAGGAAATTAGGAGACAGCTAAGTGATGGCACCTGTTATAAAAAATTGAGGTGCAATCCAACTAAGGAAGCAGGCAGATGCATCACTGAAAAACTATACACATGGAGAGAGCAGGGACTGCTGGATGAACAAGAATTTAAGTATCTTAACAATACCAGCCCCACTTATCCTTTTATATAGACTTTGCCCAAGATTCATAAGTCGATGCAGGATCCCCCAGGTAGACCCATTGTTTCAAGCACAGGGAGTCTGACTGAGTATCTTTCCGAGTTTGTAGATCTTTTTTTAAAACCTTTAGTGGTTAATTTGCCCTCGTACATCAGGGATACAATGGATGTACTGAATAAGTTACAAGATGTAGTATGGGAGCATGAAATGAGTTTTGTGACACTGGATGTAGTGGGATTATACACTTGTATAGAAAATGACAAGGGAGAACGGGCACTCAATCACTTCATGGTGAGTCGCAGTGCCAGTCTACACGAACATTCTAACATGATCCTAGAAATGAGTAATTTGATATTGAAGAACAACTATTTTTTATTTGAGGGTGAGTGGTTCCACCAGATTAGTGGCACAGCCATGGGATCCAGGTTGATCCCTCTTATGCCAACCTCTTCTTGGGGTGGTTTAAGAGGGAGCATGCCTGGAGCAAGAGAGCGGGTAAATGGATGGACTTGATTTTATTTTGGGGCCGTTTCATTGATGATATTTTACTAATCTGGAGAGGAACCAGCCAGGAATTAGCCGAGTATTTTGAATTTCTGAATCTGAATGAGCATAATGTCAGATTCACCAAGTGTCACCACAGTGATCACATAGAAGTCTTAGATGTTCAGCTGTTTATAGTGGAAAACAGAATACATAGCAGGCTATTTAGGAAAACAAAACTGCCACTAATTCTATTCTAAGAGCCGGCAGTGCACATCCTCTTGCTGTAACTAGAGGCATTCCCTTTGGAGAGATGGTGCGGACTCGTAGGAACTGCAGTAGAGATAGTGATTTTGAAAAAGGATTGACTGATTTGCAAGGAAGATTGTTATCTAGGGGTTACACGAAAAGGAGTTTGGAGAAAGTTAGGAACAGGGTGCGTACACTCGAAAGAGAAGCCACATTGACTCAGAAACAGAGGGAACAATCTAGAGTGCGATTAGCATTTGTCTCTACTTTTAGTACTCAACACAATAAGGTGATCAAGATTTTGAATAAGAATTGGAATCTACTCAAAGGAGTTCCAGGTTTAACAAATATTATCATGGACAAACCGGTTGTGACTTATAGGAGAAGTCCCACGATAGGGAATTTGATTACCAGGAATTATTTGGAACCCACACAGGACCCTAGGGGGAACTGGCTGCTGGGGCAACCGAAAGGTTTTTATACTTGCGGATCTTGCAGCGTCTGTGATCATGGCATAAGTTGCATTAAACATTTCAAATACAATACCAGGAGGCAGTATCACATTAATGAGTTCATTAATTGTAACAGCTGTGGGGTTATTTATGTCATTGCATGTGAGTGTTGCAAAATTTATGTAGGAAGCACAAAAAGGGTACTCAAAATCAGGATCCAGGAACACTGTCATGCAATTTTGAATGGCGATGTTAGATCCACGATCTATCAACATATCAAGGTCAACCACCCCACTCAAACTAGTGTCAAATTCCATGGGATCCAAAGAATCACTCCCAACGTCATAGGTGGAGACTGGGAACTCAAACTCAGGCGAGAAGAGGCCAGGTGGATTAGCAGACTTAGATCCGTGTAACAGGGATTAAACAGTGATAACGAATTTCATTACTTCCTGTAATGGGTGGCTAGAGATATGGGAGGTCTCCTTTGGGTAGCAGGCCAGATTGTGAACCTATGGAACATGATGACTTCTGACTCTGGCCTAGGAGATTTAGACCCGTGAGCCTATGTGGAGTGTTTAGCCAGGTTACTTTTGAATTGCAACTCTTCCATTGGAAAGTGATTAATAGGATTGGGATAGGTTGGACTGTGAATGACTTGTGTGAGTGAAACACAGTTTCTTGTAAATTCATCGGGACCTTGGGGTGTAGGGGTGCCGTTGTTATGGAGCCGTGTGCTCGAGACTTTACACCAGTAATGAGGGACATATAGGGAGACTGAGAGGGATTTGGGCTGCATTATTGCGCCAAATACAGGAAAGATTGATTTACCAGTGAGGGACAGGAGGTGGTTTGGAAATCACGCAGGCCACCCCTGCAACTGGGCAGCAGAGGCGGAAGGTACAAGAGTAAGGATGGAGTTTGTTGTAATAATATATAATGACCATGTATTTATAGGGGAAACGAGATGGCACACCCATCGTGCCCCTTAAGAAGGTTTTAAACAGAACTCGAACATCGCACGATTCAAGTATGAACTTTGGTCACGCCCAGAATCATGCGGATCAAGTGTTT
This sequence comes from Calotriton arnoldi, assembly GCA_963921515.1. NCBI lineage: Eukaryota > Metazoa > Chordata > Amphibia > Caudata > Salamandridae > Calotriton > Calotriton arnoldi. The sequence goes on from CAWUFW010010111.1 coordinate 55,918, forward strand.
GCTGAAGCTGGGTGACTTGTGATTGGTTAGTAGTATGTAGGACCAGAGAGGGAGCACTTTGGAAGCTTTCAAAGTACAGACTAAGTGAGTTCGCACGCTGGCCATGCCCAAGATCAGGCGGGTCAGGCATTGTGACATTGCATGCGCGTTATAAGCTTTCACCATGGAGGACCAGAGAGGGAACATCCTTCGAATATGCTAAACAGTGACATGGAAAAGAGATGAAAAGAGATGTTCGCGTTCTTTTAAACAGAACGCGAACAATCGCACAATTCAAGTATGAACTTTGGTCACGCCCAGAATATGGCGGATGAAGTATTTGCTAAAGCTGGGTGAATTGTGATTGGTTAGTAGTATGTAGGAACAGAGAGGGAGCACTTTCGAAGCTTTCAAAGTAGTGGACTAACTGAGTTCGCACGCTGGCCACGCCCAAGATCAGGCGGGTCAGGCATTGTGACATTGCATGCACGTTATTGGCTTTCACCATGGAGGACCAGAGAGGGAACATCCTTCGAATATGCTAATTAGTGGCATGGAAAAGAGAGGATTTGATTGGCCTAGAAGCGGTTTAAATAGAAGGAGGTCAGAGGTGGCTGGCTCATGGCGGGAATTATCGAACCAGCCGGGAGAGACTGCGTGCTGGATTTGAACGCGCTACTAGTCAGGTGAGAACAGGGAACGGGAGGTCTGCTGTGTTTGGGGCAGCGCCGGAACTGCTTAACGGGAGGGACGGTTTTATTCCTTAATTACGGCAAAGTACGATTGTTTTGGTTAATATACCTTTCAGAAGGGAAGCACACTGGTGGGGCGATTAGTAACAGGATTTTAGGAGGGCGGGTTCTAAACAAAAACCCCGCCCCATGGTCGACATAATGTTAACAGCTATGATTGGACATAGCGCTTGATGAGTGGTGGCATGGGATATTAATATATGAGTCAAACTTGACTGCACATTTGCATATATATTTTTTGCATTACGTAGGGGTGCTGGTGCTGTGTTTAGCACACCTGGGTAGACAGCTACATTGGGGCAACTCGCTCAATTATAATGGGCTTGGGACATGAATGTGTGTGTTAATTTCTATCACACACATAGATATATATATTTATTGTTTTGTAGAAAACTTCCTCATTAATGCGATGAATGGAACAGGAAATTCGGAGCAGATTATCAGTACATAATTTGGAGGTATGTTTTCAGTATCAATAATTTTAAGGTTACTGGTGACTGGTGCTTGGAAAGGTGGATTAGTGAATTGGATCAGACAGGACCATTGACATTGAAGGAGGTGAGTGATGGGAGACTATTAATATGTTCGACTTTGGGAGATGTAAATTGAAGGGTTCTGACTAACTGCAATTATAATGAATTTGTATTAAGACTTTTAAGACATATTTGAACGTGTTCTGATCAACTGTGATTATAGTGAATTGTATTAAGATGGGATGTGAAAGCATGGTATGTTCTCACGAGGCAGTCATGGGCACCAGGTGCACAGTATAGAATTATTGTTATGTTGGTACAAGGGAATCTTATACCCTTGGAACCAGGGAGGATTCAAAGATTGGATATAGGCAGGCATTACTGTTTAAGAATTGAGTTAATGTAATAATTGTGGGGACACTGATGAATTATTGTTTTTGAAAAAGAGGAACACCAGTAATTTGTTCATTGATGTATTGTATTTTCTTTTAATTTACAGTCCTGATGATGTCCAAGTGTGGATGAAACGTGTTGGCTGATTGATTTGTTACTATATTGTGTGGATCTAACAATTTGAAAGGTTTTTTAAATAAACCACAGAGTTTGAAATTCATCAAAGACTGCTTATGAACCTTTTTTTTTGCAGGAAACCATTACTTGAATAATAGATTTGTGAACATTGTGAACCGAGGCGCTCCTTTCAGGATAGGTTATAAATTTCAAAAGCTCCAGCATGTCAGCATGACCTACCTGCTCCAGGTGTATATCCTTCAGTACCACGGCGGTAGCTGCAGTTTCAGTGACATCCCACGCAGAGAAGATTTTTCTCCCCAAAGCAGTGGTAAAGTCCCTCCCTCAAGTGAAACTTAGAACCTTTTTTGAACTTTTCAACTTCCAGACATTCACCAGACGAATACACTTGGTGTATCTATCCTGTGTTCCATCACAGTCAGTCTCAAATCATGCCTAGTCTTCGAGATGGAATTTGAGGTCTCTGAGTAAGATGAAAGTCTGTGAGGAGATTGCTGAAGGTGGCGCATGGAGCTGGTCCGTAAGTTAGGGTGCCATTGATGGAAGTGTGATTGCCAGTCTGAAGACTGAAGTGCATGTGTTCCATGAAGGTTGTGTCCTCATCAACGGAGGTGGTTCAGGTGATGGAATCCTTGTGTATGATGTCGAGTCCTCCTCCTGGTTTGTTCGGCCTGTCCTGTTGGGAGATCTTGGAGCATAGTGAAAAACAGTCACAGAGGGAGAGAAAAGGATGTAGAGAACAGCGAGAGGACGGTGCAGAGAGTGAGAGAGAAGATGAAGTGCATGAACAAGGTGGGGCCTTGATGCAGTGAGCCCAGGTCAGAAAGGACATTGGACTAGTTGGAGGACCAGTCCAAGTAAGTAGGAGCTGGGACCTTGGCACCTGCTCAATGGGGTTATGCAGCGGCTGCCATTAAGTAGGTCCTGGGAGGGGGAGAGCGTGGGGTGGAGGGCAGGGGTAGGGAAGGGCGGGGCGCTAGAGAAGGCACGCGATAGAGATGTAGGCGAAGAGCGGGAAGACAGGAGGGGGAAAGTGCAGTATGGAGAGTTGGGAGGCAGGAAAGCACTTGAGTAACGGACACGAAGGAAAAGTGGGCACAAGGAATGGGTGCAAATAGGCACAAAGAGAGACAATGGAGAGTGGAAAAATAGGCACAAAGAGAGAGACTGGAGAGTGAGCAATGGGCACAAAGAAGGAGTGGAGAGTGGAAAATGAGCCCAAAGAGGCCCAAATAGAGAGTGGAGAGTGAAAAACTGGCAAAGGGAGAGAGAAAAGGGTGGAGAGAAGGGCAGGAGGACAGAACAAGGAGCAAGAGAGATGTAGCGGACGAACCAGGCAGTGCCGCAAGGCAGTGAGGCTAGACTGAAAGGGCCTTAGACAGCTTGGGGGACCAGTCCAGGTAAGTGGGAGCTGGGACCTGGGCATCTGCTGAATAGGGTGACGCAGAGGATGCTATTAGGTAGGTCCTGGGGTGAATGTGTGGTTGAAGGGTGGGGCTAGGGAAGGGCAGGGTGCAGGAGGTGGGAGAAGGCACACATTGGAGATGCAGGTAAGGAGCGCCGGAGGCAGGAAAGCACAGGAGGGGGGAGTCAAGAGGCTGGAAGTGCAGGAGTAATGGTACAAAGAAACAGTGGGCACAAGAAGCAGGCAAAAGAAGGCACAGAGAGAGAGAGTGGAAAATGGACACAAAACAGCCACAAAGAGAGAGAGCAGAGAGTGAAAAAATGAGCAGAAAAAGGCACAAAGAGAGAGAGAGTGGAAAAACAGGAACAAAGAGAGAAAGTGGAGAGTGAAAAATGGGCACAAAGAGAGAGGGAAGAAGGAGCACAAGAATGAGGAGGAGTCTCGAGGCAGCAGGAGCATGCCTGAAAGGGCCTTAGGATGGTCAGAGGACCATTCCAGGTAAGTGGGAGCGGGGCCCTGAGCATCTGCATCCTCTCACAGAATGTCCCCATCTGAGCTGGGGGACAAGCAGGCAGAGAGGGCCTTAAAATTGTAGCTGGCTACATTTGACCTTGAGGAGAAAAAGTTGGTCTTGGCTGCTGAGAAAAAAAAAGTAGCCACTGAAGCTGAGAAAAAAAGCTGCAGCAACCCACTAAAAGAGAAAATGTTGCCTTTTGCCCTGGAAGATTTGAAGGTCCTACTGGCCTTGAGAGTCCAGTGAGGATGGTAACAGCAATTCAGAAGTGCATAGGAGAGGAAAACAAAGAGTCCACATCCCGAAGGACCTGTTGCCTAGTTATGTGGAATGGGAAAACATTGATAAGTGTGTTTTTAGCTCAAGAGGTGGCCTTTCTTATCCAAAGAGTCCCAGAGCAGGATTAGGGGGTTAGCCTGTGGTAGCACATATCCATTTCTGGGAGAGATGCACTATGAAAGAGAAAAAGATTGAGGTTACTTATCTGGTGGTGCTTAAGATTTCTAGAAACCCTTTGAGGGTCCTATGTGTTAATAGATGAAACTACACTTTGAGAGGTCTGAAATCACCATACTAATGGTGACTGTAGATGGGGATGAAAAAGAAAGCGAGCTCCTCCCAGATCTCCTGTTCCACATAGAGCAATGTGGCTCAATGGATGGAGTAGTCCTCTCCCCCACACTGACAGAGAAACAATTGAAGGACTGTCATCAGCTACTAAGATAGTTTGCCTCATTGTTTTCACTGATCTTGGGACTCACCCACAGACAAAGGGTATAGCATGCCCATTAAAGCAAGCTTTACAGACTGTTAGACAAGGTCAGGGCCAGCATTAGGGATGAGGTTTCTAAGATGTTGGACCTAAGGGTGATTGAGTCTCTAGTAGAGCCTGCTCCAGGTCAGTGGTCCTGGTACCAAAGACTACCCTACAGGATGGCACTCCAGAACTGATGTGTTAAGTAGCCTACCAGTGACTAAATTCAGGCTCCAAGACCAATGCATGCCCCATACCACAAACTGATGCTATCATTGACCAGTTAGGGGATGCCAAGTTCTAAAATACCTTTGACCTGATGTGTGGGTACTGGCAGACTGCCCTAACAGAGGGAGCAAATGAGAGTTCCGCACTCTGCAGTCCTAAGGGGCATTTCCAGTTCCAGGTAATGCCCTAAGGGTTGAAGTATACCCATGCTCCATGGGATTGGGCCAGACCTCAAATTATATCTCTCACAACACGAATGATGAGCAGCCACCCAAATATATTTTATTTTCCAAATTTATTGAAGGGAAAGCAGCAACAAAATGGCAACCCATTTTGACCGTTACCGGTCTTGATCACGGCATATATATTAGCACAGTGCCATCCACGCCAAGCTAGAAAGGGACAAAGGGTCTTATTTACAAGCCCCTTGCACTGCCCAAATATCACTTTTTCCCCATGTTAAAATGAATGCACCAGCGGCACAAGGGGCTTGTAAAAGACTATGAAAACCACCAAGACCAGAATGCCCGGAGGCCTGTGGGCGGGGCTCATGTGAAAATAAAAGATGGTGGCTTTTCGAACATCGTGTGTGTTTCTTGCTGCCAGTGAACAAGGGAGAATATCCTGAAACGCGTATGGCTGAAATTCAGGGCTATGATTGCTGCCCTTCATGCTGCACCTTCCGTTGAGGGACGGTAACCTACCTGTGAGGCTCTTTCCACATGGTGCAAGTTTGTTTGGATATATATATATATATATATATATATATATATATATATATATATATATATATATATATATATATATATATATATATATATATATATATATATATATATATATATATTATTACCTACTGGCGGTCGTTATAGTTAGGACCTAGATTCCATAGGAAAAGCATTTTTTGTTTTCCCAATAACTTTGGCGCTGATTGACGAATGTTCGCGAAATTTTCAAAACTAGTGGCCCCCTCCGGTCAGCTCCTGTCTTGAAAGTTTCGGGGTGATTCGTCAAGCGGGGGCCGAGAAAAAAGGGGGGTCCCAAAACGAGTTTTCCCCATGTTAATTTCCATAGCAAACTTTAGACAAAGCTACAGCCCGAACTGCTGAACAGAATTACACCAAATTTGGCAAAAAGGTAGCCCTTGGTTCAGAAAGATCCCTTTTTGTTAAATGGTGTAAATCCGTACAGTAGTTCCTGAGAAATTCGAAAATAGAGGTCGGAAAATCAATTTCCCATTGGAAACTTTAGACACGGCTACAGCCCGAACTGCTGAACGGAATTACACCAAATTTGGCAAAAAGGTAGTGCTTGGTTCAGAAAGCGTCCTTTTTTTTTAAATGGTGTAAATTCAAAAAATTAAAGTTTCGATATCTAGGGACGCGCTGGATTTGCGAACCCTCCCGACCACGAGCTTCACTGCTATTGGCTGCCAACACTCCAAACCAGGAAGTGTTGGCAGCCATCTTGTAGAACCGAGTCATGAGAAAACAGTGAAACAAGCATGAAAAACAAGAAAAGGGGGCAGGGTAGAAACACCCTAACCCCCTAGGCCTGCTCAGGGGGTCCCACAAGGACCCCCAGGGCCCAAAAAAGCATTTTTTTTAAATAATAATTTGGCGGAATTCGCATTGGGGTCGCGAATCCCGCCGGAGTTTTTAAAAAAATGAAGCGCGGGCTCCTCCGCTTCATTTAAATGAGCCCCCCGGGTGGGCCCGATCCCGGGGGCATTCCTAATAAAATAATAGCTGGGGCCCGCGGGGGCCCCCGCAGCCCCTGGGACCACCACCTCCCCGGGGCTTTGCACATTAAATGCGGGGGCAGTGATGTCATCAGTGATGTCATTTGAGATGTCATCAGTGATGTCATCAGTGATGTCACTGACCATGTCATGAATGATGTAATATGTGACGTCATCAGCAGTGCATTGCGGGGGCGCGAGTTATAGTTAGCTGAACTAACTATAACGGTGGAATTTCTCTGGTTTTGTGCAGTGAAATCTCCAACTAACTATAACGTCCCTGAAACCTATGGTTTTTTCAGTGAATTTCTAAGGTTTTTTAAATGCTAATTTCTAACTATAACGTGCCTCAAACCTATGGTTTTTTCAGTGAATATATATATATATATATATATACATGTGTGTGCATGTGTGTTGGTGTGTGTGTGTGTGTAGATAGATAGATGAATAGATAGATAGATAGATAGATTCTATCATTTCACATACTATAACACATGTAATATGCAAGGGTATAATAGTACGTGTGAATAGTGTAAGTAGTGTTAAAGTTATATGTTTTAAAATAGTTATTTAATGTGCCAAGGTATAACATTTTAAGTATACATTATACCACGGTACATGCAGATGAGAAGGCACTATGTGATTGGCTAATGGCTGTGTTTACTGAATGTAAATGGCAGTCATGTTGTTTTTACCACAGTTTGGCTGCATTCTGCCTTTCGCTGCGTTCTGGGCTAGGGTCTTAAATGTATGTAAGTAGCAGGTTTCATTGTTGTTCCCTACCTATTTCTACTTTTTTAAGTTGGTAGGTAGAGAAATGTATTTATAATTTTCTTTATATTTTCCAGCAATTTCGAGAGAACTGGTCAGTTTTTAAAATGTTTTTAAGTAGCACGGTAATTTGTAGGGATTACTGTGGTACTCCATAGAAGTTTTTGTGAAGATTTAAATAAGTTAAATATAGAAAATATAGTGTAGTACAGTGTATTTTTAATTTTTTTACATTCTTTTTAAAAATAAATTCTAGATATTGAGTTACTTTCGCAGAAGTACCACGGTATTCCATACATTTGTTTTTAATATATAGAGACTTATTAATAATGGGCCATGCGTAATGCCATTTCTAATAATTTTATTATGAAAAATGCATCTTCACAGCATTTTGCTTTACTACATATAATTGCAGGTAATGTTGGGGAAAATATGATGTAATTTCGCTACCCTAAATTATGCACATTTCCCACGCCTGTTATCGTTGGAGGGGGTGGAGGAATGGAATACACGCCCCAGCAGACCTTGCGGCCGTCACCGCCTCGCCCGGAGGCGCTACTTAAGCTGGACAGGGCTCCTGCAGCGCAGGAAGCCCGTTACGTTGGAGGGGGCGAAGGAGTGGACTACAAGCCCCAGCAGACCTTGTGGCCATTGCCGCCTCGTCACCCTCACACCCGGATGCACTACTTAAGCCGGACAAGGCTCCTGCAGCACGGGATGGGCGCGGGCCAAGCATGGGCCAAGAGCAGGTCCGTCTGCGCCCGTCCGCGGCCGACCGAGGCTGGGCTGGGCCTACTCTCTTGGCCCCTCAATCTGACTGCTGTTCAAAACGTCCTTATCGGCCATGTTGAGCCCAAGGGGCCAGACAGTGCCTGGTTTTCACGCAAAGGCCAACAGAAATTCTACACGTGAGTACCTGCCCATTATTTGAGACATTGATATTGCTCTACCCTTCTGGCAGTAGGAGGTTTCTTTGAACAAGGGCAAAATGGGAAAGAGGAAAGCAGCACCCGCGAGCTCCCCACAGGGCCCAAAACATGGACCTATAGACTCTTTCCTGGCAAAAGCTGTGGGTGCAATTACAAAGGAAATAGACATGGCAAAGAGGCGACTCTCTGTGGACATGGGTGGCATATTGCTTCCTACGCCGGATGAGCCCTCATGCTCAGCTACTGAAAAATCATTGGATGGAGCAACGGGCTGAGCACAGGAGGGTTCGGATGACTCTAGCCCCAGCCAGAGTAATCTTACCCCTGGCCATAATATTCGCAACAGGGCTCCTATTGCTCCTAATCAAAGCGCAGATCTGAGTGGTCCCCCTGCACCCAAGAGGCTGCGGTGAGTCAACAATAAAACCGAGACTGTGACGAAAGGGGCGGGTGTCGCCAATGTTGACAATGTTGTGTTGAAGAACTATGGGCTCCTTTAAAACAAAAAAATGTGGAGGTATTGACTGGACTATTGAACAACTTTTATAGTGAAATCACTGAAGTCTTGGTAGAATCCAGAGTCATGCTTAGTGGAGTTGACAAAGCACTGGCTTCCCTCAATCAGGCCTCTCAGATGTCTGTCCCGCAGCAACAGACAGCCCAACTGACAAACTCCCTCACAGGGGCTCAAATCTCTACCCAGACCCCATAGTCATTCCTAGCGCATCAGGGGCCATGGCCAGGGTCCCGATCCTTTGGTTACCCAACCCCGACCCCCAACTTTTTCTTAAAGTTGCCCGGACCTGAACTATCGGTGTCCCCAGTTACAGCAACGGGTAGCAACCATAGATAGTCTTCCTGCCCTAAACAGCCCCGGTTTACCAGTAATGGACCACCCCCCAGCCTGCTGCCCCTACACTGTGGTCCTAGTAGGGGTGCCAGGCCTTAGTACCCCGAGGGACGAGTCCACTGACCAATTGATTAACAAGGTAACCCATTGGTTAAGTAAACATGCCAGGTTTAACATGGCGGACCACAGGCATATCCTGATGGCTAGGCGGGCCTCCTGGATTGGTCGGTCTAGGAAAACATTTGAAGGCAATAGTGTGATAATTACGCTCAGATTCCCAGAACTGGCCCGCATGATCCTGTGTCACACCTCCCAATCATTTTCTTTTGAATCAGGCATAAAGTCACTTCCACTGGGTTTCTTCTACAGGCCTCCCTTAGTCCTATACCTTCTCACCACCCTATAATTGACAAAGGGGGTTTCTTCTCCTACTGGGGATTTTTAACTTCACCTAACCCCTTTGCTCCCCTGAGGGATCTTAATGATTTAGATTGACAGCAAGAGGGCGGGGGTATAAGTGAAGACAGTGACATGCCCATTGAGAGATCTGTGACTGGGGAGACAAATCCAGGTGAAAACATAGGCGCCAGCCCTCGTCACAGGTGCCAAAGTACCATGGGGACTAGCAGTCCAGGGAAGGCCTCTACTGCCCTCCCACTCAATCAGACTCGGGTTAATGGGGATAACTTAAATATCATTTCCTGGAATGTGGCAGGATTAGCTGCAAAGTTTTCTGGCGGGCGGTGGCTCCAGTTCATCAGACAATTCCACGTAATTTGTATTCAGGAAACTTGGGAAACTGAAAACACGTTTTTCCTTGAGGGCTATAAAACGTTCTTCCGCCCAGCAGAGGGCTCTAGAACTGGGGGGGCAAGGGGGAGCCTAATCAAGTTCATAGACCTCGGGATCCACAGTACCATGAAGTCCCTGTTATGGGACTCTAAAGTTGTACAATGGCTTACATTAACGAGCAAATCACATCGACTTGTTCTAATCAATTTTTATAATGCAAGACGGCAGCGCCATGGGCCGGCAAGCCTTGTAGAGTTAAGAGGGCGTCTTGAGCAATCACATGGGCAAGGCCTGTCTCAGGCCCAACTAATCCTAGTGGGAGATTTTAATTGCCATTTATTCCCCAACTTAGCGGTGACTTGCCGAGACTGGTTTACCTGCACAATTAGCGAGGCATAGCACATGGAACACACTACAGAAGGGTGGGAACGTCCTCCTAAACACCCATGGCTTAACACACACACTGGACCTTCTCGTTATTTCCCCTGATTCCCCCGTGCCCCCGACCTATAAAGGCAGGGGTTGTTCAACATTTATTGATTTTATTTTTGTGTCTTTCTCCCTGAGGAGGCTTATATCTTTTTTTAACATCCAACAAAGCACATTTAGTGACCACAACCCTTTCACCTTGGCGCTTGAAGTCTCAGGGACCCAGTCCGTACCACAACTGATAATTGGGGGCACGATCTCTGTCATTGACCAAGGAAGGCACTTAAGGTGGTCACAAGTGGATGTTGTCGCTTTTAATAAATCTCTGTTTAGCACAAGCCGGCAGGAGATTTTGACCTGTTTAGACCCGCAAGCTTAGGGGGAAGAAACTATCCAGGCATTTATCGCTTTCGCACAATTAGTTGATGGTTTGTTAACAGTCCCAGCAGTCTCCTCCTGAGATGGTTTGATAGTAGGTGCTCCCGGGTTCTTAGAGTTCTCAAGAGGGCCTTGAAACAGACCCCGCGAGATAGATCCCGGGTGGCGGTCTGCCGAAGCAATTACAAGCGGGTCGTTCAGGGGCAGAAGCGCTTACTGCAAAAACTAGCTTGGTAAGATTTAGCAGAGGCATGTGAGCAAAAGGACTGCACCCATTTCTGGAGGGTCTTCAATAACCCCTGTTTTACAGAACCGGATAAACCGGGGCTAAGTCACAACATTCCCGCAGAGCAATGGAAGGCCCATTTTGAGGCAGTGTGTAATCACGGTCATAGCGAGTCACCCTTACAGGATCTAAATCCCCTCCATAGATTTGAACCCATTACTTTTACCTTGAATGAGGTCAGATTGGGAATTGAAGGACTGTCCCAGAACAAGGCCCCGGGACCCAATGGGAATCCCCCTGACCTATTCTGTTATAACACAGAGGTATGGGCACCACTCCTTGTCAGGGTTTTAAATGCGGCAGCAGCAACAGTTATGCGCACATCATGGTCTACTGCCACCATTGTCCCGATTTTTAAGAAGGGAGATAAGGACAGCCAAAATTTTTACTGCCTCTTATCTCTCATTGATGCCACAGTGAAAGTCCTTGGCCGGGTCCTACTTAACAGGTTGTCCGATGGGGTGGATTCCAACCGAATAATTTCGGAGGTGCAATATGGGTTCCGTGTTGGTAAATCTACTACAGACCAGTGCCTCAATCTCTATCTTTTCATCGTGAAATACACAATAGCTAAACCTGGTGCACGTCCTGGGCTTCATGGATCTCACCTCGGCATTTGACCGGGTGAACCGCAGTAAACTTTGAAAATTGCTCGGGGACCTTGGAGTTGATCCGGCGATAGTTGACATTTTAATGACCCTACATTCTCATACTACTGCTGTAATCAGATATACCCAGGAAGGGAACATTACCGATAATTTTAAATGCTCAAGTGGGATCAGACAGGGATGTATATTATCTCCTGTTTTATTCACATTATATATTAATGGCCTTGATTCTTTGACGGCCCTCCAGGCCGACACCCCTAGGATAGGTACGAGACCGGTCTCCATCTTGCTGTATGCGGATGACGCAGTACTCCTTGTACGTATGCCGAGGGGTTTGCAGGTTTTACTTGATGGGTTTGTGTCTTTCACAAATGAGATGGATCTGTCACCTAACCTATTCAAATTATATATTATGTAAATCGGTAAACAGGGTAGTAGATACAACACCTATAAAGTACGCACACACAGTTTAGCAAAAGTCCCGGCCTTCTCTTACCTGGGCATTTTATTTGATGAGAAACTCAATTTTAAACACCTACAGGAGGGGAAGCTTTTAGAAATGACCAGATCAATGGGAGCAATCGCAAACTATGCTCACAGACTGGGCACTTGGTCACCGGGGACAATTTTAAAATTATATAATTCTTTCTGTATTTCTAAAGCCCAGTATGGCAGTGAAGTATGGGGGTATATGGTGGCCAATAAACTACAGTCCGCAGAAAACAAACATTTTAGGCGTATCCTGAAAGTCCCCCAGAGTACCCCCTCGTACTTGATACATGAGGAATTAGGGACCAAGTACATCATGGATATGGTGCCGGTCAAACCCCTGTTATGTTGGGGGAAGATCTGGTCCAATGAGGAGGCAGGTTTTAACAGACTAGTAATCCAGGACTGCCTCTCACTTAATTACGCGCTAAAAATCCCATGTTTAAAATAGAGTAAGGACACCTACACCACCTTAGGCAGAGCAAATATGTTCTCCAGATATGATAACATGTAGTCTCAGGATAAGGACATTATCAAAGAGTTGTTTTTTAAACATGCCGCTGCCCATCGAGAGGATAAGGAGCTTAGAAAACCTAGGGTCAGAGCGAAAACCCTAGTAAAGTCTGTGCAGGGCATGGACCCTTATTTATCTGTTTAAACAAGTGCGCACAATAGATTTTTTATCACTCGTTTTAGATTGAACCAATTTCAACATCTACTGGCTTCGCCCTCTGGCTTTGCCCCACATATAGAAGACAGAGGTCCCTGTGGCTGAGACAATAGGTCTCCACAGGATACCCTTCACTTTGTTTTTCTTTGTAAATATTTTTTGCACCCCAGACTAGTGTTCTTTAAAGGGCTTTTAAAAGATCTGAGATTCAGGCACGCCGGTGTTGCCCTATTGTTTTAACAGCTTTTACCCAATGCTTACATACTTTTCTGAGTCACCAAATTCTTAAGATCTGCTTTAAGGTCAAGAAACACTAGAGGTGATTGAAGGTCACAAAATTAGTTGCGAATTTGCACATTGCTATGTTGCTACAAATGTATTGAACTGTTGATGATTATTGCGGACTACTTGTGCTGTTCCTCCTTGTTTATTACCCCCTGACCTTGGCTTGCCCGATCCTGTTTTAATGTTATAAATGTTTTTAGGTAGCTTAGTGAAGCTAAGAAGTCAGCCGTGATCAAAGATTTAATGGACACCTTGCAAATTTGCACATCTGGTCGTTATGTAGTCAGCAAATGAATTTAATGTCGTTGTTTCCTTTTTTAAACTGTCTCTTTTATGGCTGTATTCATTGCTGAATAAAGATTATTATTATTATTATTATTATTATTATTATACATTTCCCACACTCCCACTTGTGACTACTTAGTTCAAATATTCTATTAAGTGCATATGATTCACAATTACCTCAGTGAGATTCAAATTCAGTGGTGTGTCAGGTTCTGACTAGGATTTTAGCAGGATTAGACTGCCCTAAATGGCAGTGCCCGATGGGCTGGTCAGACAGGGCCGTGTGGGCAGGTCTGTTTGACTGTCTGTGGGACTGTTTTATAGTCTGCTGGGCTGATATTTACTGTTGATTTCCCTGATATTAAAAAACAAATCATTGCGTGCAGCAAGCTCAAATCTACGCAGTCTTCTTCTATGTCTTGAGAGACACTGCGTGTCTTACAAGTACAAAATTGCCCCAATTTGCAAACATAAACCAATTTTTAGCTATGGGTCACTTTTATTTTGGTGCCTATTTCTGACCTTGAACTAACATTTTTTGTATCATCGGATCACTTTCATTGCATGTGTCTGCACACAACATGCTGGATTAGGACAGTGTCAATCTCTTCATTTAGGTGACCATTTTTAATGCACAGATATTTCTGCACTGTTCATCCGATGTGTTACCCTATATCATGAAGGTTACGATGGGGATTAGCCTCTAATGCAATTGTTACAGAAATGCATCATTCATACATCGTCTGAACGTTAGGCACGTTAGGTACCTCACCTTTTTTTGTTCAAAATAATTTATTGGCATTTTTAGTAATACAAAAACTATACAGAGAAGAAAAAAAGGTAGGGAGAAGAAAAAAAAACATTTATAAGAATCATTGTCATGTCACGACATGTACATCACTGTAGCAAATATGATTATCATCAGTAGGTGCAGACTGTGTTTGATAGAAATTGCTACACGGGATGTATCCTTCACCTTTAACGTTATGAAGAGTGTGGTACCCACTCCACCATTCATACAGTCACATCAGAATCTGTACAACACAGTCAATTTCCCCACCCCCAAGCCAGGGTTATTAGAAATTCGGGGGCAGATTTACAAGCCCCCTGCGCCACCAGTACGTCACTTTTTGTGACGTGCTGGTGGCGTATTTCACTGCTCCATATTTACAAGGACAGGAAAAGCCACCCTGCCTGGCTTTTCCTGTCCTGTAAATATGGCCCCTTTACACGCAGCACTTTGCGTGAAAGGGGCGTTCCATGGGTGTTGCTGTGGGTGTTCCCACGCAACATCCATGGAACCAGACACATTTCCAGATTTATGAGGAATCGTAAATCTGGAAATGTGTGTTAATGCTACGCCTCCCCAGGGGAGGCGTAGGGAGGCGCAACGAGGAGAAATGTTTAATTTCTCCTCGTTTTTTCCTCTTTCAATGCGTGCTGCATTCTACAGCATGCATTGAAAGAGGAAAATGCCTGTAGTGATTGTTTTCTCCCCATGACGCAGGCATCCTTGCACCATGGTGCAAGGGTGCCTGCGCCGGCGCTATAGCAGCTGTTTGTGCGCCAGCGCAGGGGAGAGCACAGGAATGCGACATATCTTTGTAAATATGTCGCATTCCTGTGCTCTGAAAGTGACTCAGTGCGGCGCAGCCAAATGGCTTGCGGAATGCACTGAGGGCCTCATTTATGAGGTTTTGCCGTAGGGCAGCGCAGCAGGCCTTCCTGCTGCGCTTCCCTATGGCAAAAGAAAAGGGCAGGAATGCACCGTATCTATAAGATACGGCGCACTCCTGTCCTTTTCCCCTGCACCGGTGCACAATGAGCTGCCGTGCGCCAACGCAGGCACCTTTGCACCATGGTGCAAGGGTGCCTGCGTTGCAGGGATGATTATTTTTGTACAGGAAGGGAAACCTTTCTGTACAAAAATAATCACAAGAGGCTTCTTACTCTTTCTATGTGTGCTGCAGAATGCAGCACGCATAGAAAAAGGAATAACGAGGTGAAATAAAGATATTTCTCCTCGTTGTGCCTCCCTTACGCCTTCCCTGGGGAGGCGTAAGCTTTTGGCGCTGCCTCAGATTTACGATTTCTCATAAATCTGGGGAAGTGTCAAAAGGCCATGGATGTTGCTGGGAACGCCCCCAGCAACACCCATTGCACGCCCCTTTAACACAGAATACTGCGTTAAAGGGACTGATATTTATCAGGCAGCATTAAGCCAAAAAAAGTGGCTTAGTGCTACCTGATAAATATCACGCAGACTTCTGCGCAACGGAACGTCAAAAAAAGTGACGTTCCGGAGGCGCAAGGAGTCTCATAAATGAGGCCCTGAGTCACTTTCTCGTAAATCTGCCCCTCATTTTCTAAAAATAAAAAAAAAAGCCTTACAAGAAAAGATGAAAAAGGGATGAAAACACAATTATTTCACACAAAAAAGCCATAAACCCTGCCACTCCAAACTAGAGAATTTCGCTGCATAGATCCTGTCTTTCCTACAACCTTCCAAGCATGACATAACGTCTGTTTCATATGTGGTTCCAAAATTGCTTTGGGGTTCAGCTTGTAATACAGGCGTTTCTCGTTTGACAATAACTATAGAATAGTAAGGGGCATATTATCTAGGCAGTGGCGGTGAGAGGCGTTAGCCTCCTTGGCTTAACGCCTCTCATCGCCACTTCGGAAACGCAAGGCTGCATCATATTACCAAGGATATTGTGCAGCCTGGCGTTTCCCCCTGCGATGGCGCTAAGTCGCATGACTTAACGCCAATGCAGGCACCCTTGCACCAGAGTGCAAGGGTGTCTGCGAGCAGGGAGGTTTGTTTATGTACAGGAAGGTGTCCCTTCCTGTACATAAACAAACCTAAAATGCCATTTTGTAACTTACATGTGTGCTGCTTCATGCAGCACACTTGGTTACAAAATGGCATTTCAAACAAAACGTTTGTTTATGTACAGGAAGGGACATCTTCCTGTACATAAACAAACCTTGGCATTTTGCTTTTTCCATGTGTGCTGCACAAGGCAGCACACATAGAAAAGCAGAAACGAGGAGAAATTAAGCATTTCTCCTCGTATCGCCACCTATAAGACCAGGATTTTCCTGGTCTTAAGTTCGACACTGCCACCTATTATCGCCTCTCTTGATAATAGGTGGCAGCGTCGAAGTGAATGGGTGTTGCGGTGGAACGCCCACCGCAACACCCACTGCACGCCCCTTTCACGCTAAGTTTAGCGTAAAAGGGGCACTATTACCAAGGCAGCATTAAGCCACTTAACGTGGCTTTTAGCCACGTTATGTGGTTTAATGCTGCCTTGGTAATAAGGCGCTGACTCTATCAGCCACCACAACGTCACAAAAAGTGACGTTATGGTGGCGATAGAAGCTTAGTAATATACCCCATAGTGTCCTTTGACATGTGAATGTTATTTCTACTATGAGTTGTTCGGACCCGACTTTCCTTGCTCTATCTAGCAGAACTTTAAAATACTCCTGAATGATGGATGTACAGCGACATTAGAGCAAAAATCCAAACCTGAGCATTATGTAGTCAACAGGAAACACAGACAATTGTTTAAAGTGCTATTTTCAAAAAGTCTTCGTCCGCAAAGAAATTTCACGAAGCAGTTCGACTCAAGTTTCATGAAATTTTTCTGAAGTCTTTGCTGTCGCTTGCTTAATATATTCTGCAAGGAACTTTAAGGTTAAGCGGTGACTTGACCAATAGATGGCAGTCAAAACCCACCGAATATGTTTAGCCCAGGAAATAAATTGAAAATCCTGACTGATAAGTGAAACAACTTAACATAGATTCAATATTTGCCTTTCATATTTGGAGAGTGAAAGGTATATGCAGCAATTAGAGAGCAATACGATTTTGCAGTGTAAACGAGATTGAGTAATCATGTAATAAATAATTCCCTTTATAATGAGTGTGTGCAATAAAAGCTACGCTACTGGAAGTGATAAATTTGTGTAATTTTAAAACTCCTCTAAATTCACTGTGGTGTTGACCCGGTAATTAACCGATATAAAGAACTGGGCGAAATTGGCGCATGAACCCCTCCATAGATCGGCAAGTGTGCAGGTAGAGAAGGCTACATACATGGGGGCGCGCCACTTTTGCGTCAATTTTCCCATGTTAAAAATGACGCAAAAGTGGCGCAAGGGCCTTGGAAATCTGCCCCATGTTTTCCACCATCTTCACATGCATGTTTGTAACACAAGTTTTAAAATCCCTGGGGCAGATTTACAAGCCCCTTGCGCCACTTTTGCGTCATTTTCAACATGGGAAAAGTGACGCGAAAGTGGCGCAAGGGGCTTGTAAATCTGCCCCCCTTTATATAGGCATCATGCAGTGCTGCGCGTTTTAGAAGAGTACCATTAAGGTCACTACGGGGTTTATTTACAAGGCCCTTGCGCCACTTTTGCGTAATTTTTAACATGGGACAAGTGACGCAAAAGTGGCGCAAGGGGCTTGTAAATCTGCCCCTACATGTTTGGATTCTCTTTATGGCGAAAACTTCTGAAATTATTTTATCATTTAAATTATACTTAAGACATACACTAGAATTGTAATGCGCAATTCAATACACTAGTATTTAAATATTAGATGAATACATTTAGAGGTGCATATTAATAATGATGGCCGAGACAACTAACGATGTTTGTATATACACTTAGGGGGCATATTTACTAATCTTTCACCCAGCGCAGGGCAACAAGCAAAGTTGCTACGCTGCGCGTTGCTCGAAAGGGATGCAGCATAAATGCTCCATAATTACAAAAGATATGGAGCATTTCTGCTCTCTCCTTGTGCTGGTGTACTATGCGCTGCCTAGGACCAATGCAGGCTCAGTTGTACCACAGAGCAAGTGTACCTGCATTATGGGTAGGATTGCTTTGTTTACTAGCTTTAGTTAATCTGGGAATGCAATAAAATCCACGAGTGGATCTATGGGAACGCCCACGCTTCACCTATGGAATGTATCCCAAGTTGAAATGTAATGTAAAACAGCGCAAGCAGCTGCACTGCGTTAAATTTCTTTACAAAGCCATGCTAGGATCACCTTGTGCAACGCAAGGACAATGCAAATTCTTGATAAATCTGGGCTTGATACATTAGTTACAGACTATCTGTACATTTAACAGGAGTGAGATCAATTAGATCCCGACTACTGTGATTGGTAGGGAATTTGAACATTTCTCTGGCAGCCATGTTGATTCTCAAGTCAAGTTAGATCTCCCTTAGAGTAGGCCCGGGCAAAATTGTAACTACACCAGCATGTTTAGATTTTTGCCTGCCCCCTATCTCCCATAGGGTCGTCATGGGCCTGATAGTGACAACAGCAAATATTGGAATTAATTTATTAGATTTTTGGCTGCTCCCACCACTCTTCCCATAGGGTCCACTTGGACCTTGAAGGGACACAAGCAATTATTTAATTCATTTTTTAAGTTTTTGCCTACTCCCTTGCCTTTCATGGTCCCTGGAAGGATACCAGCAATAATTTAATTCATTTATTAGATTTTTGCCTGCCCTGGCCTCCCGTAGGGTCCGCATAGGCCCAGGAGGGAGACCAGAAATTAATTAATTTCATAGGGCTCTCATTGGCCATGCACATATATCTGGCTCCAAAATCCTTCAGGAATTAAAGTGGGAGAGAAAGTTCATCAGATAACTAAATGTGGAAATATATCTGCTGTACCTTAATTTTTTAACTGACTAAAAATAAATATGGATGAATACCAGTAACATTAGAAACAAGCATTTGGAATGCAATAGGTCTCGCATTTGCTAGAGTTTAAGCTATTGGCATTGTAAAGTACAATGCCTTTTATTTATATTTTAAAAAACAAAACATAAATAAAAGGCATTGTCATTTACGATGCCAATAGCTCAAACTCGTCTAAATGCGAGACCAATTGCATCGCAGATGCTTGTATTCTCACGCTTGAGGTAGTCGTACATCTCTGGCCCCCCGATACAGCCTGACTTTAGCTTGTTAGGCGAGTGAATCTCCAAGAGCATTTGAAACCACCTTTGTGTGGAAGGAGTGAGTACTGGGAGCGGCCTGCTCAGCTGAACCGGGTTTCAAGTTGTCTTTCCAGCCGAGCATTCTGAGGAGCACGATGTTCAAGGGGTCGCCAGCCACCTTCTGGAAAGTGTGGCTGTTCCCTGGACGTTCGCTTACCAAAGAAGAGTAAATGCAGAGTGTATTCCGGGAGGAAAGCAGTTGAAATGCCTGGATCTGATTAAATGCCTCTAAAACGAGAATAAAACCCGTAGCATATTTTAAGTATTTTTGCTGACGTCCGTCATTGGATGCAACAATTGGAGGTTCCTTTGAATAATGTGTGGAAACTTGTAACGTGCACACTGACAGTAGTTGTGCATAGCTCACATCACAAACTGTGCTGTATCCACCTCATGTAATAATACATTTTAATAATAACAAACATATTCATATCTATTTTATCAACCTCAGAGTGATGAAAGGCTAAATTGTCACCGAGACCTGCACCGTACTGTTTGTTCTCTTTAGTGGACTCCCAGCTAAGCTACCCCATCAATCTGGAAACAATCAGCTGAGTCCCATGGAGCTGGGGAGGGTTGTCCAAGGAGGGTCGTGGTGCCTGTCTGCTCAGAGTAGGAATTATTCGCCTGGCACTGCATACATAAATAACTTTTGGGCTATGGGACATGCACCTCTGAGTGGCTGTTAACTAATACACACTAATACAAATAGGTAACGGGCGTAAAATCCCTTTTATCAATGGAATTTCCAGCACATTGATAATGCCATATTTTGGAGACATGTATGTGTTGGCCACTCATGTCCATGGCGGTAAGGGGTTGCTTTCCAATAGTTACTTTGGGGCGTAACTGCGCGCTTCGGAGTCTATGTCGGTGTCTATCTGGGAGTAGTAGCCATGGGCTAAAGAGAGACTTAAACTCTGGTTATCAGATGCATCTCATGCTTCTCTCACCCAAGGCTTCGGGCGCTGTTCTAACAAAAGGTGAATGTTGTATGACTGTACCACCCCACTGCAGATTGTGCTGCGAACCCAGACAGGCCACCAAGAAGCCAGTAAATTACAGGGACACTCCTCCAAAAGCTGCCATGTTCTAGTACCTTGATCTGTCTGCAGCGTGCATAATACCAAATCGTTTTTGTGTCTAGCTTCTGTAAATTCCAGTTGTTACAATTGACCGTTTCAATTACACCAGTTCAGTAATCCCAGAAGGATGAAAAATGGAGTTGGCCCTGCGGGACCGAAACTCTTGTCCTGCAGATTCCACCAGATTGGCCATTGCCAACTAAGTTCAGGGTGGATTGTGGGTCTCCAGCATGGGATCAAAAGGGGAAACTCCCTTGCACTATAACAAAGAATCCTGTTCCCGTCCAACCAACTCTGTAATCTTGAGTTATTACAGTTCTCACATGCTTTATCTTTTCATGTAAGGTTTCTTCATACTCCCCTTGAAGAGCCAGTGAGACAAGTTCGGTTCATTTTCTACCCTGGGAAGATGCTTGCGAAACATTGCTTCCTTGCTCTTAGCTTCGCTACTCCCACAGCAGGCAGCCTGCGCGTGGCCGTTCTGCAGAGGTAGCATTGGAATACAAATGTGCATTAAAGGCTCTTGCATGTCGAGCTGGGTTTCTCCTTCACCAATTTACGTACTTCGCCAAAGACAGCTCACTGGGCTAAGAACCCTGCTTGAGGCTCTGCGTGTAACCAATCTGATTGGGTGCTTTTCACCTGTCATCCTTGCAAAGCCCATAAAAAAGATTTCTGTTCTGTTAACTTACAGTAAAACGGGAAATATACAGTGACAGTAAATGGCATTTAATTGGTTTGCCTTCATTAATAGTCCATAAGTTGGCGGTTCTGGTAAATGTGGTCAAAAAAGTGCTGAAGCGGGGCACACATGAACAGGGATTTAACCAGTGGTGCGCGCGCACCACAGAGGAGCGGGGGGAGGGAGCGCGGCAGCGAGGCGAATGCGCGCTGCTGCGCGTGCTAGCCACCGTCGGGAATGGGCGAAGCAAAGGCGGGACATGCGCCCGCCTTTGCCCAATTGAGTGCTGGCTTTTTTTTAAAAAAGCACGCGAAAGCCAATGGCAGCCGCGGAAAGCAAAACCACACGCACGAGCGTGTGGTTAGCTTTCTAAAGCCCTTTCTAGAGGTCTCGCGCTGCGCGAGCAGTGCTGCGCACTGCAATGCTAGGCGCGAGACCTAAAAAGAGATATGAATAAATGCAGATGGACAGGGAAAAAGAAACATAAATCAAGAAGATTCAAGTATGAACCTGCCTGGCCTCTAGAAGCCTATGGTTCTGTTAAGACTGCAAAATAAACTGTCTATAAAGAACACACCAGTGAACTTCTGCTTCTTAAAAATTATCACCATAAGTGATAATAAATTATGTTTATGCAAGTATCTCTATCTTTAAGAAAGCAACGCTGAATAGGCGTGCAGGAGTTCCACATGTGGGCAAACTATAACTTTGAAAATCCTAGGGGCATATTCACAAGGAGCCATCGCCGAATTAACGGCACTTTATCGCAGCCAAAGTCGTGATAAATTTACCCCCCCATTCACAAGCCGGTGTAAACAGCCCACAGCACCAGTTTACCCGCGATAGCAGCCACAAAAAACATCGCCACAGAGGACCATCCCAAATATCGCTAATGAGATGCAGAGTAGGCATTCCCGTGACAAAATCCGAGACAACAGCACACCTCAACATTCACAATGACCAGCCACATCCGCGATAAAAACACAAAACAGGCGATAAGGCGCGTTAGCACCAGGAAATCTACACCTGCTCTGACCTGGTGTAAAGTCGGACGGCAGCCAGCACCACAAAAGGGAGCATAGCCCAGGGCCACATCCGAAGGGCAACAGATGCCATGGAGCCACTCATCATGCAGCCCGGACACCCAAGACGGACACCCAAGAGGGCCACAACACCCACCTCCACCACCCCAGGACCCCATCCCACACCCGGAACACCCCCCCCCCGGACCAACACAGACGCAGCGCAGACAAAGACAGCGGAACCCCAGGAAACGTACCAGCCGCACAGACCCAACATCTGACAATGTCACCCCCCACCACAGGCTGAAAGGGACAACCAACCTACGCATCCTGACCATCATCGCCTAACAGGCCTACGGCAACAACACAGCAGACAACCAACATCCCACCCCACACAAAGCTGATGGCGTGGCTGCACCTGTTGGCCCCTGGGACCCCCCATCCAACACCCGCCAGAGTCGGAGGAGTCTCACAGCCAGCCACATCCAAGTCCCCCATACCTGTCCTGGACATTACCAACACCCTGGTACCCCAGTCCCCATACGTACAACACAATGCGTAGGACCATATGCCATAGCAGGATGCACACGTGTTGGGGGCAATACACAGCACACATGTACTACCTGTGCCCCCTGGTGACACAGCACACAACCACCGCAACAGGAAGCACACGTCTCACACCAATGTGCAGGCAACAACAGAACACCGTGGAACAACCCACAAAGTCGCATTCAAATACACAGCCAGTGTGCATGATACCTTCATCCTCCGACAGTCCATCATCAACCAGCGTTCCCAGGATGGCAACAAGGGAAATGTACAGCCCTTGGCAATATACAAATGAACACCCCACACACCTCAACTCCACAACCATGCAACTCACAACTCTGGCAATGCACACGTCACAAAATCACATACAACAGGCACAACAATATGCCCACCCACCAGACACGACAGAACAACTTACAATGTCCACATGGGCAAGCCCTGAAAATGAGCCAGCAACGGCATGGCACCTCAGCCACATAATAGCCGAATGTGGGGAGAGGTGGCAACCAGGCATGTGTGAATGATGCAGTAGAACCATGATTTATTTATTTTTTTATTTATTTTGAGGTTTGTAGAGCGCACAGCTACCTCCAACGGAGGTGTCCCAGCGCTGATTGCGGAAGCAAAAGGCGGAAGCAGGCTGCCACGAGTTCCAGGTGCTAGATATGAAGGCTGTTAGGGAAGGCTGAAAAACCAGGTTTTTAGGAGTTTGCGAAAGACAGATTCTGAGTTGGCCTTCCTTATGAACTCGGGTAGGGAGTTCCAGAGCTGGGCAGTTCTTACCGTGAACGACCGGCCACCTAATCTGGCTTTTTCAAAACGGGGAATGGCAAGAAGTACTTGGTGATTAGATTTCAGAATCCGCTTCTGATGATATTTGCGGAGTCTTTTTCTCAGGTAGTGGGGACCCGTTTCTTTAATTACCCTGTAGGCGAGAGTTAACGCCTTGAATTCTACCCTCCTTTTTACTGGTAGCCAATGTAGGCTCCGTAGATGGGGGGAGATGTGGTGTCGTGTAGGGATTTTTCTAATGAGCCTAACGGCCGCATTTTGTATAGTCTGTAACTTTCTTATCAGGTAGTCAGGCAAACCCAAGTACAGACTGTTGGCATAGTCTAACTGAGACGTGATGAGTGCATGAACTACAGTCTTTCTGCAGTCCATGGGTAATAGATGGAGAAATCTCCGTAGGGACTTCATCTTCCAAAAGCATAGAGAGGATACATGACTAATCTGAGTCTTGCAGGATAGGGCGGCGTCAAACTTGAATCCCAGGTTCCTGGCCGAAGGCACAGGGTGAGGTGGGGGATTGAGCTCGGGTGGCCACCATATGTCCGAATGGGGCGGAGAAGATTGATTGAAAAATAGAACCTCAGTTTTATCGGTATTCAATCTGAGACAGTTCTCAGTCATCCATACTGAGATGTCGACTAAACAGTGTCTTAAATTAGAGAATGCAGCCTCGGTAATATCCCTGAAGGAAAACACTAGCTGAGTATCATCAGCATACGAGATGACACTTACCCCATGTTGTTCAATAAGTGGGGCTAACGGGGAAAGGTAGACATTAAAAAGAGTCGGGCTCAAGAACGAGCCCTGAGGGACTCCACAGACTGTGGGGCGTGATGATGAGATATGAGGATGCAGCAGTATTTTCTGGGACCGGTCTTCCAGAAAGGAACCAAACCATGATAAAGTGGTCCCCGTCACTCCCAGTTGTCTAAGTCTGTCAAGCAGGATCGTGTGAGAGACCGTATCAAACGCTGCCGACAGGTCGAGCAGCACAAGCATAGCACAATGGCCATTATCCAAGGTCTCCCGGACATTTTCAGTTATTTCCAACAACGCTGTCTCAGTACTATGTCCTGACCTGAAGCCAGACTGGGAGTCATGGAGGAGTTTATTAGATTCTAGGTATTCGGCAAGCTGTTTTTGTACTTCCTGTTCCAAAATGTTGGTCGGTGCTGGCAAGAGAGAAATGGGCCTATAGTTTTTCAATTCAGCCGGATCTGCATCTACTTTCTTAAGAATAGGTTGAACAAGTGCAGTTTTCCAGACTGAAGGATAGATACCAGTAATCAAAGAGGCATTCCAAAGAAGATTAAGATGAGGGTTTAGTAGAGGGCCAGAAGTTTAAAAAACCTGGCTGGACAAGGGTCAAGTGGAGATCCAGATTTCGTTTTTCCAGCTGACTAAGAGAAGCCTCCAGGCTAAAAGGACTAAATTCGGACCAGGTATACGAAGGGGAAGAGGAAGAGAGAGGTGAGGTAGTTAATTCCCTTGTGGGAAATGAGGAGTAAATGGCTTGTATTTTGTCTTGAAAGAAGACTGAGAGATCTTCGCAGAGGGTGGCAGAGGGGACTATTTTGCTATGCATAGAATCAGGTTTGGTAAAATCTTGGACAATCTTAAAAATTTCTTTTGCGGAGTTATTGGCAGATTTAATTTGAGCTGCGAAGAAGTCTCTAATGGACTTGCGCTTTAATTTATGAAAAAGTTTTAATGCTATTCTGTAAGCATTTTTAGACTCAGTATTATAGGTTTTCCGCCAGATCCTCTCGAGCTTCTTACAGAGACTCTTTTCAAGACGGAGTTCTGGCGTAAACCAAGGGGCCGTAGGTTTATTTCTAGTCTGTTTCATAGATTTTAAAGGGACAATAGTGTCTAAGGAGGATGTGACCCAGTGATTGAATATGATAGCATCCCGGTTGGGTTCACCGGTCGGTTCAATAGAAGTATTATGTAGAACCAGGCCTAAGTATCAGGAGTAACTATCCTCCAGTTCCTTCTGTTTTCATAGACGGGTTTCACCAGGTTCTTACACTTAGTCACGGACAAGTTGAATGGTATCAGACTATGGTCTGACCATGTGAGAGGAATAGGGTCCTTGGTGGTGAGAGTAGGGATGTTAGTAAAGATGAGATCTAACATATGGCCTGCTACGTGTGTAGGCATGGCGACCTTTTGAATGAGATTTTGTCCTTTAAGAATATCAGCTAATTGAAAGGCTAAAGTACACTGTTCGCTGTCCATATGGACATTAAAATCGCCCAAAACTATCAAATTAGCATATTTCAATGAAAGATCTGCAATAACATCGCAAAGTTCCCATAACTCAGGAGGTTTAGAGTCAGGGGGTCTGTAGACTAATACTCCTGCAATAGACAGAACGGGGGAGATTTTAATACTAAAGGACATTGCTTCTATCCGACCTGTAAGTTCAGTTCTCTTGTGTGAAATCTCCCAATTGTCTCGTGTAATTACCGCCAATCCAACCCCCAATCTATTGCTAGCTCGATTTACCGTAGTAATTTTGTAGCCAAAAGGGATGGCCATCTTAATGTCCGGGTTGGAGCTTTCTCTCAACCAGGTTTCTGTAAGAAATATAAGATCCCAGTCATGAGATTCGAGTGTAAGCCAGATATCATCTGCATGTTTAGGGAGGGACCTACAATTGATTAGGCAGGCATCAATAGTAGTTTTAGAGATGATAGGTAGTATCCTGGAGGGGAGGCCACAGCAGTACCCATACACTTATTTCCTAACCATTCTCTATTGAACATAAAGGAGCATGTGGGGCAGTGTAGGCACTGGTCAGATTGTAAATGTCCAGTGGTGTTAGGATCCAAGCAAGTTGGATTTCGACAGCTATATGAACTTAATTCAAGTAGCTGTTCCCTGGACCACATTATTCTAGAATCTGGGCGACAAACGGTAGTGTAGCTGGCGCTGGACGCGGGCAGGACGCGGACGGGCGCAGACGGGCTTGCCTTAGGCGCGCCCGCTGCGGACGTCCGCTGCGCATCCTCTGTCCCATCTGCTGAAGTAGGGGAGTGTTAGGCTGGCTCCACCCCCTATCAGCGCGTGATGGTGTCAGCCGAGTCAGCTGTGAGGACGTGATTAGGCAGTCCAGCCCTCCACGCAAACGGCACTCGCCGCGGTGGACCGGGGCTTGGGACCAGTGCGAAATGTGCAAATAGGCAGGACAATAGCAGCAGGTAAGTTTTTACACAGTTAAAAGCAGTAAAACAAATAAAAACCACTTTTCCCGGTGCCCCTGAAAATAAAACGTTCCCTCAAGCGCAAGCGGCAGCAAATGCAACTACCTTGCTCCGCTGCGCGTCCTCTGTCCCATCTGCTGAAGTAGGGGAGTGTTAGGCTGGCTCCGCCCCCAATCAGCGCGTGATGGTGTCAGCCGAGTCAGCTGTGAGGACGTGATTAGGCAGTCCAGCCCTCCACGCAAACGGCACTCGCCGCGGTGGACCGGGGCTTGGGACCAGTGCGCAATGTGCAAATAGGCAGGACAATAGCAGCAGGTAAGTTTTTACACAGTTAAAAGCAGTAAAACAAATAAAAACCACTTTTCCCGGTGCCCCTGAAAATAAAACGTTCCCTCAAGCGCAAGCAGCAGCAAATGCAACTACCTTGCTCCGCTGCGCGTCCTCTGTCCCATCTGCTGAAGTAGGGGAGTGTTAGGCTGGCTCCCCCCCCTATCAGCGCGTGATGGTGTCAGCCGAGTCAGCTGTGAGGACGTGATTAGGCAGTCCAGCCCTCCATGCAAACGGCACTCGCCGCGGTGGACCGGGGCTTGGGACCAGTGCGCAATGTGCAAATAGGCAGGACAATAGCAGCAGGTAAGTTTTTACACAGTTAAAAGCAGTAAAACAAATAAAAACCACTTTTCCCGGTGCCCCTGAAAATAAAACGTTCCCTCAAGCGCAAGCGGCAGCAAATGCAACTACCTTGCTACCTTGATTGGGAAAGTACACAATGCCAACAGTGCCAGAGATGTGCTGGACACCTCGCAGTATGCAGAACACACCCATATCCATGGCGACATACACCGCTTGCGTATGGAGTGTAGTGGACAGTGGACGCCACCATGTCCCCCCAGCCAGTGGGAGACCTAGTGGAAATGTTGCCTGTTACGCCCCCCCATAGCGTCAGCGGAGTGGGATGGCCCGGCAAACGCCACGCCAGCGTAGGGGTGTGAATAAAAATCACGTAGCCCTGGGCGTGGTCCACTTCCGGAAAGACCCACGTCTCTGCCAGGGCGGCGCCTCCCACCTCGCCACGAGGCCGACGCCATCCTCGTGAGCGGAGTTGCCTGAGATGCCGTGCGCCTGCCGGACCCCGGCACGCTGGTCCACGAACCCATCAGGCCAGCCCCTGCGCAGCCAGGCCACACTGATCACCTTCCAACACCGGCGTGTGTCTAGGAGGGCCCACCACGTGCCGGCGCAAGCCACAAGCCCGAGGCCCGAGACCTTGGCAGCCACCTCAGACCATCAAGGCCGCCACAACACAGGCCCGCTTTGAAAAAGGATCCCTCTAGGATTGTGTCCCTTCTGGTTAGTCCTAATGCAGATGCAGTGGGGCGTGTTACACCTGCATCAACTTCCTCATCATAGTCCCAGGTCTACCCCACTGCATGAGGTGACATTGCTGCGCAACCTCACAACAGCACAAAACACAATCAGTAACGGACAAGGGGAGTCAGAGAAGGCTTATTCCCTTGTCTCTTCTTTGTGAGATACAGTGTACATTTGGACTACATGGCTGATGTTGGGTTGTAGGGGTAGATGTGCATCTCACAGTTCCCTGCTCTGTCCGATGTGATTGTTCTGTTTCTGAGCCTGGGTGGACCCAGTTGTGTCCCCTGTTCTGCAGTGTTGGTGTTGCACTTTGTGCCACATTGTCATGGTATGTGCTGTGATTGCTATGTGTGTGCGCTGCAGTGTGCCACGGGGATGGGGACATGTCCCTGGGTAATTGTGGGTGTGCAGTGTGTTACACCTCATTGTGCATGTGTGGCATTGTGCCCATCACCCCCTGTCCCCCCAGTCCCTGTTGAATCCTCACCCTGTTGTTGTTGTGTCAGGTCCTGTCAGGCTGTGTCCGTACTCCCTACTCCTTGCACCCTCTCCACACTGATGACTGTGGCCTGGGTTTCCTCCTGCTCCTCCTGTGGCGCTGGACTGCCACCTCCTGTCGCCATTGCTGTTTACCTGTTGGCAGTGGGTTTGTACCTGGTTTAGGTTGCCAGGTCCTGCCGGCGCCTCTTGGCCTCCTGGGCACTGTGACTGCATTCCAGGTGGTCTGCTTGTGGGTCAGTTGCTGGTAGTGTTCTGTTGCCTCCGTGGCCTTGGTCTTGTTTTCCTGCGGTCTGCACCCCGTCTTCCTCTCCCTTTTCTCCTTGGCCTTCCCGACCCCGTTGTTCCTTGCTGGTGGTCTGTGGGGGTTGTGGGGTTCGCGTTGACCTCTGCGCTGGGTCAGGGTGCATCCATGTTGCTACGTACTTTGGCTTGTTTCTGGTGTGTTGTGACTGTGGTTTTTATGGTGCAATTTCTCGCCAGACGCGTGGGATTTGCAGGCCTGAGGCTGCTTTTCGCTACTTTTTGTACGCGATTGGCCTCATCGCATGATTTCTCGCGTTTCGCATTTTTTAGGCATGGCGTTGATTTTCACGCTGGCATTTGACGCGTTATCTGGTGACTATCGCATGGTACCGCCTTGTTGTGAATTCCACGTTGACACGGGGTTATTTTCCCGTGATAGGCTGCGTTATTGAAAGTTGTGTTACGCTACTCTTGCGGTAGTTATCACACGTTCTTGTGAATATACCCCCTAGTGTACTCTTTGTCCTGCCTAAGAGTCTGACTTGTTTTTAGGTTTCGCCTGCACAGAGCTTGTGCTGTGCTTGTGATAACTCTTGCAATTAAAAAATATTCTTAAAGGCTGCTTACCATTTGTAGGCTTTGTGGGCACTCTCATTTTCTTGCTTCTCACTGGTCGGCAGCATCAGGGTCACATCATCAGGTTTCAGTTCCTCTTTCCTTGGCTGTTCCCTGGAGCTTGGACCAAGTACTGATTCCAGCTTGCGGCTGGCAGCCAGTGTCCTTCCGCTGGCTGTGCGCTTTGGAGGTACTTTTTTTTACTTTATTCTCCACTCTCCATACAAGTGCATGTGCTTGTACTCGGTCTCCTCTTGATTGCACTCTCCCTGCCCTTCTTCATCTCCCTCATGCTGCTTACCCACCCCAACCCCCAACGTCCACTTGTAGTTGGTGCACTCTCACACGTCCCTCCACCCTGTCTGTTGTTCCCTCGTGTTCAACAACCGTTCTGTTCCCCTCCCCCACTGTCCATTCTGCTCCCTCCCTCCTCCATCACACCTTCCTCATTGTGGCTTACTTAATATCTGGTATCTGTTCTGCTCCCTTCCTCCTCCCCCGCACCATCCTCAGTGTGGCTTATTATGCATATGGCTTAAAGTTAAAAACAAAAATAAACGCTATGACACAGTCAATGCTAGCCACGTCATATTACTTTTTTAAAACTTTAAGCCATGTTGTGCAGTCTAAAAAACACATTGATGGGCGTGGCCTGGATGAGGACCCATGATATCGTCTTTCACCTAAGCTCCCGAGGCAGGGCTTCCACATATGTCTGCCTCAGCCTGACACTGGGACCGGGGGGAGTGAGGACAGTCTACCGCTGACCTGGGGGTGGAAAGCAACTGGTTTCCTGACCCTGCAGACTGTAACAGTGAGTAGGCCCTCACGGCCGCGAGAGAGCTCTACTGAGCCGTACTTCAAAGAAGGCTGCATTTTCGTGACGCTGTTCCTGGTGGGTGGCCGGTGTTAAGCGCCTGATCCCAGCTACTGGAGTCACGAGAGCTATGGAGACATTGCCTGCTGCATCAGCCAGCGGCTCAAGAAGGACTGCTGGAGGGGTCTGCAGCATCCAGTGAGTCGTTTACTGCTTTGCAGCAACCCTTCTTGTGCCATCTTCGTGCTCCACATAAGCATTTTTTCACACGCAGTGAGTCAGCTGGGTTGGGTCCCCTCTGACAAGGCTCCTCACACCAAATCCCCTCAAAGGCATCCTCCTCTATTAAGGATATGCTGGCAGCTGCAAATACATCTAGAGGTACTGATGCAGTTGGAATTACTGATGAAGCGCTGTAAGGGGGTGGAGCCCCGGATCTATCTTACCTGGCAATGAAGGGTGATATCCAGTCTTTCCTTCAGGAGATGAAGAAGCACATCACAGCCATGACAAGTGACATCACCAAGGTACTTGCGATGTTGACCTAACGGTGAAGGGAATTGATTCTCACATAGACCTTGCTGAGGTGATGGTGGCACAGCAAGAACAGGTGCAAGATGATCCGATAGAGAGAGTGTTGGTGCTTGAAACCTGGCAACAACTTCAGGGAGATGCCCTTGAGGACAATGAGAATCATTCCAGGTGCAATAATATCCAGATTAGGGGTGTGAGCACCCCGGTGTCCAATGCCAATCTTGACAGCTATGTTCGGGAGTTGTTCCAGCATAATCTCCAGGACTCTGAGGGCAGGGATCTTACTCTTGATTTTACTCATCATGTTTGTTCCATATACCAACAGCGGAACCACTTGGCACCTGATGTGCTCACCAGAGTCCATTTCTACAGCACCAAGGAGGACATTTTGTGGGCAGCCCGGAAGATGGACTCCATCGCCTTCAGGGATGATAACATCTCCCTCTTTCAAGACCCCTCCATCCAGACTCTGGCCAAACGCCATAACTTTTGTGATGTTTAGTTTTACCTGCGTGACAAGAAAATACAATTTAACCAGGGCTTCCTGCTGTGCTTACTCTTCACCATTGACAACAAGCGGATGTCCGTGCATTACCCTGCTGAAGCCCACACCCTGCTGCAAATGGATTCTTCTCCTGAACCTGGTGGTGCTAAGTCAGTGTCCCCTGGCTCCCAATACTCAGATAAATGGCAGCAATCAACCTCCAAAGCCGCCCTCAAAGCTTCCAAGAAATTCACCAGTTAGCGAGACTGACGTGTGGACCGCCCGGACCCTGATATTGACTGATATATCCTCTGGATGACTGTTGTCTCTGTGGTTAGCAGCAGGCCAATGGAGGTCACAGCTGCAGACCTGTTTGCTTCTACTGACTAACCTGTTCGTTCTTCTGGCACCATCCTTTGATTTCCGTTGACCCCTGAAGAATATGTTATCTCTCTTTAGGCCAATTTTGTGGACTGGCAGGGGCTCCGGTATATCCTCAAGAGCTGCCCCTCTTGTTACAGCTGATGGTTATTACCCGGCTGCCCAATTGTGTTCTGTTTGGTGTGTTGATTACACTGTTGTTTCCTTTGCAGTTGTCCTACCCTGTATTACAGAGATCCTGCCTTTTTCCTTACACACCGGTCCAAGGCTTGCATGATCTGCCAGGGCTCAATTGGTTCGGGCATGGCAAGAATTCCACTTGAGGGTTCACATCTTACTGGGATTCTCACTCCTCCAAAATATTCATGGCCCCCACAGGCGATGAGCTTTCACTTCCTAGTGCTCCCCGCAACACCACCTCTTTGTAGCTTCCCTAAACACTAGGGGTCTTAACTCTCCAATAAAGTGGAAAGCACTCCTGAAATGGCTCCATACTAAAGAAGTGGATGTGGCCATGCTTCAGGAGACTCATCTTCTAGCATCTGACACCAAGAGGCTTCGCTCCTACTGGTACCCATTGCAATTTCACGTACCCGGACCCAACAAAACTAAAGGGGGTCGCCCTTTTATCTAGGCATGGCCTATCTATAGCGGTCGATTCATTCTTTGTTGATAGACAGGGCAGAATGGTTGGGGTGCAGGATCATATAGGCTCTTGCGCAGTTACGTATGTTTCCATTTATGGTCCCAATGACAAAAAAGAGGAGTTCTATGGCTCCCTCTTTCCACTGTTGGCTGGCTTTTCCCAAGGTGAGCAAATCTTAGAAGGTGACTTTAATACAGTCTTATACTCCACCTTGAATAATTCTGTGGCCCGGTACAACACATATCCGATCCCCTCGAACTTAACACAAGGCGTACATAATCTCTGTCTGCTAGACATCTGGAGGGAACTCCAATCAAGGGAATAGGACTACACCTTCTATTCACACATCCACAAAACTCAAACGTGGATTGATTTCTTTTTAATAGCTGCTTCACTCAAGCTGAGGGTGATCTTGGTTTCTGTTGGCCCTGAGACCCTTTCTGACCGTTGCCCGGTATTCTTAGTCTTGGATGCATCCACACTGCCTCGGAGAATAACAATCCAGTGGTATATCAATGAATCGGCATTCCGAGATCCGGCGCTACGTGACTCCCCTCATGAGTCCTTGGAGTATTCCTTCAAGGAAAACGACAATGGGGAGGTCTCATGGGCAACCCTGTTGGACGCCACAAAGGCGGTACTGTGAGGGGAGCTCATCAAGCACACATCTATCTTTGTCTACTTAGCTCAGATCCAGAAGGCGGACTTAGAGACTCATCTGTTTCAGCTTGAGTCCCAACATAAAGCTACGGACTCTAACAAGGTGTATAGGGACTTGAGACAGGTTCGGGGTGAATTAGAACAGCTTTAGATGACAGATGCAGTGCAGAAACTATTGTATAATAACTAGAAATACTATGAGGGGGGATAAAGTGCACCGACTGCGAGTATGTAAACTGAGACTGAAGCAAGGCGGAAACCGCATCTCAGCCATTAAGAGCGAGGCTGGGGTTTTCCTACACCGATACATCGGACATCCTGGGTCCCTTTCAGACATATTCCAGTCTCCTTTATCAAGCCCACCCTCCCCATCTGCATCATCTCAGAGCTAATACTTACGTGACTTCTCCTTCCCACAGGTAGACCCCGCACTGGTTCAAGAATTAGAAGAACCCATAACCCGAGACAAGGTGAAGTCTGCTATACACCGTTTGATAGCCAATAAGGCTCCCGGGCCAGACGGGTTCTCCATGTCCTTTTATGAAACTTATTGTGAATTAGTAGCAGAACCTCTTTCCAAGATCTGCAACTCTTTCCTTGCCACCAAAACAGTCACACCAACTATGACAGAAACCACATTAACTCTATTGTTGAAAAAGGGTAAGGACCCATGGGCCTGTTCTTCTTATAGGCCTATTGCCCTTTTGAACTTTGAGGTCAAACTCTTTTCCTCCATCTTAGTCTCCCATCTACATTCAATTTGGCCGCTGTTGCTGTCTAGTTGCCAGTCTGACTTCATCCATAATAGGCAAGCTGGAGATATCATGACTAGGCCAAATCAACACTGAGAAGATGAATTACTTGCCAAGCCTAGTGTACGTCATGCACACTTTGCCACTGTGGAGCCCACGTGAGACTATTCAATAAAACCCAAAGGCAGCTTCTGCAGTTTGTGTGGCAGAACTCTAAACCCTGTATATCTAAAACAACATCTTTATAAGAGAATGCTGAATGGTGGGTTGGGATTCCCTAATGTACAATATTATATTCATGCAGCCCAATTGCAATCTGCCTTAGACTGGCACAACCCCCCCCCTACCAAGCCTTGGATGCTTTTAGAACAGGGTTGCTCGGCCCTTCCTCTATAACATATCATGTGTGTTGAGGCCCCAAGACCACTTCCCATCTTCCCAAACACCTCTATACGCCACTGCAACCCAGTCACTCGGACAGAATAAACCGTACTCAGGCAGCTACTATCTACCCTTCCCCACTCTCCCCCATAGTACACAACCCACACTTTGTGCCAGGCACTCTTGGTGCTCACTTTGCAGAATAGGGAGAGGGGGCACCCCCTTTATTGGATGACTTTTATCACAATGGAACCCTTCTAGACCACCGAACTTGTAGGCAGCGCTACCACTTGACCTCGTTGGATGAATTCCAGCTTAACCAACTGCTACACTGGGTGGACTCACCCACAGTGAGGGCCAGGGGTGGTAGAACCAACATGCCCTTTGAACAACTTTTTGTGCAGGGGTCCACCAAGAAGGGCATTACCCACCTGTACTCGGTCTTCTGTGATCTCTTTCAGCCACAATGACATTCATATCAGTCACGGTGGGAACAAGATATGGGCACTACTATTTCTGATGAAATTTGGCAATATCTCTATCTGTCTGCAACACAAGGCCAATTCTTACAAACTTCTTACGCAATGGTACTTCACTCTAGTTCGGTTGCATGCGATGGTCGGAACTCTTGACCTCTGTTGGCGGGGCTGCGACTCTAGAGGCACTCATATGCATATGTGGTGGGAATGTGTACATGTCAAACGTTTTTGGGCAGAGGTGCTTCTACTGATCTCCAAGATTTGTTCAGTGACCCTACCAATGGACCCCTTGGTGCTGTTGTTGGTAGAGGCTCGGGAGGATTCTGCCTATCCTTACAAAACCCCTCGGGCCAATTACTCATCTTCTTCCTATTGGCGGCTAGGCTTACAATAGCTAACACCTAGAATGCCCCCCTCCCGCCTAAGTTGACTTTGTGGTGGACTACTGTATGGCACATTTATGCTATGGAACGACTGACTGCTTTCGTTGGGGACAAGATGTCTAAATTTGAGTGCATCTGGTCAGCTTTTAAGACATATGTCAAAAGAGACAGGGCAAAGGTGAACCCCACTAGTGTTGCACCCACCCTCCCGTAGCAAGCCCGTAAGAGGCCCTGTCGTCATCCGAACTGGGGCATGAGGACTGACGTGTGACCATAACCAATCTTGCCAACAATTCTACCTCTTCATGATGACTTATTGGCTTGGTGGCTTTTTCATGTTTGAGCTACTGTTTGTACTGCATTGCCCTATGTACCAATGTGGCTCTATTACTCTTTGCGCTCTTTGCTTTTGATTGCTTTCTATTGGTATTGCGATTACCTTGGACTTTCCTTCCCCATCCCTTCCCATACTTCCATTACCCCCCTTTGATTTTTTCTTTTCTACATGTTTGTAATGTTTTACAAAAGAAAAGAACCAATAAATAAAGTTTATTAAAAAAGCACATTGACAACTCCAATAGATTTCGCAGAGGCAAAATTTATTGGCTTTGCCCATGCCTGTTTTAAGTGGTTACTTCGGTTGTTAACTTAATTTCGGTTTAAAAGAAACTCAGCAAAACAATATTCATTAACAATACACAAAAACTATTAATTTTGACATCACAGATAAAAAGGAAAAAGCACGATACATGTAAAGCTTTTTAAAACAGGCACTGTCAAAGTAAATATTTCTAACCTTTGAAGGAAAGTGCCAATCAATCGGCTTTACCAATTGTTTTTGATTGTAGCAGGTGGTAGCATGTGAGAGCACATCTGTTATGATGCATATTCACACATATGAACACATAGCAGATGTCTTGTTGAACATTCATTGTGGCCCCCATGTGTGCATATGTATGGTCATGCTTATGGGTGTAAGATGTACTTTACCACTCAGACACCCAAGAGCCATGCGTGGGGATTGCATTCTTTATGCAAGCCTATAACTAACTCATCACAGCATGCTTGCATCCATTTGTTCACTCACTAACTCCTCACTCTTGCATTCAGGCGCTTGACTATCGACAACACATTATACATAAACTCACCAATCTATAAAGATGCTCTTTTAATTATAAGCCAGACATAATGGTTCTGTCAATGCTTGCTTTGTGTTTGGGTATGCATACAAGGCAGTGGGATATAAGCAGGAGTACCCTTGAGGAATTGTAGCAATGGAACCAGTTCATGATTAGTAAAATCTGTTGACTTCCCTTTAGGCCTAAGTTCTCCTGACATTGACTGACTCTTCCAAAGACCCAGAAGTGTTTTGCAGACACTGGCATTTTAGGAAACCTATATCCTTCACTCTAAGTAAGTCCACCATTCTCGACATGTGTTGCGGGGTTAGGGTAACATGATCAACTGTTGTTAACACAGACTCCTCCAGCAACTCGCAACAGTTAAGTAGATGATTTATTTAAAAGTAATGCAAACAAGAAAATCAAATACATATCTAATGAAGTGGGATTTGGACAAGAAAAAGGCATCATTTGAGTATGAATGTGAGTAAAAAGCCAGAGACCGTGAAGTCTACAGCTTTCTGAGCTATTACTAAATTCAGCACCTATTTATCTACAATATCACTACTTTGCTTCAGTGTAAAAGACTGCAGGTATAAGTTCTTCTTCTAGAATTATAATTAAACCAGATGTCATCTTTGCAACACTGAATTTCTGTTGGGTATTGCGACCTTTGAAGCTTAAAGAGATTCTCACCATGCAGACACTTCTCTTAATATATCAAATTTCCTAATATTAAACTTTGTGTCCTATACTAAACTGCTGTATCTACAGGTGTGTTTGGGGGTCAAAAAGTTGAATATTATATCACACATCTTGGACACTTGTTGGGAGCTTGAAATAAAACCCAGATTTTCCTAGTGCAGCTGTTGTCACAAGAGCATGGGTGCATGGATTTCATTGCTTCAAAGACAAGTGGACTAACAGGAAGGGGTATTAGCGGTGAAGTTTAAAATGGTGGTCATTGAGGCATACCACACTACTGTTATTTGACAGTCAAAGGTCCATACCAAGTGATTCCTTCCCCTCCGATCTCTTCTGCAGCGAAAGTGTTATGGCTAGCATGGTGGAGTTGCATGTAATATCCAGGCTGTGCTTCTCCTCCAGTGGTGCTTTGTAAGTGGAAGCTGGAGGAGAAGTGCAACCAGGTCTTACCACAGTGGCCACCTATAGCCCGGATGTCCTCAAAACCATGGTGAGAGGTTGGGGATGTCAGTGGCACAAACTCCGGCAGCTCAGATCAGAGTATCAAGTGACAGGTGGGGCTATAACCATGCTCTCACCACCAACTTATCGAGAAGCGGGCTGCATCGAGTGAGAGATGAGACTGCATCTGTATGGGAACTGAGCACTCAGTGGCAGCAGCTGGGGTGCCACTGGGTGCTCTGCATATTAAATGAGCATGGGAACTTAGCATTCAGCAGTATCAGCTAGGAAACTGCCAGGGGAGCTGCATGAAAGCCATAGGAGCTATTACAGTAGTGCCTGTTAAAGGGACCTGAATTAGTCACTGATCTACTGTATGGTGACTGTTGTTTTTAAAAGAATCTATGTGATTCTGTGGTACTACTAACACACCACAATACAGAGCAGCTCATCCACATTTGTCACAAGGAGCAGCGACACCTCAGCAGTACCACCAATACGTGCTCCCCCTGTAAAGATCACTTGTGTAGAGAGGCTAATTTGTTGGTCAGTACAATATTAAATCTGTGAGATGTGAGCATCCATGAAATGCCTTGGGCTAAGTCAAAGGTGATGGACGCTTAAGCAATGGCCGAAGGCGGCTGACCAAAAGTAGGCAGTGGCTGAAGTGGACTAACCCAAAGGCCACTGTCTTTGGACGCCAGACCTAAAAAGTAAATAGCAATTGATCAGAGACAGAGCAGATAGATACGTTTTTTTTCTGAGGATGCTTCTTGCATGGCTGTGGAAACTCCAGGTGAAGTGGAAGCAGCAAGCAGTGGCAATTAACCCTGGCTATTACTGGGCTTTTATTTAGGAAGGCCTTACTGTGGAAAGCGGACATCGAGGTGATTCTCTGAACTGGGGATTTGTTACCTCATCTCACTGCCTGTTAGTGGAATGGGCCCTTCTTGGGTTTCTGTTTTTGTCTTCAGTCACTGAGTGTTGGTGGGGAGTGACAAAGCTGGGATCCTCTCATTCCTCAGTCAATGTTAGCAAAAGCGATGGAAGGTAAGGAAAAGGTGTAGGAGGGTCGCTTATAGATCATAGCAGCAGGTGAGGAAATTGAAACATTTTATGAAAAATGTACCACCTAATAATATAGCAATGTGTTTAATGTTAACATAAAAATGTGTAATAAAAAAGACGCTAAGAAAATGTGCCTTTATTAAACGTGCAAAAGTGAAAATGCAGCTTATTTTTGTAGAAAGCTCTCATTTCTATTGTTCTCGCACTGCTAGGTGCACTATTCTTTTATTTTTCTCTATCCCTTTAAGAATATTAATACTTTTCACAAAACATGATTCAACATTATAACGGAACTCTAGAATCTGACCTCCTAGTGAAATTTGCTGTTCCTGAAAATTGTACTTCTCTTTTCCTCAAAACATATGATTTCACTGCATTTAGATTGTTTCTTCTGCCACATATTCATAATAAACAAGCATAATAATGAAAGAAAATGCTTGTTGCAGCTTAAATGTCGTGATCTAACTAGGACATAACAGATTTAAATGTTTCATTTCATAGAGCAGATCATTGTTACACAATGGGATACTAGGCAGCTAATAGAGTAGGCTTGCAAAAAAGATTTGCATGAGAACATTCATAGATGTATCTTTTTATAATAAGCTGTAGCCACAAGACTACGGACCATCGGAAGATCTTCCTCTATTGGATGTTGATGACATATTCACCTGCTTTTGCAACATGGTTAGTGGCTTTTCTGTATAGTACGTTTTCCTAGCTAGAGAGTCAAGGCATTCTATGCACTCCTACCCTGCCATGCCCTTTAGCACTTTATGGTGCTAGCTCGAATTAAAAAAAATCAAAAGAGGGGGGGAATTGACCACTTGTCCTGTGTACCAGGGTCAAATTCGTTATCGATCCGTCTAAAAAAAAACTCATTCACGTACACAAGATTCGGGCGGTATATCTTGATTCTCCGCCTTTCCGTAACGTGACAGCATCATAATAGGGTTTAGTTTGTGAATATGCTGACCTCCACCTGGAGGAAGGCCAACTGGTATTGCAGTAGCGTCCAGAAATAAAAAAGGGAGGTAAGTGAGGTGCCCTTGTGAAGTGAGTTAAAATTCCCTACGCCACCATGTAGGTAGGTACTTTAATGGATTTGGTGGTGTGGAAAGGTAAAATTGTACCGGTAGCTCAATGTTCCCAAATCAGGGCTTCCTCAGGGTGCCGGCCGGCTCTGTGGACCTGCTCGGTAGGAGCTCGGTCCTAACTTGTGCTGGCTCTGTGCACGGTGCCCCGGGTAACGGTTACCCGGGGCACCGTGACCTGACTCCACACAGCAAGAGTGGTAAGTTAACCACTTTTAGTAGTCGCCACAACGTGCTACTACACACCTACCTCTCCTGAGGAAAGCCTCTATATCCTGATGGACAACGAGGCTGAAACATGTCGACCACCAACAGTGCGGTAGATTGGTAACTTGATCTACGCACGCACCACTTTGTTTTTACAGCTTTTTGACGCTGCCCCAGATTTTACAAGGAGGTGTAAATCTGAGGCAACACCAAAAACTAACGCCATGCAAGAGCAGGTGTTTGAATGGCGAAACAAGAAGAAATGCTTTTATTTTTTCTTGTTTCCTCTTTTTCTATGTGTGCTGCACACATAGAAAGAGCAAAATGCCATTAATCATTGCTTATGTGCAGGAAGGTGTTCCTTCCTGCAAATAAACAATCATTAAATAATGACAATTTGCTACTTCTATGTGTGCTGCAAGAGGCAGCTCACATAGAAGTAACAAATCACTGTTATGGATTTTTTATGTGCAGGAAGGGAGACCTTCCTGCACATATACAATAATTCCCTATAACAAAGGCACCCTTGCACTATTGTGCAAGGGTGCCTGCTCTTGCTCTAGGCAGCTTATTTTAGCACTAGCACAGGCGGCGTAGCTAGGCTTTAGGCAGGGGGTGCTGGCAATTCATGTGACCGCGATGGCCGTAGGTAAGAGCGGGGGGGTTTGAGGGGGTGCTGCCAATTCTTGCGGCAGCGTCGGCCACAGGTAAGAGTAGGGGAGGGGGGCTGGCCGCCGCCCCCAAAACTCGTGCCACCTGGGGCGGTCCACCCCCATTGCCCCCCCAGCTATGCCACTGACCAGCATTAGGGAAAATGCAGGAGTGCACTGTATTGTAGTAAATATGGTGCATCCCTGCGTTTTTGAAATGTTGGAGCACGAGGCTGCCGAATTTATATTTAAGAGCAACTGGACCCTATAAGGTCAGTCTTGTTAGGGGCAGCCCAGTCATCTCTATGGTCAAATTTGCAGCAACTTCTTGGAAAAGGTTTGAATTGCGAGCCCTTTGCAATCCCAGCCTTAATCATTGAGAGACCACCATTACTCCAGATATTTTAAATAGAACAGTGTCATCAATGCTTTCAGTTCTCCAGGAACCCCGGACACCGTCTGTTTGTTCTCCCACCAGGTGGGAGGCGAGCACAAAGCTGCTCCGTGCCTGGTGTGAGAACAAAGCATTTTCCTGCCCGTGCTTGCTTTGAATTGCTCTCATCCCATTGGAGCAAAAGAAAACTGCTCCCGCCGGTTGGAGCAATGCAGGCTCCTGCTGCACTCGCTATGGGTGCAGGCAGGGGAGCCGGCAGCACTTCGGGGGCCCTGGACCTCCCCCCGCAGCTCCCAATGAGGGATTAGTCATGGGATGGCCTGGGCAGGCACTGGGGCACATTGTTTTAAAAATATATATATATGAAAAATGAAAAACTAGTTTAGGAGTGCCCCAGGTGGGCATCGGGGCATGCCACTTACAAATAAAAGATGCTGGTTCTTGCAGTGGAGCTGTGGGGGCCCTTGGACCCCGCACATAGGTATAGCTATGACATGCCGCAGGTGGGCAGTGGGGCACACCAATATATAGATTCAAGAAACAAGTTTATACCACCTCCTACAGGAGCAGGGAGCCAGCGGGGACACGGGGGCCCTAGGGCTCCCCTCGCGGCCCATTGTAAAAAAAAAAACAACAGTCAGTGTCCCAGGTGGCAACGGGACACCCATCAAAAATATTAAATGACCCAAAATTGAATAATAAATGAGTGGACACGGCCCCTCATTTATTATTTACTGATCCTTCAATGAGCACCTCAGAATGCCTGAGGAGGGCTGTTTGCATATATTTTGTTTTTGGTGATGTCTCTAGAAGGGCAGGAATATCACCATTTTTTAAATATCTGTCTAGAGGCTGTAGTGACATCTGCAGTCCCTCAGCAACTCTCTGTGCCTCCTCCCCTTTTTGACAAATTTGGCCCCAAGGGTGGGCTCCCTGTGGTCTTTGAGGCTCAGGAAGGGGGGCTGTGCGACCCCCTCCCCATATTCAATCATTTTGGCTCTTGGGATGGGCTCCCTGGGGCCTATAAAGGCTAGGGGAGAAGGGCCATGCACCCTCCTCCCATTCGCCCCCCTCCCATTAATAAATCAAAGCAGTCCCGAACCGATTTTCACCAAATCACAAAAAGCACAATCTGCGTACCAAGATCTAGCTTCCTGCAAATTGGGTGTAAATCCATTCAGCAGGTTTTGCTGCAGCCTTGTCTAAAGAAGTATATAGACCTCCCTTTTTTCTTGACCCCCACTTGACAGATCACCCCAAAACTTTCCATGCACAAACTAGCCAAAAATTAGAACCTTTTTAGAATGTTTTGTGGAGATTCTTCAAACGGTGTGAAAGTTATTAAACGCTTTCCAATTGACAAAAACTGGAAAAACAGGGACGTTATAGTTAGGCTCAGATTTCATTCGTTCAAAACCATTGAAATTCAGCAGTTTTAGTTACCTGAGCTAACTATAACTTGCGCCCCACAATGCACTGCCCATAACCTCACCTATTAAATCACTCATATTTCAGTGGTTTTGCAACAGTGAAATCAGAGCCTAATGCTAACGTCTCTGTAACATTTGGTTTTGTTTTTCCCAGTGAATTTCTAAGTTTTTTAAATTCTAATTCCTTTTTATAACGTTTGTGTAACCTTTGCTTTTGCAGTGAATTTCTAAGGTTTTTAAAAAATATATTTTTTAACTTAACGTCCCTGTAACCTTTGTTTTTTTCAGTGAATTTCTAAGTTTTTTAATTCTATTTCTTTACTGTAACGTCTGTTTAACCCTCTGTTTTTGCAGTGAATTTCTAAGTTTAAAAAAAAAAAAAATCTAACTTAACATCCCTGTAACCTTTGTTTTTTGTAGTAAATTTCTATGGCTTTTTAATGTTATTTCCTAACTGTAACAACCCTGTTACCTTTGGTTTTTTAAGTGAATTTCTAAGGGTTTTTTAGTTTTATTGCCTAACTTTAACCTGTAACATTTGGGAGATAGTGTGTGAGTGAGTGCATTAGTGTCTCAGTGGGTGTGTAAGTGAGTGTGTGTGTGTGTCTCAATGGGTGTGTGAGTGTATAAGTGGGTCTGGGAGTGACTGCATAAGTAGGGCCGGACTGGTTATGCTGAGCACTGGGAAATCCCCGGTAGGCCGGAAGGGGTAGGGGCCGGTTTTGTGACAGGAGGCCAGTTTTGTTACTGGGGGCTGATTTTTTAGCAAAATCGGCCCCAGCAGAAAAATCAGAAGGCCACCGGTCCATGACAGACTCTCTGCGCTGTGACCTCTGTGTGGTGAAAAAGCACCCTTGCCATTGGTGAGGTGACCTCATCTCACGAAGGGCAGTGGTGCTTTTTACCCACACAGAGGTCAGAGTGCACCGTTGGAGTGTTGGTTGAATTTAGTAGTGCGTCGTGTGCACAGGGTGCATGACGCCTACACTTTCGGCATCACCACCCGCCCTACCAGGTGCCCGTGACCCGTCTTCATGCAGGCAGTGAGTGCACGTAGCGCCAGAATGATAAACTATCCAGGACCTGCTCAGAGCGCCAATGACAGCGCGAGTATAGGGCAGGGCCGCATGAGCCAGGCGGGTGAACTTGGGAAGAGAGCACGCAACACGTGAGTTGGACCAATGATCTGCGCCCCCTCCCCAAGTACGCCCGCCTGCACCGCAGCATAGTAGTGCGCACGTCCTGTTAGTCAGTCAGAGTCGAAGACTGACATGCACACGCACCAGAGTAGAAGCAGCAAGCAGTTGAGTCTGCATAGGCATGAGGCCTCCACTGTATAAAGTAAGTGTCCTTGAAAAATGTTGCATGATTAATTGGGCAAAAAAAATGTATTGAATGAACAGAGGCAGGCAACCGTCCCTGTAGCGCCATCAGTCCCGTCTAGCAGCAACCCTTGCACCGGCCATGTGTAGGTTACATGCGCCATCCCGTCAAACCCTCACATAACACGCAGCAAACAAGACATGAGCAGGTCCTGTTGGCAGTACGCAGAACTCAAGCCGAGCAGGCCAGCCGGGCCGGGATTCTTCACTGTTTGGCCAGTTGGCCACACCGGTTAACATGTACAGAAGGCACACAGAGTATTCAAAAACAGACAAGAATTTCTAAAGTCAACAGCCTCCTCTTTGGCCTTTGGAGACAGTGAAGCACGTCGTCTGTGTTCTCTGAGAGGGGGTCCTGTCTTGAGGGAGCTCTAGGGTCGTAGCTACCGCATCTTTTCATAATTCCAGTCTCTCCTAAGTGAGTGGGTAACCTCCTTCCCTCTGCGCCGCTTGTTCCTCGCACCAGGTTTCTTCACAATATTTGAATACAGGCTGGCAGGCGTCATGCTGCTGTTTTCTTTTTCCCTACCGCGTTTGTTCGCTCCGAGTGTGGATTACCAAGCACAAGCTTCGTGGGAGCATGGGATGCGCAGAAGGCAGAGTATTCTCCCATTTTCCTCCACTTTCAAATTCTGCTCAACATACCGCAGGCACCTCCAGGTTTAATTTCCTTGCCTTGCACTACACAGGCAGCCG
The DNA here is from genome assembly GCA_963921515.1 of Calotriton arnoldi. NCBI lineage: Eukaryota > Metazoa > Chordata > Amphibia > Caudata > Salamandridae > Calotriton > Calotriton arnoldi. Next base: position 99,881 of record CAWUFW010010111.1, read on the forward strand.
GACTGCTTTGACACGTGTGAACACAGTGTTCCTTTTTTTAAGAAAATACATAATAATAAAAAATAAATATACGTGTCAGGTCTCGTTATATACCTTTCATTGCAGCTTACACTACCCACTGTCCCTGCATGAGTTTCAGACTCTTTTGACTGTTTTGAAACGTGAGACTGAAATGTCTGTCCTTTATACTTACGCAGCCTATAATTAAGCTGATTCTCAAAAGAAATGGCTCCGTCTTCACAGTGCAGGTACAGCTATTTTCATATCTAGGCTACGGTTTAGCAAAGATCCTCGACCTCTACAGCTGAAAATCACCCTGAATGGTTCCAGGTTCAAAAATGAATTGTCTTTGGGTTTGTTGGACTGCTACCACTGAAACCAAATGTCTAGAAATGTATCCTCAGGAGTGGAGTCCCATGGCCACCTGCTAACAGGCCTGCATGCTAACCACGAGCTAAGGGCATTACGACACGAGCACACGTGTTTTTCGATTTGTTTGGCTAACATGTCTCAGACTCGGAATACAATACCCAGCAATTTCGCCAGAGGAGACATTCCCTCTGAGCTAGCAGGGATTTGCCTTTTAGTTTTTCAGTCCGGTCTGATGTAGTCTTTTCTGGAGGGGAAAACCAAAATGGGAGTCATTAGAAAGCATTTTGCTGCAAGGCTGAATGCATGACACCTGTACATTTCCAGAGCAGATCTCGAAAATATAGGATGTTGCCATAAATGATGGTACCACAAATATCCTTTTCATCAGTGGTTAAAGTGTATTTTCTCAGAAAGCACCCACACTGGATGGGTTGGATCATGCCAGCTGGGACGGTGGGCATATGAGAGGGTATGAGAGGTACTGATTTTTATACATATATGATGCAAATATGGGAAGTTCTTCATACGTGTGAAATCGGATTTTTTAGTATTACATTGCTCCAAAATTACATAACTGCATTTAACAGTACAAGATATCAGCTAGAGGGACTGGTTTGAGGAGGAAATATCTCCTGCCACTCTCTGGTTCAGGGACAAGCAAAGAGTCATAGTTATGGTGCTTATCAGACAGGGCTTTAAGTGGGATGAAAAAAACAGGGCTCTCAAAGGGGCGTGGCCGATGTAATGAAGGACGTGGCTTAAAAACACGAAAGCTAAAAATCTGTGCTTAGCATAGTGTGCCACCCAACTGATATTTTGCTATTTCTGTGCAACACATAACATTATACCTACAAGAACAAGCCAGGGTTATTGGCTTTGTCAATGGTTGTTAGTTGCATAAGAAAAAAACAGCAACTACTGCTTCATTGTATATAATATTGAAAATGCTTCAGTTCTGAAATGATGAGACTGTGAAAGAAGTATACCGAGTCTCTTTGAAGTTACATCAAAGTCAGTGAAGGGTGGTACTCCTGCAGAGTTAAGATTTTTTTTTCACCTGGCCTGAGGGTGAGGGCAAAAATGGAGAGCCCGATTGGGGCCCGTCTCAGCAGCTGCTTTTGGGAACTGCCGGGCACCGGCAGGACCCGGCCTACTTAAAGCCCTGTTGTCAGGTCTTCGAAAGAGTGCTGTTTTAACTAAAATGCATGATGCGGAAGGCCTGTCTTCTGGTTCTCATTCTTGCAGTTTCTGGTCCTTAGTCTGACAATGCTAAGACTACATGTGCTGTGCCTGCTATATGAAGTCTAAAATTTGTCTGTCGGGTAGAGTGGCATCTATAGTGTCATTTGATAAATGCTGTGATCTTGCTTTTAGTGGTGTTGAATGGGTGTGTGTGGGAATGCTCAGATCTGCTAAAGAAGGGTCTTCAGCTTCCATGACACCCCCACAGATGGTGAATCTGTCAAAATATCTGATCTGTTCTGAAGGGATGTCATGTGCTGAGATGAAATTTTGACCTTTTCCACTCTTAGCCACACCCTCACCACCTCTGCCGGAATAGGCGAGGCTCATTTGCTACCCTTGTTCTTTGTGTGATTCTTGAATTTTCACAATCCCATGACTTCAGTGGTGTAATATTGATGGCAGCACCCACACTGTGAAAAGAGTTCCAGCGCCACTGGCCTGGGTGCCTTTGTGTGACATTTCCATGCTTTCTGCCTTCCTGGGTGCTTATCAGGGCTTATGTGTGACGTTTCCATGCTTTCTGACCTGGGTGTTTACGTATGACATTGCCATTCTTTCTGGCCTGGGTGCTTATGTGTGACATTTCCACAGTTTATGGCCTCAGTGACCTGGGTGCTCATGCGTGACATTTCCATGCTTACTGGCCTGGGTGCTTATGTGTGACGTTTCCATGCTTTCTGGCCTGGTGTGACATTTCCATAGTTACTGGCCTCAGCGGCCTGGGTGCTTATTAGGTGCTTATGTGTGACATTTCCACAGTTTCTGGCCTCAGTGGCCTGGGTGCTTATGTGTGACATTTCCATGATTACTGGCCTGGGTGCTCATGTGTGACATTTCAGTGCTTAATGTGTGACAATGTGAGTGACAATTTATTGAAAATACAATAAAGAATATCAGAATGTAGTTCTTATGCTGTAAAGTTATGGCATTGTGACAGTCTCAAAAAGAGCCTAAAACGCATAGCACTTTTGGCTGATAAGACATGAGTGGCCCGAAGGGTGTTGTTTGTCTTGTACATTTTTTCCTCTAAACCTTTGCACAATTGTTTGAGGTTAAGTGCGTTTTAAATCTCTTTATATATGTAAGTCCGTTTTTATATAGCGCAGCTACTCACCCTTACGGGTCTCAAGGCGCTGGGGGCCGTAGTGGAAATTAAGTGAGCTATTGCCCAGAGTCACATGGTGCTGAGCTGAGCTGCCGCCGGAGCCGGGGATCGAACCGTGAACCCTGTGCTCCGAAGTCAGCTGCCCTGGCCGCTACACCTCTCCACTATACTATTTTATATTAAAAATAAATCTGTTATATTTGTGTTTCGTGCTCGACATTTCATTTTTTTTTTGTGTTCTCTGTAGGCATGTCTGTGGTTTATGACTGGGTATTCTGGTGCACCATAAGGTCATCATTTGCTATGCTTTCAAAGTTAATACAATTAAATATGTAATGAAAAATGTGTTGAAAAGTGCATTGTTTTGGCCTTTCTGTCTCAAACATTTCCTTGGGGGAGAACCCCCCCAAACCCTCCCTAGTAGAGGTCAGGCTCGCCTACTGCGCTTGCTCACTATAAACCGTATGGGGCTGGTCTCACTTATACTTTGTGCTCTCTGATTCACTACTCTTGTGTCTATTTATGGTGCTCTCTGTAAGAATGTCTATGGGTACATATGAATGGGTAACCTGGTGCTCTTTAAGGTCAATCATCTACTATTTACTGTGCTTTGAAAGTTAATACAATTAAATATGTAATGAAAAATGTGCTGTAAAATGCACCATTTTGGTCTTTTTTTCCCCAAAATTTTCTTGAGGTGAGAACTTCCCCAAACCCCCCTAGTAGTAGTCAGGGTGCACTTGCTCGCTACGCGCTGGACGGGGGCTGGTCTGGCTAAATTTGCCAGGGCTGCTTTCAGTTCCCAGTCTGGCCCTGTGCATAAGTGTTTCACTGGGTGTTTGAGTGGTTGTTTGAGTGGGTTTGTGAATGGGTGTGTGTCTGAATGCCCTTTGTTTTGCCCTCTTCTGCTCTGTTTTGCTGTGTTAGAGTGTCTGAGTAGGTTTATGAGTGCCTCCATGAGTGTTGAGTCAGTCTGTGAGTGAGTGCATGAGTGTCTGAGTGGGTCTGTGAGTAAGTGTAGCTCTGTGAGGGAGTACATGAGTCTTTGAGTGGGTCTGTGAGTGAGTGCATGAGTGGCTGAGTGGATCTGTAAGTGAGTGCGTGAGTGTCTGAGTGGGTCTGTGAGTGGGTGCATGAGTGTCTGAGTGGGTCTATGACTAGGTGCATGAGTGTCTGAGTGAGTGCATGAGCGTCTGAGTGGGTCTGTGAGTGGGTGTCAGAGTGTCTGAGTAGGTATCTATGAGTGGCTACATGAGTCTCTGAGTCGGTCTGTGAGTGTGTATATAAGGGTCTGAGTGCCCTCTGTTTTGCCCTCTTCTGCTCTGTTTTGCCTTTTCTGCTGGTTATTCTGCCCTCTTTTTTGCCTTTTTGGCTCATTTTTCTGCCCTCTGTTATGTCTTTTCTACCCTGTCTTTTGCCTTTTCTGCTCATTTTTCTGCCCTCTGTTTTTCCCTCTTATGCTCTGTTTTGCCTTTTCTGCTCATTTTCTGCCCCCTGTTTTGCCTGGCTTTTGAGCAATTGGGGAAGGGGGCATGTGCCCCCCCTCCCTGAGCCCATTTTGGCCCTGGGGACTCCATTCCACTGGGCCAGCGATGTCTACCTGGGTGCCCTGGCCGCACCCAGTGTATATTGTTGGGGACCATGGGCGGAGCCTCATGGACCCCACGGTCCCAGCTGGCTCCTCACCTACTGCAGGAGCTGGTATTGCTCCTGCACGCAGGAAGATGCTAAATATGCAGCTCCATGCACGTGGGAGTAATGTGCCCCTCCTTTCATTTTCATGGGCCAGACCTCAGGAGGTGGTGGTTCATGGGGCTATATATGCCCTGGGATGGGGGCCTTGTGGCTCCCCTCCCAAATCTATTTTAATTGGTGGCCCCGGGAAGGTGGTGGTCCCCGGGCCCCAGTAGTTCTGCTTGCCCCCCCTTCAAATATTTGTTTTAGCCCCGGAAAAGTGGTGGTTCCCGTGCTTCAAACAGCCCCAGAGGGAGGCCCACACGACCCTGTCCATTTTGAAGATAAAAACCCAGGGAGATGGCGGTCCCCCGGGCTCCCTTGATCCCATGGAAAGGGGTCCACGTGGCCCCCTTCCATTATAACCCCTCAGGGAGGTGGTAGTCTCCGGGGCTCTATTCTTATTCCTAATCTCTAATCTATTGCAATTTTTAGTGGAAATTTAAAAGAAAATGAATGCTTTTTTGCCCAGGCGGAGTCCCAGGGGGACCCCAGCACCAAGGCTACGGGGTCAGGGTATTCCTACCCTGCCCCCTTTTTTTTTTTTTTTTTACTTTTTGTTTGGGACTTGGCTGAAGCTGAATCCCAAGATGGCTGAAAGAACTTCCTGCTTGAAGTGTTGGCAGCCAATCAGATCTCTGCATGAGATCGGAAGGGTTCGCTGAGGGTTTGCATTCCTTGATAAACAAATTTGGATGTCTTTTAATAACTCTAAAACTACTGAATAGGTTTGCACCAAATAACAAAAGGGCGGTTTCTGAACCAAGAGCTACCTTTCTGCCTAATTTGGTGCAATTCTGTGCAGCGGTTTCGGCTGTAGTCATGTCTAAATCCCTATGGGAATTAACATGGGAAATGCACTTTTTTTGACCCCCTCGTTTTCTCAGCCCCCACTTGACAGATCACCCCGAAGCTTACCATGCACAACTAGACTCAACTTGACACTTTTTTGGGAAAGTTTTGTGAAGATTTGTCAAAAGGTATATATATATATATATATATATATATATATATATATATTCACTGAAAAAACCATAGGTTTTAGGGACAGTTATAGTTAGTTGGACATTTTACTCGTACAAAACCCGTGAAATTCCCCCGTTATAGTTAGTTCAGCTAACTATAACTCGCGCCCCGCAATGCACTGCTGATGACGTCACATATTACATCACTCATGACATGGTCAGAGACATCACTGATGACATCACTGATGACATCTCAAATGACATCACTGATGACATCATCCAGTGACTGTGTGTTTCAGTAAAGTTTAAATATTTTTAATATATATAGGAAAAGACGTATTGAAGAATGAGTGGGTGTGTAAGTGTCTGTATGGATGATTTAGTAGGTGCATGACTGACTCTATAAGTGAGTGATTTAACGTATCTTACTGAATGCATGGGTTAGTGACTAAACTGGGTGAATGTCTGTATCCGTCTGTCTGTTGCTGTGTAAGTGGCTGCATGGGTTTGTGAATAGCTACATGAGTGTCTATAAGAGTTATTGATTTGTTGTCTGAGTATCTGTATGGGTGCCTGAGTGTTTGTGTGGATGGGGTGTGTGCGACTGTGCATAGATGTGTGAGTGGGTGATTCACTGGGTGGATGGTTTCAAGAGTGCATCTGTGATAGACTGTATGGGTGGGTAAGTGTGTGTAAGAGTGTGTTAGTGAGTGAATGTATGTCCCAGTGGTACATGTGTGAGTAACTACATATGTGAAAGGCAGTATATATGTGTGTTGGAGTATATAAATAGCTATAAGCGAGAGTGAGTGATTGTGATAGTGGCTGTATGGATGAGTGTGTGCTTGTATCAGTGATTATATAAGAGCGTAACAATGTGCTAGTATTTGTATGATTAAGTGAGCTGGTGTGTGTATAACTGTATAGGTGAGTAAATGGCAGTGTGTTTAATTATTTGCATGACTGACTAGGTGTGTGAGTACCTCTATGGATGAGTGGCGGTGTTTGAGTGTCTATATAGGAGTAAGAGTGCATATGATAGTCCTGTACTGAGTGACCATAAGTATGAGTGACTGTACGGGTGAGTGAGTGGATGTGTGTGTGTAGACCTAAGAATCAGTGAGTGGGTATGTAGTTATTGGTGTTGGAGTGTCTATGGTTTTGTGAATGGCAGTCTGTAATTTAGATTGGGTGTATCAAAGGTTATATTAGGGTGTGAAGAGCTGCATCAGATTATCACGTGGATGATGTCATCAGTGATGTCATTTGAGATGTCATCAGTGATGTCATCAGTGATGTCACTGACCATGTCATGAGTGATGTAATATGTGACGTCATCAGCAGTGCATTGCGGGGCGCGAGTTATAGTTAGCTGAACTAACTATAACGGGGGAATTTCACGGGTTTTGTACGAGTAAAATGTCCAACTAACTATAACTGTCCCTAAAACCTATGGTTTTTTCAGTGAATTTCAAAGGTTTTTAAATGCTAATTTCTAACTATAACATATCTGAAACCTATGGTTTTTTCAGTGAATTTCAAAGGTTTTTTAAATGCTAATTCCTAACTATAACATGTCTGAAACCTACGGTTTTTTCAGTGAATTTCAAAGGTTTTGTAAATGACAATTTTTAAATGTATTAATTGTTATATTAATTTTTTCATACTGATTTACTACATTTTTAGAAACAATTTTTTTACATATTTTATTTTTTAAATTACATTGTAATTACATTATACATTACATTACAAAAAATACTTTCTCAGAATGAATTACTTTAGTTTAAATACTTTGCACATAGGCAATAGACTTTTAAGTACAGTAGTTACAGTTGTTGCAATGGGCAACACATTTTCAAACACAATGCAACATTCAGCTCAATGTGAATTTCTAGTTAAATGCAATTAGTTACTTTATGGATTACTTTTCTAACCACAGGACTGGATCCTAGATTCAGTCCTGGTACATCTCCTGTAAACAGTTGAGTAAAAGCGTTTTGGTTACAGTCGTGATTTTTAAGGAATATTATTGTATTTTAAAAGTTGACACTTAGAAACTTTTTCTCATAGAATCACCAATGTTATCCTATGGAAGGAAATTCACTTAGCAGGTAAAAACTGTTATCGTTACTTTTTCTTACTCAGTGTTGGATCCTGGATCCAGCACTGGTGCATCTCCTGTAAACAGTTGAAAGAATGCGTTTAAGTCATACAGGCGATTTTTAAGGAATATTTGTAGTTTGTGAAAATCGACACTTTGAAACTTTTCTGCTGAAAACCAGACAATGGATTCCTATGGAAGAAAATATAAGTTACTGGTAAGTACGGTTAAAATTACTTTTCAGGGTCAGTGCTGGGCTAAAAGATGCAGCACTGGGTTCTCTCCTGATAACAGGTGAGTAAATTGGAATTCGTACTTTGGTTGATTTTAGAGGAATATTATAAAGTTCCAAAACTCCACACTTAGAAGAATTTCCAAGTGAAACCAGTCAATGTTAGCCTATGAAGGAAATTCAAGTTACCGGTAAGTACGGTTAAAATTACTTTTCAGGACCAGTACTGGGCTGAAGGATGCAGCACTGAGGTCTCTCCTGATAACAGGTGAGTAAATCAGAATTCGGATTTCGGCTGATTTTAGAGGAATATTTGTATGTTTCAAAGATCAACACTTAGAAACTTTTTCAGCAAAAAGCAGGCAATGATATCCTATGGAAGGAAATTCAAGTTACTGGTAAGTACGGTTAAAATTACTTTTGAGGATCAGTACTGGGCTGAAAGATGCAGCACTGAGGTCTCTCCTGATAACCGGTGAGTAAATCGGAATTCGTATTTCGGCTGATTTTAGAAGAATATTTTAAAGTTCCAAAACTCCACACTTAGAAGAATTTCCAAGTGAAACCAGTCAATGTTAGCCTATGGAAGGAAATTCAAGTTACTGGTAAGTACGGTTAAAATTACTTTTCAGGACCAGTACTGGGCTGAAAGATACAGCACTGAGGTCTCTCCTGATAACAGGTGAGTAAATCGGAATTCGTATTTCGGCTGATTTTAGAGGAATATTTTAAAGTTCCAAAACTCCACACTTAGAAGCATTTCCAAGTGAAACCAGTCAATGTTAGCCTATGAAGGAAATTCAAGTTACCGGTAAGTACGGTTAAAATTACTTTTCAGGACCAGTACTGGGCTGAAAGATGCAGCACTGAGGTCTCTCCTGATAACAGGTGAGTAAATCAGAATTCGGATTTCGGCTGATTTTAGAGGAATATTTGTATGTTTCAAAAATCAACACTTAGAAACTTTTTCAGCAAAAAGCAGGCAATGATATCCTATGGAAGGAAATTCAAGTTACTGCTAAGTACGGTTAAAATTACTTTTGAGGATCAGTACTGGGCTGAAAGATGCAGCACTGAGGTCTCTCCTGATAACAGGTGAGTAAATCGGAATTCGTATTTCGGCTGATTTTAGAGGAATATTTTAAAGTTCCAAAACTCCACACTTAGAAGAATTTCCAAGTGAAACCAGTCAATGTTAGCCTATGGAAAGAAATTCAAGTTACTGGTAAGTACGGTTAAAATTACTTTTCAGGACCAGTACTGGGCTGAAAGATACAGCACTGAGGTCTCTCCTTATAACAGGTGAGTAAATCGGAATTCGTATTTCGGCTGATTTTAGAGGAATATTTGTATGTTTCAAAAATCAACACTTAGAAACTTTTTCAGCAAAAAGCAGGCAATGATATCCTATGGAAGGAAATTCAAGTTACTGGTAAGTACGGTTAAAATTACTTTTCAGGACCAGTACTGGGCTGAAAGATACAGCACTGAGGTCTCTCCTGATAACAGGTGAGTAAATCGGAATTCGTATTTTGGCTGATTTTAGAGGAATATTTTAAAGTTCCAAAACTCCACACAGAAGAATTTCCAAGTGAAACCAGTCAATGTTAGCCTATGGAAGGAAATTCAAGTTACTGGTAAGTACTGTTAAAATTACTTTTCAGGACCAGTACTGGGCTGAAAGATACAGCACTGAGGTCTCTCCTGATAACAGGTGAGTAAATCGGAATTCGTATTTCGGCTGATTTTAGAGGAATATTTTAAAGTTCCAAAACTCCACACTTAGAAGAATTTCCAAGTGAAACCAGTCAATGTTAGCCTATGAAGGAAATTCAAGTTACCGGTAAGTACGGTTAAAATTACTTTTCAGGACCAGTACTGGGCTGAAAGATGCAGCACTGAGGTCTCTCCTGATAACAGGTGAGTAAATCGGAATTCGTAGTAAGGCAGATTTTAGAGGAATATTTGCACAATGGTGAAGGGAGGGGCGGGGCCTGAGGTGACATCTGTGCAAGCGCGCCCGTGGCGCGTTTTAAGTTGGGGGATTAAGTCCCCTTGAATCATGAGGTTCCCTAGGGGCCAACTAGCCCACCATGAACCTCCAGTATGCGCCAGGGGCTGCGTTGCAGAGACGTGTAGAGAGGCCACACCCCTTTTACACCTCTCTGCAACGCAGCTCTGTGGCGCTTTCTGGATGTACCTGTTGGGCTAGTTGGCCCCAAGGACCCTCAGGATTGAAGGGATTTAATCCCCATCTTAAACGCGCCACGGGGCCTGTTTGCACACATGTCACATGAAGCCCCGCCCCCTCCCTTCACCACTGTGCAAACGCGCCCTGTGGCACGTTTTAAGTTGGGGGATTAAGTCCCCTTGAATCCTGAGGGTCCCTGGAGTCCAACTAGCCCACCATATACCTCCAAAAGCGCCACAGAGCTGCGTTGCAGAGAGGTGTAAAAGGGGCGTGGCCTATGTACACGTCTCTGCAAGGCAGCCCCTGGCGCATACTGGAGGTTCCTGGTGGGCTAGTTGGCCCTCAGGGACCCCCAGTATTCAAGGGAGTCGTTCCCCCTCTGCAAACGCGCCAGGGGCGCGTTTGCAGAGTACTGCAGGGAGGGCGGGGCCTCCGGCACGATGCCGGTCGTTTTTTTAATCTTTTTTTTTTTTTTAATGGGAGGGGGCTGCATGGCCCCCTTCCCTGCCCACTTTGGCCCCGGGGCCTGAGCATTTTTTTTTTTAAATTTAAAAAAAAAAACTGGAAGAGAGCCGCGTGGCCCCCTTCTCTGGGCCTGTATTGGCCCCGGGGACCCCATCCCCGGGGCATGGCCTCGATTTTTATTTTTTTATTTGCAGGGGGCTGCGTGGCCCCCTCCTCAGGCCATTTAAGGCCCCGGGGACCCCATCCCCCGGGGCCGGCCTTTCCCTTATTTAAAATAAAAAAAAAATTGAACTTTGGGGAGGGGCTGCGTGGCCCCCTCCCGGGCCACTTATGGCCCCGGGGACCCCATCCCCGGGGCCTGGCCTCACGTTGGAGACTGTGGGGGGTCCCCAATCCCCCACAGTCCCAGCCGGCTCCCCGCCTCCTGCGGAAGCCGGCATTGATTTTCCACATGGGGAGCAGCTAACATGCTGCTCCCCATGTGGAAAAGCAATTGGTTTGCATTTTGAAAGAGAGAGCAGGTTTCCTGCTCTCTCTTTCAAAATGCAAACAAGTTTGCTATGACAGGACGGGAGCCGCGAGGCTCCCGTCCTGTCATAGCAAACAGCAGTGTCCCGGGGTAGGCACCCGGGACACTGCAGGAGCCGGCCCTGGGGGTGGTGGTCCCCAGGGCCATCAAGGGCTCCAGGAGGGGGGCCGCGCGGCCCCCTCCCATTCAGTGCACAGCCCCGGGGAGGTGGTGGTCCCCGGGGCTTGGGGTCCGTAACGGACCCCCATATTTAAATGTTTAGTGCCCCGGGAGGTGGCGGTCCCGGGGCATGTGGGGGCTGGAGCCCCCACACAGGTTTAAAAAAGAAGCCCGGGGAGGTGGCGGTCCCCGGGGCTGCGGGAGGGCTCAGAGCCCTCCCGCCATCATTTTTAAATAAAGCCCCGGGCGGTGGCGGTCCCGGGGCTTGGGGGCCTTAGAGGCCCCCTACATAAATTAAAACCCCCCACCATGCCCCGGGACTTGGGCCACCCGGGGGCCAATTAACTATCGAAGCGCGGGAGACCCCGCTTCGATTTTGTTTTCTTTCGGCAGGATCCGTGCTCCCTGAGCGCATCCTGCCGATTTAAAAAAAAAAAATGTTTTGTCCAGGGGGTCCTTGTGGGACCCCCTGAGCAGACCTAGGGGGTCAGGGTGTTTCTACCCTGCCCCCTTTGTGCGTTTGCGCACTTGTTTCTGTCCCTCGGTTCTACCGAGGGACAAAATGGCTGCCAACACTTCCTGATTTGGAGTGTTGACAGCCAATTAGCATGCAGCTCGTGATCGGGAGGGTGCGCGAATCCGACGCGGCCATAGATATATATGTACTTTTACTTTTGATTTTCTCAGCAACTACTGAACGGATTTACACCATTTAACAAAAAGGGTTCTTTCTGAACCAAGAACTACCTCTTTGCCAAATTTGGTGTAATTCCGTTCAGCAGTTCGGGCTGTAGCCGTGTCTAAAGTTTCCTATGGAAAATTGCATGGGGAAAACGCGTTTTGGGACCCCCCTTTTTTCTCGGCCCCCGCTTGACGAATCCCCCCGAGACTTTCAGGGTAGGAGCGGACCGGAGCGCCCCCCAAAGTTTGAAAATTTTGCGAAGATACGTCAACCGGCAAGAGAGTTATTTCAAATAGAATGTCGCGGATTTCCTATGGATAATAGGTTGTAACTATAACTATCTACTGGCGACCGCCAGTAGATAATATATACATATATATATCCACAAACAGAGGTTGCCCTCGATGGAAATGCCACACATCAGGGAGTTATCACCATATTTATTGCAGGTTAGCAGTCACAACACATTCCCTCCCAAGTTCTTTATCACAGGCCAAACGCGTTTCGGGCAGCACTCTGCCCTTGATCACTGGCAACTTGAACAGCAGTCCCGGCAACAATCAGGAAACCATATTTAAACATTAAGACCCGCCCCAGTGGGCGTGCAATCACGATGCCTCATGGTCTTTGAAGTCCCTCGTCGTTTTACCACAGTGGGTGTTGTCGAGTTCTGCAAAAATTAAAAACAGTACTTTACCCAAGTGGGCTACTTGAGGAGGAAAACAATGATTATGCTGCTCATTCCACTTCCCACAGTATAGAACTCCCTGTCCTCTCGGCTCCCGACATTTCAAGAATCTCTGGTCCGCTGACATGCGGAGGGGCGTTTCCGCGGCTGGGCTGCCGCTCAAAATATCCACAAACAGAGGTTGCCCTCGATGGAAATGCCACACATCAGGGAGTTATCACCATATTTATTGCAGGTTAGCAGTCACAACACGTTCCCTCCTAAGTTCTTTATCACAGGCCAAACGCGTTTCGGGCAGCACTCTGCCCTTGATCACTGGCAACTTGAACAGCAGTCCCGGCAACAATCAGGAAACCATATTTAAACATAAAGACCCGCCCCAGTGGGCGTGCAATCACGATGCCTCATGGTCTTTGAAGTCCCTCGTCGTTTTATCACAGTGGGTGTTGTCGAGTTCTGCAAAAATTAAAAACAGTACTTTACCCAAGTGGGCTACTTGAGGAGGAAAACAATGATTATGCTGCTTATTCCACTTCCCACAGTATAGGACTCCCTGTCCTCTCGGCTCCCGACATTTCAAGAAACGCTGGTCCGCTGACATGCGGAGGGGCGTTTCCGCGGCTGGTCTGCCGCTCAAAATATCCACAAACAGAGGTTGCCCTCGATGGAAATGCCACACATCAGGGAGTTATCACCATATTTATTGCAGGTTAGCAGTCACAACACGTTCCCTCCTAAGTTCTTTATCACAGGCCAAACGCGTTTCGGGCAGCACTCTGCCCTTGATCACTGGCAACTTGAACAGCAGTCCCGGCAACAATCAGGAAACCATATTTAAACATTAAGACCCGCCCCAGTGGGCGTGCAATCACGATGCCTCATGGTCTTTGAAGTCCCTCGTCGTTTTACCACAGTGGGTGTTGTCGAGTTCTGCAAAAATTAAAAACAGTACTTTACCCAAGTGGGCTACTTGAGGAGGAAAACAATGATTATGCTGCTTATTCCACTTCCCACAGTATATCAAGGGCAGAGTGCTGCCCGAAACGCGTTTGGCCTGTGATAAAGAACTTAGGAGGGAACGTGTTGTGACTGCTAACCTGCAATAAATATGGTGATAACTCCCTGATGTGTGGCATTTCCATCGAGGGCAACCTCTGTTTGTGGATATATATATATATATATATATATATATTACCTACTGGCGGTCGCCAGTAGGTAGTTATAGTTAGGACCTAGTTTCCATAGGAAGAGCGTTTTTTGTTTTGCCCATATCCTTGGCGTCGTTTGACAAATCTCTGCGAAATTTTCAAAACTAATTGTTCACTCAGATCAGCTCCTATTTTGAAAGTTTCGTGGTGATTCGTCAAGCGGGGGGTGAGAAAAAATGGGGGTCCCAAAACGTGTTTTCTCCATGTTAATTTCCATAGGAAACTTTAGACACGGCTAGAGCCCGAACTGCTGAACCAAATTTGGCAGAGTGATAACTCTTGGTCCAGAAAGCACGCTTTTCTTTAAATGGTGTAAATCCGTTCAGTAGTTGTTGAGATATTTAAAGATTTACAGATATCGATATTTGAGAATTGTGAGATCTGATTGGCTGAGCCGTTCCAAGCACGAGCTTGCCTCTGATTGGCTGCCAACACTTCAAACTAGGAAGCGTTGGCAGCCATCTTGTGACTCGGTTGAAACGAGTAGGGGGAAATAGGGTGAAAAAAGTAGAAGAGGGCAGGGTAGGAACACTGTGACCTCCCCAGGATGCTCAGGGGGTGGCACAGAGAGTCCGAAGTTAAAAAAAACATTTTTTAAATGTTTTCGGCGGGATTTGCGTGATTCACGTAGGGCCTGGAAATCACGGTGGGAAAAAGAAAAACAAACTGCGGTGTTGTGCGCTTCGTTTAATTAAGCCCCCGGGTGGGCCAGTTCCCGGGAGCAATGTTTAGTTATGATGGGGGGTTTACTTCTGTCACGGGGACCGCCACTTCCTCGGAGGAAATATAATGATATGGGGGGTTACATGCCTTCCCTCCCACTCCGCTCCAAAGAGCAGCACGTCTTTGGAGGTATACATAAAATTTAAATGTGGAGGGGTGAAGCTTTCCCCACACTGTCCCGGGGGGCACTACTTCCCTGTGCATTCATAAATTAAAATGCGGGGGTCTGTTGCGGACTACCGGCCCCAGGGAGTACGATGTTCGCAGGCCTTTAAATTGGATGGAGGCATATCGTCCAATTTCCCTTGAGGAGCTTTCCATGGCCCTGGGTATCGTTATCTCCGAGGGCCGGTTTCAACAATGACCCATGGTGGCCACCCCTGGGACATTGTAGTTTGCTATGGCAGGGCGGGATCTATGCAGAGTTCCCGCTCTGTCATAGCAAACTTCTGCTTCGCTTCATGGAAGCGAGAGGAGGAAATGTGTTCTCGCTTTTATGAAGCAAAGCAGATTTGCTTTTGGGCAAAGGGAGCTTGCATGGAGCAGCTGGCTTTGTTCAAAAGGAATGCCGGCTGCCACAGGAGGCGGGGAGGTGGCAGGGAGTGCGGGGGATTGGGGCTCCTTGCGCGGTTCCCAAACATTGTGGCCAGGCTCCGGGGGATGTGGATCCCTGGGCCTAAAATGACCCTGCTGAGTTTTGAGTTGTAGGGTGGCTCTAAAAAGAGCCCTTGTTTTCATTATGAGTTTGTTGGAGCTACATGTAAGTGCTGATGCACAGTTTGAGGTTGTTGAGAAAAACTCTGTTTCCTTGCTCTGTAAAATGAATTCCATCACTTCTGTATATGTCATCCATATGAAAACGTAGATTGTTGTTGTAGATGGACCCCATTCTATGATCTCTGAGGTATGCAGACACAGCTTTATTAACATTCTTCCTATCTTTCTCAATCTGAGGACAGAATTGATTTGACCATTTCCACTTCTGTCTTTGGCATATATTGGAGTATACAAAGACAGTTTGAGGCAAAAGCAACATCAATTGTGCAAAGGTATCCTTCATGAGCATTTTCAGACCTACCCCAGTCAATATGCCTAGGTCATTGCCACCACAGTGCACAATCATGAGGTCAGGGAGTTGGAGATGCAAAGAGGTTTTAACCAAAGGCAACAATTGGTGCCACTTTAATCCTCTCTGTGCAAACCATTTAATGTCCACATTTTGTAAACTTAGGTCTTTGTGAATACGTCTGTGTTCAGCATACCTTTTGCACCAGAAAACATAGCTGTGTCCTATGATCCATACTAGCATTTTGAAGGTATGGCAGGAAGGAATCAAAAGATGTCTGTCGCTCATGTAGTCCGTTGGTAGAATGAGAGATATGTTGAAAGGTGGAGAAGAAGCTTTTTTTTTTAGAAAGCGATAACTAATTGGCTGATAAAGAGCATTGTGCAGTGAAAACTAGGGTGCATGTTAGTTTCGTGAAAAAGTATGTTTCTGATTGGTTAATAAAAAATGTTTGAAACGTACACTACATAGGATACAATCAGACGTGCAGAAGTCAACCACACCTGCTACTTGCATTTGGAAGGTACTGTTCTGAACTTAGAAAAAATGGTGAACTTGTGACCTGCACCTGCCGTTCAATGTTTCAGAAACTGTTGGGATGAAATATGGTGAACTTGTGACCTGCACCTGCTGTTGAATGTTGCAGAAACTGTTGGTATGGAAACTGGCAATAAGGTGATTAGGGGAGGAGTAGAAATAACTGTGGTATTAAAATATGAAATGCAAAATTAATTACAACTGATACGCTATTAAAGTTAGTTTTTCAAAATGAGTAGTATATTTAGAAGAAGTGTGTTGTTCAAAATTTGCAGTAGTATTATTAGAAATAGGCTTCTGAATTGTCGTAAGGGTTCGGGGCTGTATGGCGATGTGGCAGTGTGGGGGAGTCTCCAAACCACAAATAAGAGAACCAGTTTGGGGTGTTTTAGAAGAGAGTTAGAGAGGGTTAATATGAGTAACCAATAGAAATGTGTTTTGCTATTTGTAATAATGAAGGAAGGATTTTGATTTGCTATTTACATCTATTTCTGTGCGGAAAGAGAAGGAAATGTTGCCATTGCTGGTTCTATTCTTGATGAGAGTCTTGAATTACATTTATTGTGTGAGAAAGAAAATATTGCATGCGTTTGTGGAATTTGAAATCTGCATACCAACTACAGAGGTGAGTTACAAATTAATAAGGTTTGTTATATATTGTGTAGTAGTGGTTAAGTCTTTGATGCGATATTTTTAAGTTTGAAAATATTTTTGTTTTTAAATAACATAGTGTTACCGAAGTGTGCTGTTTCACATTTGTTACAAAATGTGCATAGAGTGTGAGTAGTTGCTGAACAAGTACCCCATATGTATTTAGGTGTCTTCGAGAAAGAAGAAGTGTAGTTTGTCATGTTCAAAGGAGTGTATGGTTTTGAAAGTGAGGTACAGGGTTAATTTGGGTTCCAAAATCGACCCGGAAACATAAAGGAAATGTAGCACATTTTCAGATTGTGCCTTGTCGAAAAATACTGGGGAGGGAGGGAGGGGGAGAGTTAGAAAAGGCATGTTTTATTAACTTGAGGGAGATGAAAAAAAAATGGAAATGTTGCGTGCATACGTTGTGCTCGGACACTGGTGAGCTATATTTGAATATAAGAGAAGGCAACTGTCACACTCCCTGGCCGTGCAGAATGTGCAGACATTAGAAGGCCGGCAGATCGAGAGACTAAGAATGACACGTCCCTTTCTACATGTATTTTTACACGTGTTATGCATCGGAAGATCCTATACCTATAAAACACTGGTATATAATTATTTGTATATTTCTTTTAAGTATGTGCTACTAGGAAAAGGCACAGCCAGATGTACGCATGCTTTCAGTAATATGGTGAGACTTTCAACTGTGATATGGAAAGGGTTTGTGCTTTGCATTTGGGTAGAGCCAACACTGTTAGTAGTTGCTGAGTAGTGAAGTTGTAAAAGACAGATGAGGTCAAAGACATGCTGGTAAAGGGATTAGTGATTATGGTACTTCGTATGAGTCTTTGGGAAGGTATTGTTGAAGTGCGCCGTATATATTTAAGTGTCTTCGTGAAATGAGGAATGCAGTCTCTTATGTTGAAAGGACTGCATGGTGTTGTGACTAAGGTACAGGGTTGAATTAAGATAAAAAATCGTCCCGGTAAATGTAAGAGAAATAGGGATGTTTGTAAATTGTGCCTTGTCGGAAAATACAGGGGGGGGCGTTTCTTTACAAGAGATATGTTTTACGAATGTCTGGGAGATAAAAAAAGAAATGGAAATGTTTCCTGCATATTTTGCGTACGGATTTGTTCACACTGGTGAAGTACATGTGAATATAAGTGAAGGTAATTGTCAGGCTCACTCCCTGTGCTGAATCTGCATATATTAGAGGGCCGGCAGATCAAGAGTTTGGGAATGACACGTCCCTTTACTCCCCCCCATTTCTCACTCCCAACGGTGCCTCCCTCTCCTCTTTCTAAAAAGAAAGTAACAGAGGTCCATCTACCGTGAAAAATAGTACTTAGACCTTCACTGGCCTGTTGGTGGCATCTGTAGAGCACAGAGAAAGTCACAATCGATTTGAATGCTACACGAGTGCTGTGTGTCATGTTGCAAGGACTACATGGTCTTGTAACTAAGGTACAGGGATGAATTGGGGTCCAAAATCGGCCAGGGAAATGTAAAAGGAATGGCCTTCTGCAGATTGAACCTTGTGGGAAAATACTGGGGAGGGGGGCTTTAACAGGGACATGCTTTATTAACTTCAGGGAGATGAAAAAAATGAAATGTTGCCTGCACACTTGGTGCACGGGTTTGCGCACACTTGTGAAGCATACATGAATATAAGTTAAGGTAATTGTCAGGCTTCCTGCTCATGCTGAAGCTGCGGACATCACAGGGCGGCAGATCGAGAGACTGGGAATGACACGTCCCTTGCCCCCCCTCGTTCCTCCCGCTCTCTAACGGTTCCTCTCCCATTGTTTGTAAAAGGAAGGTAACAGAGGCCCATCTACCGAGAAAAATAGCACTTAGACCTTCACTGGCCTGTTGGTGGCATCTGTACAGCACAAAGAAAGTCGCAATCGGTTTCAATGCTACACGAGTGCAGTGTGTCATGTTGGAAGGACTACATAGTCTTGTGACTAAGGGTACAGGGATGAATTGGGGTCCAAAGTCGGCTCGGGATATGTTAAAAAAAATTGGCTTCTGGAGATTGAACCTTGTGGGAAAATAGTGGGGGGGCCTTTAACAGGGACATGCTTTATTAACTTCAGGGAGATGAAAAAAATGAAATGTTGCCTGCACACTTAGTGCACAGGTTTGCTCACAGTGGTGAAGCACATGTGAATATAAGTTTAGGTAATTGTCAGGCTTCCTGTTCGTGTTGAAGCTGCCTACATCACAGGGGAGGCAGATCGAGAGACTAGGAATGTTATGTCCCTTGACCTCCCCCTCCTTCCTCCCACTCTCTAACGGTTCCTCTCCCCTCGTTTGTAAAAGGAAGGTAACAGAGGCCTATCTGCGTTGACCCTCACTGGGCTGCTGGGGGCATCTGACAAGCACAGAAAAAGTCGTAATCGAGTTCTATGCTATACAAAAAAGCTGCACACAGTTGCAACTTACATATCGCCCCAATTTACATTGCTCGACGATTCGTCTTAACAGTTTAACTTTGCTGAGGTATGTCTATGCTTCAACATGTATTTTCACACAAGTTATGTATCGGAAGATCCGATACCTATAAAACGCAGGTATAGATCTATTTGTATGTTTGTTTTAAGTATGATGCCAATAGGAAAAGGCAGAGGGAGATCAATGCATCCTATCAGTAATATGGTGAGACTTTCAACTGTAACATGTAAAGGGTTTCTGGTTTGCATTTGGGTAGGCCCAACATTGTTAGTAGTTGCTGAGTAATGAAGATGCAACAGGCGAATGAGGTTAAAGACATGGTGGCAAAGGAATTAGTGATTATGGTACTTTGTATGAGTGTTTAGGAAGGAATTGTTGAAGTGCGCACTATATATTTAAGTGGAATGAGTAGTGTTTTGATATTTGAAATCAAGAAAATAGTAATGTAAATAATGTCTTGGTAGTTAATATCAGTAATCATATGTAATTATTTTAAAATATTGAATAGATGTAAGAAACTATTGAAACTGTTCTTTGCTTTTCAGAAAATTGTTTTGTTTGGATCACAAATTCAAGATGCCAAGAAAAGATGAAAAGAGAAGGAAACAAAAAAAGAGATCTACTTACAGAAAACTAAAAAAACTGTGTTACAAACAAATGAGAATGTTACTAAGGATAAAGTGTGTTTAGGTAAGAGCATTAAACACTTTCTTAAAAGAGTTGTCAATCAATCAATCAATCAATCAGGGAATTGTAAGCGCGCTACTCACCCGTGAGGTTCTCAAGGCACTGAGGGGGGGGGTCCGCAGATCTGTTTAGCCGAAGAGCCAGGTCTTGAGGGTCTTCCTGAAGGTGTTCAGGGAGGAGACGGGTCTGATGTCTGCCGGTAGCTCATTCCAGGTCTTGGCTGCAATGAGAGAGAAGGATCTTCCGCCTGCTCTGGCTCTGTGGATGCGCGGGGTTTCGGCCAGTGCGAGGTTGGAAGATCGGAGGTTTCTTTTGGGTACGTGGAAGTTGATTCTGTCGTTGAGGTATTTGGGTCCGTTGTTGTGTAGGCATTTGTCGTCGTGAGTGAGGATTTTGAAAGTGACTCTTTTCTCCACGGGGAGCCAGTGGAGACTTCGTAGGTGTTGGCTGATGTGTTCTTGTCGGGGGATGCCAAGGGCGAGTCTGGCGGCGGTGTTCTGTATTGTTTGGAGTTTGCGGAGTAGGGACTGTTGATGCCGGCGTAGAGTGCGTTTCCACAGTCCAGTCTGCTGGTGATGAGTGCGTGGGTGACTGTCTTCCTTGACTCAGGGGGAATCCACTTGAAGGTCTTGCGGAGGATGCGGAGGATGTTGAAGCAGCTGGAGGTGATGGTGATGACCTGTCGGTTCATGGTGAGCGATGAGTTGAGTACGATGCAGAGGTTCTTGGCGTGGTCTGAGGGGGTAGGTGGGCTTCCAAGGGCGGTCGGCCACCAGGTGCTGTCCCATGCAGAAGGGGTGGTACAGAGGACGAGGACTTCTGTCTTTTCGGCATTGAGCTTCAGGCAGCTGTTGGTCATCCGGACTGCGACGTCTTGCATTCCTTTCTGGAAGTTGAGTTTGGCAGTGGTGGGGTCTTTGGTGAGGGAGAGGATGAGCTGGGTGTTGTCGGCGTAGGATACGATGTTGAGGCCGTGTTGTCGGACGATGGCTGCGAGGGGGGCCATGTAGATGTTGAAGAGGGTGGGGCTCAGTGAGGAACCCTGTGGGACTCCGCAGGTGATTTTCGTGGGGTCGGAAAGGAAGGGTGTTTTGGGGAAAACAACACATGTTACACGAAGACAAAAACAATTTCAACAGATTCAACAATGACTCTTTTGAAGAAGAGTAATTCAGAATTTATTGAAAGATTGTAAGAAGTATAAAAGAAGATTACTAGCTTATAAGCAGAAGCAGCAGATTGAAACTGTAGTAGATACTGCTTTTGATTTGAAACGAAAATTATTTATTTTAATATTGAAGAGAGTGAAAACATTGGATAAAATAATCAAGTTTTTGAAAGACAAAAGCAAAAGAAAAAGACTTGTTAATAGAAGTAGCTTTTGTAAAAGTTTCACTGGTGAATGGAAACACACTTCTACTAGTGAGCCTTACTTTAATGAAGAAAGCTACTTTCAACAAAACACATTAGCGTTTTCAGTTGATACTACTGGTCGATGTTACGAACTGAAAAACGGTTGTCCCATTCCAAAAGAAGAAATGGTTGTTAGGAGTGCAGAAGAAGTAATAGCTGAAGAAGTGCAAGGGAATCGCACACAAGTTCCTGTATATAAGTGGGATTGTAGCAGTATTTGCAGTATTCGACAGGAATCTATTGACATAATGCGAAATTTTTACGACAATCTGCAAACAAATTAAGTTGTTACAAGGACTAGATCCATGTAAAGTAAGACAATATACTAAGCTGTACGGACATTCTCTGGCTTGTCTTTCAAGAAAAGTGTGTAAAAGTACTTTTCATCACTTAAGAATGTTAGCAGTACACCACTCAGGAATGCGGAAGTTTTTAAGGAAAGTGTACTATGTAAAAACTCCTGCATTATGTTTAAGTGAACGGAACACAGCTCTTTTACACGGTTGTTTATCAGATGTAGAAAAAATGTGTGATGAAATTGAGTTTCGTTTTTCTGGTTCAGAACAGCAGTGTGTAGAAAGTGAGAGCTTGACAAGTGCAGATGTTGAAGAACATGGCATAGAGATTAGCATTGATCAGTTTGTAGGAGAAATTAGAAAGTTTAAGACAGTGTCTTCTGAAAAACCAAACTGTGTTTGTATTTGTTGTCGACGTACTCATTATAGAAGTCAAACTAGGAATGTTAATTTATATTAAAAAAGTGAAAAGGAGAACAATGATAGGTGGCAGCAATTTGGAGCTTACTTGTTGGTGGAAGGTCGATTTGAGTTGGGTACTGATCAACATATTTGTAAATATTGTTACAACAAATTAGAAGAGAACAAAATGCCAGCTAGAGGAGTACATAACAAGTTAGAGTTAGTAGCTATTCCAGAGGAACTGGCAGATTTGAATACATATGAGTCGGTTCTTATTCAATCTGTTCACCCATTTCAATCTATAATTCGTATAGAGCCAAAAACAGGTAAACTGCCACCAACAGATTTACAAAGAGGTCTGAAAGGAAGAGTTGTGTATTTACCTTTAGATTTTAAGAAAAATATTGAAGCTGTTGGTGGAGACAAAGAAGAAAATTAGCCAGTAGTTATTCTAGTAAACGGTGTACCAACAAAGAGTCAGAAAATATGGCAAGAGTTTGTAGATGTTAATAAACTTCAAAAGGCTACGTTATATCTTGTAGAGAACAATATTTTTTATAGAACTGTAAAAGTTGATGAACAGGTAATATGATTAGAAGATGAATCAGAAATGTCAACTGGTCAAATAGAGAAAGTGGACAAGTCGAGGAGTGAAGAGATTTATGAACATTATACGATATGTCCTCTACATTCAAAAGAAGTAATAGGAAGCAGCATTGAATTATTTCAAATGAAAAAAGCAAAGGGAACTCCAATGAGTGTATGGGAGAAAAGATTAGAAGCTCAGTGTTTTCCACAGCTGTTCCCTACTGGGGAAGGTGGACAATTTGATGAGCGACCTGTACGGATTCCAGCTTCAGAATATCGCTCAACAAGATTATACTCTGAAGATCCTAGATTTTGACAGTGCATTCCATATATATTTCACCTTTTGTTTGAAAGTGATTTGTCTTCTGTTTCGTATGCAGTGAACCACATACTTAAAACGGGAGTTCATCAATCACATGTTTCAGCCAAAGACTTCATGGACAAAGTTCAACAAACAGATGAAAATTTAGAATCACAGTTAATTAATTTGAAGGCATGTCAACGTGGAACCAATGAGTATTGGTTTCGTCATCATGGTGAACTTAAGTGTATGTTAAGAAACTTAGGTACACCGACATGGTTTGTAACACTTAGCTGTGCTGAGTATGCATGGGAAGATTTACTTAAATTTCTACTAGAAGCAAATTCCAATATAAAAAATATTGAAATGAAGACACCTGGAGGTCTGTGTTTATTGGATCCTGTAAATGTGTGCAGGTATTTTAATCATAGGTTTCAAAGTATGATGTCTTCTATCTGCAATAAAAATAATTGTCCTCTTGGAGAAGTTATTGATTTTTTTGGGCGAAAAGAGTACCAAGTGAGAGGTGCTCCACATATAGACATGCTATTATGGATAAGGAATGCTCCGAAATTTGGAACGGATACTGACGAAACAATATTGTCTTTCATTGAACAGTATGTTACCTGTGACATTCAGAGAGAACAACAAGAAAAAAGTTTGAGACAACAAGTTTTACATTTCCAAAGTCACTGTCGACTGAAAATACAAGTCTAAAGGGAAATTTTATACCAAGTGTCGGTTTGGATTCCCACGTCCAGTAATTTCAAAAGGAAGAGTAAATTCTTTTTTGTCTGCTGTAAGGCACACAATAACTCGGAAATCTCCCAAGGATACGTACAACTTATAAAGAACAGAACAGTCAAAGTATATTAATGACTACAATCCAGTTATTTTGTAAATGTGGAATGCAAACATGAACATTCAATACGTTGCAGATAACTCAATTGCCGTTGCACACTATGCTACATCATATATAACGAAATCAGAAAAGACAGAGATGAAAGAAATGTGGGAAGAAATTTCACAAGAGAAGAGTCTTGGCAAAAAATTGTACGGCTTTAGCTTGAAAATGCTTTCCCACAGAGAAATTGGATCCTATGAATGTTCGGATCGCTTGTGCTCTTCCAGTTTATATTCAAAGTCACAAGGAATCATTTGGGTAAGTTTAGGTCTTGCCTGTACACGAAATAGAGTGTTGAAAACATTAGAAGAAATTGAATACTTAGCACTGAATGAACCAGAAAGTACAGAAATTCTTAAGACTAATATGTTGGATACATATTATCCCAAAAGGAGTCCACATCTGGAAGAGCTATGTCTGTATGAAATACTTCAACATCACAGCTTTATAAGAAATGTTACACCAAATATAAAACAAGGAAAATATGCAGTAATTGGATGTGACGGATGATTAGTAAAACATGCCAAAAGAAATCTTATTAACCACAGAAAACTCAGTTGCGAAACTCCAGATAAGAGAGAATTTTTCTATTTAGCACTTCTGCAACTGTTTAAGCCATGGCGTAGTGAAACTGAATTAGTTGGACATTTCGACTGCTATGAAGATTCTTTTAATGCATGTAAAGATAACATTGCATGCACAATTTTCCCTACATATCTACAAATGTTAAATGATGAAATTGAACAAGAAAACACTATTGCAGCTGAAATAGCTAACAACAGTTCTCAAGATAGTCAAAGTTCTGATCCACCTAGTCAAGATCCACTGGGACAACCAATAATTGAAAATGAAGCTGCAATAGCCATAAATGAAGTAGAAATTGCAATACAACAAGCACAACAGGAGAATACTACGTTGGAAAACTTAGAAGAACAACTAAATATTGACCAGAAAGAAATATATCTACAAGTGAGAGAACAGATACAACATGGTTTGTTGCATGAAAAAAAGAATGTCTATGTTCATCATTTAAACCTATTCTTATGTACATCAGTGGTCAAGCTGGAACAGGTAAAAGTTTTTAATTAAAGTTTTGACCAGTTATCTACAGAAAACTACAGATTCACATTTATCTTGTGTTGTAACTGCTCCAACTGGATTTGCAGCGCACAATATTAAAGGAATTACTTTACATAGATTACTTATGCTACCAGTTGAACATGATAATAAATTGGAATATCAGAAGCTGTCTGGATATGCTTGTTACGAAGTGTCAAGAGTGCTGAAGAAAATGAAACTTTTAATCATTGATGAGGTGGGCATGGTCTCAAACTTAATGCTTGCCTTTGTACATTTGAGAATGCAACAGGTTTCAAAAACAGATTACGATGTTCTGTTTGGAGGAAAACATTTAATTGTATTTGGAGATCTTCTACAACTAACTCCTGTAAAAGTACAACCAGTTTTTAAAACACTTGTGCATGAAGACACTAGGAAATCTTTGGTAAGTATTGGAAATGTGAATATGTGGTTAAATTTTGAATATAAAGAACTTATAAAGAATATGCGACAAGCAAGTGATGAAGATTATGGAAATATTCTCAAAGATATAAGAATTGGTGTTCTAACGAAACATGGTAAACAAGCTTTAGAAAGTCGGCTACTAAGGAACTTGTTTACAACTGAAAACACAGCAGCTGAAGTAATGTATAAGAAGATTGAGAAAAGAAGTTTATAGTTTGCCTAATGCCTACACTGAAAGAGTGCTGCACATTTAATCAAGATCTTCTGAAATTGGAAAAACAAGAAATAGATCACATTGAAGCTATTGATAAAATTGAGCACCAGGGAGTGACCATTGTTCTTTCAGAGAAACTACAGACTAAATTGGACTCTTTGGAAAAGTCTGTATCTAAAACTGCTGGCTTAGAAAAAACTTGAGATGTATGTATAAACTGTCGGGTAATTTTGCGGCGTAATTTGAATGTAGAAGAAGATTTAGTAAATGGAGCAATGGGGAAAGTTGTTGATTTTGTGAAATGTCAGAACAGAGATGGAATAGAATTCTTGAAAATAAAATTTGATCAGATTACAGAGGTAAGACAGATTGGGCGTTGTGCTGTACGTTTTTTCCTCGTAAAAGACTTGTATGTTTGCAGAAAACAGTTTCCTCTGTCTTTAGCATATGCAGTAACTATTCATAAATCTTAAGGTTTAAGTATAGACAGTGTTTTGGTAAATATTAGAAGTACAGTGTTCAAAGAGGGAATGGCATATGTTGCATTATCTCGAGTAAGAACATTGTCTGGTTTGTATTTGATTGATTTCGATGAGAACAAGATTAGTGCTGATGTAAATTGTGTAAGAGAATATAATCGTTTAAGAAGACTTTATACACCAAATTTAGGATAATATCCATTTATGAAAAACATGTTGTGTGTTCAAAACGAAAATTTGTTAAAGAATCAAGTGTGGTTGAAAAAAATAAAAAAATTGAAGAGAAAGGAAAAGGTGTAAAGAAACAGAAAATGGAAAGTGTTGATGACGTTGTGGGATACCAATTGGAAAATAGTTCAGGTATCAACTGTTATGCTAATGTAATTCTAAATGTTGTATTTTATCTACAAGATCTTCATCATGGAAATAATGAAAAAAGATTATGTTCTGTACTACGTTATGTATTTGAACAATTGACAACTGACAGAAGTAAAATCCATAGTGCTTCTGGTATTCGCCATCTCTTGGGAATATGTACTGGTTCTTTGACCTTCAATCTTAATATACAACAAGATGCACAAGAATTTCTAATGGTTATGCTTGGAGTATGCGAAGATGAAAGAATACAGATTGAAAACATATTTGGACTAAGTTACAAATGGGATTATAAATGTGAACAGTGTTCATTAACTTCAAGCAGTGAAGTCGACACAGAACGATTCATATACTTAAAATTACCAGACTGCAAATCTGTACCTTTTAACAAATTACTAAAAGCGGCAAATCATGATATGAAATGTTCTCATTGTAAATCAGAGATGTTATCTACATTACACATAGAAAGATATGGGAAATATCTGATTTTAATGCTACAACGTTGCAGAGCAAATAGAAGAAAACTGGAACCAAAATTAAAAATTATGTTGCCAGTCAAATATCTATTTCTGGAAGAACTTTTACAACAGTGGCTATTATTTTCCATGCTGGACCTACTACAACATCTGGACACTATACTGGGGGGCATCTTCACAAGCCCCTGTCACCACAGGAACGTCACTTTTTTTGACGTTCCTGTGGCGATACGGGCTACACCTTATTCACAAGGCAGCGTTAAGCCACTTAATGTGGCTTAACGCTGCCTTGTGAATAAGGCACCCTTTCACGCTATACTTAGAGTGAAAGGGGAGGGCAATAGGTGTTGCTGTGGGCGTTCCACCGCAACACCCATTGTTTCTGATGCTGCCTCCTATTTACAAGAGCAGCGTAAATAGGAGGCAGCGCCAGAATTAAGACCAGAGAAAACCTGGTCTTAACCTGGCGAAGCGAGGAGAAATGTTTAATTTCTCCTCGTTTTTGCTGTTTTCATGTGTGCTGCGTTGTGCAGCACACATGAAAACAGCAAAGGCCAATGATTGTGTATGTACAGGAAGCTCCCCTTCCTGCACATAAACAATCATTTTTAAAATGCCGTTTTGCAACTTCTGTGTGTGCTGCATTAAGCAGCACACATAGAAGTCGCAAACGGCATTTCAAGATTGTTTATGTGCAGGAAAGGGGACCTTCCTGTTCATACACAATCTTCCCTTGCACGCAGACACCCTTGCACCATGGTGCAAGGGTGCCTGCGTTGGCGCTAGCTGCTACACTTAGCGCCAGCGCAGGGGGAAACGCAAGGATGCACCATATCCTTGTGAACATGGTGCAGCCTTGCGTTTCTGAAGTGGCGAAGCGAGGCGTTAAGCCATGACGGCTAGCGCCTCACTTCGCCACTTCTCCACTTCCTTGTGAATATGCCCCTGTGTATTTAAAGTCTAATAAAGGTTGGACACATTGCAATGATGGACACTTGGAAATAAAACCCAGATTGCCTTACGAATTACCAAATTCATATTTGATATGCTTGAAGCCAAAGTTTTGAATACATTATTCGGCCCATTGGGAAGATGTAAACACGCTTTAACGAATTCATATTGGATATTTTGCAACCAAAATTTTTCACTTCATTATTCGGCCTATTGGAAAGATGTGAACAGAAAGTAGAGAGCACTGGAAACAATTACTAATTATAACTAGTGTTTGGAGTATTATTTGTGCTGATTGGTATTGCATTTGGAAAAATTGGTTGAAAAGAAAATAGTTTACATATTTGTTCTGTATATTGAAGGAGATGTAAATGTGTGTACATTTTGAAAAGGTTTTTGAGATAAATGAAAGACATCCTCTAGAAGAAGGATGTAATGAGAAAATTGTAATGAGGAACACATATACGTCCACATATTGAAAATAATGTTGTATGCTGATTTTTTTTTTTTTAACAATCTAGTTGATTGTTTTTTTACCCCCACTGCCTCATGATGATACTACATTGGCATCACTATGTGTAGTGAAGTTAAGTGGAATCTGAGAACAGCAAAAAAAAAAAGAAATGTTATGTAAATGTTAAATTATGTTGTGGTCTTACAAACGTAATAGTATAATTTGTGTAATACATTGCATTACATAACAGTTTTATGGTTTCTTTCATTGTACGTAGTGGTAAACTTTGAAAAGAGTTTTAATGATGAATAGCACAATAGTACTTTGAAATAGTTGAAGAGAGTCATGTTTCTAAATTACCTAAACAGGTATGATTACATAACATAATATGTATGATAACGTTAAAGAACGTTTGAACAACATTTGTATGTTATTTGTTTGAAATTTAAAAAACTGTGTTAGGTAACTTTGGTCATATAGCTGATCTAATCTGTTAGGTAGTTTTTCTTTTATACAGACATTATGTATGCGCTCATGTATCTCTGTAGCACAATGTCACCATTTAAACCAATCATCCAGAGATTAGATTTTCATTTTTCCATTTGGAGAGGCACAACCTATGCACTGATAGTATCACCCACACAGTACTCCTGCACTTATGCAATCACTAACAGAGTACACATGTTCTCATACAATCAACCAGGCACTAGTGTTGCATTCAGACATTCAGTCAGACAGTACCTATGGAGTAATCCATTCACTGAGGCTGTTGCAGGGATTCTGGGTAAGATGACAAGTATATGTACAATTATGGGACCTTACTAGGTAGCAACTGAGTCTTCCTATTACCTAAATGTTCATAAGGGCCGGAGAAACTTGTTATATTGTATTATTTGCTGTCCTAATCCATTACAGAGAAATAAATGATTAGAGAAACCGGAACACAACATTTCCACGTGTCTCAGGAATTCTGTTAACAAGACACACCCTTTAACTGTCACTCTTGTATTTGTAAAATCTGACACAGACATGAAACATTTTAAAAAATGTATTTTAAATAACATAGCGTAATGTGCAGTATATGTGCCAGGACAAAAATAAAATTGTATGATAGAATTATAATTAGTATAGCAGTGAATCGATATCTGATAAAGGGAGATGTCATCATAAAAAGAGAATAGAGGAAAGACTATCTTGCATAATGTCCCTCTCTCTGCTAAAAAGAAGTCTTATTATGAAATAGAACATCTCAGAGCTTTGTTTGCAGACTACATAACTTTTAATAAAGATAGTAATTGTAAATTACAGAATCTGTTTTGCTGTTCTCCTTGGAAACGCTTCTATCCAAGTGTGTGTACCACTTATTCGTATATCCCAATTGTATCTAACCCTGGGCGGAGTTCGCGGAGTCGCGCTACGCTGAGTTCCGCGAAGTGGTAAAAAAACTCCGTGAGCTACGCAGAATTCCGCGAGCACACGGAGTTGCTTGTTCCGCCCATTCACGATGCGTTTTTCCTGTTCGGGAACGCGTATTGCATGTTCGGGACGCTGTTTGCGTGCTCGGGGGGAAATATCTCGCAAACTTGCCCATGCGGTCGCCAATGGACGCGGCCATCTTGTTTTTCACTTGTCACGCCCGTTCGCGATGCATATTTCCAGTTCGCGAACGCGGATGTCCGATGGCGCATCCGAATGACGTGTTCGCGATCGCACACTCTTGCGGGATCGTGCGGCCGGCTACCAAAATCTTGTGGCGCACGCGAACGGATAGGAAAACTCGTCGGCGAACGCAGGGATCCCGGTAAGTCGCTACCGCGCATGCAAAAATGCATTTTGAAAGCGTGAACAAGGAAAAAACTCCGCTATGCCACAGATCGTGGAGTTTTCGGTAACTCCGCGATCTACGCGGAACACGGAGTTGCCAAAAATCCGCAAACTCCGCAAGCAGAGCGAATTTTACCGCCCAGGGTAATTGTATCACTGTACGTGTGTTCAACAAGAATTTCACAGTATATTTTTATTCACTGAAAAAACCATAGGTTTCAGGGACGTTATAGTTAGGAATTTTCATTTAAAAAACCTTTGAAATTCACGTGGATGATGTCATCAGTGATGTCATTTGAGATGTCATCAGTGATGTCATCAGTGATGTCACTGATCATGTCATGAGTGATGTAACATGTAACGTCATCAGTAGTGCATTGCGGGGGCGCCAGTTATAGTTAGCTCAACTAACTATAATGGCCGAATTTCCCTGGTTCTGTACGAGTGAAATGTCCAACTAACTATAATGTCCCTGAAACCTATGGTTTTTTCAGTGAATTTCAAAGGTTTTTTAAATGCTAATTTCTAACTATAACGTCCCTGAAACCTATGTTTTTTTCAGTGAATATATATATATATATATTCACTAAAAAAACGAAGATTACAGAGATGTTATAGTTAGGCTGACATTTCACTCATACAAAACCAGAGAAATTCAGCCATTATAGTTAGCTGAGCTAACTATAACTTGCGCCCGCAATGCACTGCTGATGGTGTCATATATTACATTACTCATGACATGGTCAGTGACATCACTGATGACATCACTGATGATATCTCAAATGACATGACTGATGACATCATCCAGTGAGTGTGAGTGTTTCTAAAATGTTTAAGAATGTTATATATATATATACGCCAAGGTGTATTGAAGAATGAATGGGTGTATGTGTGTCTGTATGGATGATTCAGTGGGTGTGTGACTGACTGTATAAGTGAGTGATTATATGTGTCTCAGTGAATGTATAGGTAAGTGACTAATCTGTGTGAATGTCTGTATCAGTCTGTCAGTTTGTGTGTAAGTGGCTGCATGAGTTGGTGAGTAGCTACATGAGTGTCTATATGAGTTATTGATTGGTTGTCTTTGTACCTGTATGGGTGCCTGAGTGTCTGTGTGTTGTCTGACTCCCTGCATGGATGTTTGAGTGGGTGATTCACTGGGTGTATAGGTTCATGAGTGCATTTGCGAGGGGCTGTCTGGGTGAGTGAGTGTGCGTATGGCTGTGTCGGTGAGTAAATGGATGTCTCAGTGGTGTATGGGTGAGTAACTGCATATGTATATGGCAGTATATGCGAGTGTTGGAGTATATAAGTGACTGAATGTGGGAGTGAGTGATTGTGAGAGTGGCTGTATAGATAAGTGTGTGCTTGTGTTAGTAATTGCATAAGAGAGTAAATATATGTTGGTATCTCTATGAATAAGTGAGGTGCTGTGTGTATAACTGTGTAGGTGAGTAAATGGCAGTGTGATTGACTCCTTGGGTGAGTGACTAGTTGTGTGAGTAACTCTATGGGTGAGTGGTGGTGTGTGAGTGTCTGTATAGGTGTATGAGTGCATATATCTGTGGGTGTATTGGTGAGTGACTGCATGTATGAGTGGCTGTATGGGTGAGTGAGGGGATGTGTATTTAGACCTATGATTTAGTGAGTGGGTATGTACTAACTGCTATTGGTGTGTCTATGGTTTTGAGATTGGTAGTCTGAATTTTGGAGTGGGTATATGAAAGGTTGTATTAGAGTGTGAGTAAGTGTATTAGAGATTATGTGGATGATGTCATCAGTGATGTCATCAGTGATGTCATTTGAGATGTCATCAGTGATGTCATCAGTGATGCCACTGACCATGTCATGAGGGATGTAATGGGTGACGTCATCAGCAGTGCATTGTGGGGGCGCAAGTTATAGTTAGCTCAGCTAACCATAACGGCCGAATTTCTTTAGTTTTGTACGAGTGAAATGTCAGCCTAACTATAACATCTCTGTAACCTTTGGTTTTTTCAGTGAATTTGTAAGGTCTTTTAAATGCAAATTGCTAACTATAACGTCGCTGAAACCTGTGTTTTTTTCAGTGAATTTCTAAGGTTTTTCAAATGATCATTCCTAACTATTACGTCCCTCAAACCTTTTTTCCAGTGAATATATATATATGTGTATATGTATATATATATATATATATATATTTATTTATACATATACATATATAATTTAAATATATTTAAATATTTTTTCTAAAACAAATGTTTTTATATATTTGCATAAAAATATATACATATTTATATATGCATCAACACTTTTTTTAATATAAAAATGGAGTTGCGGTTGCAGCAATGTACTCACCTACTGCCATTCTCTGATTGATTTCTGGACATGCTGTTGGGCGCTGCTGTGGGACTTTATATCCCAGCTCCCCCTGCGCTCCCAAAATGCACTAAATAGCGTGACGTCGGCCTGCTGCGGGTGCTGCAGCAATCTACTCACCGACTGCCATTCTCTGACTGATTCCAGGGCATGCTGTTGGGCGCTGCTGTGGGACTTCATATCCCAGCTCCCCATGCGCTCCCAAAACATGCTAAATTAACGCGATGTCAGCCCGCTGCGTGGGCGCGCCCAGGCAAAGTCGAGGCCAAGGGCAGGCCTGTCCATGCCTGTCAGAACCCAGAAGAGGCTGGGCCCCCCCTCTGACACGTGGACCTCAAAAAAGACTTTGGAATATACCAGGGTCCACTGGAGAGCCAGTTGAGTGCGTTGTGAAAATGGGTAAGAGGAAGAACATTAATGATCAAGGAGGAGGCGCTACAGTAAACACTTTAGATGCCTTTCTGTCAACGGCCACAAACATATTATCTCAGGAGATAGAGCTGACCAATTGTCACCTCTCCCTGGAGGACGGCAGGCGAGATCCTGAGCTACCCCAAACCACACTTGAAGCCCCCTTTGACACCCTGGGCAGGTCGAGTCATGAACCCCCTTTCACCCAGACAAACAGCTCTCTTACAACTGCCCCTGAATTCGAATCTGATTCCCCCCCACAGATGGGCCCAGTCGCACAGCAGGCAGTCAAGAGAAAAAGGGGGGAGAGTACAAAATCAATCAACCACAATAAATTTGAGAACGTAGAAAAAAGGGCTGCCCAAAGAATCTGAGAGGAATAAGCCCCACCCTCCCACCGTGAAGCTCTCCCAGCCTTTAAATGCTGAATTCGACTGGATAAGACTGGAAAATATGCTTTAGGACTCACTTGCTCCATTGACTCATAGTCTCACAAAAATCGAGGGAAGACTTGCAGCAGTTGTTAACAATAGCTTCTTAGGCTCGGTTTTGCAATCCATTTCCAGCCAAGGTGAAGTATTTCCCGGCCAAAGGGAACAGGTAGCAGTGCCTTCAGTCCCAAACATTGGGGTCTTGACAGTCACCCCTCCAGCCCAACCTCAATTACTCCCACAACCCATTCGGGCCAGCTGGCAAATTTCAGAAGGGGCAGTCGTTACGCTCAGTAGCAGTCCAAATCATAATTAAGGATTAAAGAACTTGAGGGGGTGAAAGGGAAAGTTGCAGACAGTGGGTGCTTATCAGGACAAACTCCACAGCCTAAGGAACCTTCCAACATATTAGATCTCCCTCCCGCTGCTTCCCCACCAGTCCTGGTTCTGGTAAATGTCCCAGTGTTGAGAGAAGGTAAAATGGAAACTACAGTACAACTTATGGACAAACCACTCCACTGGCTAAACACCTGGCTCTCAAATTTTGGTAGTATTGGGGGTCTGGCCAGACACATCATTATGGCCAGGAGAGTGGGGTGGGTGGGTCCATCAACCAAGGCATTCCAGGGGGATTGCGTAGTAGTAAATTTTAACAACAAACACGTCACAAGGTCCATATATGGTTCGATCATTCTTGCACACAATCCCTAAAAGGACCGCATATAGTACTCAAAGCACGACCTTGAAACAGTGCCTTGATTGTGTCCCTTAGGAAAAATTATTTAGCAGCCAGGAAGTCATGGGAGAGAATCCTGAGATAAGAGGCATGGGAAAACTTAGAAAAAGCAGCACTCACTAAAAGTGGCAGTGATTTTTGGAAGACAATCAACGCCCCGCTTTTTAAAAATTCTGCGTATCCCACGTTGGATACCCACATGGGCAAAGAAGCGTGGGTGGCCCATTTTGAGCAGGTTTTTCGGCTCAGTGGAGATCAGGCCCATAAAAGATCCCTCCATGATCTTTCCCTTGACTGAGCATCTAATATTTACACTGAACGAGATAAAATCTGGCCTAGGGAAATGCATCGAAGGGAAGGCCCCGGGCCCAGGTGGGGTTCCCATTGATATTTTCTTAACACACCAGGACCTGTGGGCCCCCCTTCTTACAATTGTGATCAATGCAATTGCAAGAAAAGGCCCATTAGCCTCATCGAAGTCCAGTATCATCATTCCGATCTTTAAAAAGGGAGACAAAGAGAACCCCCAGAATTACAGACCTATCTCCCTACTGGACACAACCGCAAAGCTAATGGGATGACTATTGTTACACAGGATGGAGGAGTGGGCCGGGGAGAAAAATATATTGATTGAAGTGCAGTATGGATTCCAAGACGGGAAAGGTACAATAGATCAGTGCCTTAATCTAAGTTTGATAATTGTTAAATACACTAGAGCTTAGGGTGGCCAGATTTTTATGGCATTCATGGATCTTACTGCTGCATTCGACTCTGTGTCTGACTCCAAACTGTGGAACTTAATGAACTCTATGTGGATCGAGGCCACTATAATAAATTTCATCCGCCAGTTATATACAGTGCAACAGCGTCCGTTACCTATGACAAAAACGGAGCATGCACACGCCCCTTTAAGATCACTGAGGGGGTAAGACAAGGGTGTGTCCTCAACCCTTTCTTATTCTCAATCTACTCAAATGGGGTCAAGGCAGCCCTTAGGGGGTGAACACCAGATGTCCCCATTTTTGATAGCCGTAATATACCAATACTGGTATACACGGACGATGCAGTCCTAATTGCCAGAACAGGGCTAGCTCTTCAGCGCTTAATAAAGGATTACGCTGCCTTCATGTCCTCTTTGGACCTGAGGGTTAATGAATCTAAATCTTTTATCCTCACATCAGGGGCATCTACAGGCAAAAGAACACCCCACTTCCATATCGGCACATGGAAACTGAAGGTGGTAGTATCTTTTCCGTATCTTGGGGTCATGTTTGATAAAATACAATCATGGTCAAGCATGGTTGAAAACAGGGCCCTAGTGATGGAGAGGAGCCTGGGGGCAATCTTGGGATTTGCTAGGAAGTTGGGATTAAAACCTTTAAAAACAATTAAAATAGTCTACCAAGGGAAGACAGTATCCGCTGTCCCCTACGGGACAGGTGTGTGGGGTATGGCGCCCGTTGATTGACTTCAAAAATTAGAAGACAGAGTTTTAAGGGTATATTTTCGCTCCCCAGATCTTCCCCAAACTATACTTGTCACTTAGAGCTGGGTTTGCCCTATGTGACTGATTGTATTAAATTAGCTCTGATCATGCTATGGCACTCTATATGATGCAGGGGTGTGGTCAGCCTAACACAATCTATTATAAAACATTGTCTAAACTTAGATAATTCTCATAAAATTGTCTGGCTTCAGTATGTGAAGATAGTTTTGGCTGAAATTGGGCATAGGGAACTGTTTGATGACCCTAGTGCATGCCGGAAGATCTCAAAGCGCGAACTTAAGATCTCTTACTTAAATAAGGCCGCCTTTGATCGACAGGAAGCAAACTGTATAATGAAACTAGTTATTCTGTATCAAGAAATTCCTCCAATCCCAGTGGGAGAGTACTCTTATTTTGGAATCACCAATATACCCCAGCATAGATATATCCTAACAAGATTCCGAATGAATTTAATCCCTCTGATGCTGTGTTTCCCTGCTAACAAGTATAACCACTCTGACTTGTCACCCTGCCCTTACGATAAGGTATCAAAGCAGTCTGATCTCCACATAGATTATTTTGTGGTTTTTATAAAGAAAAACGTGCAAGATTAATTCTTCCCATTTTGAGATGTTGTAATTTTAAACAATGTTGTGTAGCACTTTATTTTTTATAGAGACTGCTCGATCCTTTTATAAGTTGTTCAATAGCTTCTTTTTTATGGGCCTGCAATAGAAGTAGGAAAAATTTGTACTTTAGCATTTCATAAAAAGGTATGGATAACATTAAGTAGAGACATTCAATGAAATGTAAACTGTGATTTCTATGGATCATTTTAAGTTCAGAAGATTTTCTCCTTTTGCATTTTAGAACTCTGTATATATGGTTGACTGTTTTTTTCTATTAAATTAATGTGTTTTAACAGGAGGAGATCCACCAAAAAAAATCCACAAAATTAGAACATAAGGAAACTGTGATTTCATTGTAGTATCCTCCCCATTCCTTTGTACTATGAGTATTTGCACTAATTGGTTGTGGCCCCTGTTATTTAACTGTTTTGTATGCAAATATGTGTTTTATAACCCCTTGAACTGTTTAAATGGTTTTATTTAAACTAATGTATGTGGATATATTATGCGATTTTTAGCTGTTTTACTTTGCTTTTATGGATTTATATATAAATCCGAATAAAGATTTTGACTGACTGAGTCGCGTACCGGACGCGGTTCTTCGCGTTTTGTACCCGAACCCATTTATATATTTAAAAGTGTAAAAATATAGTGAAAATAATACTTTATGTATTTGTATGGGGTAGTAGTTTACTTGTGGAGTAATATAATGAATATGTAGTTATGTTAAACGCAGATTAAAAATTAAATTTATGCATTTCGAGGGTTTGCGATACCATTGTGCACACTACCGGGCCTTACTTCCAGATCCACGTACAAATTGCGGCTCCAGGGTGATTGATAACAGTTATATTTCACATAATGCATAACTTACAATTGATTATTACTTTAATATTTTGGTTTAAAATATATTGTATCTCTTTCTTTCTTTCGAAGATGTAAATGCAGAATCGCGGCCCGGATGCGACTCTTTGTTTTTTATTTGTAATATTAATACATATATATAGACAATAATAATCTTAAATTCAAGATTGCAGTTTTGCTAAAATAGAAAATAAACTTGAATATTAATAAAATAAAGTTATTAAAATGTTTTTTCAATTATAATTTCAGGAATCGCGGTGTGTTCTCCAACTTCCGGATTAGCGTACAGGACGCATAACTTTTTTTAAATAATAATATTATATATAAATATAGCTTAATTTACTTTATTTTAAATAAAGAGGTACAGTTATTTGTAAATGAAATATTATGAGATACAACCAAATAACATTGAAATGTAAAATTAAAAGAAATTGCAGAATGGCATCCGTACGCGGTGGCACCGCATAGGAGTCATGCACCCCATGTGACACAAAAAAAAGAGATTTGATTGGTTAAACATCCTGTCATCCTTAACTTTGCTAGATCCCACCCTCTTTCTTCTAATATTGAGTGTGGTTGGCAACAGTCAAACTCATTCCAGAAGAACCTATTTCTCAGGTGTTTTGGTGTTTTGTGGATTGCGATTTTGAAAATTTAAAATGGCAACATCACAAGACCTGCATGAGGAGGAGGAGCAGACCCTTATAGAGGAGGAAGAGGAGCAAACATGCAAGAAGAAGGAGAGTGTGGTGTGAGAATTTTTTACCATTTCAGAGGGCCAGAAAAAAGTAAATGCACAGAAGATGACCTGCAACATATGCAAGTAAGGTGCTGTCTCGGGGAACCGAGAAGAAATTTTCTTGCAGGACGTCTTCAATGTACAAGCACCTGAAGATGATGCATGAAAACCGTCTTGCAAGAGCAGAACTGGCAAGACTAAACACAAATGAAGGTGGCCAAGATGCGCAGGCTTCTACATCAAGACCTGGTGACAGGCTGCAGACCTGCCCACCAACTCTGACTGATTTCGCAAAAGCTGGACTTTTCTGCCGAAAATGTATTACCATTTTGAGT
The DNA here is from genome assembly GCA_963921515.1 of Calotriton arnoldi. Taxonomy (NCBI): domain Eukaryota; kingdom Metazoa; phylum Chordata; class Amphibia; order Caudata; family Salamandridae; genus Calotriton; species Calotriton arnoldi. The sequence continues at coordinate 137,856 of CAWUFW010010111.1, forward strand.
GTGGGGGAACAGGTTGTCCAAACCATGTTGGACACCATTTACAACCATTGTTGTTAATTCCCCCAATTAGGCAGCTGTTTTGTGCTTTGTTTGTGTAAATTTCTATTTTAAAAATCTAGAAAACACCAAAAAAATAACAAAGAATTTATGAACCCCCCCAAAAATATAAAATTGTTTAAAAAAAACGGTTCTTACGGAACCACCTATTCTGTTTCAAAGAAGAAAAAGTATATGTTGTGTGAAAAGATGAGTCAATTGGTAGTGTCTGTGCGATTGGATGAGTGCATAAGTAGTGTCTGAGAGATTGGATGAGTTAATTGGTAGTGCCTGAGTCAATGGATGAGTGCAAGGGTAGTACCTGTGTGACTAGATGCGTGCAAGGATAGTAGCCGAGAGAATGGATGCCTGTATGCATAGCGCCTGAGTGAATGGTTGAGTGTAAGGGTAGTGTCTGCGTGATTGAAAGACTGCATGGGTAGTGCCTGGGTGAGTGGATGAGTGCATGGGTAGTGCCTGAGAGAATAGTTGACTGCATGTGTCGTGCCTGAGTGAATGGTTGAGTGTAATAGTAGTGCCTGGGTGATTGGGTGAGTGCATAACTAGTGCCTGGGTGATTGCATGAGTGCATGTGTAGTGGCTGGTTGATTGAATGAGTGCATTAGTTGTACCTGGGTGATTGTATGAGTGCATGAGTAGTGTCTGGGTGATTGGATGAGTGCATGGGTACTGCCTAAGTAGTGCTTATGTGAATAATTGAGTGCAAGAATAGTACCTGAGTGATCAGATGAGTCCAAGGGTACTGCCTGAGAGTATCAAAGAGTGTATGTTTAATGCCTGAAAGGATGGATGAGTGCAAGGATGGTGCTTGAATAATTAGATGAGTGCATGGGTAGTGCCTCAGTGAATGCATGAGTGCAAAGGTAGTGCCGGGGTGATTTAATGAGTGCATGGGTAGTGCCTGAGTGAATGGATTAGTGCAAGGGTAGTGCCTGGGTCATTGGATAAGTGCATGAGTAGTGCCTGAGACAATGGATGACTGCATGGGTAGTGCTTCAGTGAATGGTTGAGTGAAAGGGTAGTCCCTGAGTGATTGGAAGAGTACACGGGTAGTGTAGTGTGTGGGTGATTGGATGAGTGCATGGGTAGTGTGTAGGTGATTGAATGAGTGCATGCATAGTGCCTGATTGATTGGATGAATCCATGGGAACTGCCTGAGAGAATCGAAGAGTGTGTGTGTAGTGCCTGAAAGCATGGATGAGTGCAAGGATAGTGCTTGAATAATTGAATGAGTTCATGGGTAGTGCCTCAGTGAAAGCATGAGTGCAAAAGTAGTGCCTGGGTCATTGGATGAGTGTGTGGGTAGTGCCTGAGAAAATGGATGAGTTCATGGGTAGTGTCTCAATGAATGGTTAAGTATAATAGTAGTGCCAGGGTGATTGGATGAGTGCATGAATGAATGAATGAATGAATATAGGCTTTGTAAAGCGCGGACTTAGCCCAGGGGCATCAAGGCGCTGCGGGAAGGGATCAAGATCAGAGAGGTCCATAAGTGGAGGGTTTACAGATTCATGCTGGTGAAGAGCCAAGTCTTCAAGGCCTTGCGGAATGAAGAATGAAGTTACAGAGCCGAAATTGAAGGAGGAAGAGAATTCCACAGATTGGCTCCAGCCAACGAAAAGGCCCTCCCCCCCATCTGGATTTCCTGAACCTGGGAACTCTCACCAGATTCTTGCTGGCAGATCTTAGCTGCTTGCCGGGGACATATCTGCGAAACAGCTTTTTAATGTCTTCTGATCCCCTATTGTAAAAAGCCTTGTGCACAAGGCACAGGGCTTTAAACACAATTCTCCGGCCTAAAGGAAGCCAGAGCAGACTTCTGATGGTGGCTGAAACAGAATGGAATTTAGGAAGGCCTATCACCAGCCTGGCAGCAGCATTCTGCACAAGTTGGAGTCGGTGTAGGAGTCCCTTATTTAACCCTACATAAAGGGCATTACAATAATCTAATCTGGACAACACAAGGGCCACCACTGCCTGTTTCCATGCAGGGAGGGAGAGAAATTGAAAAATCTTTTTGAGAGTCCTTATCATCCCGAAGCAGGTAGAGACTGTTCTGTTTATTTGGGGGCCCAGAGAGAGAGAAGTGTCCACTATGATACCAAGATTTTTGGCACTGAGGCCAGGGCGAGGGCAAGATCCAAGCGTTTCTGGCCACCAGGCCTCAGACCAGATCTCATGTTTATCTCCGAAAATTAAGATCTCAGTTTTATCCCCATCGAGTCTTAGGTAGTTCTCTACCATCCATGATGCCACCGCCTGCATGCAGTTTTTAAAATTTGCTGCTGACGCTTTGACACTCTCAGAGATGGTGATCATAATTTGAGTGTCATCAGCGTAGGATAACACTTTTCAGGCCGAAAGATCTTACGACATTGGCAGGCAGGGCTACATAGATATTAAAAAGGGTAGGACTCAATGAGGATCCCTGGGGGACTCCACAGAACAGCTGTTTAGGAGCAGAGAGGAACTGGCCCATCTTAACTCTTTGTGTCTGTTCCATAAGGAAGGATGTAAGCATGAATAGTGCCTGGGTGATTGCATGAGTGCATGTGTAGTGCCTGGTTGATTGGATGAGTGCATTTGCAGTACCAGGGTGATTGCATGAGTGCATGAGTAGTGCCTATGTGATTGGATGAGTGCATGGGTACTGCCTGAGTAGTGCTTAAGTGAATAATTGAGTGCAAGAATAGTACCTGAGTGATTGAATGAGTGTTTGTATAGTGCCTGAGTGAATGGATGAGTGCAAGGATAGTGAGTGAGTGATTGGATGAGTGCATGGGTAATGCCTGGGTGTTTGGATGAGTGCCTGGTAGTGCCTGAGTGAATGGATGAGTGCAACGGTAGTGCCTGGGTCATTGAATGACTGCATGGGTAGTGCTTGAAGTAATGCATGAGTTCATGGCTAGTGCATGAGTGACTGAATGAGTGCATAAGTTGTATTTGAGTGATGGCATGAGTGCATGGGTAGTGACTGAGTGAATAGATGAGTGTATGTGTAGTGCCTGGGTCATTGCATGAGTGCATCAATAGTGGCTGAGTGAATGGATGAGTGCAAGGGTAGTGCCTGGATCATTGGATGAGTGTATGGATAGTGCCTGAGTGATTGAATGAGTGCATACTTAGTGCCTGAATGAATGCATGAGGGGAAGGGTAGTACCTGGGTGATTGGATGTGTGCATAGGTAGTGCCTGGATGAATGGATGAGTGCATGGATAATGGCTGAGTGAATGCATGAGTGCATGCATAGTGCCTGAGTGAAATCATGAGTGCTTAGGTAGTGGCTGGGAGACTGCATGAGTGCTAAGGCTAGTGGCTGAGAGAATAGATGACTGTATGCGTAGCACCTCAATGAATGGTTGAGTACAAGGCTAGTATTTGAGTGATTGGAAGAGTGCATGGGTGGTGCCTTGGTGATTGAAAGAGTGCATGGGTAGTGCCTTAGTGATTGAATGAGTGCATGTGTAGTACCTGACTAAATGGTTGAGTGTAATAGTAGTGCCTGGGTGATTAGATGAGTGCATGACTAGTGCATGGGTGATTGCATGAGTGCCTGCATAGTGCTTGGTTTATTGGATGAGTCCAGGGCTACTGCCTGAGAGAATTGAAGTGTGTATGTGTAGTGCCTGAAAGCATGGATGAGTGCAAGGATAATGCTTGAATGATTGGATGAATGCATGGGTAGTGCCTCAGTAAATGAATGAGTGCAAAGGTAGTGCCTGGGTGATTGAATGAGTGCATGGGTAGTGCCTGAGTGAATCGATTAATGCAAGGGTAGTGGCTGGGTCATTGGATGACTGCATGGGTAGTGCCTGAGTGAATAGATGAGCGTATGCGAAGTGCCTGAGTGAATGGATGAGAGCAAGGGTAATTCTTGGGTGATTGGATGTGTGCATGGGTAGTACCTGAGTGAATGTATGAGTGCATGGATAATGCCTGAGTGAATCAATGAGTGCATGTGTAGTGCCTGAGTGAATGGATGAGTGCAAAGGTAGTGTCTAGGTGATTGGATGAGTGCATGGATAGTGTCTAGGTGATTCGGAGAGTGCATAGATAGTGCCTGAGTGAATGGATGAGTGCATGGGCACTGATTGGGTGATTGGTTTAGTGCATGGGTAGTGCCTGGTTGATTGTGTGAGTGAGTGGGTAGCACATAGGTGACTGCATAAGCGTGATACTGCTCCTTAGGAATAGGATAATACTTTTCAAATAGTCTAAAAGATTAACATTATTTATATTAGAAACAAATAGCATATAATTAAATTTTAAACATTTCTGCAGTTTATCATGCATATTGATGTCATATGCGGATGACACTCAGCTGGTGCTTACCTTCTCTAGCAACCCCAGTAAGGACTCAGCGAAATTTCAGGAAGATCTAACTGCTATCTCTGACTGGATGGCTAACAACTACCTCCAATTGAATTCCACCAAATCTGAAGTCATCTTGGTGGGCAGGGACTCCCATCTCTGGGGGAGCCAGTGGTTCCCCCTGCACTTGGTGCACCCCCCTACCTAAATCTATGATCAAGAACCTGGGAGTATGGGTGGATAGCGCCCTCTCCTTTGAAGCACATGCTAAATCAGTGGCAGGCACCTGTTTCAGATTGCTACGTGGCCTAAAGCCTATCCTAGGATTTTTCGATTCTCACACCCAGCAGTTGATCGTCCAATCTACTGTCATGGCTAGATTGGATACTGCAATGCGTTGCTCCTAGGCTCCAACAAATCAGTGATCAAAAGGCTCCAACGGGCCCAGAACGCTGCAGCCCGAGCTCTGTTCGCACTCCCCAAGCATTGTCACGTCTCCGACCTACTCTGTCAGTTACACTGGCTGCCAAAGAAACAGAGAATTTATTTTAAAGCTCTCTGTATCATCCATAAGATCTTTTTGGTCCTTTGCCCTGGGATTATGAGCACTATGTGCTCTCCTTATGCACCCACCCGCGTCTGCGCTCAGGGGATCTGCATCTGGCCTGAGTGCCTCGGGTATGCAGGGCCAGAGTGGGTGGCCGCTCGTTTAAGGCATTGGTGCCTGCCCTTTGGAACTCCCTACCTCTTTCTATCCATAGCATCTCCGATCACTGGATTTTTAGAAGGACTGTGAAGACTTGGCTATTCTCCAATCACTAAGCTGCCTCTGCTCCCACTATACTAGAGAGTTAGCGCTGGGACGCCCCGTTGCTGGGGCAGCCATGCGCTTTATACATTTTTTAACATAACATATTGTATTAAGTACTCTTACCTTTCAAGTTATTTAGATACATCATTCAGTAAACCTATTTTTGAGTAGCGATATCCTAAACAGCATTAAAATTGTTTTCAATCTTGAACAGTACCTACTATAAAGAAGAAAAAAAAACCTGTTATTTAATGATAATATATTAGAGAAATTATAATATTATGTTTTTGAGAACACAATATTAATTTACAATTACATAACATTCTCAGTTTCCCTTTTTTGCTGTTCTCAGATTGCACATAACATCACCATATACAGTGATTTGAATGTAGAATCATCATTGAACAGCAGGGGAAAAAAACAATCAAATTGATTGTAGAAAAAAAACCAAATCAGCATAGTACATCTTTATCAATATGTGTAACTGTGTGTTTTTCCTATCTACACTTTGTTAATCACTACTTTCATCTACATTATTTCTATTATTTATCACAAATACATTTTTAAAAATGTATAATTTTATTTACTTCTGGTACAATATTGATAACAAATATATAAACTATTTACTTTTAAACACATTTTTCAAAATGTAATATCAATTAGGCCAAATAATAATCAAAACACTAATTATAAGCACTAATAGATTGCAGTGCTTTCTAATATCTGTTGACATCTTCCCCAATAGGCCGAATTATGTACTCAAAACTTTGGCTGGAGAAATAACATATAAGAATTTGGTAATTGATAAGGCAATATAGGTTTCAACTCCAAGTGGGCATCATTGCAATGTGTCATCCTTTGTTACACTTTAAATAAGGAGTATAGTGTCCAGATGTTGTAGTAGGTCCATCAGGGAATATATAAGCCACTGTTATATAAGTTCTTAGAGAAATAGATATTTGACTTCCTTTAAAATCTGTTATTTTTGTTTCTAATTTTCTTCCATATCAATTTGTCAAAAGGTACTGATTTGCAGTCTGGTATTGTTAAGTATAGGAATCGCTCTGATTGTATTTGAGTGGTAGAAATAAATGAACACTCTATACAGTTATGGTCCCATTTGTAACTTAGTCCAAATAAGAAATCAATGTGTATTCCTTTGTGTTCTTATACTCCAAGCATGAGCATTAGAAATTCTTGTGCATCTTGTTGCATGTTTAGAGTAAATGCCAGTGATCCAGTTCATATATATCTAAAAGATGTTGAATGCCAGAAGCAGTGTGTATTTTACTTCTGTCACTTACCAACTCTTAAAATAAATGATGTAGTGCAGAAAAGAATCTTTTTTCACGATTTCCCATGATTTCATGATGAAGATGTAGTAAATGAAACACAACATTCAGAATCACATTAGAATAATAGTTGATACCTGAACTGTTTTCCAATTGGTATCCTAAAATCTCTTCATCAGTTTCCACTTTATTTTTCTTTACACCTTCAACTTTGTCTTGAATTGATATCTTATTTTCAACCTCACTTGAATGTTTGATGTATTTCCATTTTGGACACAGTATATGTCTCTCATATAATGGATATTCCCCTAAATGAGGAGCAAAAAGTCTTCTTGAATGATTGTAGACTATTACACAATTTGCATCAGCACTAATCATTTTCTCATCAAAATCTACCAAATACAAACCAGACAATGTTCTTACTTAAGTCAATGCAATGTATGCCATTCCCTCCTTGAACACAGTACTTCCAATATTTATAAAAGCTCTGTCTATACTTAAACCTTCGGATTTATGAATAGTTACTGTATATGCTAGAAACAGAGGAAACTGTTGTCTGCGAACATACAAGTCTTTTGCAAGCAAAAAACGTACAACACAGCGCCTAATCTGTCTTACCTCATTAAACTGGTCACATTTTACAATCAAAAATTCTATTCCATCTCTAATTTGAAAATTAACAAAATCAGCAACTTTTCAAATTGCTCCATTTACTAATCCTTCTTCTACATTCAAATTACGCCGCAAAATTACTCAACAGTTTTAAATACGTGTAAACTTTTTTCTAATCCTGCAGTTTTAGATACAAACTTTTCCAAAGAATCCAATTTAGCCTGTAGTTTTTCAGTAAGATGAATTGTTATTCCCTGGTGTTCAATTTTGTCAATAGCTTTAATTTCCAGAATTTGTTGTTTTTCCAGTTTGAGAAGTTGTTCATTAAATGTACAACACTCTTGCAGTGTAGGCATTAGGCAAACTATAGGTTTGTTTTCTACAAGCATATTGTACATTACTTCTGCCGCTGTTTTTTCAGATGTATACAAGTTCTTTAGTAGCCAACTTTCTAAAGCTTGTTTACCATGTTCTGTCAACATACAATTTCTTATGTCTTTAAAAATATTTCCATAATCTTCATCACCTGCTTGTCGCATATTCTAAGCACGTTCTTTAAATTCAAAGTTTAGCCAAATATTTACATTCCCAATACTTCCCAAATATTTCCTTGCGTCATCATGGAGAAGCGCTTTAAAAACAGGTTGTCCTTTAACAGGAGGAATTTGTAGTAGATTTCCAAATACAATTAAATGTTTTCCTCCAAACAGAACATCGTAATCTGTTTTTAAATCTGTTGCATTCTCAAGTTCACAAAGGCAAGCATTAAGTTTGACACTATGTTCACCTCATCAATGATTAAAAGTTTCAGTTTCTTCAGTACTCTTGAGACTTCATAACAAGCTTCTCCCAGATAGCTTCTGATATTCTAGTTTATTAACATGTTCGACAGGAAGCATAAGTAATCCATGTAAAGTAATACCTTAAATGTTGTTTACTGCTAATCCAGCTGTTACGACACAAGATAAATGTGATTCTGTAGTGTTGTGTAGATAACTGGTCAAAACTTTAATTAAGAAACTTTTTCCTGTTCCAGCTTGACCACTAATGTTTAATAGAATATGTTTAAATGATGAACAGTGGCATTCTTTTTTTCATGGAGTACACCATGTTGTACCTGTTGTTTGACTTGTACATATATTTCTTTTAGTTCTATATTTAATTGTTCCTCTAACTTTTCAAACTGAACAATATCCTGTTGTACTTGCTGCATTGCAGTTTCCTCCTCATTCATGGCTATTGCTGCTTTATTTTCAATAATTGGTTATCCCAATTGATCTTGAGTCAGTGGACCAGAACTTTTACTGCTTTGTGAACTTTCTCTAGCTATTTCAACTGCCATAGTACCTTCGTGTTCAATCTCATCATTTAACATTTGTAAGTAAGTTGAAAAAATTGTGCACTGAATGCTGTCTTTCGTTGCATTAAAAGAATCTTCATAGCAGTCAAAATCTCCAAGTAATTCTGTTTCACTATGCCACGGCTTGAACAGTTGCAGAAGTGCTAAACAGAAAAATTCTCTCTTATCTGCAGTTTCACAACTCTGTTTTCTGTGGTTAATAAGATTCCCTTTGACATATTTCACTAAACATCCATCACATCCAATTACTACATATTTTTCTTCTTTTATATTTTCTCTAACATTATTTTTAACCCTATAATGTTGACAATATCAGTACTTTCTGGCTCATACTGTGCTAAGTATTCAATTTCTTGTAAAGATTTCAATACTCTATTTCGTGTGGAGGCAAGACCTAGACTTATCCAAATGATTCCTCTTGACTTTGAATATAAAGTGGCTGAGCTCAAGCAATCCGAACATTCGTAGGATCCAATCTCTCTATGGGAAAGCATTTCAAGCTAAAACTGTACAATTTCTTGCTTAGACTCTTCTCTGCCGAAATTTCTTCCCACATTTCTTTCATCTCAGACTTTTCAGATTTTGTAATATATGATGTAACATAACGAGCAACAGCAATTGAATTATCTGCAACATACTGAATATCCATATTTGATTCCACATTTTCAAAATAACTGGATTGTAGTGATTAATGTACTTTGAAGCTTCTGTTCTGCTTAAGTTGTATGTATTCTTGGGAGATTTTCGAGTTATTGTATGTCTTACTGCTGAGAAAAAAACTATTTACTCTTCCTTTAGAAATTATAGGGCATGGGAATCCAAATCGACATTTTGTATAAAATTTCCCTTTACATTTATATTTCTGTCTGCAGTATTTCCCACATCGATGACTTTGAAAGCGTAAAGCTTGTTGTCTAAAGTTGTTTTCTCCTCCTTATCTTGGAATGGCACATATAACATACTGTTCGATGAAAGACAAAACAGTTTCATCACCATCTGTTCCAAATTTTGGTGCATTCTTTATCCATAACAGCATGTGTATATGAGGAGAACCTCTGGCTTGGTACTCTTTTCACCAAAATAAATCAGTTACCTCTCCAAGTGGTGGAACACTTTTATTGCATATGAATGACATCATATCTTGAAACCTATGGTTAAAATATCTGCAGACATTTACAAGATCCAAATAACAGAGTTCTCCAGCTGTCTTCAGTTCAATGTTTTTCACATTTGAATTTGCTTCTCAAAGGAATTCAAGTAAATCATCCCACGCATATTCAGCACAGTTAAGTGTTAGAAACCATGTAGGTGTACTTAAGTTTCTTAACATGCATTTAAGTTCACCATGACGACGATACCAATATTTATTGGTAAGACGTTGGCACGCCATCAAATTAATTAACTGAGATTCTACATTTTCATCTCTTTGTTCAACTTTGTCCATGAACTCTTTTGCAGAAACATGTTGAAGATGAACTCCTGTTTTTATTATATGGTTCACTGCTTATGAAAGTGCAGACAAATCACTTTCAAACAGAAGATGAAATATACATGGAATGCTGAAATCTTGGATCTTCACAATACATTCTTGTTGATCGGTATTCTGAAGCTGGAATCCTTACAGCTCGCTCATCAAATTGCCCACCTTTTCCAGTAGGGAATAGCTGTGGAAAACAACAAGAGCTTCGAAACTTTTTTCCATACACTCATGGGAGTTCCCTTTGCTTCATTCATTTGAAATAAGTCAATACTATTTCCTATGCTTTCTTTTGAATGCAGAGGATGTATTGTATATTGTTCATAATTCTCTTCACTCCTGGGACTTGTCCACTTTTTCAATTTGGCCACTTGACATTACTGTTTTATCTTGTAAGCATATTATTTCTTCAACATTTACATTGTTATAATAAATATTATTCTGTACTTTTTTGAAGTTTATTAACATCTACAAACTCTTGCCAGATTGTTCTACTCTTTGTTGGTACACCATTTGCTAGAATAACTACTGGCTCATTTTCCTCTCTCTCTACACCAACAGTTTCAATATTTTTCTTAAAATCTAAAGGTAAGTACACAACTCTTCCTTTGAGACCTTTTTGTAAATCTGTTGGTGGCAGCTTACCTGTTTTAGACTCCATATGAACTATGGCCTGAAATGGGTGTATAGATTGATTAAGAATAGACTCATACATTTAAATCTGCCAGTTCCTGAGGAAAAGGTACCAACTCTAAATTGTTATGGACTGCTCTAGCTGACATTTTGTTTTCTTCTAATTTGTTGTAACAGTACTTACAAATAACTTGATCACTGGCCAACTCAAACTCACCTTCTACAAACAAATAAAGACCAAATTCCTGCCACTTATCATTATTTTCTTTTTCACTTTTTAAATATAAATCAACATTCCTAGCTTGACTTCTATAGTAAGTACGTCGACAACAAATATAAATATAGTTTAGTTTTTCAGACAAAACTGTGTTAAACTTTGTCATTTCTTCTGTAAAATCGTCAATACTAATCTCTTTCTCCTGTTCTTCAACACCTACACTTATCAAACTCTCAGTTTCTCTACACTCCTCTTCAGAACCAAAAAAACAAAACTTTATATCATCACAAACTTTCAGTACATCTGATACAGAACCGTACAAAAGAGCTGTATTCATCTCACTTAAACATAATGCAGGAGTTTTTACATAGTAAAGTCTCCTTACAAACTTCCGCATTTCAGAGTGGTGTACAGCTAACATTCTTAAATGAAGAAAAGCACTTTGACACACTTTTCTTGAAAGACAAGCCAGAGAATGACCCTGCAACTTAGTATATTTTCTTATTTTACATGGATCTAGTCCTTGTAATATCTTAATCTTCTGTTTAACACTATTCTTTGCATAGTGTTGTAAAAACATTCATAATATGTCAATAGAGTTCTGTCAAAAACTGCAAATACTGTTACAATCCCACTTATATACAGGAGCTTGTGTACGCTTTCCTTTAACCTCTTCAGCTATTACTTCTTCAACATTCCTAGGAACCATTTTTTCCTTTGGAATGGGAGAGCCATCTTTCACCTAATAGCATCAACCACTAGTATCAACTGCATGTGTTCTCTTGAAAATAACTTTCTTCATTAAAGAAAGGCTCAGTACTGGAAGTGTGCTTCCATTCACCAGTAAAAGTTTTACAAAAGTTACTTCTATTAATGAGTCTTTTTCTTTTGCTTTTCTCCTTCATAAACATCATTGTTTTATCCATGTTCTCATTTGCTTCAATATTAGTATCAATAATTTTCATTTCAATTCAAAAACACTATCTACTACACTTTCAGTCTGTTGCTTTTTATTATAAGCTGCTGATCTTTGATATTTTTACATTTTTTAATTACTCTACGTCTAAACATTCTTCTTCTTATATCCTTATGCTCTTTTTGCATTCTTGTAATATGCGTTGTTTTCCCCTAAAATAATGTTATTGTACTATGACAATTCTTCTTTTCCTTCTGATTAGTTGTAAAACTTTTCTTTTTCTTTTCAACATTTTCGACTTTTTTCAATCTCTGTTTAGTGCTCTTCCCAGAAGAGTTTTTTTCCTGTATAACTTTTTGCGCTTCTTCTAATTTCCTCTTTTCACTTTTCTTTAAGTAGTACTGGTTTTTTTTTGTTCTCTTCTCTTTTCATGTTTTCTTGTCATCTTCAATTTTTTTTCTAAATAAAGTAAATATCTAAAAAACAAAGAATAATTTCAATAGTTTCCTACATCAATTAATAATTTTAAATTAATTACATATTAATATTCATAATAATCAATAAGCAGTTGCTTACATTACATTGCTATTCTCTTCATAACAAATAAATATGTAGGATGCCTAACTATGCACATTGGCAAACTCTAAATGGTTGAGGGTGTGGGAAAAACCAATTTATAAACTTTCATTTTCTAAATATCTGTACACGAAGATGTATGCATTACTTTTTGCTCATTATATAGGGCAGTCAGATTTTTAACTCTATATTCTAGTGGTTCTATGATCGCTACTTAGGTAAATGATCTAGACTTTAGCGACTAAATGCTGAGAAGGACTTCTGTGAAACCTACTTAGGTAACAGATCTCTGCTTCTGCGATTGAATGGTGTAGTAGGACTGACAAGATTTGTGCACCTGTATAATAAGCTATATAGTTTTTAACTTAGGGTCATCAGCTGCACAACACGTGTTACAGTACATGTACAAGTAGACATACCTCACTCACATGAGCACACACACCTTTAAACTTGACAGACTGCACTTCCCATTTCAAGCCGACACCTAAGTTTATACGTCCTACTTCGAGTATACCTTTCCACAGACTCATACAAAGTAGCCTAATCAATATTCCCTCTCCCAACATGTCTTTAAGCTCACTTTTCTCTTGCTGCTTCACTATTCACTGAGTGCTCAGAATGTTGGACCTCGCTAAATATAAAACAGCAACCTTCCAATGCCACTGTTCTAAGTCTCACCATGTTTCTGAAGGCATCATTGCGTGTGTCTGTGCCTTCTGCTAGTGACATGATACATAAAGAGAAACCTAGAAATAGTAGAACGACTATGTTTCAGACCACATGCTCTCTAAATCTGTGTAGAAGAAGGTCTATGTATTCCTTTCTGCTCATAATACAGAGCACATGAGTATTGGACAGTCTATTTGAGGGGTTCTGTAACAACTACTTAGGTAAGACATGTCTGCCTCTGCGACCGAATGATGGAGCAGGCTTGAGAAGATTTGTGCACCTGTATGAGAAGCTACCAGGTTTTTAAGCTAGCATCTTCAGATGCACAGCACATGTCAGAATACATGTACAATTACACACATACCTCACTCATGAGAGCATGCAGATCTTTAAACTTAACAGACTGCACTTCCCATTTCAAGCAGACACCTAAATGTATATGGCCTACTTCAAGTATACCTTTCCAGAGACTCATACGAATTAACTTAATCACTAATCCCTCTGCCAACATGTCTTAAACCTCACTTTTCTCTTGCAGATTCACTATTCACCGACTGCTCTGAATGTTGGGCCTAGCCAGATATAAAACAGCAACTCTTCCCATGTCACTGTTCTAAGTCTCACAATGATTCTGAAGGCATCAATGCATGTGTCTGTGCCTTTTCCTAGTGACATGATACATAAAAAGAAACCTCAAAATAGTAGAATACATGTGTTTCAGACCGCATGCTCTCTAAAGTTGTATAGAAGAAGATGTATGTATTCCTTTCTGCTCATAATACAGGGTACATGGGTATTGAACAGTCTATTTGAGGGGTTCTGTGACACCTACATAGGTAAGACATGTCTGCCTCTGTGACCAAACACAGAGCAGAACTGAGAAGATTTGGGCACCTTTATGACAAGCTACCAGGTTTTTAAGCTAGCATCTTCAGATGCACAACACGTGCCAGAGTACATGTACAAGTAGACACATACCTCACTCACAAGAGCACCCAGACCTTTGAAGTTGACAGATTGCACTTCCCATTTCAAGAGGACACCTAAATTTATATTGCCTACTTCGAGTGTACCTTTCCAGAGACTCATATGAAGTAACATAATCACCTATCCCTCTGCCAACATGTCTTAAACTTCCCTTTTCTATTGCAGCTTCACTATTAACCGACACCTCACAAACTAAGGCTTAGGCAAATTTGAAAGACCAACTCTTCTCATGTCACTATTGTAAGTCTTATACTTTCAAACTTATTGCAAGTATATATGATGTTACTACGCAAACTATTACAACACATACTTTTACAACGTGATTTGTACTACGCAGCATCCATTACAATGCATACTGTTACAATACAAGCCATTACAACACATGTACCATTGTAATGCCTGCATCGTAATGGATGTTTTGCACACACAGACTTATATAGACTGGGATACTATTTAATACAGTGTTTCCCAAACTGTGGTCCGCGGACCCCCAGGGGTCCGTGACACATTCCCAGGGGGTCCCCAGGAGGCAGTTTTAAAAGCACTGCAAAGTTCCTTGTCTAATTAGCAGTTTTCGAGCAACAATAAAAGTGTCAAAATAACGCCAGTGATTAATGCACCTGCTGGAGAGATGAGAGTTTTGTCCAGTTGCAGCTTTGAGTAATCTAACGTAGCACAGATGGTTAATATGCCTACTGCAAAGAACGTGTACCATGCATTTAAAAAAAGTGTTTTATGTGCATTGGTCAGTGGGTTGCTGCTTTTGTCACAGAGATTTTTTTGTTACTCTGCAGTTCATAAGTGACAATCGTAATCTAGCACAGTGACCTATAAACTGTCATCAAAGAGCTGCTTGCAAACTGCATGGTACAAGTTAGTAACTTATGTTTTTTCCCAGTCTTTCATTATCCTGATGCTGCTAAAAAGGTTTATTTGGACGGAAATACATTTTTATTTTTTAAAGTCAATGCTAACCACTGGCTGATGTTCTGAATCCCAAGTTTGCGCTTCTCCGGATCAAGCACTCTTTAAAAATGCCTACCAGTATGAATGACATGTGAATCCTACACATTGTAGTACCCTTTGCCTTATGTAACATTTTCTATACACTGATTTACACGTATGATTCATTGTCGCTATATGTGTGTGATGTAAAGTGCTCTGACATCCTACAATGGTATGAGAGATACTATAAAACAAATGAAATACAAATGACAGAGAGGCTATGGAGAGATGAGAGACACTGTTGAAGGGTGATAATAAGGGAATCATTGAAGAACCCCAACAAAGATTGTCGTATCCTGGTGCATAGTAAGGTCTTCATTTACTATTCGTTAAAAGCCAATACAATTTAATATATAATGATAAATGTGTTTTAGACTGCACCAATGTTTCCTAAATTTCTTGGGGGAGAGCCTCCCAAAGCCCCCTTTGTAGTGGTCAGACTCACACACTGCACTTGGTGTGCACCGTATGGCGACTGGTTTGAAAACATTTGCCAGGGCTGCTTTGGGTTTCCAGTCTGGCCCTAGCAGGAGCCTCGTACTGCGAAATAAAACCAACTATTTAAAAGTTAGTCACGGGGATGCAGCACCAACTTTCCCATTAAAATGTTTTGTTTTTTGCAAATTCTTTGAATATAAAATACTAAGGGCGATATTTACAACAGAAGTGGCGGAGCGTGTCGTTAGCCTCCTTGGCTTAACGACACGCTCCGCCACTTCGGAAACACAGGACTGCACCATATTTACAAGAATATGGTGCAGCCCTGCGTTTTCCCCTGTGCTGGCGCTACACTTAGCAGTGTAGCGCTAACGGGGCACCCTTGCACCATAGTGCAAGGGTGTGTGCATGCAGTGGAAGATTGTTTATGTGCAGGAAGGTCCCCCTTCAATCTTGAAATTCCGTTTTGTCACTTCTATGTGTGCTGCTTAATGCAGGACACATGGAAGTTACAAAATGGCATTTTAAAAGATTGTTTATGTGCAGGAAGGGTCACCTTCCTGAACATAAACAATCCAAGGTGTTTTGCTTTTTCCATGTGTGCTGCACAAAGCAGCACACATTGAAAAATCAAAAACTAGGAGAAATAAAGGATTTCTCCTCGTTTTGCCCAGTTAAGACCTGGTTTTCCCTGGCTTAATTTTGGCGATACCTCCTATTTACACTGCCCTTGTAAATAGGGGGCAGCGTCAAAATCAATGGGTGTTGCGGTGGAACGCCCACCGCAACACCCACTGCCCACCCCTTTCACGCTAGGCATTGTGTGACAGGGGCCTTATTTACAAGGCAGCGTTAAGCCATGTTAAGTGGCTTAACGCTGCCTTGTAAATAAGGCGAGCTCATCGCCACGGGAACGTTGCAAAAGTGACGTTCCCATGGCGATAGGGGCTTCTAAATATGCCCCTAAAATCCTTAGTAATTTGAGTATTTGTTTTGTGTGCACGTGTGTTTATTTTTTCTGAATTTCTGTTTTAATGTTTGAAATTTAAAATCATACAAATTGCTTGGGGGTCCTCGGCTTCCAGTGGTGACTCAATGGGGGTCCTCAGGAGTCAAAAGTTTGGGAACCACTGATTTAATACATCTACCAACATGTTTTAAACCTCAGTTTTCGCTACTACTTTCATTACAGACTCAGGAAACACACATATTAGTATGCACAACCTATTTCAAACTTCATTTCAGTTCAATAAAACAGGCCTCAATACACGTTCAAATCATTTGGTAACATATTTCAAACATCACATTTTGTCTAACGCTTCGCAAGATTTACAAATAATGCATTACAAAGTTAAAAATATCATTTCAAACACTGAAGCACTCCTACACAATACATAGCACACCTTACACATTTGTAACTCACCTCTGAAATACTATTGCAGAATCTGAAAATATCAGAAACTCCTAAAATATTTTTTTCCCACACAATAAATGTGATGCACCACTCTCAGCAAGGTAAAACCAGTAATGACAAACTTTCCCTCTCTTTCGGCACACAAATTAATTTAAGTAACAAATCAAAATGCTCCCTTCTGTTTTTCAAATTCTAAAACCCACTTCTATTGGTTACACATATTAACCCATTATAACTCTCTTCTAAAAGTGCCCAATCTTGTTCAGTAATTTACTGGAGTTGCAATTCCACTGAGGTGCCGCAGTGTAGCGTCGCAATGGAGCCGCAAACCCTTACGGAAGTTCAAAAACCTATTTCCAATAATGCTAGTATTATTTTTTAAGAACACACCACTTCTAAACATAGTACTGATTTGGGACAAACTTACTTTAGTAGCATATCACTTATATATAACTTACCATTTCATATTTTAAAACCACAGTTAACTTTCAACCCTCCCCCATTCTGCTTAATCCTAGTTTCCATAGTAAAAGTTTCTGTAGCATTCAACTGTACCAGTAGGTCACAAGTTCACCATATTATTAAATTCAGCAGACTAGCTTACAAATGCAAATAGCAGGTGTGGTTGACTTTTGCAAAATATTAGCTTATCCTATCTACTGTACCTTTCAAACTTTTTTCTATAACCAATCAGAAAGATGCTTGTTCAGCAAAGTAACATGCATCTAATTTTTTGAGTACACAATGTTTATGAACAACCAGTTATCTGCTTTTTCTAAAACAACATCTTCGCCACCATTTTAGAGACCTCTCATTCTACCAACTGACTTACTCAGCTACAGACATCTTTTGATTCCTTCCACACATCCTTTCAAAATGCTTACAGTATGGATTGTTGGACACAGCTATATTTTCTGGGGCAAAAGGTATGCTGAACACAGAGGTATTGACAAAGACCTAGGTTTGCAAAATGTGGATATTAAATGGTTTGCGCAGAGAGGATTAAAGTAGCACCAATTGATGCCTTTGGATAAAACCTTTTTGCATCTCCAACCCCCTGACCTCTTGGTTGTGCACTATGGTGGCAATGACCTAGGCACATTGACTGGGGTAGGATTTGTAATCCTAATGAAGGATACCTTTGCACAACTGATGTTGCTTTTCCCTCACACTGTCTTTGTATACACTAATATATGCCAAAGACAGAAATGGAAGTGGTCAAATCAATTCTGTCCACAGATTGACAAAGCTAGGAAGCATGTCAATAAAGCTGTTTCTGCTTACCTCGAAGACCATAACATGATGAAGGGAGCAGAGTGTTTCTCAACAACCTTAAGCTGTGCATCCAGACTTACATGTAGCTCCAAGAAAGTCATAATGAAAACAACAGCTCTTTTTAGAGCCACCCTATAACCCAACAGTGAAAGTTATATATTGTTTAACATAAATACTCTTCCTAAATATTTTCTGGATTTTTCTAACCCGTCGCAAATCTGCAAAACAAAAGTACAAATTCAATGTACTACAACACATTTCACTTTTCAACTTTAACTTTTAATTTATATTTTTAATATTATTTCAAACTCTGTCAATTTTAATGTGATTGCGAATTTCAATCTCACTAGCTCTAAAAAAAGGTCACAACTGCAACACTACCTTCAGAATTGTATAGTATTTAATCATTTTATTAAGATGGATCCGTGAAACCACCGCAACGTTACACTGGGGGGCCACGCTGAGAGCCGCGATAGGATCGCGACTCCTACCACAAGGGAATTTATTTTTATTAAATGCCCCCCCCCCCCACTTTCCAAGGCTGATTTTGGCCCTGGGGACCCATCTCTGGGTCCGGCCTTTTTTTAAAAAAACTTACAAAAATTCTTTTAAGGAAGAGGGGGCCGCGTGGCCCCCTTCCCTGGGCCAGTTTTGGCCCCGGGGACCCCATCCCCTGGGGCCTGCCCTCTATTTTGTTTTGTAAACATTTTTGGAGGGGGGCTGCGAGGCCCCCCCTCCTGAGGCCGATATAGCCCAGGGGACCCCATTCCCTGGGGCATGGCCACATCCTTTATTCCTTTTTTTTTTAAATGGGTAGGGGGCCTGCACGGCCCCCCTACCTGGGCAATTTTTGGCCCCGGGGATCCCATCCCCCAGGGCATGGCCACCTCCTTGTGGACTGCAGGGGGAGCCCTAAGACCCCCGCGGTCCCTGCCGGCTCCCCGCCTCCTGCGGGAGCCGGCATTGTTTTTGGGCAGAGGGTGCTGCAAACATGCAGCTCCCTCTGTCCAAAAGCAAGTATGCTTCACTTCATGGAAGCAAGAGCATCTTTTATGCTCTCGCTTCCATGAAGCAAAGTAGAGTTTGCTATGGCTTGGCGGGAGCAGTGCTCCCGCCAAGCCATAGCAAACTGCAATGTCCCGGGGGTAGGCACCCTGAGACATTGTTTGAGCCATTTATGGCTCAACGAGGGGGGCCGCGCAGCCCCCCTCCAACATGATTAAAGCACCAGGGAGATGCTGGTCCCCGGGGCTGGGTGGGGGGGCTCGAGCCCCCCTACACTTTATTTTTCAATTTAGCCCCGGGGAGGTGGCGGTCCCCAGGGCTCTGGGGGGGCTGGAGCCCCCCAAGCATCTTTTTCATTTAGCCCCAGGGCTGCAGGGGGGCCGCATGGCCCCCCACATTTAATGACGATAGTCCCCGGGAGGTGGCGGTCCCCGGGGCAGCATGGAGGGGAAGGACCCCCCACGCCTTTATTTAAAAATTAAAGCCCCAGGGAGTTTGCGGTCCCTGGGGCTGCAGGGCCTGCACAGGCCCCCGCATGTTTTTCGATCATTGCCCCGGGACACGGCCCACCCAGGGGCTTCAAGGAAACAAAACATGTGAACCTGCACTTCATTTTTTTTGGGGGGCGGGATTCGCGCACCCTTCGCGACTTTCGCCAATTCTTTTTTTTTAAATGCTTTTGTTGGCCCTAGGGGTGCCTGTGGGACCCCTGACCAGGCCTAGGTGGTCAGAGTGTTTCTACCCTGCCCCCTTTCCTTGTTTTTTATCGGTTTTGTTTACCTTTTTTCTTGTGAATTAGTTCAACTGAGTCACAAGATGGCTGCCAGCACTTCCTGGTTGGAACTGATGGCAGCCAATCAGATCGCAGGCTCGAGATTGAGAGGGTTCGCGGATCCTTCACGTCAATATATGGATTTCTGAGAAATATTTAAATTTCTAGGAACCCCTGAACGGATTTACACCATTTAACAAAAAGAGGGCTTTCTGAACCAACAGCTACCTTTTTGCCAAATTTGGTGTAAGTCCGTTCAGCAGTTCGGGCTGTAGCCGTGTCTAAAGTTTCCTATAGAAATTAACATGGAGAAAACATATTTTAGGACCCCCCCTTTTTCTCTGCCCCTGCTTGATCAATCACCCCGAAACTTTAAACACAACAGCTGAAGTGAGTGGGCCATTAGTTTTAAAAATTGTGCGAAGATTCGTCAAACGACGCCAAAGATATTGGCAAAAGAAAAAACGCTTTTTGAATAGAAACAAGGTCCAAACTATAACTAGCTACTGCCGACCGCCAGTAGTTTACATATATATATATATATACACATATATATATATACACGCACACACACACACACATATATACACAATTTGTCAAGGTGAACAAGCCCCACCACCCTTCAACACTAAATGTCACCATGTCAGATGTCACCATGGCATCAGACACTGAAGAAATACCATGCATACCACACGTTCCATATTCTCTCATTAATTTTCAATGTTGAACAGTAATTCCTCAGTTTTCAACCAAAATTCAAAAGTGCCAATGAGAAATATATAAATACATTTATACAATCCATACAATTGATAAAACTTCAGATCATGATTAAAACTTAATCATAAACACAATTTCATTCAAATTGTAAAAAATTCTCACCAACCAAGGGCTTTATGGTTCGGTTAGAGGTAATGTTTGAAAGATTAATTTACTCTATTTTTCACAGCTAAATGAGGTGACTGGGTGCTAAAAAAATAATTTTCTTTATACAAATGTTAAGTATACATTTCATTACATGCTGCCCCATTATAAACAAAAAATTAATCAATGGCTTTAGATTTCGTACCAGTGCCCCTATTCTCTTTTCATATGTGTATATTTCAAATCCTTTGATTCTATGCCCTCCATATGTGTATGTATGTATATATGCAAAAACTCCTGTGGAGGGGAAAGAATGGTCAATCTAAGGGGACTGTGTCATATTGTTGATCACTATTGTAACAGATATCTAAAACAAGCCCAACTTTACTATCTTAATGATACCACCTCCCTCTGAATTATACAAAGGGTTGGATTGCGTACATGATATACTGTTACATGATCTAATCACTCATGAAATGCAAAGATCTAGATGACATACAGATACAGATACTGGGGCCTATACACTATTCTACAATTACAATTCAAATCTAGAGTAGTTTCACCACATGGGTAGGCAGTTCTTCATCCAGTGCTCTCCATAATTATAGGAGTGCCACCAGTAATTGCCCATAGGTTGCTAACTGTCCCAGGGGAATATTGTAATGCTGATGAATTTGTTCAAATGTGAGGGTCTGGGCATCTTGGAAGAGATCTCCCACAGTTTCTAAGTATTTTGCATGCCATTCCGACAGCTGTTCATCCGTTAGTGGACCTAAGGGTCCCGGTAGACACTGGAGGGGTATTTTGGGTGAATATGGGCTGATTTTACTCATGAGCTGTAGGAACTCTAGTTACACATTTTGGTGCGATCCATCTGTGTAGGGACCAGGAGCAATTTATTTTGATAGTAGGGTGTAAGAGCTGGCGTATTATATTGAAGGGGAATGGACCCTCTCCTGTGCTTGTTTCATAGAGGTTTATTCCTGCCAACCATCTGAATACCTATTGGAGCTGTGCTGCTAGGTAATAAGTTTCAATGCATGGTGCCCCAAGCCCACCTTGACCCACTGGCAGCTGAAGGTTTTGAAGAGCTACTCAATGCCTCTCATTGGGCCACAGCAAGTCCCCCAATAACTGATCCAAATTATTTACAAAATTATATAGAAGGCGGGCAGGACAATTATTTTAGAAAATGCTATCCTGCCTGCCTGTGAGTGCCAAGGGGCGCTGCTTCCAGAAGTGAATTTGAGCTCTAAGGGTTACATGGGCACATTTAAGGTTACTCTCAAATAGGGATTTTTGATAATGGTATAGACAAACCCCCAGAAAACGGACCGCAGATGTCCTCCAGGCTAGCGAAGTGTCGCCCATTTGAATCACCTGTGGGTGGGCATTGCTGCGAAATGGAGTTCACTCGGAGGCCAGCTGCTTCCTCAAAGTCCAGGAAAGTAAAAAATATTAAGAACATGTCTGCTGATGCGTCCCGTATATATAATAACAAGTCATCCGCATAGAGCGACACAGCATGTGTGATTCTCTCAAGAGGGATACCCCACCTCTGGCCCTCCAAGCGAAGACAATGAGCCAACAGTTCCATGGTGATTGTAAATAGGATAGGGGAGAGAGGGCAGCCCTGATGCATGCCTAAACCTATTGGAAAGGGGGGCAAAATCAGGCGACCAATGCGTGCCCTAAATGATGGGTTTGTGTACAATAACTTTGTGTAGGTCAGCAGGCATTGACCTAAACCTACTGTCTGTAGATCCTCAAAGTGGTACTCCCAAGAAAAAGAATCAAAGACCTTACCAAGCTCCAATATGAGGCATGCTGACTGAGGGTATCGCAGCAAAGCCTGATCCATCACATGGAAGACTCGCTTAATATTATTATACGTGTTACGTCCTGGAACAAATCCATTTTGGTCGGGGTGGATGAGGGCAGGAAGTATTCTCAAGGACCAAATTGCTAGAGCTTTACCAAGTATTTTATAGTCTGCGCCCTAATATTGCCACCGGATGATAAGAGGAGATGCAAGTGGACTCCTTATCAGGCTTCAGAAGGGATACTAGAAGAGATCCCTGGAGGGAGGCTGGGAGCACATCTGTGGTAAGGGCTTCATTACATATCTTGACCAAATGTGGAGCCAGGCTGACCGAGAACTGATCATAGTATTCAGTTGGAAACCCATCTAATCCTGGGGTCTTATTGCAGGCTAGGTCATGTATTGTTTTCTTTACCTCTGCTATGGTAATGAGTTTGTGTAACTCCTCTTGCAGCAA
Organism: Calotriton arnoldi; assembly: GCA_963921515.1. Lineage (NCBI taxonomy): Eukaryota > Metazoa > Chordata > Amphibia > Caudata > Salamandridae > Calotriton > Calotriton arnoldi. The sequence continues at coordinate 160,823 of CAWUFW010010111.1, forward strand.
AGCGTTGATGGTGGGCAGTGGGAGGGGTGTTAAGAAATGTCTAATTATGTCAGAGGGTGCATCAAGAGGCTCCTTGTACAACTCGGCATAGTATGTGCTGAATGCTTGTAGTATAGCTGTTTGCGATCTCAAAATAGGGTCTGTGGTGGTGGCGGTTTCCATAATTGAAGAAGTATGTGTTTCCTGTTGAGTCAACCATGCCAGTAGGTGACCAGGTTTGTCACCCTCAGCGTGAATGAGGGCTGTGTAATCTGTGTGATTATTACAGCGGAGGCGTTCTACTAGAGCAGCTTGATGTTTCTTGGAATCTATCAGGGCTGGTGTGTTGTGTCATCAAGAAGGGGGCGGTTATCCAATACAGTCACAGCCTCATCGATGTCTCAGAGTGCCCTGGTCAGTTACCTGCGAACCCCGGCTATGTTTTGAATGTAGAAGCCCCTAGTGACCACTCGGAATGAATCCCATTTAACTGCACGGCTGGTGGCTGTGCCATAATTTTCTTCAAAGTACTGGGATATGTGAGCAAAATGTGTATAGCAAAATACCGGGCCATCTAGTGTATCTTTGGATAACCTCCAGGCAGGAACCAATGGGTGAGGAGTACCCCACTCGATATCCACTATATGTGCATCAAGGTCTGATATTGCATGACCCAGGTTGTCTGAGTGAAGAAAACGTGTAATTAAGTCCAAAGAACACATAAATTGGTCTAAGCAGACATAGAGACATAGAGATCATGTGGGGTCGAGTAAAGAGAGTAAAGGCGTAGATGTGGATTATGGGTTCTCCATGCATCGTAAAGGGACCATTGTTGATCCCATCTATAAAACTGCCTGGAGTGTTGGTGAGCTGCGGCTTGAAGGAGCGAATGTGGGATCAGTCAAGAGAGACATCCAGTACTTTGTTATAATCACCACCTAGTATCCATGGGATACCTACCCATTGAGCTAGGACTCTGGATAGGGCCATATAGAATGTCATTTGCTCTGAATTTGGTGCATAGATACAACCTAGAAGGACTGGCTCACCATCTAACCGACCCTCTTCAAAAACCTATCTGCCCTCATTATCAATGACTATGTTTTGGGTTTGAAAGGGGGTACTAAGGCGTATGCAGAGTAAAGCACCCCGAGCGTATGCAGAATATGTTGTACCATAAACCATACTTCTCCATCGCCTACGCAGGCACTGGAGGTCATCGCTAGTGAGATGTGTTTTCTGTAGAAAACTGATATGTGCTCGCTGTCTTTTAATGGAAGCATATACTGAGTAACGGTGGTGTGCTGAAGTATCCCCTGTACATTTAGTGTGAGAAATCATAAGGTGCGTTCAGTGTCCATCTGCAAATTAGAGAAATATGTGGGGAGGGAAGGGTGAGTGGTAGTCGGGTACCAATATAATGTATCTGTTCCGACCTGCAAGAAGAGGGATCATGTGTTGCTCATGCAATGTGAACAAATACAACAGGTAGCAAACAACAAAACGAAAACCAGAGCCTGCTGCCTAAGGCAGCACACCCAACCCTTTGCTCTATGAGCCAGTACATGAAACGGGGGTGATGGCGGAGTACCACTAACGATGGAGAAATAGCGGAAAAAGAGGCTTTAGGCGGGCAGTCCAGGTCATGGAGGCAGGGCATCAGGGGAGCCCCCGGGGCAGCCAGGGGCTATGTTCAATAGCCATGAGAAGAAGAAGGGGCACCTTTACAGTAGATCATCCACTGATCATGGCATTATTTTTGGGCCTGACAGAAGCCCCACATCTCGTGCTAAATCATCCTCACTCGTGGTATAACTGGAGACAGTTTGCAGGCCCTGCAAGGATTGTTGCCGGAGGGCCAATGCTGCATATATTGCCGGTTGTTGATTCTGGCAAAGTGCATGAGGTGAGGGCATTCTAGGAGTGTCCTCAGGCCTATTTCTAGGTCTGTTTCTCCGACCCCTCTGCCTACCTGGCTGGGATGGGTTGCTACTATCTGTGGGAGTGCAACAGCTTCCCTCAAAGTGTGTTTCCACCCAGTCCCAGGCTGATTTTGGCTCAGTGAAGAAGTGGGCTTGTTGGTTATGCATTACCTTTAATTTTGCTGAAAACAGTAGGGAATATTGAATGTTCAAGTCCCGAAGGCGGCGCTTTACTGCAAGAAAGTAGAATCGTTGCCTTTGAGTCTGGGAATATCGATATGTGACAATGTTCGTATTCCAGCGGAGTTGCGCATCTATCCACCTGCAGGATAGCATCTCTGTCTTTGTAGTGGAGCATCTTTGCCACCCCTGGATGGGGGGCGCCCCAGGTGGAAGTCTGTGGGAGGGTACAAGGTGTGCTCTTTCCATTGAGAAATGTGGTGAGAGGGATAGGTTGGTGTGAAAGTCTTCACCCACTCCAGGAATTCAACCATTATTTGGGATCCCTCCACAACATCTGGGAGACCCACTACTGGTACAGGTACGATAATGTCATCCGTTGAGGCCGTGGCTTGATGCGAGCCATTAATATCGCTTTCCCGTTTGCCTTAAGATCCCTGTCATCTAAAACGGTCACTGAGGCAAGGATGGTAGTCCCCAGCCGCTCGCCACCCCCTGCGTCCCACTTTGTTGCAGGATAATAGTAAATGCACCTTCCGGGTGCTAGAGCTGCTCTGTCAGGCATCCCCCATCAATTGCTGAAGAATGCCGAACCCCCGTACATTACCACATCCAAAACAATATCATTTCCTCCTTTATAAAAGGTCTTAATTACCACCGCGGGCTCTCATTCTAACGTGGTCAGGTCTGTTCTCTCAGATGGAGTTAAATTATGTATATTATTCCTTGCTCTAATACTCAAGGATACCAATTATTTTATCATCATGTCATGAAAGACATCAATAATGTCATGTGGTAAGGAGGGTATTGTTCAGGACTTGGGTTTAAAACCATTATTACTAGGAGTATTTATGCCAATCCCCAAGGTATTCATTACTTCATCCAGACCCACATTTGTATCCTCAGAAACCCCCTCTCTGCTTAGAGATTTTAAGGCCATTAGCCCTTGTACGTCACCAATTTGGATATCACTTAATAAGACATCAGGTCCCAATATATTTGTATTGTGTTTAGATATTTTATGTATATTATGTTACTTTAGCTTCCTGATAAACAGGTACAAATCGATTCTAATTTGAGTGTAATTCCACTTAGTAGTTGGGCAGTACGACAATCTCAATTCAAGCACTAGATAAACTCTATTTACCTCTAGATATCTCAACAATGAAGTTAAGTCCCACCACTTACTGATATATTTTTAATCAGTTTATCTAGAGCTAACACATGCTGTTTTAAAGGCACAGTACCTGTTTGTGCAGCTGTAGCTCAGCCCCCTAAACTTGCTCTTCCAGTCTCATTATTGCTGAAAATACGTTTTGCTGCCTCTAACCCCACCAAGTCCCTGTCTGGCAAGTCTATTGCCATATGTACAATTACACATTGCAGACACTCCTCTGTCTAGCCCGCGGTACCCAAATCTGCCCGGTTGCCGATACGGGTACTGCCGTAAATGGGTAAATACGGGTTGGTCTCCAGGAGTCTCCAAGAATGAGTGAGACAATCCGGCTTTCACATATGGGTCTCAACCAGTTAGATCCTGAAAGCTAATTCCATCCCATGGCAGCGGGACCCACCACTATTCGTATTCTCTAACTCTCGTCACTACTATGGTCGCATTCACCAGGCATACCGGTGCTCCGCGGCCAGTCTGACTCCCGGTCCATATATTAAGCACACAATCTCGGCAGCTGCTGAAAAAAAAGGTGGACACTCCAGGAGACTTTACAGATAAGTGTTTCTTTATTTAGGAAAACTGAACACACTGCTCCTCTGATGCCTTTCGGCTGTAAACAGGCCCCCACTTGACAGATCACCCCGAACCTTTCAACACAGCTGAAGTGAGTGGTAAACTAATTTTGCAAGGATTCATCAAACGTCCCCAAAGTTACTGGCAAAACAAAAAACACTTTTCTTACGGAAATTAGGTCCTAACTATAACTACCCACTGGCAACTGCCAGTAGGCAATATATATATATATCCTTAATACGAATAACCTCAACCTCAAGTTCACAGGTGAAGTTAGCACGGAAATGGTTTGCTTTTTGGACCTGAAGGTTTTTCCTGCGGACGGAAGACTGTGCACGGCATTGCACAGGAAACCGACCGCAGGAAATTCCGTGCTGCACGCAAGCAGTTGCCATTCTGGGAAAACAATAACTAGCATCCCATATGGCGAATTATTAAGAATAAAAAGGAACTGCATGCGCCCATGTGATTTTCAGGCAGCAGCTAAGGACAGCATGAACAGGTTTGAGGCCCGAGGTTACCGTAAAGAGACTCTAGAGGAGGCCAAGTCGAAAGCTGAAAGGAAACCTAGAAAGGACTTGATAGCTATCTGCGCACCTAGTGTACAGAAAGTCAAAAGAAAAGATACTAAAGCTAATAGTCTGAGGATGATCACAGACTATTCTGGGGATGCCTCGGATATTAGAAGAATTTTTGCCAAAAATTGGCATGTCCTGAGGTCAGACCCAGTAATAGGGAAGGATTTGCCAAAAGCACCCCTATTGACATTTAGGAGAGCAAGATCTCTACGCAGCAGCTTAGTCCAGAGTCAGTGTGGGAATGAGAGTAGAGCACAACCGTTTGGGAAATTGGCGGGGTTTTACCCATGTCTCAAGTGTAGGGCCTGCAGAAATAGCAAAAAAGTGCTGGAGTATGTGGTGCCGGGAATGAGGGAACCGAGGAAAATTAAAAGTCTGATGAATTGTAACACTAGCCACACGGTGTACTGTTTGGTATGTCCGTGTGGCTTACGTTACATTGGAAGTATGATCCATCCAACATAGATAAGGATTTTGGAACACCTCAGGGCCATACAGAACAGGGATTCCACCTACCCAGTGGCGAGGCATTTTGAGATGTTTCATCAGAGCAACAGAGATCTTTTAAGCTTTTTTTGTATGGACCAAGTGCCCATGAATGTGAGAGGGGGCAATAGACAACTGCAATTGCATAGATTAGAATCAAGGTATATTATTGACAATCAAACAAAGAGACCAGGAGGTCTCAATAGTGGCGAAGAAATGGCTGTGCATCTGTAATGGTCTCTGGAAAACTGTGAATCAGGGAGAATAAAGTGTACCGTTATGATGAAGTAAGTGAGATTTTAACAGGAAGCCTAGGCATGGTGGTCTGTCATACATCCTCCACATTAGGTGGAATGAACACAGGAAGGTCTAAGAATAAGCCCATTCAGGGCAAGATTATTGATTGTTTATTATGACCAGTATGTGTAAAATGGAAGAAAAAAATGTCTTTTTAAACACTATTTAAGCCCATTCAGGGGAGTAAGTTACTATGTTGTAAGCATTTTCCTAGTTTGATGGACAACACCAATGTTACACGTTATCAAGTAACCTGTTTAGTAATGGCCGACACCTTTGACTGGAGCAAGTCGAGGTGTCCTTTGTTTATGTTCATCAGTATTGGTGTATTTATACTTGTCTCAAGCCGGCGCCGGCCACTATTGATAAAGGCGGCAGCCGAAACGCGTCTGGTCGTGTAAAAGAACCCAATAAAATTTTGGGAGACAACGTTCCTGTGAGTGCTGGTGCATCTATGGTTGTGCCGTGAGCTGGGGATTGTGTCGATCCGCGGGGTGTCCGTCACCGCGCAACAAAGCACCCGATCGTGAGTGGAAGGGGAGAAAGACGGAGAGTGAGCGTGATATATATATATATATATATATATATATATATATATATCTCGATTGCTTTGCCTTCCTCAACCTCCTTGTGGCAATAAAGAAAGCACGAACTCCTCTGCAATAAGGCGAAATTCTTCTTTATTTCTCACAGGTAACAGTCATAACGCATTTCGGCCGATAAAACGGCCTTGACCACATGCAGAAATACGTTGCAGTGAATTGTCTTATACCACTTCAATGTGTCACTTGACCCCCAATTAACATAAAAGAAAGACTTAAAATCATTGTTAAGTTCGTTGTTGACAAAGCAGCACATTATATTTCTTTGTGACCTAAATAACGCCAGCCGGCAGTATTTTTAATATAAGGGTAAGACTGCACTGAATTAAAACCATATAGTTTGTTACATCCAATAACTGATATGTAAACAATATTGGGCGCATGCATATGTGCAACTGTATGAGTACATAAATACATAAATACTAAAAATATGTATGCATTGATAAATATCAAATAATGTTTAAAACCGGAATAAGAATCATTCAGATGAAATAAAAGAAACCATCCTGAACTGATTTTCTATTTGCATTAATGCACCATCGTATGATCAAAATTGTATTCCGGTTTCCCCATTTAACAAGGCTCATATGTATTTAGCACCATTAGTAATGCCCTATATTATCATTCCTGCAGTCTTACGATTGATATCCCTGCTGTAAACATTCTAATGCATTCTATAAAACACCTAAAGTGACCAATGCATAATAGCTGATAGCTATGTGCAAAAAAGTGCAAAAATAAATTGCTATGTGCTATACAGTACTAATCAACTATATGTGCAAATTTTAGCAATAAATATACATGTCAACACTTCTAAAAAATATTTTTGGGGTTTCGTATTTTAGTAATAAAAATTAATCAACATATGGTAATGTATACAGTATGTCATAAGGCAGCAGTTATCTCCATGTAACCATTGTAGCATACTATCATTACTCAAGACTTATTTAAAAATAGAAAATTATGTTGCCGCTGGACCTGATGTATATGTACTTACCCCTTGGAGACAAGGGGAAAGATTCTAGCTATAGAAAATTGTGGAGGTCCTCTGTGGTATTGAGTCCTGTTGGGGCCTTGCTATCAAACTCCATAATCATGCGTGTTTCTAATTGCCTTAACATGCGCTCTCTGTTGCCACCACGTCGTGGGGCAGGAATTGCGTCTACTACAAAGTATTTCAGACAGATATATATATATATATATATATATCCACATGAAAAACGCTCTAGTCGAGATCCGGGACCCGTGGAGGGTGGTGCATGCACCGGGAGAGCACCCGGTAAACACTGTATCCAAAACTTGCTTCGTAACACGAAATAATGCACTCTCAGGACCCAAATGGATGTCTTCAGTTCAGAAAGTTGATTATGCTTCTACGCTACGCGTTTTGGCAGTTACACCTTGCTCACACGTAAGAAGTTGCAATTCAGTCTTAGTTTTATACAAATGTAAACCACACCACAAGTGAACTTTATAGAGAGAGGTCTTTCAGTACAATACAGGTGAGTTTGCCAGATTGGCGGCAGCCATCTTGAGACATATTTTACAAACATATGTACCGGGGAAATACAGCTGAATGGATGTGATCCTGTGTCTCACGAGCAATGTCACATATCAGTAAAAGTATACAAATTACTGGACACAATGTGGATCATAGAAATGTTTATAAACATGAGGTACATGAAAAAGTCTAATCCACATATCGTACTAGACCTAATTACTCGTGGCCATATTGGAATAGCTAGTGCGGTACGTAGCACCCGTGTGTAGCTAAAATTCACATGCCGTCCTTCCTCGGCGCCCACGTGGTACACCTGTGGACTGCCGCTGAAAACAACAAAGGGGTGTGGTGTAGTGATCAAAAAACGGACCCGTGAATAACAGTGAAAAATTGTGATCAAAAAAGTGGGGATAGACTGTATCGAAATACATATCCGCTATACATGTACACAGTCCAAAAGAAATGTTTAGTAAATCTAAAGCTGTATATACAGATAGGACACCGGGTCAAATACACAATGGTAATGAATAGAGACATCACTATACAGCACAACTCAGTGCCCAGGGGGGAACAAGGGGGCAGAATTCTGAAAAGGGTAAATTTGCCCCTAAAAAAATATATATGTATCTATATATTGCATACTGCTCGTAAGTCGTAATCATCCTTAATGTCCCATTTATAGAGTAGTGGGCCAGTGCCCGATTTATACACAACCTCATAAAGGTTAAAATAATCACCCTAAATTGTAGGTTCATATTTCAACTGTACAGGGACAGTGCCCAAAATGAGTACACAGGGAAGAATAGAGACTGGTACAGGAAAAATTGAAAAACTCAAACCACAGGTGTATGAACTTGACTGACGTGATTCAGCATCGCCATGTGCCTCTGGAAAAAAAATTAGGGAACCCGTGAGAGTGAACTACCAACGTGGTGTGGGCCCCTTCCTTTCCTCCTGCAGTGAAAAAGGGAAAAAGAAATGTGAGTTAAAAACAATTTTCGTGACAAAGTTATATTGCACAATTAAAAAATAAATGTATAACTGTTAGATCCCTAGGAAGCTACAGAGGAATCAGGAGAGCTAAAGAAACATTCAGTCTACACACAAATGTATTCGTAGCTCCTCATCAAGGTTCAAACCCCCCGGGCTTTTGGTCTGGAGATCAATAATGTACATGGATTCACGTTGTCGGAGTTTGAGTGCTCTGTCCCCCCCTCTAATAGGTCTCGGGATATGTTCCATCACAAAATAGCTAAGCAAGGCACTATTGGAAAAATGGTGTTGCTGGAAATGCCGTGCCACCGGATACTGCTGGTCTTTATTAGTTATCGCCCTCATGTGTTCAAGCACACGTTTCTTGGCAGGGTGGATCGTACTGCCAATGTATCTCAATTTACATGGGCATTCCAGACAGTATACAGCAAAGGGGGTACCACAAATGAGGAACTGGGTGATAACTCTCATTTTCCCTCCCCCTCCGGGGAATTCTTTTTTCATATAACTGTTTTTGCAGGCCTTGCAGTGCCCGCAAGGATAAAACCCACTTAATCCTTGATTTTGCATGGTGCTATAGATGGTAATATCACTATGTACCAGTTTGTCCCTGATACTATAGTCTTTCCTGTAGGTGATGCTGGGTTTTTCACTGATCATGGGACCAATGTTGGGGTCACTTTTGAGTATATCCCAATGTTGTGCGAGAATGCGTCTGATGTTATTGGCATTTCTATTGTATGTTAGTATGATCCTGGTGTTATTATCTTGGTCAGTGATATCAGTTTCCTTTTCCTCTCTGGTGTACAGTGTGTCTTTTCTTTGTATTTGCTCCACCTTTTTGATGGCTTTGTTGAGTACCCACTGTGGGTACCCCCGTGGTTTTAACCTCTCAATCATGGTAGACATTTCCTCTTTGAAAGCTGTGTCTGTACTGCAGTTGCGTTTTGCCCTCAGCAGTTCCCCAAATGGTATGCTCCACTTTAAGGGGTCAGGGTGGCTGCTGAGGGCATGAAGCAAGGTGTTGTCTACTGTGTCTTTGCGAAAGAGTTTGGTTTGTATCGTGTCTCCTCTCACTTCAACCACAATGTCTAGGAAGTCCACCGAAGTTTTACTGATGGTACTTGTGAGTGTGATATTCAAGTCATTAACGTTCATTAAACGTATTAAAGAGATGTTATAGTTAAGTGAAAATGACAATTAAAACATACCATTTTAAACAAACAATACCACTGACATTTACCAGTTATAGCTGTTCCAAGTAACTATAAATTATGCCCTAAATTAACTATAGTTTGTGACCCCACCATGCAGCCCGTTTTAATCAGTGATGCCAGTTGAGATGTTACATTGATGTTATTAATGATGCCACAGAACATGTCATGAGTGATGTAATATCAGAGGAAATTAGCAGTGCATGGCGAAGGCACGAGTTATAATTAATTTTGGCTACTTGCTATAGTTCCTTGAGATAACTTTAATTGGTGAATTTCAATGGTTTTGATAGTTTAAAATGCTATATTTTAACTGATATTTTTACCTTCCTATAACATTGCTTTGTTTTTTTCAATGAATTTCTAAGGTATTTTTTGAAGCAAAGAAAGATATTATTACCATACTTAACTATAACACAACTTTAACATATGCTTATTTCAGCAAATTTCTAGGGTTTAATGTAAAATAATTACCATATGTATTGCTAACTCCATGCCGCACAAGGCCTTCGGCTGTGCGCAGTTTGGGGTTGGCTGCAGGCAGCAAATGCCTCGCTGCACACAGCCTAAGTCCGCATGACTAACAACCTGTTTGAGGGAACCCACCGCACACACTCAGTCCTGGCACTCTAGTGGGACACCCATGGGAGTCCATGGCACTCATTGGCTCCTGCAGAAATGCAAAATATATGTATTTTCTTTAAATTTGGGCCCACTCGACCCTCCCCTCATGGTCCAGAGTACCCTTACCCAGCACCCTTATACTTCATTTGTTTTCATTTTCAGGACAAAGAGACCGGGTACCTGTGTCCTGAAATGGCAGTTGTTTCACGTTGCAATCAGCCAGTAACAGGGCAAGCTCCTGTGGGAGCCCTTTCTCCTGTAGAAGGGAGGTGGCCGACAGGCAAAAAAAGTCTTCATGGCCAATTGGATGTCTCTTATTTTTGATTTCACGCGAGCCTCTGGTGAACCCAACCATCCATATATGCAAAGCTTATGAACCTTTATTTCTCCAAAACTACTGAACTGATTTATACCAAAATCACTAAAAAGCACACTTTCTGGACCAACATCTAGCTTTCTGACAAATTTGGTGTAATTCCATTTAGCTATTTTATCAGTAGCACCTTTCAAAAATCCCTAGGGAATTTGCATGAGCAAATTGCATTTTGGGACCCCTTTTTCTCAGCCCCTGCTTAACAGATCACACCAAAACTTTCCAGAAATGAGCTAAGGTGTACGGAGCGCTTTTTGGAAGGTTTTGAGAAGATTAATCAAACAGTGCCAAAGTTATTAGCAAATCAAAAACTGCTTTATCTATTGTAACTAGGTCCTAACTATAACAACCCATTGGTGAGATAGATAGATAGACTTGCATGTTAAATGATGTGCTTTGCATTAACCCTCTATGCTACTTTGAGTCAAAACTGAGGCTAGACAAAACACAGATCTTTCCAGAAAGTACATTACCCTCCAGAGTTATCTTACAATTATTATTCACTCAGATTTACTGGGAACACACAGATCTCTGTAGCAGGTGCCTGAACCCCATAAGATATTTTAAAATACTGTCTTTGCAACCAATTAACCAGAACAGATTTACTGTCAGTTTTCTTTTTTTTCCACTTTCTTTGTGGCGGAGTTAAAAAAATGTACAAGTGGAGGCCCAGATTTTACGTCAGGCTTAAGTCACTTTTCTGGCACAACCCTGATGAAAAATCTATTTTGGAATTTTAAGTACCACACATTGCCCTGCCATGCATTACCACACATCAGGCAGGCAGGTAGGCATTACATGGGTGATGCTAGTGCGTTCCTGTGCATCCATTGAAGTATTTTGACCAGAAAACCATATTTACAAAGACTTGTCAATATAGGTTTGCACCAAACTGGTGAGTCTACCTGAGGCTGGCATAGCAAGAAGAAATATAACCATTTCTCCTTGATATCTCCTCTTTGCATGTATGCTACATACTGCAGCACACATACAAAGAGGAAATAGCCTCATAGGATAGTTTTTGCGTGGCTTGGGGAAAAATAAATACCCAAGGCAGCCCATTACGCTGCCTTGCGTTAAAGTGCATCAAGTAGGTTTTACATGAGTGGTGCATTGGCGTTCCCATGCATCCATCCATATATTTTGTGTGCAAATAATATACACAGTCTTCTAAAGGCAGGCCCACTAACTTTCCTTGGATCAGCTCTCGAGTTCCACTTCCCTGTAAAAGAATTGAGGTTATTCCCTTTTTATGTGAGGCAGCTTTTTCAGCTAGGGCCTGTTAGTGAGTTCAAGTCTTAGAAGTTCCATGATGGCTTTGAGAAAGTCAAAGTGCCTCTGCGCTGTAGCGTGTGAGTCAGAGCAAGCCCAGTATTGGTGTTACAGTATTAAGTCTTATCCGCTTTTGCTAGAGTGGAGGGTCGGAGTGCCCGGTCTCGCATCTGCGGCCCGGTGGTGAGCAGAAGACTGGATGCAGGCGTCCACATACTCCTCTGCCTATGTAGTAAGCCTCCCTGAATCCAGAGGCAGGTTTTGGGTCCTCTTGGATTATTCAATCATTGCTCTTCCTCTGCGAGTAATGGGTTGCATCTCCTTCAAAACTGCACCCTGCTCCAGGGCGACAGCCCTCTCACTTCACCACGGCCCCCTTCCTGGCATACGGAGTTTGTGACAGCGCTCACAGGAAAACAGCCCCTTCAGGTCACAGCATTACACAATGCAACTGCCCTCTTCTCCATACAGCATTGCACCAGGTCGACAGCCCTCAATCATAACCGTAACCCCTACCTGGCATACGGAGGTCATGGACAGCACACAGGTTTTCTGCATTCGCTTTGCGCAATTTGGCCACTAAATTGACATCTCTTTATTTCATCAATTTCACATCAAAGGTCAATGTTCTTTCTTTAATTCTTGGTGCATGAGGTTAGAGTGTGGCTGCCAGGCAGAAGCCACATGAAACCCAAGTGTCAAATTTAATATATATGTGGCTTAGATTCTTATTACTATATTCCAAGAAGGAGTGACTGAGAAGTGATGCAGGATTTACTCACCATCCCAAACACATAACGATAGAAAAACAACAGGAACAAACCTCTTCTGTGCTTAGCCTATCTCTCCATACCAGCCAAAGGGCATCACCCTATGGTAGTAAAAGGGCTCTCACCCACTGGAATTCCCAGTGGCATGCTTCATCATAGACTCTTCGTCCAGATAGCTAGTGTGTCTGGGTGGGCTCAATCTTGGTAGCCAAAGACTACAGCCCCTGCTCCCCTTGATAGCAAGGCCAGATCAATCTGGTTTTATACCAGGTAGGTCGACAGCACATAATTTGAGAACCTTCTTCGCTCTACTTCACTATTTAAACCCCCAGACCCCTGCAGCAGCGGTACTGCTAGATGCAACCAAAGCATTTGATTCCCTCGAGTGGCCCTATCTCTTCGCTATTTTGGCTAGGTTGGGTCTTAGCCCGGCATTTATAGCTCAAATTAGGCTTCTTTACTCTAATCCCACTGCCAGGCTGAGCGTAAATGGTCTCCTATCAGATAACTTCCCTATAACTAGAGGCACTAGACAGGGGTGTCCTCTATCCCCACTCCTCTTTGCCATAGCTATGGAACCCTTAGCTGCTCGAATCCGACAACACCATGCTAATAGAGGGGTGGGATTCTCAACTAGAGGCCTGTCAATCTCGCTTTACATGGATGACATTACACTTTATATAACGGATCCAATAGATAATATACTCCCCATACTCTGCGAAATGACCAGATTTGCCGGACTTTCTGGAATTCAAATAAATTGGTCAAAATCCACAATTTTTCCTCTGACAGACTGCACATCTCCATTCCCACTGGACTATCCACTCAAATGGGCTGACGGCCCGGTTAATTACTTGGGGGTCTGGTTGAGTCGCGATGTGCAGGAACTCTGGGAGATGAACTTCAGACGCATAGTGAGCTGGTTAGAGGGGAAAATTGATACTTGGTCGCGCTTACCCCTCTCCTTAGCAGGAAGAATTGCTATAGCCAAGATAATCATGCTGCCCAAATTGTTATAACTTTTTGTCAACCTTCCTATAATCCTTACTCAATCATTTCTACAAAAACTTAGATCCTTGACGATAAAACTAGTTTGGGCCGGGAAGAAGGCGCGTATTTCTTGGGAACTTCTCACTCTGCCCTTGGGTCAAGGAGGGTTGGGAGCACCAGATATTCCCCTGTATGCCTATTGTGCGCAGGCTCAGTTCCTACATCATTGGGTATTCCCTACCCCATTTCAGCCACATATAGCTGTCGAATTGGACAGATCCACACCTGTACCATTAAATGTAGCAGTCTTCTTCAAATTTAAAAGACCTAGAAATGAAATAGACACTACCGAAATGCTCAGATGGGCCTGGGATGGTTTGCGCGCGAGGGCTAGACACGACCTGTTATTCGCTCCCTCTGTCCCTCTAGCATACAACCCCCAGATACCAGCATTGGCGGATCGTGGTGAGGTCCTGAGAGCTGAAAAGCTGGGCTGGAGGACTTTTGCCGATTTATACCCTGGGGATAATTTTGTCTCCCCCACGGAAAATATAGGAGCTGGCACTTCATACTTTTCCGACCTCCTCTTTAATTACAGGATTAGAGCCACCAGCCGTAGGCTACATTGCTCCATCTTTGCCACTCCGCCTCCATTAACTGCACTAGAGCATGCACTAACGAACACTTCCCAGCGCAAATTAATTACACGATTATACAGTTCTATGCAAGTTGCTTTCCCAATTGCCAGACACAAGTTGTTTGAGGGTTGGAATGAGGAATTACTCACGCCCCTGACAAGAACAATGGAAATTCTGCTGTGGTCAGCCAGAGATGCTCTCCCCGAATTACAGGCTCCGTTTGATTCACTTTAAATTCTTGCATAGATACTAAAGAACGCCCACGCAGCTCCTATATATGGGCCTACGCGAAGCTGCTAGATGTTGGAGATGTAACTCACCACAAGCCCCCTTCTTACACATGGCATGGCATTGCCCTAAGATAGCGCAATACTGGGTGGAGATTTTCGCTTCAGTGAATGCCAAACTAGAAATCAGGCTAGAGCCATCACCACTTCTGGGCATCCTGGGATACACGAAAGATATCCCGGCTGAATCTCGACGCCTACTTGCGATGCTACTTCTGCTGGCGAAGAGACGGGTAGCCATGTCCTGGGGGAGAACGGGGGTTCCAAAAACAAAATCTTGAATTGCTGATGTTGCACATTGTCAGGAACAGCTTAATACATTCTAGGAGCTGATGCCGGCGGCATCCAAACCCCATGATATTTGGGGTCCCTTCCAGGATTGGGTTCGGTCTCAGGTCCCGTTAGATGTTACTGCAATTGAGCCTTAGGGGTACATTAAACTACATTGCATGTGTTGTTTTGAGGAACGGGAGGTCATGCTGAAACCCGTGGCCATGGGGTCTGGCCTTTTGGGATGTTAACACTCTCTGCTGACAATTTTGGTACTCCCCTTTTGATGTCCACTCTGTTGACAAAGTGGTGGTTGACATAATATCTTGCTTTTAATTACATGTGTTTTTAATGCTGTACTGGTTTCTCCCCTATGTTGGGGTTATCGACCCCTTTCCATTGTTTTTTTCCCTTTAATGTTTTCCTTTATTCCCCCTGTTTTTCCTTTCAGCTCTATATTTTCGCCATTGCAGCCTTTGGAAATGCGTGAATATGTATTGGATATGGCGATTGTAATCTGTATGTACCAATAGGCTCTGTATTTTTGCTTTATTTGTTTAATAAAATCTTTAATAAAAAATAAAAAAAACCTTGGTAGCCAAGGAAGCTCTTTGGTTATTGGGTGGGATCCTAGATTTAAAATATTCTAGGGTGTTTTGAGGGTTAATTTTATTTTCAAAGGGCACCCTGACTGAGTTAAAAATAGGTGGGCATGCAATAAGGAAATTAGTATCCTCTGTAACCCTGGGTCAACATGTTTCAGCCATCACACCCCTGCCTCACAGGGCTAGTTTGCTTTCATCAGGACCTCACAAGGATCCTGTTAACATCCTATTTGTTTGCATTGATTTGTGAAACTTCCATTCACCATACTCATACATGCTAAACATTCTGACCCATTTGGTTGATATGTTCGCATTTCTTTAGTAGCGTCCTATTTAGAGCTCCATGAGGGTAAGGAGGCAGGTGGACCTTGTAATCAAACTTTCATCACAGGTCTCTTCCCGACCGTGAACCTATTTGATTCCTCCTTTCCCCACATCCTAGATTCAAATTATACATGGTGCAACATTACAGCCTATTAGAACAAACACAAGAGAGAAATTTGGCTAGGATCACAGAATTTGGTCAAGCTGAGAAGCCGGGATCGATCCCAGATTTTCTGCTTTCACATTATTCATTTCAGCCATTAGATGGATATATCTTTATTTCTCCTGTTTTACATCAAATTTTAATGCTTTGTCTTTAATTCTTGGCAAATTAGATTGAAACTTGGGTGGTGGGCAGATGCCGCAACTGTGCACTTTTCACTTCAACTAAGGACCGCCAGGGGCGGTGCGTCCCTTAGAGCGTGGGGGCGTTGCCCCACTGATATTTTGGCCCCCGTCGCTTCCCAATTAAATGTAATCAAAGACTTGCATTTCATCCTGCTGCCGGCCGTTGGAGTATGGAGGCATGAAGAGGCGGGTACCTTGAGACGGCAGTGCATGCGTGAAGGGGTGGGCTTAACAATATTATTAACAGACACAACACCATCAGTCAGAGGGGCCAAGTGCGCATGTCGTGTCGGACGGCTGCCTCTCTCCGGCCAACCCCACATGCGCACGAGAGGCCGCTCAGAGTCTCTTCCCCTGCTCATACTGGAGCCCAGGGTGACTCATAGCTGCAGCCCCTGGGCTCAGTAATGAGCGTTGAGAGTGTCTGCCCCAGCCAATCCAGGCGCTGCTGTAACAGCAGGAGCAGCGCCTGGATTGGCTGAGAGAGATGCAGCAGTTAGTGGTGCCTCTGGCGCTGTGTGTGTGATGAAGCGCAGGGTGGGAGGAGGCTGTCTCTCTGGCTCTCCCGTTTTCACAAAGAGAGACACAGGCCGCAGCGAAGAGTTCGGTGTTAGAACCGCACCGAATCCACTGTCCATGTGTTCGTGCTTGGTGAGTGCAGGCACGCTGTCTCGTCAAAGAGAGGATTTTGTGTGCTTTCGATTAAAGAAGACTCTATTTTTAAATGTTTCCTGTTCCTCCACCCAGCCTGTGCTCTCATAATTAGCCCTAAAAATTGTTGCCCAGTGCATCTAGATATATAGCATTCAAGTGCATTGCGTGTGTTTAGGATTTTGTGTGTCCGTGGAGCTCGTAATTGTATAGATAACAGGTGCATTCCCAAAACCTGAACTGCCGTGTCTCACTGCGTTGTATATTCATGCCACTGCATTCATACAGTTGCTACGCCTGACTTGTTGTGAAATGCTACTGACCTCTTTAACGGGCCTGATACTGGTGGGCCTCCGATGCATGGTACAAAGAATTAAGTAAAGTTGTTCTTGAAAGTTATTCGCCCTTCCTCCCAGACGCCTTCCCACTTCTTAGCTATAATGTTAAACACCACAGATTTCATGTTATTTTGCTCTACCTAATGTTCACTGCAGAGGGGCGCATCGGGGTTATGATGGGTGAGAACCAGGGGACAGTGTTGCAAAAAAGAACCGGTCCCAGGATGCTTGTTTCTGGTCCAGGGAAGACATGGCTTGGCAGTTCGGGCTGGACTGTTCCCATGAGGCACAGGGTCAGACTGATTTGCATATGGCCATGTCTGAACTGGGGTGGTGGAGTGAGCTAAGGAATGATGATCGATTAAACCCAGATCAGTTGACTGGGGGTGAGTGTTTGATTTGCTCTAACGCTCCGTCCATCATCCCCTTTGGTATCGCTTTGTTTGCCCTAAGTTGGCAGGGTATGCCCAGACGTGGGTCTCTTGTTCACTTTGCCACTGGATTCAAGATAGCCTGGCTGATGAGGGTTTTGAACCCGAAACCGGTCCCAGGATGCTTGTTTCCGGTCCAGGGAAGACATGGCTTGGCAGTTCGGGCTGGACTGTTCCCTGAGGCACAGGGTCAGACTGATTTGCATATGGCCATGTCTGAACTGGGGTGGTGGAGTGAGCTAAGGAATGATGATGGATTAAACCCAGATCAGTTGACTGGGGGTGAGTGTTTGATTTGCTCTAACGCTCCGTCCATCATCCCCTTTGGTATCGCTTTGTTCGCCCTAAGTTGGCAGGGTATGCCCAGACGTGGGTCCCTTGCTCACTTTGCCACTGGATTCATGATAGCCTGGCTGATGAGGGTTTTGAACCCGACACCGGTCCCAGGATGCTTGTTTCTGGTCCAGGGAAGACATGGCTTGGCAGTTCGGGCTGGACTGTTCCCATGAGGCACAGGGTCAGACTGATTTGCATATGGCCATGTCTGAACTGGGGTGGTGGAGTGAGCTAAGGAATGATGATGGATTAAACCCAGATCAGTTGACTGGGGGTGAGTGTTTGATTTGCTCTAACGCTCCGTCCATCATCCCCTTTGGTATCGCAAAAATGAACAGAGCGGAGAAGTGGTGCAGGGCTACAGGGTGATCCAATTAAAAACAGCAGCATTAATCAGGCTTGTAACAAACAATGAACCTGCACTAGGAATGCTGAGCGGTGCTAATCGGCGGTCTTTATTTCTGCCTTTAAAGACTAGTTCTGGGGCTGTCTGTTGTCTTGTTTTGTGTCAGTGAGGCGCTTATCTCATCCGGGTTGACGGCCTCTGTGAAACGCCACAGACTTTCAAGTCCTTTCAGAGCTCTCCTCTAGAGTGCTGGTGTGCCCAGAGCTCACCTGCACTCTCCCTTAGGAGGAGAAACCGTTCCTCAGGGCATTCTCACACTACACCAGCAATAAGGAAAGACCTACCCTAAAAAAGTGTAAAACGCTGTGCCTTTCTAAAATCCCAGCAGCTCATGGCATGGTGTTTTGTAGCATTGATATAGCTCTTCATACTCCGAGGTGGAGTCATATTCATTCTGCATTGATGGTCCGAGCCCGGGACTCCAGGAGTATGGAAAACATAATTCCAAACACAAAGACATAACCTTGTGGCGTGTATTTAAATGAGCTTTAGAACTAGGCTCCTACTGATCAGAATAGTAAAGGTGCTTGCAAGAGTCTCGGTTCAGCTACATCTCTTAGTGCATGAGCACTGTTGTCTGGGTCTGCATCCACTGTCCAGATCCTCCTCTCTGGATGACTAGGTTCATTTTGCATTCTGATTTTCAAATAGCTGTCCTGCCGCCCTTCATTTTTTTTTGTCATGCTTCAACTTCGAGTTATGCAAAATCCAAAGCAATCTACTTTGTCTGGCAAGTGTGTGCACATTTCTCATTCTTAATGTACTTTCGATGTGGCGGCTGGAGGAACGATTGCAGGTGCGGCCACATGGGAGCTATCCACATGCCAACTAACAAACTTAAAGATGTAAGGCAAGGTTATGGTTTTCATTAGGTCAGAACACTTCATTCGGTGAGTCCTCTGAACTGTAACAGTAAATTTAACTCATCTGGTGCCTGCATTTAATGAAACAAAAACTACTGATCATTGTGTTTAGATGTCAGAGGCTTCAGATCTATCTACTATCTTTTGGATGAGCTTTGGCAAGTAGAACATACTGTGAGAAGTTGGCCTGGTATATGCTGTCCACTAATTGAAGTGGGCACCTTGCACCAGTCCAAATGACCCTTATGATGTATGAGGTCAACGATAACCTTTAGAAAGCTATCCTAGTGGTAGCTGTGGAGAGCAGCCTTTATGCTTAATCTTGAAGGAATGTAAAGCAGCTTTTTTTATCAGAATATCACCTCCTATATTGACTAAATGAAAGGAGAACCACACAGTAGTTATATAAAAATATGTATTTATTAATATAACACTCTCTACTATCCTCTACACGAGGATAAAACACAAAGCACACAATACAAGATCAATAGAACAGTTGTAAGTAGCACAATACACAGTGGGCTCCAGGGTGAGACCAAACCATTTACTAAAATAGTGGAATAACAGTCACGACTGAGATCAAGACAAGGTCTGGAGCACGTAGAATCATTGGGACCCCAAGGAACCACCCAAGGTGAGTAGATAGGGACCCCACGGAGGACGGGTGCAGTGTGCGAACACGACCGCGGGCTCCGTACAATTCTATGGGGAAGTCGCGGTTACACTTTTAAAGTTTAAGGACCCTTCTAGGAGGACTTAGAGGGAACCCTTTGGAACTTAAGAGTTTGAAGAGCCACCCCACAAGTGGATACTGTAGTTCCCGAGTTACCTATCCCAGAGGAGCCGGGTGCATAGGTCTGGAGTGGCGTCGGAAACTGCTGTCGTTCTCAATGGAGGGCTGTGAAGAAGTACTGCTGCCGAGAAGTTGAAAAGGGTCTGGTGGAATCCAAGCCTGGATTCGGGAAAGAAGGCACCTGAAAGCAGAGGAGACAGAGTCTGGGTCACTTCAGAGTGACCGGGGGCTCGGTAGACGAAGGCCCACCGAGGTTGGTTGCTTCAGGTGCGAAGAAGGGATGCTTGACTCTGCAGCCACGAGGACCAGGAGATGTCGAGGACAACCAGGAGCTGGAGGTGAGCTGTCCTGCGAAGAATGCCGAGTGCTGAGGGGTCGGTGTCCGGCAGGAGCACCAACAAGCCTTGGCAAAAGCAACCCACGAAGGAAGGTCAAACAGGTTACGGTGTGGACCAGCAAGGTCCAGGGGACTCACCAAGCAATGGGGAGTCAGGGCACATCTGGAGAAACCAGGAAAGCCCAACAGGAATCAAGATGACCCTCAGAGAGACCCACAGGCCGAAAGACCAGGAGTCGCGAGGGGACATCGGACAAGATTGCAAAGTACCAGCCCCCGGAGCACTCGGTGTGAGGAGGCCAGAGTTTTTTGGTGCAAATACTACTCAGGGTCAGGACTACATGGAGTCCAATGCACAAGCTCGTAAATTGCCAACAAGCATATGCAACTGCAAATGATTGCGGTGCACAGGGGTTCGGGTTATGCAGTCCCCACAAGGGATACTCGCCTCAAACTTGCTGAGAGGGCAGATCGACCTCGAGGACCTTCAAAAATCTACCTCCTGTGTTGCTGAAATCTTCAGAGTCTGCAGGAGCTCAGGAGAAGCAGACTGGTCAGTTGCGTTAAGGTGCCTGCTAGGGCAGGGGAGTGACTCCTTCACTCCAAGGGAGATTCTTCAGTTATCCTTAGTGCACCACAGGTCCTGCATGGAGCCTGTATGGAGAAAGGGCACAGACAAAGATTTGGACGGAGAGGGAGACGAAGTCGTGCCCAGTCAAAGTCCAGCAAAGTCCAGAGTGTCCAGACGGTCGAAGGTCAGTGGTTTCTTCTTGTAGAATCTTGGCCACATAAAATCTAAAGTCTTACAGCCAGGTAAGCCCTTTTGTACCCACGGGAGAGGGTTGGACAGATTCGGGGGACCCTCCTAGGGGAGGGTCAGGACAGAGGGGTGGTTACACCCATGTCCTTTGTCCAGTTTCGCGCCAGAGCAGGAGCCAATGGCTCCCAGAACTGGTTTGAGCTGGACTATGCACAGGGACACCAAATGTGCCCCGGGTGCAGACTTTCAGGCACTCTCAGAGTGCACTCACCCAGCCCCAATATGCCAAATCCTGTCTGGGAGGTGGTCACACCTCCCTGTGACAGGATGCCTATTGTGCTGCCTTCCCCTGCTCGAGCTTGGCTCAGCAGCAGGAGGGCAGAAGTGTGTCTCTGGTCAGCAGCATCCATTTTGTGCTGACCGGGTCGAGAAGGCTGGCACCGGATTGACCAATGACCCACGAAGCTCACTTCAGAAGGGTGGAATCATACCTCCCACACCGGTTACCGGTGTGGAGGTATGATTCCAAGGTGTTTGATACCAAACACGATATGTTTCTATGCAGCCATTTTCGAGATAGCATTTACCGTGAGGTTATAATGCACCTCTACCTATATGTCCGGCTGAGTCACAGACAACCCGGGGGAATGGTCTCCGAAGGCTGCAGAGAGGCTCTGCTCATGCAGGTGCACCCTCTCACTAAAAACCCAGCACCCTGCCTTCAGGATTGAAAAGGCCTGCTATAGGGGAGGCTTATAAGTTTTAAGTGTAGTGACCTATAGATATAGTGAACCTATATCTAAAGTAAGTGGTGCAAGCACCAACTTACACAGGCTGCTGTAGCAGACCTGGAGTTCCATTTTGCATGGCCTCTCATGGGTGGCATAATACATGCTTCAGCCCATGGGAGGCCTCTGGGGTACCTTTGCCCTGGGTACATGGGTACCATATACTAGGGACTTATAAGGGTACCCCAGTATCCAATCTGGAGTGTACCAAAGTACATGGGTGACAATTTAGAGGAGAAAGCAGATAGACTGGGGTCCTGTTTAGCAGGATCCCAGTCAGACTAGTCAAAAACAGTGCAACATCATGCAAAAAGTGGGGGTAGCCATGAGAAGCAGATCCTACTTTCCTACACATACCTTTACACTTATCTAACACAGTGACCTTTGAACTGCCATCAAAGAGCTGCATTGTACAGGTTAGAAAGTTATGTGTTTTTTCCAAGTCTTTCATTATCCTAATTTTGCCGAAAAGGGTTTGTTTGGGTAGGAATCAATTCTAATTAGCAAAGCTAACACTAACCACTGTGTTACGTTCTGGATCCTGAGGTTGCTCTTCTCCATACCAAGCACTCTTAAAAATGCCTACCAGTATGGATGACATGAATCCTACAGCTCGTAGTCCCCTTTGTCTTATGTAATATTTTCTATACACTGATTTACACTTGTATGATTCATTGTTATCGCAAAGTCTGTTATGAAGTTCTATGGTTTTACTGAATAAGCAGCTACCTACATCATCATATAAAATATTGTTATTGATGTCATACCTACACTTTCATAGTTGCTTATTTACCCTTCTTGCTTCCTCAAATTTGCTTGAAAATGCACCATTTGCCTACTCCTGTTTCAAAATTTTATCGGGGGAGAAGCCCCACAAATTACCCTTACAGCGGTCGGGCTCCCTAGCTACGCTCGCCCTCCACAGGGCACTCATACAGAACTTTTACGCCTCACCACTTTCAAATGTCACCAGCCACCACTGAGGACCACCTTGCATAATCCTGCTTGCTCCTTCATGACCCAGATATTCCAGTTTTGTGCAGAAGTATCTAAATCTGTCACCCCACAACAAAAAATGATTTCCAAACATTTGAAATTGTGTGCTTTATTTACCAGTTCCAATCACTAAATGTTGAAGAGCTGTTTTCCTTGAAAGGAAGACAAGTTGCATTTTTGTAACTGGAAATTAGAGAGCGCTGGATATGGCTGTGATACATTTTTCCAAGTTGTTACCCTGCCGAGGTATGGGTGGTTTTGGTTTTTGCCCTTCTCACACCTACTTACTAAAGCAATGTTGCAAAGTTTGCAGTGTACTGTATTAAAACACAATAACACAGGTTAGCTTTGTTGTTATGATGCTCTTAGGTTTGGGAGACTGATGTAATTCAGAGTTATGCTGTCTATGAAATGTAAGATCATGTGTGCTTACCTAGGACTGGCCCTTTCAGGATGAGGTTACAGTAAACAAACAGGTGAGTCCACAGGTCAGTGTTACTGTAAACAAGTAGGCCGTCTGTGGGGCACCATGTTGGCAGTGTAACATGTCTAGAATATGCGGAGGTCTTATTAGCAAGCATAGTCTAGTGCAGATTCTGATTACCTGCAATAGTTTGGGTGTCTCTCACTGTACCTACATCTCCACACTTGGGTTGTTTTTCTATGCAAACTAGTAATATTTCCTTCGGAAGGCCAATATGTTCTTGAAAGTATTAGTTGGGACTGGGATTGCATGTGCCTTTTTCTTGTGAGTTACCTTTGTCACCATTTCCTTTTCATCCTTGGATACTGTGCAGTTTACACTTATTTTGATGTGGAGCTGATACCTTTTTCTTTGTAATTTATAGTCCATTCTTTGTGTGGCATTCCGGTGGTACGGATTCCAGGATGAGCTGTCAGGATGAGCTGGTAAATGTGAGGGTTGTCGAGATATAGCTATACCAACAATAAGAACATGAGCGATATCTACTACTAAATGCGGAGGTTACATTTTGGGGGCAATGTGTAATTTGTAAAAACATAAAAACATAAATGTGGAGCCCAAAACTTTTTTTGCTGAATGGCAATGTTGCAATAACCTTTTTCTTTCACTACCCTAAAATTGCTTATTCTTACAGGTTTTTTTTCCATCCCCTTTTTTGCATTCATCGTTGTTTTCTTCTCTCTCTCCTTTCTTCCCTTTCTGTCTTTCTCTCTTGCTTTGGGTCATGGTCTGCTGGCGAAAAATGAGCCCCAATCTCTTAAAATGAGTGCAGGAGGGTAAGGCTGAGTAAGAATACTTCGCATAGGAGAGTGGTCTCACCTCTGGAGAGTGCAGGCAGCTAAAGCTATCACATCTACATGGAAATGTGCTTCATATGGAATATTATGCCTGGTTGAGTAGGCTCACGGTAGAGTTAGTTTGTTCAATCCTTGGGTAAAGGAAGCTTTACACTGACAAAAGGCAACATTGTTTTATGTGTAGCTTACAGAAGTGTGAATCTTCTGCTTAAATCAGGAGGGTTTGCATGTGTACTTGAATTGCACTCAAATGTACTCATGGTAAACTTTCTAAACATATATGTGAGGGCTTAAGATCTGATCTCACTTCTTGTGATGCCACTACCTGTAAAGTCATGGCTTGTGATGCCACTTCCTATGATGTCAATTCCTGTGATTTGTATTTGTATTTGTGAGATTTATAGAGCGCGACAGCTGCCCCGGCCAGGAGGCGTCCCGGCGCTAAACAGCAAATAGGAGACAACAGCGCAAAGGAGAAGCCAAGAGACTTACACAGTGGGAAATAGAAAAGTTTTAATAGCCTTCCTAAATTCGAAGAGATTACTGAGACCACGAATATAGAGAGGCAGTGAGTTCCAAAGGATAGCTGCTCTGTACCGGAAGGAACGACCTCCAGCCCGGGTCCTCCTGACCCGAGGGACCACTAGTAAATGTTGGCCCATAGAGCGAAGCTGACGGGAGGGGACATAAAAGGATAACAGATCCGTCAAAATGTTGGGGGAGGAGGCCTTCAAAATTTTAAAAGCTAAACAGAGAGCCTTAAACTCAATCCGTTGAGCTACAGGCAGCCAGTGGAGGCGGCGGATTGTATTAGCCACCGAGCAGGCTTTACACAGACCCAGAAGAGATCTTGCTGCAGCATTCTGTACTCTCTGTAACCTGAGTACTTCAGCCTTGTTGGCCCCCAGATACAGAGAGTTCGCATAGTCAAGCCTCGATATAATCAAGGCCTGAATAATAATCTGTCTGGTCGGGGCATCAAAGAAGCCCAAAATAGGTTTGAGACCGCGCAACAAACCAAAACAGGTACCCGCCACCTTCTTTGTTTGGGTCTGGAAATTGAGAGAGGCGTCCATCCAAACCCCCAAGTTCTTCACCGCCTGTTTAGGAGAAGGGGGGGTGCCTAAATTCATAGGCCACCAGTACTCATTCCATAACCCGTGATCCCTACCCACCAGCAACACCTCTGACTTACTAGCATTCAGCTGGAGGCAGTTAGCTGTCATCCACCCGGCAACTGCAGCAAGATCGCCTCGAAACTTCGAGGCGTCGTGCTTAGAGTTGCTCGAGAGGGCTACCACCAGCTGCATGTCATTGGCATAGGAGACCACAGTCAATCCTCTGCTCTTGGCTAAAACAGCCAAAGGTTGTACATACAAATTAAAGAGCAGAGGGCTCAATGAAGAGCCCTGTGGTACCCCATGCTTGATGGGAAAGGTGGGCGAGGTAAAAGGGGGAGCAATCACCTGAAAAGTCCTGTCGGACAGAAATGATGCCAGCCATTTCAAAGCAAGGCCACCAATGCCAGCCTCTTGCAGACGGCGCAACAGGACAGCATGGGACACAGTGTTGAATGCGGCACTAAGATCCAGAAGGATCAGTGCCGATGTCTGTCCTGCGTCCATAGCTGCCCAGAGATGTTTCGTCACCGCCAGGAGCGCCGACTCAGTGCTATGTCCAGGGCGAAAGCCGTTTTGCGAGGGATCAAGAATATCGTTGGTAGTCAGATGGTCTGAAAGGATAGAATTAATATATGCCTCTGTGATCTTAGCAGGCCATGAGAGTAATGAAATTGGCCTAAAATTTTCTGGCTTTTTAGGGTCCAATGAGGATTTTTTGAGCATCGGTATCACCCTAGCCTGTTTCCATGCTGTAGGCACCACAGCTTGGCTAAGCGATTTATTAATCACTTGACCCAGGAGAGGAGATATAACAGGTAAAATTTTCCTAAAGTGGTCAGGTTTCAGTGGGTCGGCCGGTGAACCCGATTTAATTTTAACACAGAGGGCAAGTAAACGGTCCGACTGAATCTGAGGAAAAGCCTCTAAAGTGGAGATCGTATCCTTGTTCGGTAGGGCAGGCCAGTCGGTTTGGGTCGCAGGAAAATTTTTATGAATATCTTCTACCTTTTTGAGAAAAAATAAGGCAAGCTCCTCGCATTGTTTGTCCGAGGAGATCAGTGGGCCAGCGGGCCCCCTCGGATTTTTAAGACCTGAAACAATAGAAAAAATGCTCTTTGCGGGGTTAGTGCTGTTACTGATTTCTTTAGCATAAAAAGCAGCTCGCTCTGTATGGATAGCCTTATGATAAATCTTTACAGCATCCCGATAGAGAACTTTAGATAACGGGTCAAAGTCCCTTCTCCAAAATCTTTCATGTGTTTTTGCAAGTTTTCCGCAGCGCAGCTAATTTATCATTATACCATGGGTTAGATTTGGAAGTGCGGTTCAGGGACCATTTAGCTGGAATCAACTTATCCAGCGGTTGGTTGATCCACTCTGAAAAGGCCGAATTAGCCTTATCAGGATCCATTGATAACACCGGAACTGTAGCGGAGAGATGGGCTTGAAATTGATCCCAATTTAATTTGTGCCACAGGCGCTTAAGGGACAGAGGGTTATTTATTTTGCGCGCAGGTGCAGTATCCTGAATAGACAAAGAAATTAAAAAGTGGTCAGACCAACCCACAGGAACCGGCGGTTGGACCGTGAGGGACGAAATGTTAGTGAAAACAGGGTCAAGCAGTTGACCAGCCAAGTGTGTGGGGCCGGCGACACGCTGGACAAGCTGGCAAGCCGCCAAATCCACCACTAGATTGGCCACCTCCATTTCACGTAGGTTATCGAAATGAAGGTTTAAGTCACCTAAGACTGTAAAATTGGGGGTGTTAACCGCCAAAGTGCTAACGGTTTCAACAAGGGCTTCCCTGAAAACCTTAGATGGACCCGGGGGACGATATACCAATAGACCAGACAAGGTATAATAGGGATTAAAAGCAATTTTAAAACAAGCACATTCGCAGTCCACAATGGACTGTTTAATAAAGGTACAGGGATAACCGGTTTTAACAATAACCGCAATGCCCCCACCTCTCGTTTCTCTGTTCAAGGTGTAAATAACATAACCCTCCGGGAGTGCCAATCCCGTGATTGCCACTGAGTACTCAGAGAGCCAGGTCTCAGTCAAAAACAGGGTATCTGGCGATTCAGTTTCCAAAAGGTCATAAACGTCAACCCAATGTTTGGCCAGAGAGCGACAGTTAAGAAGCAAAATAGTCGTACTTTTGCCTAAAGGAAGGGGACTGGCATGTGGGGCTACAGGGATAATTGATGTAAAGCCACAGCCTCGACAGCTAAAAGGACCCTCTAAACCACTAAGACCGTGCACCTGACACCCGACAGACAACGTCCTAAGTGCCAACAGCTCATTCCGAGCATAAGTATGTTGTGATTGGATAGAATTGGCAGCATGTCTTGCGTCTGACGACGGCCTGGCGCGGACGGGCGCAGACGGGCTTGCCTTTGGCGCGCCAGCGGCGCGCCAGCGGCGCGTCCGCTGCGCGGCCGGGCTGACGTGCTTTAAATATGCCCCCGGTAGCGGAAATAGAGAGAGGAGGGCGGAGCCACGTCCCTCCACACGAACAGCACAAGCTGCGGTGGACCGAGGACTGGCTAAGTGCAAATACGCAAAGAAGTAAGCAAAATTTAAAAACACATAGGTTTTTTAAAAAGTATCCTCCACACCATGTAATCGCTGGCCACGTGTGATGTCATGCGCGGTGATATAATTCGCAGTGATGTCACTTGCATACTGTCTAACTATGTTAGTCCCCCACTTCTTTTTTAGGACTTGTGCCCGGGCTCCAACAGAAAGAAATATGTATCAATGGTTGGAAAGCAGAAATATGTAGACTCTAGTGAAATGTGCATTATGCCACTGTTATTAGCATAATTTCGGTAATTGTGCTTTACTTTTGTCACATTAAATTACCGAAATCATGCATTTACACTACATTGCATAAATTTACAATGAAATTACTGAGGACAGTAAAAATGTACTACAAACTCATGGGAACTACATGAAAGAAAGAGCGCAAGCAGCTGTTGTTTGCAGTGTTTTTTTGCATTATTATCTCAGTGCGAAATGCATCCTTTTGTCCAAA
Organism: Calotriton arnoldi; assembly: GCA_963921515.1. Lineage (NCBI taxonomy): Eukaryota > Metazoa > Chordata > Amphibia > Caudata > Salamandridae > Calotriton > Calotriton arnoldi. Next base: position 188,965 of record CAWUFW010010111.1, read on the forward strand.
GTGGATGAAAGGACGCATTTCGCACTAAAATACAGCACAAAAAGATAGTTTTGCATTCCAGGTCATTTTATGTCATTTTATGTCATTTTGCTTAAAATGTAAGTAACATTGCAAACCCAAATTACGTTTGGACACCCTTGAAATGTTAGTAAGTGTTACCAAAGGAACAAGTGCGATGATCATATTTCATTGTTATGTTATGTTAAAAGTTCTTGTATAGCGCACGTACACCATGCGGTTTCATGGCGCTGAAGAGGCAGAAAGAAGGTTGCAGAAAACTGAGGTTAGATGTTAAATGATTGAACAAACAGACGGGTCTTCAGCATTTTTCTGAACTGTGCGTAGGTAGGGGTCAGTCTAATCTCCACGGGGAGAGAGTTCCAAAACTGGGGACCTAGGACAGCAAATCTAAGGCCTCCGAGCTTTTTGCGTTTAAAAGAAGGAATGGTCAACAAATTTTGATGAGAAGAACGCAGATCCCGGGATGGGATATATCTTGAAATCATAGACGAGATAAAAGCAGGGCTGCAACCATGAAGAGCTTTAAAAATGGGGCAACCCAGCTTGAAAGCACACCTTTTGGCCACGGGAAGCCAGTGTAAATTTTTCATTATGGGAGTCACATGCTGCCATTTGGATTGATGAAAAATGAGTCTGGCAGCTTGGTTTTGAACCAACTGAAGACGTCTTAGTTGATAAGAAGGAATGCCACAGTATAAAGAGTTGGCATAGTCCAAACGGGAGATCACCAGGGCTAAGATGACCAAGGTCAGGGCTTCCCTGGACAAAAATCTGCTGATCTTCCTTATTCTCCATAATTGGAAGAAACTTGCGGGAACTACTGAGCTTATTTGGGCATTCATTGATAGATCGCTAGAAATCACGATGCCTAAGCTTTTGGCAGAGTCCGCAGGCTTCGGGGGGTTACCTAGAGAAGATGGCCAAAAATTGGAATGCCATGGATTGGAGGGGCCAGCTGTGAGAATCAGCTCAGTTTTATCGGGATTCAACTTGAGTTGGTTGAAATTCATCCAATCACTAATAAAGATCATAGTAGATTGAAAGTGGGTAACAGACGATAATGACGAATCGATTTCGAACACCAATTGGAGGTCGTCCGCATAGTTGAATGTCCCAACCCTTTTTTCTCTTAAGGATCGAATTAGAGGGAGAAGATACAGATTAAAAAGAAGGGGGGAGAGAGAGGAGCCCTGGGGAACCCCACAGGTTAGTTCCCTCTTGTTGGACGAAAAATTAGCCAACCAAACTGCTTGACAGCGGTTACTAAGGAAAGAGGAGAGCCATTTCAACGCCAGACCCTGGATCCCGGCACTTCCGGCACTGTCCACCAAGATATTGTGGTCGACCGTGTCAAAGGCTGCTGACAAATCCAGGAGAACCAGGGCCTGGGGGATGCCGTTATCGGCTCCTCTTCTTAGTTCATCCATAACAGTGAGTATGACTGATTCAGTGGAATGGACAGGTCTAAATCCTGCCTGATGAGAGTCCAAAATCTGGTGATGTTCAATAAATGAACTAAGACAGTTGCCTACATATGCCTCGAGGACTTTGCCTAAATAGGGCAAAAGGGAAATGGGGCGGTAATTACTTAAAACTGACGGGTCTGCACCCGGTTTCTTCAAAATAGGGACGATTTCCGCACTTTTTAAAATGTCAGGGACAACACCGTATTTAAGTGAGTTGTTAAGGAACGAAAGAGGGGGGTCAGGACAAATAGAGAAAGCTTCTCGAAAAATATAAGGGGGCAACAGTCAGTGGGGGAGCCAGAATCCACCTTTTTAAGTAAATCAAGAAAGGTCTCCTTCGAGATCAAAGGAATTTGATCCAACTGATGTTCATTCTGACAGATGTTTGAGTCAGATAGAGGGAAACTAGATGAGGGAATGCTGGCTTTAATTACTGCGATTTTCTCAAGAAAAATTTCATTGAACTTGAGAATTTAGGCTATTGAAACCTTCCACAGTGATCTTACAGCTGAACTGTAAAAAATACAACTACAAGGTCCACAATGCAACAAGAGACTTGAAAGAATAAAATGTTATTAAACCAAGGTATATTCTTGATACAAATTGATGTTGGTATTTTGGAGTGTAATAACAGCACACTATCATGAATTACAATTGAAACGTAATTTGATGTGGTGTTTATCCTCTCTGCGTTTAATTGTACTCACACTCATGGATAAATGGATAATTCATGCATAATAGAAATTAAAGTTTAAAACACAGATTTCATGGAGGGCATTATACAATTGCAACTAACCTAAATATTAAAAGAATTCCAAAATCACTATGTTACAAAAAATATTTTATTTTCACATATTTTCGTATAATAAAGTCCAACTTTCAAATACATCTTCTTATGCATCCAATACAGTGTTAGTCCAAGGCAAGGAGGAAAAAACGTATCACAATCCAATTAAAAGCATGCAAATTCAATGTCCCACCAGGCAGCCTTCAAAATGTAGGGCCTTATTTACAATCCCCTTGCGCCACTGGTGCGTCACTTTTAATATGGGAAAAAGTGAGGTACCAGCGGCGCAAGGGGCTTGTAAATGAGCCCCGTAATGTTTACAGCCGACACATGTTTCGCAGGTGTACCCGCTTCATCAGGGTCGCAATTCTAAAGTAGACCCCTTATTTCTTATTCTCAAATGTTCAAAAGTGACAAGGAGTCTCTCTCTTAAATAAATAGTATCCCAGTCTTTGATGTACCTGTGTTTACTATAACCTCCTCACTGTTTTACAGTGCTCACTTATGGTGAAGGGGAACAGAGCTACACTTTGAAATCTTGGCCGGAGGAGAACTGACCGGACATCAGCTAGACCTGGGGAAACCTACATAAACATCGGGAAGTATTTACCCATGTTGCTCTTTTATAGGTGTCCATGCCTTTTATGTAGTGATAGATTTAACAAGGGAATCCCCCAGTATTTTGATATACAAATGTGAGGTCCATGCTTTAATTACTTCACATCTGGACTATACCAGTTTTTCATAACTTGGCCTTCCTTCCTTTCACATAAGCAGGCTTCAAGTCGTTCAGAATGCTGCTGCACCAGTGATATTTGTGGTGATGTGAATGACGGATGCTATACATGAAGTATGCGGGGTACAGAGGCCTACGGGGGAACATTCAAGGAACACACACAACACGTTCTGCTGTCTCCGTGCCGTCCACGACGAGCGCTGACATCACCTTTATTTTATACTCCATGGCCCGCGCCCGGCCCAGGAAGGTGCAAATAGATACAATGTCGGGATCGGGCCGGATGGCTCACTACATCTCTCCCAACCAAACATTTGTTAACACCTTCGCCGCGATCGGAATTTCGCTCAGGTGCTGGACATTCCGATCGCGGGCGTGGTCGTGACGAGCTCAGCTCGTCATGCGCACACGCCCGCCGCACAGCATGACGAGCTGAGCTCGTCATGAGCATCGAAGGGGTTAAAGAAATCAAATAAAATACTAACACAATAACATAAAATAATAACTGTCTTTGAGTGTCCATCCTTGCTGGTTTGTTTCTCAACACAGAAAGTCTTTCAGTTTTTTACTTGGCTGAGGATTGTCCCTAAGTCTGTAGGGATACCCCCTCTGAGATGGTCTTGTTTCTGCTCTCCTTGACGTGTCCAGTTCCGGTCGCTCTCTCTCTTCTTCTCTTTCCACATCCATTGCTCATTCTTCCATTCCTGGAGACCCATCCTCCACTGTCTCATTCATATTGCTCTGTGAGGTCCCTTGCTCTACTTCTTTGCTGCTCGTTTTGGTGGGGAATACGAGTTTTGAGAACCATGACACATTTCTTGCTAGCCTTCTCTCCCCTCTCTGAACAGTTACCATTGTTCCCTGCACATCAATAACCTCCCAGGGTTCCTTTTCAAACGGGGTTCTAAATGTCCATCCTGGATGTCTGTATTTTACCACCACTCTGTCTCCTCTGCGGAGTTCCACCACTTTGGCCCTTCTCCTCTGACTGGCTTGTTCATTGTTTTTTTTTCTCTTGGATTGTGCTGCCGCACTGTCCAGATCACCAGGGGTCCAGTGCTCGCTCACCGGCATGATGTCTCATATTGTTCTTCTCATAATTAGGTCACTGGGAGAGCATCCCGTCATGCTGTGAGGCGTTTGCCTGTATGCCCTCATAAATCGGTGTATACACTCCTCCAGCTCTTCTCGTTGGTCCACCCCGATTCTCAGTGCCTTGTTAATGGTGCGCATAAACCTCTCCTCCTCGCCATTGGCTTGAGGCCATTGTGGAGTCACCTTCCATTGATGGATGTTGTACCGTTCCAAATACTCTCTGTACTCTTGTCCGTGGAAGGGCGGCCCATTATCGGTCCGTATTTCTTCCAGTATTCCAAGGAAAGCAAATGTTTTCTCCATTACTGGTTTTATTGTTTCAAATGCTGTAGATCTCACATCTTCAATGACTGGAAAATTGGAATAGCTGTCCACCATGACCACTGTCGACCTTCCGTCAGGGAAACTTCCAAAATCCATACTTATTGCTGTCCACGGCTTGGTGCTGGGTGGTTCCGTGATCACAGGTGGTGCAGGTGCCCCTCCGCCTGTGATTATGCATGCTTGACAACTCCTCACTTTCTCTTCGACCATGCGGTCTACTCCATGGAACCACACTTTCGTTCTCAGACGGCTTTTGGTTTTTTCTACTCCCTGATGACCCTGGTGTGCTAGATCTACCATCCTCTTCCACAGACTCATTGGCATTACTATTTTCGTGACTCTGAGAGCCAATCCCTCACTGCTCTCACTAAGCTCCTCCCGGCACCTCCACACACCCATCCGGGCTTCCTTCTCTTCCTCCGTCAGCCCGCTCACGCCATCCAGGAAATTCCTCCATTGGTGGTTGTGCAGTGCCTCTTTGACGGCTGATAGACACGCATCTCCTCTCTTTGCCACCACAATGTCTTCCAGTGACAATGCACGAGGGCACTCGGCCTCTGTGATTTGCTTGACAAAGGATTCGGCACCGCTATCGAACTCTCACTGATGATCCGGATCCGCTGCCAAGGGGTGACAAGATAAGTAATCCGCTGGATTGTTGACTCCTGGCCTGTATACTACATAAAAGTTGTAATGTTGGAGCTGTACGGCCCATATTTCAATGCGGGGTGGTCCGATTCTTGCAGTCCCTCCAAACAGTGGTACCAAAGGCTTGTGGTCCGTTACCACTTTGAACTTGTGTCCACAGAGGTAGATGTCGGAATGCTGACATGCCCATCGGATAGCCAACGCCTCTCTCTTGATTTGTGCACACCTTGCCTCCACCACCGTTAGCGCTCTGCTGGCATACGCTATGGGCACCCACTCCTCACTGGTGTCCTGCTGAAGGAGTACCGCCCCTAGGCCAACCGGGCTGGCGTCCACAACCAGTTCCGTGGGGTTCCCTGGTTTAAAGTAGGATACGGTTGCCCCCCGTAACAGCGCTCCTTTGACATCCTGAAATGCCCTTGTGGCCTCACAGGTCCATTGCCATTTCACATCTTTCTTGGTGAGCACTCTCAGTGGCTCTGAGGTGGTTGCCAAGTGGGGAATAAAACAGCTGCAATAGTTCGCCATACCCAGAAAACTTCAAATTTCCCTCTGGTTCTGTGATATGGTTGTCGCTCGAATAGCTTCTACTTTTGCCGGATCTACTTGTAGTCCCTCCTTGGAGAATTTGTACCCGAAGAACTCAACTTTGTTTGTATAGAACGCACACTTCTCCTTGTGCAATGTTAACCGTTGGTCTACTAGCCTTTGCAGTGTCGCTCTCAGTCATTCGTGGTGTTCTTGCAGGGATTTTGAAAATATCAGCACGTCATCGCTGACATTTATGACTCCCACCAGCCCCGACAAGGCCTCGCGGATGGCGCCCTGAAAGACTTCGGCCACCGATGATACCCCGAAGCTGAGTCGCTTGAATCTCCGCAATCCGACGTGTGTGGAGACCATGGTGATGTAGCGACTAGCTTCGTTGAGTAGCAGCTGGTGGTATCCTGAGTTAAGATCCACTTTCGAGAACCACTTTGCCCCATTAATGTCAGCCACAATCTCATCTATCGTAGGAGTTATGTGCCTTTCTCTCCTTATGGCCTTGTTCGGCAGGCGCATGTCCTTGCACAGGCGTATGGCACCCGGTTGTTTGGGCTTCGGTGTGATAACTAATGGTGACACCCACAGGGTAGGCCCTGACACCTTCACAATCACCCCAGCCTTTTCTAGCTTTTCCAGCTCCGCTTCGACCAGCAGCCTCAGATGGAACGGTACTCTTCTGTAGCACAAGGCCACTGGCTTGATTGTTTTGTCAATGTGTAAATTGACCTTTACGCCCTTCAGGCAACCCAGCCATTTGAACAGCCCTGGGAACTCAGTCATAATTTCTTCTGCGTGTGACTGGTGTATCTGTCGGGCGAACATGACTAAGCCAAGATTTTCCGCTGAATGGCAGCCCAGTAGGGTTCCCGCGCTGTACCACGTTACGTGAAATCTCGTTGTTGCGGAAACCCCCCCATGGGTTACCTCCACTCCAATCACGCCTTGCAGTGGAATGGGTGTGTCTCCCCCATACGTAAAGATTCTCGCTTTCGTGCTGAGTAATGGTGGTCTGGGTTTGAGTTGCCTGTAGTGCTCGGCATCCAGGATGTTAATTGATGCACCGGTGTCTATTAGCGCCATCACCTTGTTCTTGCCTATGCATATCTGGCACATTGGTGGTGGTCTCCTCCTTGGATTCATCCTTCCTGTGTATGAAATGACAAACACCTCGTCGTACTCGTTGTCATCCATGACTTTCATTCGCTGGCACATTCTCTCCACGTTATATGTGATCTCCGCCGCTCGGACCACTTGCTTGTTGGGTGCGAACCACCTCGCTTTTCCCCCTGGCATGGGCATTTTCGCCACACTCATGCACACTTTAGCGAAATGCCCCACTTTGCCACTCCTCAGGCATGGTTTTCCTTGTGCTGGACATCCTCACGGTGGGTGACTGTCCAACCCGCAGCTTCCACACCCTCGACCTCCTGGGTGCCCGCCAGCGCTTCCTCTGCCTCTGCCTGACACCTTCCTCACTGCATCCACCCTTTCCTCCTTGATTGTGACGGGGTGTGCCTGTAGAGTTCCCGCTGCTTGCCGAGCCAGTGCAGATTCCATTTCTCCTGCTCGGGCGTCTGCCAACTCATGCGACCTCCCTAGCACCAGGATGTCATCCAATGATATTCCTGGCTGTCGGAGAATTAGTTTCCTTAGATCCGACGATTTATATCCTTGGATCATTTGAGCACGTATTTCGACCTGTTTATCAATCCCTGTGCATGAGCTTGCCAGTTTTCTTAATTGTGTGAAGAACATATCCACTGACTCCTCCTCCCTTTGTTTTGCCTGCCGCAGCTTGAAGTGCTCAAAATCAGGGTTTACCTGCAGATCAAAATAGCGGTCTAGTGCTCTTACCGCTTTCTCATAGTCATTTATGTCGCCTGTATCCGGCAAGTCCTGGAACAGTTCAAATAGCTCATCACCGTCCATGAGTAGCATAGTGGATCGCTTGACAGCGCTGTTGGTTTCCTGCACTGTGATGAAATAGTTCTCTAGTTGCCCTACCCATTTGCGCCATCTTTGCGCCACCGTGGCCGGATCTGCCAGTTGGCTGAATGGTGGTAATGCATTTAGCGTGGTGTGTGCGCTCTGTTCCACCGCCGCCTGCGCACCTCCATCCACCTGCACCGACATGGTGCGGGATGTTGCTTGTCCTTGCTTCAATTATTCTTCCTCCTTATCAGCGCTGTGTTCTCTTGACCTTAGCTGTTCCTTGTGCTCATCTACTCTGGGCCCAGATAAGCTTTCCAGATGACGTGGGCCTCACCATGTGCGCCCCTCCCCGCAGTATGTCTCCTGCTTCGTGTTCTATCCTTACTGTCCTTGGCTTCTCCCTTTTTTTTGTTCTGGCCTACGCACCCAGAGTGCTTTCTTAGGCCTCGCGCCGCACTGCCGGATGTCTCTTCTCACGTTTGCCAGCTGATATGCCGCCTGTGCACTCAGCCGTTGCTTGGGCCTTCTCGTTGCTCGCTCCTGCCTTTTGCTCCCACTTCACGGTCTTCGGGAGGGCGGATATGGCTCCGCTCACTGCACTCAGCACTCTCCGTGCACACCGCACGTGCGTCACAGCACACTCACCCGGTCAGCCGGCTTTGTGTCACCTGCCAGTATGCTGATCTCCTTGCGCCCACTAGCGTGACCGCGCCTTGCCAGTGCACTACCTTCACTCTGTCGCCTACTCTTAGTCTGCTCGCTGCTCTCCGCCAGTGTCCTTCACCTTGCTGCTCTCAGCGTAGCCAACTTTCCACCGCCGGACTCCACGCTATCTTCGCCGGTAAGCTCGCTCTGCATCCACGCAGTGGGTTCTTCCCGCCTCGTCGCCAATGTGGTGATATGAATGACGGATGCTATACATGAAGTATGCGGGGTACAGAGGCCTACGGGAGAACATTCAAGGAACACACACAACACGTTCTGCTGTCTCCGTGCTGTCCGCGACGAGCGCTGACATCACCTTTATTTTATACTCCTTGGACCGCGCCCGGCCCAGGAAGGTGCAAATACATACAATGTCAGGATCGGGCCAGATGGCTCACTACATCATTCACCCTTTCCCGAGGATACCAGTCCTTCATCTCTTTCCTACTCTACATTGACTTCCGGTGCACCATTAAGGTCTTCTGTTTGGCCTACTGAGCAACAAAATGTTAAGGCCATACCTTCCCTAGAAAAAAAGTATTTATGTACAGACCTGTGCGTGCTTATTTTCCTCTTGTGCGAACCTCTTGCAGGTTCCTACCGTCAGAAGAAACCTGCTGGTGGTCGATCTTTTTCTTATATAACTGCGAAGATCTGGTACTTTCTTCCACCGTCTTAGACTTTCCCCTACATGTTTGTCTTTCAGGAAAAATGTCTGCTTAGTACATAATTTCTTGCCCTGCTCATTGTTTTTCTTCAGCTCAAGGACGGGCCTCGCTGGGGTAGCAATTTGCGCTTTATAAGCTAGATGTATTCATTAATTTATTCTTGTCTATTTAGCATGCTTGCTTTGATGTTAAAAACAAGAGCCATTCCGATTGGGCTTCGCTTTAGCCCCCAAAATGGATGATACCGCCAGCTCGGCAAGTCCGCAGAGTATCGGTTGCATTTCAAAAATAAGAAAAAAAACTACCAGATGGGTATCAATCTGCTCGTCGTGTACTGCGGCAAAGTCTATCTAATCACAACTAATATGGCTGCTCATAAAATCAATACAGATTTTTATTAGCCCACAGGCCTCTTCAGATCCAGGCGGTGGGTGATTACCGCACAGAATGGGGTCATTTTCTAATGAGGAGGCCCTCTGCCTCTCTCTGCTCCGCGGATCCCGGGGATCCATACAGGGCAGATGGCGGGTGCTCTTCTAATGAGCTGCGATTAGCGCGGCCGAGGCAAAAAATAAACTTTATTTGCATATCTATGCAGTTATTCCATCTCTGAGGTGGGAATCTTCTTTCGGGGTTATGTTTTCAGACAATTGAACTGCTTGGTTTGTTGGTTTATTTCGCATCACAGTAGAAGCTTAAAGCATTCTGTTAATGGTTTCTGTGCAATACCATTAATTAGAGTACCAATTCGGTGGCGTGCTCGTTACTGCTTCTGGCACTGAAAGGCAAACCTATATAATTGTATTTTATTGATTAGCTGAAAGTTTTTCACCTGACATCCAGGCGCTTTTGCTTTGTTCCCTGAAGCTTCCGATTTTCAAAGCTATCCATGTTCTTTTTATTTTTAATATTACTGCCGTTTTTCCGTGAACGTGAATTTAGAATGAGATATTCAAGGTCTCGAAACGTCTCCTCAACTTATTCTCAATTTTCACTACCTTGTGGTAGCTGATAATCACAGATTAGACTGGGAGATAAGTATAAGTTATTTAGATACGACGACTAAATTCCCCTGAATGAACCTGCTAAACTAGAGTAAAACGATATGCTGCCATTATAGATAAAAGGAGCAGATTTACTTAGGACTTAATAAATAATTTAAAAACATTTATAAATAAGGACTTGTGCTGTCCTTGCGTGAGGCATGTTGTTCAAGGCAATGCAGACCTGCCAACTTGAAAAGAAAATTCACCGTGTGAGAAGGGGGCGTGGTTTAGAGGGGGCGGGCCTTGATGCTAAGAACTACCTGAGAGGCCCATCTGCTTCCATCCCCTGCCCCTATCGACCCTCTCCCCATTCCAAAAAATATCAAAAACAAAAGGTTACTGAGGTTGCTGTGGATGTCCCAGGATCTTTTCACACCCCTTAATGGACATCGGCTGCTTACAGCCTTAAAATACTAATTGGAAATCCACTCTTTGCAGTGGTTTCCAGCTTGCCTTGCTTGCCACCGTGTGACATTGGATCCTCAGCGGACGACTGTGTGAAGGGAGCTGATATCGTGTGGCACACGGTGGCACCCTGTGAATTGGCAGGTGTGGCAACGCAAGTCAATAATTGGGATTTACAAAGCCACAAAAGGGGCTTTTTGCACTGCCTTGCGTGAATTTGTAAAGAAATGCACACAGAGCGCCAGTGCTAGGAGAGCGCAGATATGGTGCATTTCTTCTCTCCCTACAACACAACACAGCAAGTTGTCTTTCTGCGTTGCTTGAAATGTTATTAAAGCTACCCCTAGGTATCAATATGCATAAAGAAATTTTTTTTTTTTAGAACGTGTCTTTGCTAGACGTTGACTGCATGGTGCTGGTGTTGTGCACTGTGAGGGCATTTAATACCACATCTTCATTAACCCTGGGCATCCAATTCCGCTCCGCTCGCGGAATTTGCGGAATTTAGGCAATTTCGCGTTCCGCGGAGAACGCGGAATTGCCAACAATTCCGCGATCCGCGGCGTAGCGGAATTATTTTCGTGTTCGCGCTTTAAAATGCGTTCTAGCGCGCACGATAGCGACTTACCGGGATTCCTGCGTTCGCCGACGGGTTTTCCTATCCGTTCGCGTGCGCCACAAGATTTTGGTAGCCGGCCGCGTTATCCCGCGAGAGTTTGCGATCGCGAACACGTCATTCGCCGCGCCATCGGACAACGCGAGAGTGTGCGATCTCGAACACGTCATTCGGGCGCGCCATCGGACATCCGGCGATATTTTGGTACAGCTCGCGATCCCGAACACGCAAAATTTTCAATTTGGAGAACAATAACATCGCAAGCAGCATAAAACCTTCTATAAATTGATGATTTGGATGAAAAAAAAAACTCAGATTGATATTTGGCTGTCCTTTTTGGTCAAATTTTTTGGGGGGGAGAGGGAGGAAGTGCCACAGAGTCTCCTACTTCCTGTTCCTGTCCAGCAGGCTCCTCCCAGTGCTTTGTCCATCTCCTGTTCATTTTTCACTTGGATTTGAGCTGGAAGGATCACTCTTTGTGTCTGCTGCATCATTATCATTGGATTTGAGGATTTTGGGATTTGAGATTTTACAAGTAAGTTGGTGTTGTTTGATTGGGGCATTGCAGTTGCTGCAACTTCATTTTGGGTACTTTTCATCATTTTTAAAAATAAATCGTTGTGGGTAGCCAGTAGGTCCAGAACTAGTCATGGGTCATGGATTGCTGTGTGATGTATTTATTGATTTCAAACATCATTTAGGGGGCATGGATGGCATTGGATTGAATTGCAAAATGTGTTTTTTTGGGTGTATTTCAGTTTTTTGGGCTGTGTGTTAAATACATGCCTTAGTTGTGTGTGGTGTGCTGCAGGCCTTGTTTAGCCCTGTGTATTTTCGTTTTTGCATTTTATTGCATTACAGGCAAAGCAGTGTGGTTTACCATGCAGCCTTTGCCTGGCTATTATAGGCCTGTTTTCAGTACATTGTTTTCCAGGCCTCCTGCTTGTTGCTTGTGATTTGTGAGAGTCCATGTGGCTGGTAGCCATTTCTGGTGGGAGTTACAAGTGTGCTGCTTTTGCCATATACTAAGGCCTGCATGTGTTTCCTTTGTGGCCTAGGCTTCTTGTTGTGGGCCTGGCCATGAGGCTGGTGGCCATTTTGAAGCCAGGCAGTGTGCTTTTTGCCATAGGACTGCATTGTCTGTCTTCAGTTTCTTGGTGTTGTGGGCCTGGCCATGAGGCTGGCGGCCATTTTGAAGCCAGGCAGTGTGCTTTTTGCCATAGGCCTGCATTGTCTGTCTTCAGTTTCTTGTTGTTGTGGGCCTGGCCATGAGGCTGGCGGCCATTTTGAAGCCAGGCAGTGTGCTTTTTGCCATAGGCCTGCATTGTCTGTCTTCCGTTTCTTGGTGTTGTGGGCCTGCCCATGAGGCTGGCGGCCATTTTGAAGCCAGGCAGTGTGCTTTTTGCCACAGGCCTGCATTGTCTGTCTTCCGTTTCTTGGTGTTGTGGGCCTGGCCATGAGGCTGGTGGCCATTTTGAAGCCAGGCAGTGTGCTTTTTGCCACAGGCCTGCATTGTCTGTCTTCCGTTTCTTGGTGTTGTGGGCCTGGCCATGAGGCTGGTGGCCATTTTGAAGCCAGGCAGTGTGCTTTTTGCCATAGGCCTGCATTGTCTGTCTTCAGTTTCTTGGTGTTGTGGGCCTGGCCATGAGGCTGGCGGCCATTTTGAAGCCAGGCAGTGTGCTTTTTGCCATAGGCCTGCATTGTCTGTCTTCCGTTTCTTGGTGTTGTGGGCCTGGCCATGAGGCTGGCAGCCATTTTGAAGCTAGGCAGTGTGCTTTTTGCCATAGGCCTGCATTGGCTGTCTTCCGTTTCTTGGTGTTGTGGGCCTGGCCATGAGGCTGGCGGCCATTTTGAAGCCAGGCAGTGTGCTTTTTGCCATAGGCCTGCATTGTCTGTCTTCAGTTTCTTGTTGTTGTGGGCCTGGCCATGAGGCTGGCGGCCATTTTGAAGCCAGGCAGTGTGCTTTTTGCCATAGGCCTGCATTGTCTGTCTTCCGTTTCTTGGTGTTGTGGGCCTGGCCATGAGGCTGGCGGCCATTTAGAAGCCAGGCAGTGTGCTTTTTGCCATAGGCCTGCATTGTCTGTCTTCAGTTTCTTGCTGTGTGCCTGGCCATTGTGAAGCCCGGTAGTGTGCTTTTAGTTTTATCCATAGTCCTGCAAGCTTGTGGCCTAGTCTGCCAACAGGCCTTTCATCCAGTAGGCGCAGAGGTAGTCAGGGGTGCATGAAACAACTGTTTCTGTGTGTTCTGTTGAATTTTTAAACATCATTGAGGGCACATGGTTGGCATTGGATTGAATTGCAAAATGTGTATTTTTGGGTGTATTTCACTTTTTTGGCCTGTTTGTTAAATACATGCCTTAGTTGTGTGTGGTGTGTTGCAGGCCTTGTTTTGGCACTACACATGGTTTTGAAGTGATTGCAATCAGAGTGCGCCTTCCTTTTCTATGAACCTTGTTTAGCCCTGTGGATTTTCGTTTTTGCATCTTATTGCATTACAGGCAAAGCAGTGTGGTTTACCATGCAGCCTTTGCCTGGCTATCGTAGGCCTGTTTTCAGTACATTGTTTTCCAGGCCTCATGCTTGTTGCTTGTGATTTGTGAGTGTCCATGTGGCTGGTGGCCATTTCTGGTGGGAGTTATAAGTGTGCTGCTTTTGCCATTTAGGCCTGCATGGTTTTCCTCTTGGCTTACTGCTTGCATCCATCCCCTTTGCCAGCTGCAGCTCCCTGAATGATGTGATGAGCAAATAATTTAATGCCAAACAGGGTCCACTTCTATTACATTTGAATTTTTGTTGTTGTTCCTCTTCTTTCCTATCCTTCCTGACAGTGTACACAGTATACCATGAAAGCCCTTGTTGACAGTCTCACAAATGGCTACACTAATTTATATATTTTATTTGTTTGTTTGTACTACTAGTAATTGAACTACAACAACAAATGCAACATTTCACTGATGTTCTTCTCCTGGCTTCTTTGCTTTTAGGTGCACAAAAAGACAGAGGAGGAGGTGTCATCATCATCACCCGTTGTACTGCCAGGCAGAAGTCCTGCTGCGCGTCACGTCCACGTGTGACCACAGACATCTCTGCAACTTGTGCACCTGCGTCCTGCTGACATCTGAAGAAGATGGCCCCAAAGAAAGGTACCAGGTCTTCCAGTACCAAGAAAGTTGCCAGTGAGAAGAAGGGACAGAAGAAGGAAGTGGCACTTGCCAAGACAGGTGTGCCGGCCGATGTGTTTTTTGGTAAAAAAAAACTTACGCCTGCAGCAGCGGTGTCCGGCGGGGACCAAGCTGGGAGCAGCACCTCTGCATCAGTGGGCCCACCCCAGCAACCTAGGCCCAAGCCCATGACTGTGGCAGAGGTAGCCAGTCTACTAACGACCAGTGATGTTGAAATGTCATTATCGCAAAGTAGTACCCAATCCACGCACTCGCAGGCGGAAACTCAGCAGATAAGTGGGCAACCGCAGCCGCAACCCCAGCCACAACCCCAGCCGCAACCCCAGCCGCAACCCCAGCCCCAGCCGCAGCCCCAGCCGCAGCCGGAACCGCAGCTGGAACCGCAACCACAGCCGCAACCACACCCGCAACCACATCCGCAACCGCAGCCGGAACCACAGCCGGAACCACAGCCCACAATAGTAGTTGTTCCACCTGAAGTAGGGGCAGTTCAGGAAATCGAGCTTTTTGCAGACGAAGAGGAGCAAGCCACTGTTCCAGAAGATCCATTGTCTTCCATACCCCCAGCAAGGAAAAGGAGGGTTAGTCCATCAACTTCTTCTTCAAGCCCCGCTTCTGATGATCTAGATGCCACTTGGAAGCCACCAGCTCAGCCTGAGAGTGATGCACGCCACAAGACAAGGCTAGTGAAAAGGAAGGTTCCAGAAAGCCTTACAGTTATGGAGGTAGATGTAGACGAGGGGGGTGATGATGATGAAGAGCCAGTCATCATGAACATCACTCCTGGGCCTGCGGAGATGGAGACCAACATTATTAGACTATCCCAAATCGCTGCGAGGAATGTAGCACGGATACCACCAACACAGGTAACGCCAACATGACCTCCAGCTTCCATATTTGCCTTTGCCAAGGCCCGGCAGGGACCTACATCCAGCTCAACCACCACCTCAGTAGGTGGTGGTAATGTAAGTGCACAGAGTCAAATTCCAGGCACACCCTCCATTTCATCTGGTATTGAAAGTGGCACCTCCAGCAGCGCCAGAAAGTTCTCCTCCCCAGTTTGGGACTTCTTTTCGGTTAGCAGTAAGGAGGAGAACATTGCTATATGCTCAATTTGTCGGCAGGTTGTTAGGCGGGGTAAGCTTGGTACAAACTATGGTACCGGAGGACAAACAAGTCATCTCAAAAAACACCACAGTATCAAGTGGGAGGCTCACCTACTTCACTTAGCAAAAAGTAAAACTGGACCCATTGCTGTTGTTGGGGATGAAGAAGTAGGGGAAGATATGATCGCGGTGGAAGGTCAACAAGAGGGAGACATTTCTAGCCCTACCCCCAGCAGTGTAGTGGTAACGCCCACATCCTCAGCAACATCTCAGTGGCACCGTAGTAAGAGTCAACATGAGACACCAAGGCAACCGGGCACTGCAATGAGCAAAAGTGCAGCGTCGTTGAGCCTAGCTGGGTTCAAGAAGAAAGGTGCACCACAAAGGAAAATATTCCAGCCTACCATTGACAGCATGCTTAGGTCGGAGGGGCAGTACCAACGCAACCACCCAACGGCACGGTTGTACAATGCGAAGCTGGCTAAAATGTTAGCGCTGGACCTTCTCCCTTTTTCATTTGTGGAAGGGGTGGGTTTCCTTGAATTTGTGTCAGCCATCTGCCCTAAATGGAAGGTTCCCAGCCGGTCCTATTTCGCCCGAGTTGCTGTTCCAGCACTACATCACGATGTGCTGGAATTGGTTGGACAAGCTTTGCAGCAGAGTGCTGTTCACAAAATCCACCTGACAACAGACATGTGGACCAGTTGCCAAGCCACTGATTACATGTGCATCACTGCACACTGGGTCTCTTTTGTGGGGGTTAGAGAAAAGCTATCTGAAGTAGGTGCTGTTGACACAGCTGAGATTTTTAATGCTTCTCGGAAACATGCAACTGTAGCCATGTTCGCCATGGAGAAATCTCATACTGCTGAAAACATTTTGGAAGAGTTTAACAGCAAGGTCTTTGAATGGCTGCGCCCCAGAGGGCTTCACATTGGTTTTGTTGCCACGGATAATGGCAGTAATATACTTAAGGCCATGGCGCTTGGTGAGTATTTCAGGGTCCCGTGTTTGGCGCACTGCATTAACATTATAGTTCAAGACTTTCTGAAAAAAGAACCCATAGTCAGCAACTTACTGACCACCTGCCGCAGAATATGCACGCATTTCAGCCATTCTTTTAAAGCCCGGAAGCAGCTGAGGATCATTCAACGTGACTATAGAATGACAGTCAAAGCACTCATCCAGGAGGTGGCAACACGTTGGAACTCAACGTATTACATGCTTGACCGTCTGTTTGAGCAGTACAGACCAATCAATGAATATGTCATGCGAAGGGCGGATGCTACTGTGAAAGGCATGACCCTTCAGATGGACCAATGGTGCCTAGTTAAATCTCTTACAGAGATGCTTCTTCCTTTCGAGGTCTTCACACGTGAAGTCAGCAAGGAGGACTGTACTATGGGCCAAGCTATCCCATTGTTGCACATGCTAGAGCAACAGCTGAAGGAGGTGTGTGAAGCGTACATAGGTGTGGAGGAAAAAAAAGAAGCATATGAGTTGGTGGCGAGCTTATCATGTCGCTTAAGTGAAAATGCAAGGGTGCAAAATAAGATTCTGTCACAAAAACATTACACTTGTGCCACAATTCTGGATCCACGGTACAAATCGGCACTGCACAGTAAGACATTACTCCCTTTTTCAGAAGTGGATGTTGCCCGGTACAAAACTTGGATAGCTGAGGCAGCCATTACATTGGAAAATGAACGGCTGGTAATTAAAGGCCTCAAACCCACGTCAAGTACTGCAGCAGGGCATCCGGCGTCAAGTTCAACTTCAGAGCCTGTGGGCAGTGCATTTGGTTCACAGCTGTCACCAACACTATCGACAACAGCAAGAACCGGATCATCAGCCCCAGTACAAACGGCACAGGATTGGTATTTACAGCAAGGACTTGCTAGGTCCAGTGCTGATGCAAAGACAAAAGAGGCCGCACAAAGTGTAGCACCCCTGAACATTGACCGAATGGTCCAGGCCTACCTGGATGACCCAACAGAGGTCTACATTGATCAAAACCCATTGCGGTATTGGTATGGCAAAAGGGGCCAATGGCCAGTGCTCAGCAGGCTGGCGATAAACTATCTGGCTTGCCCTGACGCAAGTGTCTCTTCTGAACGTGTTTTCAGTGCTGCTGGTTCCATTGTAACAGTGAAAAGGACCAGTCTCTCACCCAAAAACGTGGAGAGGTTAACCATGATCAAAATGAATCAGCAATTTATACCACCGAATTACACAATACATGAATCAACGCAGGAAGATGAGGACAGCGGCTCAGGTGACGGAAGTAGCGTGTTGGATGCTGATTACCTACTTCTGGTTGAACCCCCAGAGTTTGAGGACGAGCTATACTTCCCTGACAACTAGGCTTCCACTTCTTACTGTGGTTCTCCCTTATTTACTTCTATTTGTGTGTCTGTCTTTCTGTTTGGAAACTTCAAATCACAACAAATCCATCACCACCGTCTTCGTATTTTATTGCCTTATGAGTTTCAGCTGTCTGCATTTCAGTCCACTCCTCCGAGTCCTGCTCCTCCATCCTCCTGAATCGACCTAAATCTATTGCCCTCAAGCCAGATGATGATTGGATGTAGCATAATCGAAGAAAAACTAAAATCTTGCCTCGTTGAGTCTCTCCAAAAGAAGTGGAACATGATGATGACTACTATAGCTATCCTCCTTTCCGAGCCGATACAGACTGCCCATTAACTGAAGATGAGAAGGAACAGGTAATGAATGATGACATGCATTGGACGCTGACTGAGTGATTTGTGTTGTTGTTGTTTGTAGTGCATGAAGGTAATTCATTGTGTACTATTATCTAATCTACACACTAAAAGTAACTCAATGCAATGTTTGTTTCCATTCTTGTTTTTCAATAACAATTTTCTACTTCTACTGCAGGCCGATCCATTGCATTTTGAATATGGAAAGGGGACTCAATCTGTACACTACTGCACACTGAGTTGGACAACATACCATGATGATGACCACAGTGACATTATCTCTTCGCAGTCACTCAGTACGATCCGAGATGATTGATGGAATAACTCAGTGCGTTTCATGAGTGCATTAAAAGGTAACCAAGTCAACAACAACCACTGCAGACCTACATGTCTGTGTAGTGGTGGAGTCGAGTGTGGTGGTATGACTGACACCGGTGCATTGATTTAGTCACTTAATTTGTAAAATGCTATGTTGCTGTATATCTGCTTTGTCTGCCTCTGTCAAAAAAGGTACGCTAAATGGAGGATGTGTCACGGGTGCCATGGGCCTGCTCTGTCCTGTTGTTGTTGGAGGTTAATGCTGGAAACAGACTAGAGTAGACATGATGTATCCAAATCCATGCCGCCTCTGAAAGTGTTCTTGTTGCACTCCACCGTAATTTAGGCATTTTTTTCGACTTGATTTTTCAATATCCCTTTTGTTTTCCCATCTGCAATTACAGGCCGGCCCTTACCCTGTGCTACACTGGGAAAAACAACTCTCACTTACCTTACCAATGAATCTACATCTGCCAGGCAGGCAGTGGCGTCACCCAAGATTGATGGCCGGAGCGTCCATGGAAGGGAGGACCAAGACGAATGCCGAGATGCAACTCCCCATTTTGACCAGGATAACATACAGTAACAGTATCAACTTTCATCATCTTTTAAATTTGATTCATTTTTTGTCTTCAATCATTACTACTGTGTGTTGTTGTTGTTATGTTTGCTCTCTGCTTATAATTGAATTCATCCCTACAGCAATTTTTGACTTTTCTTTGCTATCTTTAAGCCCGGGCCGGTACAACAGAACAGAAACTGTATGTAATTCGGGTCTCTCTGAGGGCAGACAGGCAAGGCAAATTGCATAATATACTGCTGCCCTGTACTGTCTAATTGTCTAGTAGTAGTAGTTAGTAAGTACTATCATTAACCATCAAGTTATCATCATCATGCATGCATTTCCTTTTTCTCCCTTAACAGATTTATGGATATGGTTGTCTGCCAAGATTGTGTTTTGTTGTTGTCCATGCGTACTGTTTTTCTTTGTCAAACCTTTCCCAAAACCCCCTTCCCAACCATTCATCAAACCCTAACCCTCTTCCCCCGGGCTGTGTGACTTATTGAGGTGTGACTAAATTAAATGTACACCAATAATTTATCACACGCTTGCTGGGGCGGATGTGGCTAAAGCAACAAAAATGCATTTTCAAGGCAGGGCGAGGATCTTCTTCTGCTTGCCCACCGTCCTATGAGCAGTATATTTGTGCTTTTTTTTACCAAAGGAACCTAATCCATCTGCATTAATTGCCGGCATAGATTGGATTTGTTGTCATCCTCTGAAACAGCACTAACGGTTACGCTTGTGTCGAGTCACGGTGTACTGTAGGCCTAGTCGAGTGACTCGACACAGCTAGAGTTTGTAACTCTATGTACTAGGCTATCCCCACAACCATTATGTTTCCTTGTATTTTGGCATATTATTGTTTGGCAGTAAGTTCCGTACTGTACTTCGTTCTACTACTCCTCCCACAGTCTCTCTCAGGCGACTGACTGTCTCATTTTCTTTTATTTGCAAGTGCTACTGCCAGGGTCTACTACTACTACCACCACAACCATGGCATGTTGGGAAAGAAAACCACCATCACCATGCAGCCATCGCCGTGCCCAAGTTAAACATCAAGCACAGGTAAGAGAAGAAGTTTGGGGGAGGCATAATTAATAACGGAATTTTTTTCATTAATTCTATTTTACACACCCCTTTGAGTCCAGTTGCAGAATGCATAGATTAGGAGGAGAGACTGACAGTACTAGTAGGACAAGTCCCTCAGTGAGGGGTACCGCATCTGTCTGTTTGTGTCTTAGTAACTCAGCCAAATTATTTAAATCAAACACTGGCTGTGGCACTGCACCAGCAAGGAAACAGTGTGACGTAAAACAGTAACCCCACCCACAAAACATTAACAACATCGTATATAAAGTCTAAATATGTAATTTAATACCCTAACAAAAATAAACTATGTAAAAAAAATCCCACAACACCTGACCCACCCCTCTCCCTAACCCCAACCAATGTCCATGTCCCGGAACGAAAAAGTCCAACAAATGTCCAATAGTCCAAAACCCAACGCCCGATTCCCACCCACCAAAATAAGCTATAAAAAAGGGGCAATAAATAAACGGGGTCTCAGCGGGCTCGCCTCTCCAGGACACGGATGCGCTCCTCTAGGCGGGCCACGCGGCGCTTCAGCGTGCGGCAGTTGCATCCACAGGGGGGGGCAGCAGTGCTTCTTGCAGTGTGGCGGCGGGCGGCTGCCAGGCGGTGGCGCCGTAACACTGGAGGGGGGTGGCTGGGGCCCGGGGCATTGCAGCCTCCTCCTCCTCCTCTAGAACAACCAGCCGCTGGTATTCCGCCTGTATGGCCTCCAGCTTCCGGCGCCGGGCCTTGGCTGCCAACTCCTTCCTGTCGACTTTACCTTTGGAAGGAGTAGCTATATCAAGAAGAAAAAACAAGACTATTGTAAAATATACTCTTAGCAAAGCAGTCAGACAAATTCATTCTACACATAGTGGCACAGTAGCACTAGCAAGCACAGTACGTAACATTTGTGGTATGTATCTATCCTCCCACTACCTCGGCCTTGAACATTTGTGGGAGTTTCAGGCATTCCACCACCCATGCATCTGATTCCTATCACACACCTATGCATGCATCCCACGTATCCTTCTCTGCCAGTCATAAATATAAAATCTCGCCCGTCCTTCCTCCTTCCACCCTTCTTTCCCTTTTCGTTCAACCCATCCATCAAGGTCATCTGATCTGACTTTTAGACTTCTCCATAAAACTTTCACAGCTGAGTTGAAGTCCGATAGAAGAGGCCATTGGTTACTCAGTACACTCCCGTCGCTAATGCTATTGCTAATACTAAGTAAAGGGTGTCTTCTTCAACCGTCCACAACAACTTCTTACTTAAGTCTCAACAGTACAGTATACATTACACCCTTGCAGCGAGTGTAATGTCAATAAGTAAGGATTAGGAATATAACTTACCACCGCCCGCCACTGCTGCTGGCTCACCCCCTGCAGCTCCTCCTACAACTGCCGCATCGCCTGCACCCTCAGCAGCCGCGTCACCTTCGCCGCTGGCCACGGTACTGGTGGTCAGTAGTACGCCTAGAAAAAACATTACACATTTTTCAGATGCCATATACACCTCCCCCTATTTTTCACTAGCAAGAATGAAAAAAAAGTTAATACATACATAATACATATACAACATACATCACTAGTACAAATCAGGTAGTAGAGTAGACACTAGTAGTGTTATATGGTCCCTAGGGTCATTCTAGTCTTTGCTAAGTTACCCCGAGCCATGCAACCATTTTAGCTCTGTCTTTTATTTTTGCGCAAGTTACCTCGCAGCTTGTTGTGAAAGACGCCTTTGAGCCCACATGAGCTCATACTGCTACTGTCTGAGCGCTGCGTACAAGGTCGAAAAACAAGCCACTTTGTTATGGAGTTCTGGTGTTAGTCCATATTGCTTATCCATAAAAATACTGCACTTTTTGGCACGACTGAGAAATGCTTGCACTATACTAACGCGCACCATTTTTCTCATAACAGATGGAAGATTCCCTTATACGAAGAACCAGAGCTTTGCAGAGCTTATGATGTAACCAGTAGTAGGTTCTTCTAAGGTGAGGGGTCTCCAGAATTCTCACACCTCCATTTATAATTTTATATAAACTAGATTCCTACCAAGGGGAGGGTGGTTCTTCCACCACTGTTCAGTTATCATGATCTCGCCTTTTGGCTTCTATGGACTTGTAGTTGTAAGTAACTTGTAAGTGTAACTAAGTGTAACAATGTTTATTGTTTTAATCTTATGCATTTTGCTGTTGCTGCTGCATTATAGAACAACGTACAGAGCTTGTCAGTTGGAAATAAAAATAAACCTTTTGAACTTACATAGACTCGGTGGTATTTGGTGTGGACTTACACGAGAGAGTGAGCGAAAGGGTGTGCATTGCTTCCGCGACAGAGGTCGGGAGTGTTATGTTCTGGGTTGGCTACTCATTGGGTATTTTGGGGGGGGGCGTTTCGGAGACCTAATGAGACACTATAACTAGTCGGTCAGGGGATTGTGGTGGCTTCTGATTGAGGTGTGAGGAAGGTCCAACCTCCCATCACCAACGTCCTATTTTCTTGTGCAAAGTTCTGTATGTGCAGAATCCCTACAACATTAGTAGTATGTCCTATCCTATCAAAAATTGTAAAATGTGGTTGGGCATTTTCTTGGTGGGAATTGTCGAAAAGCCTCAAGAATAAGAAGACTAGAAGTAGTAGAAGAGGACAACCCAAAGGACTGGACTCAATGGCTATAGCTATTGGTGAATCTGAGTTTTATTTAAAATATTTTAAATAAAGAGTGGGCAACTGGGCAAGCTTAGCTACAGACAGACTAATAGTAGTAGTACAGAGAGTCATAGCAGACGCAGTTAGAGGCAGGGATAACAAGAATTTAGAAACAGATAGTATAGATCAAAGAAGAATTTGTAAAAATTAGAATTAGGATACCGAAATAATAGTTCGGAAAAAATAAGGTGCAGGAAAAGTTTGGGAAATATAATTATTAATATTAACCACTGGAGGACTTACTGGGGCCAGCAGCAGAGCCTTCGATAGAGGAGCGGTCCTGTCCCTGGGAGGCATCTTGTAGATCTTCTTGGCCCGCCGCCTGTGACCCCGTCTTCTTGCCCCTGGGTGCTGCTGATCATGTAAGATTTCATAAAGAAAGAGACAAAAATTAAAGTTTGGTGTGAAATAAATAAAATATTTTCAAATACGCACCAAGAACATTTTTGGTAACAACAATTGCAATAAAATTGACCTATCTGATCAACTGGTAGTATTGCGAGATTCACGGACCGTCTAGCAAGCCTAACTACCACCTGACCTAGCCCACCTATTCCAATCCAGACGGGCCAATTGTTCAGTAAGTCTGAATTTCCATTTATTTTAGTCCTCAAAAATGCATAGATGGAGGACACATGCATACATTTTTGCATACATCAAATTGTTGGCTGGTTGCTGCTGATGTTCTGCTAGTGATGATATAAGCCTATTAACACTCAGTAAACAAACTACAAAAGGTTCTACTAAGGACTGGGGTAAGCAGCACTCAGCAGCACGTGACAGAGGATGCGTCACGCACACCACTTAGAAATTACCAACTAATAAGTAACTAAACCTATCAATCCACCACTATCCCTTCTTAGTGGCAGGAGGACAAAGGAAGGACTACTCTCTCTAGCATTACGTCACTTAAGTTCTCTAAAGTAAACTCTTACATAATCATCAGGCCAAGCGAGCGCAAAGTTGCAAACAAGTAAGATTAGTAGCACCGAGCGCCTGTGTCATAACAATCACAGATTTTTAAACGTAATTTACCTGCAATGTAAGCAGCAGCATTCTTGCTGGTCGGAAAAAAAAAATATTCGCATTATATAACACAGAGCAGAAGAACACAAAGTAGTAATATTAAATAGCTACTCACCAAGCCCCGGGACCTCCACTCCTAGCAGGTCCAGCAGGTCCTGCTCCCGGTCCAAAATATCGGACCACCGGTGCGTCAGCTGATTCTTGGTGCGCCGGACACCAGAGCAGCGAAACACTGCCCGACGCACCTTGCCCCACCGCTGCCGACGCTCCCGGAGCCCGTACCCGGACCCAACCTGCCGCCTGCTGCCAGGGTTAAGGGGAGGTGGCGCTGAACAAAAAAAACCAGTGCGGCCACCTCCGCCTCACTGAATAAGGCCCGTGCCTGCACCCCTCTTTGGCGCCACCTTCCGCAAGGAAGGCGGTCGCGGCTCTGACTACGAGCCCTGTGGCTGTGGCCCTTTGCCATGGTTCTGGGTAGGCGGGAGGCGGAAAAGAAAAGGTAGGAATTTAAAAAAGTAAGTAAAAGAAATGAAAAAGCAGGTAATAGTAAACGTGTGAAAAAGAAGTTAAAAACACACAAAAAGTAGAAAAAAACTCAAAATATAGAATCAGGAAAATAGAGAGATAGATAATAAATAAAAAGACCAAAAAAAAGTTTACAGAAACAAAGGATTGAAAAGATAGAGGGAGGATTGAAAAGCAGGCCCAGAACCATAGCAATAGAGTGAAAAACAAGATGGCCGTGCCCATTGCGACCGCATGGGCAAGTTCGCGCGATATTTGCCCCCCGAGCACGCAAAAAGCGTCGTGAACACGTATTGCGCGTTCCCGAACAGGAAACCCTTATCGCGAACGGGCGGGAGCATGCAATACGCGACCCGGAACTGGAAATAGGCATCGCGAGCCAGCGGGAGCATGCAATACGCGACCCGGAACAGGAAATACCATCGCGAGCGGGCGGGACAAGTGAAAACAAGATGGGCGCGCCCGTTAGTGACCGCATGGGCAAGTTAGCGATATATTTCCCCGCGAGAACGCAAAAACACATAGCGAACGGGCGGGACCAGCAATTCCGCGATTTCGTGGAATTTCCGCATGCTCGCGGAATTGTTTAGCAATTTCGTGGAGATTTGCGGAACGCGACTACGCAAATTCCGCCCACCCTTAATCTTCATTGTGTCATTTGACATTTATTAATTAAGCCACAGTTAAATTCTTTATTTGAGTTACATGCCTGACTACGTCATGAACCCAACCCTTGTTTTTCCATTATTGTATCTTTTCACACATTTGAATACTGTAAAATTACCCATGTGAGACTAAGCTTCTATGCAGAACATAGCATCAGCAAAATGAATGATGTCAGTATGTTGGGTCCCCTGGGTTGAATTTGCAAATTATTTGCCTGAAGAAAAAAACACTTTGGGCACACATTTCCCTCTGAAAAAAACTGTGAAAACGTATGATAACCAGCCTGTCTCCTGTTTTATGCATGAGAACACATCCACAATGTATCTACATTATATGGTATATGATTGCAAACATTTGTATGTCTGTTATTACTAAATGGTTCTGGTGCAAATGAAACATGTAAGGAAGCCCTCTTAGTAAACCGGAGTCACTTGTAGCGCAAGACTAAGGGTGAGAATTTCAGTTGGATGATAATGTATAGAAGGGAAATCTGCCAGTAGATTCTGATTCGGATCTATTACTTGCTTCTGAGAACAGAACATTTTCCATTAATTCTGAACTATATTTATGCTCAAAATGTTCTCTCTTTCAAAGTGTTCATTTATCATTAGTAACTGGACTTTACATTTGGATGGTGAGCCTGAGGCTATTTTATCAATACAGCTTTCTTATGTCAGCATGGTCAGTACCGAAGCCAGCCAGACTCCTGTTTCTGTGGATGAAATTTGTCTAATCACAAATATCCGTCCTGCTTGATTGAAGTGATGTCCGCTTTCCATATGTGATTTTTGTAGACTTTTTTACTATAGCAGAGGCCGCCCCCGAAGGGGGCCTCGTATGCCGGTGCAATAACGGCCGCCGGGGACCCGGAAAAAACAGTTTGGGCCGCCATAGCGCCCCCAAAGACAAAGGGGGGTTTCCTACCCCCACACCCCCTCCCCGGTAAAGAAAGTACATGCTAAGGGTGGCGCGAAAAAATTGCCCAGCCAATAGAAAGGCGGGTGATGGTTCAAACCCCCCGATGGGGACACTGTCTCTGGTCAAAACAAGCAAGAAGGAGTTATAAGCACTCCACTAATCCCAGCACAGGTTACTTTTTGGAGCCAGGGGCAGTGTGCTGAACGATTTTGAGACCCACCCACAGTTAATCACAGCACTGTCGCAGTGCTGGACAGTAGAAGAGGCGGATAAGACGGGGTACATTTGTTGGTTATGGAGGCACACCAGCGACGCAGTGTGCAGGAGGAAGGCAACTCACTTGGGGATGCCTTACGGGAGGATGAGTAGGCCGAAAGGGGGGAGCAAACGGAGACGGCACTTCCAGTCCAGACCCGCTGGATGGTAGGGCACTAAATGGAGAAAAAAGGTAGCGAATTTGGGCGTAACTCCAGGGAGAGGCTACCCCCCCACGCAAGCGGCGTGAAAACCAACAGAGAACTTTATGACCCCATAAAAACAGCATGTATGATTTATGACCCGTCAGCTGTGGGAGCATGACGTGTCACGTGATATATGAGTATGGCATAATGATTTATGACCACGAAAAAAGGACTGATAACGAACTGTCAGGCTGATGATTTATGAGCCGGTAAGATGAGCAGAATGATTTATGACCATGATTTATAACAGCCTATGACGTTCATTTATGGCCGGTCATTGCGAGTATGACCATAGCAATGTATGTAAAGAGTATTTAATATATTTCAAGCAAATAAACTGCAGCCAACATCAACCACAAAGTAACAGAACACAATGCGTGTTGGCTAACTTTATTGAATATTTGTAAGGAAGTGACGTATGGCAGTTTGGAGTGGGGCCTGGTGCAGGGGTTATGTCTTGCCCAGTGATTCTTCAGAATTTTCTCTGATGGCCGCATTACTCAATTTAACCCCTTCGTTGCTAGGCCTTCCCCTCCCCCCCCCCGTGCTAAGCCTTTTTTTGGCTATTTGGGGTAGTTCGCGCTTAGGCCCCTGTAACGTTTTGACCACATAAGGTATCCACGCCAAATTTGCATCGTTTTCTTCCACCATCATGGGGATTCTAAAGGTATCCAGGGTTTGTGGACTCCCCTGAAGGGGACCCACAAGTTAGCCAAAATACAGCTAAATTTTTTTTTTTTTGGGAAAAATAGGAAAAAGGTGCTACAAATTAAAGCGTCTGGTTTGTACCCTGCAAATGGTATCAACAAAGTGTTTGTGGGGCTGAAATCACCATTTTCCCAGCTTTCAGGGACTGACAGACTTTTGTCAGAAAACCAACATTGTTTACACAGTTTTGGCATTTTACTGGGACATAGCCAATTCTTGCTATTTTTTGTGCTTTCAACCTTCTTCCAGTTAATGGTAGAAATGGGTATGAAAGCAATAATGGATCCTAGAAAGCTACACATTTTGAAAAAGAAGACAGAATTTTGAATTCAGCAAGGGGTCAACCTTCAAGGTTTCTTTATAGAACCTAACAGTTGAAAATAGGAAAATTTGAAAATGAGTTGAAAAAAACAGCCATTTGTGGCTTCGTTTTCACCTGTAACTTCTTCTAATTATGGCCGATGTTTGAAAGCAATATACCGTTACATCCGCTAGACCTTTCCGGTTGTGGGGATATTTAGAACTTGTAGGTTCACCAAGAACCCGACGAACCCAGAGCCAATAACTGAGCAGTGTCTTGCAATGGTTTTTTATTATGTACTAGGTATATAGCAATTAATTTGGGAAAATATATACAGTGAAAAATTGGGATGAAAGACACCTATGTATTTCTGAAATTGGAACAAAATATAGAGTTTAGAAACAGTAGCTATTTACACATTTCCAAAGTTGTGAGTACCCATACTAGCATGAGAATTATAGGACATTTTTCAAAGTCACTTCTTTTTTACACATTGTCTTTCATTTGGAAGGCACAAATGCATCGAAAGTCAATAGGTAATAACAGTTGCTCTACAATTCTGTATTACCCTAAGTCTCCCGAGAAAAATGGTACCTCACTTGTGTGAGTAGGCCTAGTGCCCGCGACAGGAAACGGCCCAAAACGCTACGTGGACACACCACATTTTCACAGTGAAAACGGACCCTTTTTTTGCAAAGTGACTAGCTGCAGATTTTAAACCCTAGCTCTGCTGGCACCTAGGGAAACCTAGCAAACCTATACATTTTTGAAAACTAGACACCCAGGGGAATCCAGTATGGGGTGACTTGTCTGGCTCTCACCTGGTTCTGTTACCCAGAATCCCTTGCAAACCTCAAACTTTGTCAAAAAAAATACATTGCCCTCACATTTCTGTGGTGGCAAGTTCTGGAATCTGTGTGGATCCACAAAATTCCACCCAACCTGCATTCCTCAAAGTCTTCTGAAAAAAATGGTTCCTCACTTGTCTGGGTAGGCCTAGTGCCCGCGACAGGAAACGGCCCAAAACGCAACGTGGACACACCACATTTTCATAGTGAAAACTGACCCTTTTTTTGCAAAGTGCCTAGCTGTAGATTTTGAACCCTAGCTCTGCCGGCACCTAGGGAAACCTAGCAAACCTAAATTTGTTATTTTTTCATCTAAATTTGAGGTTTGCAGGGGATTCTGGGTAGGAAAACGTTGGGGCGCCCACGCAAGCCATACCTCGTTGGACTCCCCTGGGTGTCTTGTTTTCAGAAATGTGTGGGTTTGGTAGGTTTCCCAAGATGGCCGCCGAGCCCAGGGCCAAAAACCCAGGTGACCCCCCTTGCAAAACCAGGTTGTTTTGTGATAGGTAATTTTGATGTCTCCTCAGTACGTTTTGGGCCCTTGCCTGTCGCGGGTACTTGACCCACCCACGCGAGTGAGGTACCATTTTCATCGGGAGACTTTGGGGAATGCTGGGTGGGTGGAAGTTTGTGGATCTGCGCAGATTCCAGAACTTTCCATCACAGAAATGTGAAGAAAATGTGTTTTTTTTACAAGGTTTGAGGTTTGCAAGGGATTCTGGCTAACAGAACCTAGTGAGAGTCCATCCTGGATTCCCCTTGGTGTCTAGTTTTCAAAAGTATACAGGTTTGCTATGTTTCCCTATGTGCCGGCTGCGCTAGGACCCAAAATCCACAGGTAGGCACATCCTGAAAAAAAGTCAGTGCCTAGTGGGCTTTCTGCCGCCCTGGGGAGGGAGAAAAACGGGGGCTATTGCGCCGATATGCCCCCAAGGGGGGCAGAAAGACTGTGGCTATTCTTTTGGGGGGTGGGGGCATTGGGATGCCCATTCTGGGCAGCCCCCACCCCTAAGTATAAAAAAGCCAGCATAATCGCTGGCGCCTAGTAGACTTTCAGCCCCCCCGGGGTAGATCAGGGGCTACTGCCCCCATCTGCCTCCTGGGGGGGGCAGAAAGGATGTGGCATCTTTTTTGGGGGGTTGGGGGCATTGGCATGCCCATTCTGGGCAGCCCCCACCCAAAACTTTGGGGGGAAAAATTCCCTGGTGGCTAGTGGGCTTTCTGTCCCCCTAGGGGGGCAGATAAGGGGCTATTTCCCCATCTGCCTCCCAGGGGAGACAGACACACTTTAGCATTTTTGGGGTGTGTGGGGGCATTGACATGCCCATTCTGGGCAGCCCCCATTCCTACCTATATAAAAATAAAATCCCTGGAGCTTAGTAGGCTTTCTGCCCCCCTGGGGGGTAGATGAAATATGAAATAAATAATATGAAATACCAGCATTTGTAAAGTGCACAGCTACCTCCGGAGAGGTGTCCCGGCGCTGGGGGCCCTCGGGAAGATTAAGCGAGCTGTTGCCCAGAGTCACATGGTGCTGGGTAAACTTGCCGCCGGCACCAGGGATCAAACCGTGGACCCCGTGGTCCGGAGTCAGGCACCCTGGCCGCTGCGCCACACCTCTTCCCTATTGCCCCCATCTGCCTCCTAGAGGTGCAGTATGTCTTTTGTTTTCTTTGGGGGATTAGGGTGGGGGCATTTGCATGCCCATTTTGGGCAGCCCCCACCCTGGGCCTATAAAAATAAATAATCCCTGGCGTCTAGGGTGCTTTCTGCCCTCCCTGGGGGCAGAAACACTGGAATTTTGTGGGGGGAGAGGTGGGGGCAATGACATGCCCATCTTGGCCAGCCCCCACCCCTAAATGAATTGTAAAAAAAACCCTGGCGTCTAGGGTGCTTTCTGCCCTCCCTGGGGGCAGAAAGACTGTAATTGTGCAGGGGGGGTGGGAGCATTGGCATGCCCCTATTGGGCAGCCCCCAACCCTAATTTACTTTGAAAACAAATACCTGGTTTCTAGTGTGCTTTCTTCCCCCCAGGGGGAGCAGATAGGGGGCTACTGCCCCCATCTGCCCCCCAGGGGGGGCAGAAAGACTGAAATCACTAAAAATATATCCGACCCACTGAAGGGGTTAACCTTTTGATTTTTACAGGTGAAAATCTGACAACATGCCTTAGAATAAGATTTGGAATTCAACATGTTACAGTCTGTCCAATTTGCATAGTTGATCCATAGTTGATTAATATTTAATTTTGTTTAAGATTTAATAGGTCATTTACTCCAATACAAAGGTACAAAATCTCTTCAGCGCAAATGTAATTTGTGCTTTTTGTCCTCTACAGTTATTGTCCTAATTTACAGAGCTCAGCAAAAAATGAAACATAACATGCACCAACATTATTTGCACTTCTTTTCCATGGAGTACAAGTACAAAACCCCAGTATGAACAATTTGATCTCAAGTTAAAGGGCCTGATTGAATTTTTGCCCGTAGGCCTGTTTCTCCACGAGGGTGACAGAGTAAATTACTCTGTTGCCCTGACAGAGGTGCCACCTGCCAAATTTAGAAACTTCCCAGCTGACATTTCTAGCATTGTCAGGAATCGCCGTCACAGTGGTCCCTGTAAGTGCATTTTAAGTTTGAAGAACGGCTCCGTCAACATGACGGAGCCACACAGCAAACTTTTATTGTGTTTCCCAAAGTGGGATTTTCTCTTTGAAAATACAAGAAACAATGCCCACCTCACTATGGGAGTTTCCTCCCATGGCAAGTGGGGTATTGAGTACTTTTAATGTCCCTTTCTGCCATTTTCTTAGTGGCAGTTATGGGCATTGAAAATCGGCTGTATGTCTGCCCATCTAAATTAGATGGGCAGACATACAGCCAAACCTCTGATGACCCTTACACTGTTGGGTTAATGAAGGGGTTTGACCATGGCAGAGATAGTCTCTGCCATCGTCAAACCTATGAGCATCCCGAATCTAAATTAGACGGATGGATCTTAATGTTATTGGGGAAGGAACTCTGTCACCATTGCAATGAATTTCCCTCTCCACCAATATTTAAATCACTCCGTAAATCAACTGTAGCACAAAAATGGGTAAAAATTGTTTACACACATTTATGCTTTACCACCAGCTTCTAACTGAAGCCTTATGTCCTCATTTAGATGTAAGTGGAATTATTGCCTCAGCCCAGTCCTAATTCTGTCCACCACCTCACAATTTCCCCGAATTTCACTTGGAGGGGCTGCAAAGCATTCTTCCAAAAC
This sequence comes from Calotriton arnoldi, assembly GCA_963921515.1. NCBI lineage: Eukaryota > Metazoa > Chordata > Amphibia > Caudata > Salamandridae > Calotriton > Calotriton arnoldi. Next base: position 220,366 of record CAWUFW010010111.1, read on the forward strand.
TGTTACCTTGCAGATATTCCCCAGGCCCCACAGGAATCCCCAGTATTCCCCTCCCACAGTGTGGGGAAGAACTCAGATTAATTCATGAGATGCGCAAGAGCCCAGCACATCCAAGGCACCATGGTATTCCATAGTGGTACCATCTCTGAGGTGCACAAAGATCCTTTGAGAAAATGGGAATCCATGACAAGAAATTCTTTGAAGATGATTGCCATGGTGCTCTGACTGGAGCCGTGATGAAACCCATCGTCCAACCTTAGAGCTCAGGAAATCCATCCTCCCTTACGTGTCTCTCATCATCAAGAAGGCAGGGAATCCCCAGGAATTTCCTGATCCTGGAGAGAACTTGAATGGCGGTGATATTACCAAGTCAGAATTGATTGGCTTTTCGGCTGCCTAACCTCCATGTTTCCTCCACTCCAGGCCTTGAGAAAATTTGTATGAAGCATTGCCAGCTGAGTCTCACATGGTTCTCCCCATGTGGGGGTGGAAGCTGGGCCGTCATCATCTAACTGACAGTTGTCCCACCTCTTCCACATGTAATTACCGGATGTAAGGTGGGATGTGAAACTTCGCCACAGGAAGACTACCACCTCTTTCAAATCAAATCAAATATATTGTATTGTTTTAGACCTCCTCAGAGATCAACAATACAAAAATTACAGTATATGCAATTGATAAAAGTATTCATAAATTTGACATCTTTAAAACAGTGGTAAAAAAGTTTAAACAAATTTAAACTGATTATAGCATACAAATTCATTTGGTGGGATTCTTGTTAGGTCAGTCAAATCATTAATCCTAGAGATATTGAATCCAAAACATTTAGGTTTTATAAAACGCAGCGAGCTTCAACCAGGTATTTATTTGGGCAGGCGTATAAAACATGTGCAATGTCTTGAATACAAACTCTACACAAATCACAAGAACCTGATTTATCAATTGTGTCTCCCCAGTTTTTAGTGAAGACTTTTAGCGGCAGGGTCCTTAATCGAAGCATCAATATGCAACGTCTAACTCTATGGTCTAATGTGAATCTCAAATATTTTTGACTTACTTTGTATTCTACATTAGCTATATAGGGCCTGTAGTGGGATAACTGTGTGCAATGTGCCTTATCAAGTTCAAAACTCAGTCTCAGAGTAGATTTTTTCAGAAAAAACAATAAAAGTGCAAGTGACTAAGACTGTAAGATTTTAATGGCGCATTAAAAATGCTCCAGAGCAATCTCAAGATTTTCTCTAAAAATGGTTTCCTGGATTAAAAGCGCTCTCAGGGAGCCTTCAGGAGCCTTCAGGTGTGTGAAGCAAGTTATAAGCAAATCTAATTACTTTTGCCAAGGCTCTTGAGTATGCACTGACTATTGTAAGTTCTATTCGTAATACTTGAACGGGTATAGCTTGGCCTGTGGTAGTAATCTTACGCAGTAACTGCCCTTCATTAAGATTTAACACATTTTTTATGGGAAAGTACTCTGATGCGTAAGTTAAAATAGGAGTGATCTTAGCACGATAGAAAAAAGTGCAGACTCCCTGAAAATGAGTAAAATCTCTTTATTTCTCTAAGGTGAGCTACGGCCTTAAGTTCAGTGCGCTGAAAATGGGGAGCTGTTCCAAGTATCTGAGAAAAGACTCTCCCCAGGTAGGTGTACTTTGTTACTACCTCAACTGGTCTTCATTCGAGCTTCCAGGCAAAGTGGCTGGAATTTCTCCATCCCCTAAATGGTATTACTTTAGTTTTTGAGATGTTTACTTTTGGGAAGTTAATTTCTGTATATCTAAAAAGGGCATCCATGTTACGCTGAAGGCCAATTGATGTGAGGTAAAAAATGACAACGTCATCAGTGTACATTATTATGTGATTTTTTTGTGATGCTATTTTTGGTGGGTAATTGTTTACCTCTAAAAAGCAATCAGGTAAGTCACTAAAAAATAATGAGAACAGGAGTGGAGCAAGTAGGCATCCCTGCTTAAGACCATTCCGAGTGGGAATCTTCTGTGTGAGTCCCCTGTCCCCTCCCATCTGTACTCTACACCACGTAGATGAGTGGAGAGCTACTATTAGCCTCAGCAAAGTTGCTGGGACTCCTTCATTTGCTAATTTTTTCCAGAGTTTGGGTCTATCAACCCTTTCAAATGCTGTAGAAAAGTTAACGAATAAGCTATATACCTCCTGAGATTTACTAGTCACATGTTTGTCAATTATAGTTTGCAAAATTGCAATGTTTCTAGTTACAGAGTGGTTTGGTCGAAAACCTGCTTGGACCATGGGGATTGCTCTCCTGGACGAGGCACAGTCGTTTAGGTGGTCTAAAACGCTGGCCGCAATGATCTTCCCTGTCGTGTCCAGGAGCGCAATTTGATGATAGTTACTTGGAGAGAGGCGAGAGCCTTTTTTTAAAAGTGGGACGACAATGCTTCCTAACCAAGAGCTTAGAATTTGGCCGGTTTCATAGCAGTAGGCGAAGAGAGGTGCCAAAAATGTACACCATCCTTCCACATTGTTCTTTAAGACCTTTATGGGAATCCTGTCTGGGCCCATTGCTGCAGTTGCTCTCGCCTTCCTTATGTAACTGTCTATTTTGTTTTCTGTTGGAGCCGTTATCTGCTGGTCAGACTCGTGCCGTGCCCTGGCGATGTAAGATTTTATATTACCGAAAGTCTCTGAGTTAGTTCCACACAATTCAGACAAGTAATGTACCCAATCCTTTTGTGGGACTGGTGACACAATTGGTGGTAATTTGCTTCCACTCACTTTTGCAATTAGACCCAAAAAAGTCTTACTATTTTTTTGCAAGACTGCCTCTTGTAGGTCCCCCCAATTTATGTCCATTATAGCTCTGTTGTTCTTCAAACAAAGTCTCTTTCATTTTTTTCTTACGAATAGAGATTTCTGGTATGTGAGAATTCAATGAATGGAGTCTAATTAATTTATTTTGCTTACTCGAAAGAGGGCCCACTGAGGCATCCTTCTTCCTTAAGGGGATATTTTTGGAAAAGACTGGCTTCCTCTGCATGATGTGAATTACAGAGGTAAGGGTACTTTCAAAGTGAAGAACTGGATTACCTCCTTTGTTAACTTGTTTAGACATTTGAGATTCTATTGTCCTGCTGATTTTTTAAATTAATTATATTCAGATTCTCAATACTCCAAATAATTCAACCTGGTTTTTGTTGTATTAATGCGTCTCCATTTCTATTTGATAGAGACAATGAGGATATGTCTTGTAGACTTAGTTCTAGCTCTAAGAATAGAATTGCGTGATCACTACTTTATACAAATTGTGTGATAAAATGACGACATTTATGAAACAAGTCATAGCTGCTGATAACATAATCTAGTATGGAATATCAAGTAAGTTATTTCCTTGTGTAAGAAGCCAGAACATCTCCTTCCGTTCTCCCATTCAGGATTATTCCATTAATTCCATTAGATAGTTCCAGCAGCATCTTCCCTCATTTATCGGCCTTAATAGAGACTGGCAGGAGAGAAGTTGGAATGGACCAGGATTCTTCAAGGTCTATATTCCGGAATACTTTCAACAGGGCATTGGAGATTTTCACGTTAAAATCGCCCATTAGAAGTACTTGCACATTACTACTTGTTTCTAGGATAGTTTCTATTTGTTCGAATATTTTTATGAGCAATGGATTGTGTTTGGGGCCTGGTGGTACATAGATATTAAACAGAAGTAATTACTTGACTGTGCGGGCTCTTTTGTCCAGGAATTTTAACTTGAGGCATTGTACATTGTTACTGGAGAGATGGATTATTTTGAAATCCCACCTCAGCTCCTCCAGGAGTAACATAGACAAGCCTCCCTTTGCATGGCCTCCTCTCACCCTCGTGGCCGGAATATCGAAGACAAAATCGTTTTTTGGGGTCGAATTTTCCTAGTGACCATGTCTCTTGGAGGCATACTATTGCTGGAGAGTTTCCCAAGAGATAGGATAGCTTAGTTGGGTCCAGTCTGGCGATGTTCCACAAGATTATGGATAGACTTTTGCTAAAAAAGAAGCTTTGTTCCCATGTCTTGTTTATTACCCTTCAGATTGCTTGAGAGCCAGGACCAAGAGTTGTCATTTTGACTAATGACTATTTTATTTGCACTGTGGTTCCATATCTGTCTATCTCCATCATCAAGGGATATTGTTAATGTATGAACTGGAACATAATTGCTCTCTATTTTGAGGCCTGTTACTTGAGAGATTTGGTGATTTGCCCTAAGTTTTTTCTTGTATGGTCTAGGTGAGGCTGTTGGAGGGTTATTGCTTACACCTACTAAGTCAAACCTGATTTTAGTGTAACTTTTCACTTTCTTGGAGGATTAATAATGGGATCACGCTTGACCAGAATTCCACTCGTGCAGAAGTTGTGTCAAGCTAGTCAGGAAATGTGACTAGCTTTATTTCCGAGGAAGTAAGTGACTGTAAAGAAGGAAAGTTATGTAGGAGATTTAGGATCCTTTGTGAATTTAAGGGATCTTGACCTGAGGCGAAGAGATCAGTTAACTCAAGGATGCTCCTTCCTCCAAGGTTTAAATAGAGGCCTACGTGTCAGGCAGTTTAATTTTTAAGGGGCAGTTCCTCCACCAGAGCCTCTTTTTCATAAAAAAGAGTAAAAGTGAAAGAGGAGTACAGTGAGTCCCAATTGTTTCTGTAGATTCACTCTGTCATAAAAGCGACATGAAAAAGTTTAGTGTAATAACATACGTTTTAAAGCAAGATTGAGGCTAAAACAGTACGAATCTCGACTCCATGTCTTTAGAAAACCTTAGTTCAATTCATCATAGCTAAGTTGGGAAAATTTACATTTTAACTGTCAATAACATGACTGAAAGTAAATGAAACGTTAGAAAAACAACTGACAGTTGCATTTAAAAAAGGATCAAAAACATGTTCTTGAGAATTTCTTTTTGTTTCATGCCAAGGAAATATATAATCTTTGGTAGAAGCACACTTCAAATTAATTTGCAACATATCAAGTTACACTCACAGAGGACCACTTATGATACACTTACTTGAAAATATCTAAACATGCTATGGGGGTCAGTCCTCAAACTGCCTTTGTCTTAAGAATAAACAAAAACACTCACACAGATAGACACACAGACACACTCCCCTGACATCCCACGTTGGTGCCAATTCTGTGATAGTCAATGAAACGTGCATGTTAAGCTTACTCTTGTCTTATCCAGGCCAGCACGCTTCCAACTGGGGGTAAGATACTCCACCGTGACTGTAAAGGTAAAATGATGTACAGAGGTCTTTGGTTGTTAAAAACTCCATCAAAGAAAAATTATTTGACCCCCAATTCTGCCTTAATTTTAATACACTAATGGTATTCTGCATTATAGCTACCACTTTTAATATTTCCCCTAGTTTATTATTGTCTAAAACTGGAATAGTTGTTCTTTTGCTCTATCTTAGCTCTAGCCTTGGACACTGGCAAATTAATGGTACTCATAGGTTTCAAGATAGGGGGTTGAGCAACACCACTTCACAATACACGCCCTCTTTCAATGTAATATGGAGAATCTAAATTTGATGCAAATAGTAGATAGTTGCACACAAACCACTGGGCACACAAATAATTTAGTTTTAGTTCCAATAACATTTAAGGTGTTTAATGTCCTAAATCCATTCTCTGGTCTTATTACTTGGCCATTCCTTGTATCTCCATTCACAGCACTTCCAAAGCCCACTTAACTGCTGATGGCCACGTCCTATCAGAGGTCCAAAATAAAAAAACATAAATCAACCTCTCTTAGCCTAGAATTGCCTAAATAAATGTGACCACAAAGTGCTAAGTTAAGCAAGAACGGACCGTACATCTAGCTGACAAGGCCTCATGTACAGCTGTTTCATCTTCTGCAAAAAAGAACAACTAGATGGCTCACATATGAAATTTCTCATGAGAAACTGAATAGTTAAGCATAAATGTTGACATATTTATATCTCAGACGACGAAAATATCAAATTATTTATTTAAAATGTAAATATCACTTAAAAACCTATGGAGCTAAAGTCACAAAGGAAAACTGCTAGCATTTTAACAGTACCAATGTTTTGTAGCTGTGCATGCAAATTTAAATCTCTCAAATAATATATGAAATCTCCTCTCGTAAGACCATCTTTTTGTCGAATTGGTCTTTTTTGTGTTAAATAAGTTTGTTTTTATTGCAAGAAAATCCAACAACTCAGGTCCATCATTACATCTAACAGTCCGCTCTCAATAATCAGGGATGTAACTGTAGTGAACAACCCAGCAACTACTAAAGGGGCACTGTAGGAAACTGGGTTACTGGTTGAGGGGGTGAAACCCTACTCAAGCAGGAACCACAACCCTTGTCAGGGTGAGGCACAAGCAAACCCTAAATTAACCTGTGCTCAGCCCTCTGGAAGCTTGGCACAGAGCAGCCAAGCTTAACCTAGAGGCAATGTGTAAAGTATTTATGCAGCACTTCAAACAGTAATAGAGTGAAAACACAACAGAAGGAAAAATCCCACACCAATTTAGATTAATAGAGTACATTTTAATAAATAAAAGAAGACCAAAATGACAGAAATCCAATCAGTAGAACGGAGGATTGCAATTTTAAAGATTAACGTGAAAATAGCGCCAAAAAGCATAAAAGCGCCACCAATGGCTATCAGGTCGTGCCAGACCGGAGAAAGTCACAAGTTCAGGCTGACCATGATGGAGCATGGGTTGAGTACAAGGAACAGAGTAGTCCCACTGAAAAGTTACCTTCTCAGTCCAGCGCAAAGAATCCCGTTCGCGGTAGAGGGGGCAGTGAGGGGCAGAGAAGTGTCGCAGATGGTCGTTGATGTAGTGCGAAGAGCAGGCTTGGTGTCAGGGATGGTGGTCACTGCAGCATGAAGATCCTCTTGTCTTCGCAAGCAGGTGGGCCAGAGCTTCGCAGTGGTGCTCCCCGCGAATGTTCGATGCTGTAGTGCGAAGAGTCATGTTGATGGAACTTTGCATTGGCGGGCTGTGTGAGCGGCAAAGTTTCGGCACTAATGTGCCCGTTCGCGGTCACGAAGAGCCCAAAAACTTAAATTCAGCCTCTCTGTGGCCACACCAAAGGTCCAGGCCCTGGGTGGCACCACCTAGGGTTCAGTGGCTGGCTCCAGCTGGATATGGGTGCTGGTTCAGGTGGTTGTGAGCCTGTTATGTCTCTGTGGCTCTGGACAAGGTACCAGCAGACTAGTCCTTGGAGTCACTTTGGGAGTCCTGGGTTCAGGTCCAGTCCCTCTGACTCAGGTAGGAGGGCAGGAGGGCAGCAATCCAGCAAGCAGCAGTCCGGCAAGGTAGTAGTCCAGCAGGGCAGCAGTCTAGCAGAGTGGTAGTCCTTTCAGCAGCACAGCAGTCCTTCTTCCTTGCAGAGTCTCACATAGGTCCAGCAGTGTACTGAAGAGTTGGTGTCTGAGGTCGAATATTTATACCAGGTGCCTCTTTTGAAGTGGGAGAAGCTTCTAGAGGTTTCCCTTTGAAATGCCCAGGTTTCCTGCCTCCCCTGCCTGGCTTCAGACTAACTATAGGGGGTATACAGCCCTTTGTGTGGAGGCAGGACACAGCCTATTCAAGTATAAGTAGGGCTGTGCCCAGCTCCACCATCCCATCCAGCCAGTGATGACCCATCCAGACACACCTAAGCTCTCTATTGTGTGTGGCTCTCTAGGAGGAATACACAAAGCCCAACTGTCAGCTACACCCAGTCATGTGACCGAGAGACAGGCTGCAGGCACTAAAAGGCTATGGCAGGAAAATGCCATCTTTCTAAAAGTATCATTTTCAAAATTGTAATTTAAAATCCGACTTTGCAATAAGAGAGGATTTTTCATTACAATTCCAAAGACATCAAACATGAACTGATTACCTGTTCCCATGGGGAATTTACAGCTTATTAAATGTAATAAGGTAACTCCAATGTTAGCCTTTGGGAGAGGTAACCTTGCCGTAGTGAAAAAAAATAATGTAAAGTTTTTCATAGCCAGGATATGTAAAACTTAAAAAGTACATGTCTAACATTTTGAATACACTGCACCCTGCCCTCTGGGCTGTCCAGGGCCTCCCCTAGGGGGTACTTATGTGTATCAAAAAGGAGAGGGGCTGAAATTGTTACAATATATAAGAAGGGCGATGCTTGCGTACCCTCAAATTATAGGCTAATTAGCCTAATTGACAATGCTCAGAAGATTTTTGCGAAGCAAATCCGTGACAAGTTGTTACATTGGGTAGACGCAAACAATATTATGTAAGCCCTCCAAGCTGGGTTCCGCTCAAAGATGAACACTATAGATCAAATTTTCAGATTTGCTACATTGCATTGGAAATATATCTTACTGCGACAGCAGAAGCTTTACGTGGCTTTTGTTGATCTTAGGGCAGCCTTTGATCTTATTCCACGTACTAATCTGTGGCATGTCTTAAATAAGATGGGGGTCCCAGGAAATTTGATTCATCTCATTTCCCAGCTATATAGTAATAACTTTTCCCAGGTGCGGTGTGGTCACGTGGGAGAACTAACTAAACGCATCCCTTTTCAGCGGGGTGTACGACAGAGGTGTGTCCTTGCTCCTACGCTCTTTACCCTCTACAAAAATGATCTGGTTACTATTCTGATGAATTGCAGAAATGATTTCCCCACCCAGAACGGTAATAAGGTACCGATCCTTTTATTTGCAGATGACTCCCTTCTCATTTCTAAGACACCAATGGGGCTCCAGCTCCTTGTGGATAAATTTACCGATTTCTGTGTGTCAAGGGGCTTGGAGCTCAATGCCAACAAGACCAAATACATAGTGTTTGGTAAGGGAGTGATCAAAAACTCAATGATACGGGCTGGCAGGGAAACATTAGAGAGGGCAAGCAGCTTCGATTGTCTAGGAGTTAAGGTAATGGAGAGCCTGAAGTGGAAAGAACAGCTAAGTAAAAGCACACTACTACTTGAGCATAGAGCAAACGCTATTAATAGGTTGCATAGACAAACAAGCTCTTGTGCAGTCTCACCAGCCCTGGAAGTATACCGTGGTAAGGCGCAAGGGGCCACTCTATATGGAGCTGAGACTTGGGGCTGCACTGATGTCTCTCCACTAACTGCTGCGGAAAATAGATTCGTTAGGCGGTTGGTTTCTGTTCCTAGTAGCACACCTGTAACCTCCTTATTTTTTGATCTAGGATTTAAAAGAATTGCTGACCTGGCTACCCTTAGACCACTTGTTTATTGGGTTCGAATATGGGCCACTCCTGAGCTAAGGGCATTTAGAGACTGCCTTGCTGACCTACTTTCTGTTAGAGGTGTCAAGTCAATACCTTGGGTTAAATCTGTTTCTGACTGGTTAAGTAAGCTAGGTCTGCTAAGGCTATGGACCAATCCAGAAAAAATGTGCAAAGCTGATCTTAATATCTTGAGAACAAGTTACTGGACTTGTATCCAAAATGGTAATGTAAATAACCAGCTAATTGGCACATTGACAAATAGATTTCTAGATATTAAACTGCTTCCCCGCTTTGAGGAATTTTTAGACTTTGTCTCTTCTCCCTTAGCCAAAAGCCTTTATATCCGTTTTCGACTTGGCACTCTACCCTTGAGGCCCTTTACCAACAAATGGCATAAGGACAAAGTTTCCAGTATCTGTCCTGCATGTGGCTCGGAAACTGAGGATGAGATACACATACTATTTTTTTGTCCAAGCTATCTTGGCGCGCGCCGGAAATGGATTATTCCCATATGTCGAAAACTGGAGATGTTTAAAAATGTAGTGGCTTTTAGAATTTTATAGAGTGACACTACCCCTGCGATTGTCATTGCTATGAGCAAATTTTTACAGGCAGGCTGGTATAAACGTGGCAGATAACAGACTGCGACTTTCGGCGTCTAGATTACATTTTAATTATTATTCAATTTTAACAATGCCTATTTTATATAAAACAAAAGGATAAAATGCATGTGTTTTTATGCTTCTATTGCTCGGTTTGCACATAGCCTTGTCTGACCCTTGCTCTTGTTTTGCACACACTTAATGATCATATGGAAAGGATTCTCGAATAACATTTGTTCTTAATGAGCTTTGTCACGTGATGTTTTAGAATGTATCTTCATGTATTTATGTATTGCTTTGTTCATGTATACTTTGATGGTACTTGGCTACCGAATAAAGTTTTCTTTTTCTACTACTATTAAAATGGAAGGTTTGGGCCAGGCAAGAGGTTTATCTTGCCAGATCGAAATGGCAGTTTTAAAACTGCATACACAGGCTGCAATGGCAGAGCTGAGACATGTTTAAAGGGCTACTTAAGTGGCAAGCACAATCAGTGCTGCAGGCCCACTACAAGCATTTAATTCTCAGGACCTGAGTATGGGGGGCATTACCACTTTACTAGGAACTTACAAATAAAAATGCCAATTGGATGTTAAGCCAATTTCTACCATGTTTTAAAGAAGAGAGCACAAGCACTTTAGCACTGGTTAGCAGTGGTAAAGTGGTCAGAGTCCTAAAAGTCAACAAAAACAGGTCCAGATCCTCACGCACGCATACAAAGCTCCACACAACCAAGGACCATCCTACATCAACCATCGACTGAACTTCCACCTGACCTCAAGAAACCTGTTCTCTGTCTCACTCACCCTTGCACCACCCCCTCATTAATCACAGCCACAGCAGGGGGAGCTCCTTCTCCTACATTGCTGCCAAGACCTGGAACGAACTACCCCTCCACCACCGAACAGCGCTCTCCTTGCCAGACTTCAAAAAGAAGCTCAAGACCTGGCTCTCTGACAGAGACACAGCATCTTCAGCGCTCAGATGCCCCTAGGGGTGAGAGTGTGCATTCTACAAATGCTGATTGATTCATTGAGATACCAGGTGGGTAAAGGCAAAAAGTCTAGGGATGACCCTGCAGAAAGGGCCAAGTCCAATCGGCACCCTGTCTTTACATGCATCCTGAGGCCGGGTGCGGCTAATGGTTTAAATAAAGGGATGTCAGATGACTCCTGGCTGAGCCCGCATTGAGAAGCTGTGTGATGGGGGTGTCAGTGAGCACTGCCATATGTTGCTTAGGCCCTGCTCAGGGCCACGCTCAATTAGCATTGAGGAGATCAGGTCCACACGTGCGCCTGCACGGCCAAACCTGCTGCTCTACCGGTGCAGCAACCGGCGATACTGAGGAGCTGATTTAATTCCACTCATGGCCGGAGTACAAGCTGGATGTTCCCGCAGAAGGCCGGAACTACCAGGAGGAGCACAAGTGAATCCAGCTGTCCTACCACCTTCTTGAAACGGAAAAGAAGCAGCACTCTCACAGCACGGCGGCGGAGCACAACATCAGAAGCTTTGAACTGTCCCGTGGATGCATTTCAGTAAAAGGCTAAAAAGATATGTTTAATCTAGAGGTCTTGCTCCAACTAGTCCTGAGTCCCCCCCAGCGTGGACTGACCTGTCAGGCCACAGTCATCTCGAAGCGGTAAGGAGCATCAGGAAACAGCCCTTGCCATCCTTGTAATGAAGGGGCTTTGCCTCAAAGGAGCAAGTAGGGTGTCATACGACACATGCATGGGAACTGATCAAGACAGCTTACCAATATATTGTGTATCTGCCCGCCTTCCCAGCCACACCTCACATACAGGAAAGGAAGCAAAGTGAGGAAGTACATGGTAGAACGTGCAGAGGGTCTAAACATGCACCATCCGTAGCAGCACCACAGGAAGGAGGACTCACCCTGGTGATGGACAATGACCAGAGAGGCAACAATAGCCCTGCGCCTGTCCCCTGCGATGAGGCAACATGCCAACCACCGGTGGTCTGCTGTCACTCTTCAGTGAACTAACAGACCCAGCAATATCAACCTCATGCTGAAAAATATGAATCTATACCTTGAACAATTTCTATTGAATGACACGCCAAATGGTCACCATTCTGAAACTTTCCCAACACTGGCAGTGATGATGATTTTGATGTGGCCTTTGCTGCGCTGAGTGTGCACTTTGAATACAAATGATTTAAACTGCCCCAAGTGAAGCAACACTCAGGAGAATCCATCGACTTTTTCTACGCACACCTAAACAAAGCACCTGGTATGTGCACACAAGGTGATTCACACAAAAAAGGGAGTGTGGAGATAATTCAAGGGTGCCTGTCAGCAGTACTACAATGTTTTATCCTTTGTGAACCCAGCACAAAGCTAGAAGAGTTGCTAGTACTTGCTCACTCTCATGAACTCTCGAACAGCAGAGCCGAACAGATGGAGGTGGCACTCTCACAGAGTGGCATCAAAGCAGACCAAGAGCCATCACCGAGAATCGAAACCGAAATTATAGATGTAGTGCAGAAAGCAAGTTCTACCAAGACTTCAAATACACTCCAGCAGTCTCAGAACTCATGCCTGAACTGTGGGTGAAGCTTTCATCTAGTATAAAAATGCCCAACTCAATGGAAAATGTGCTCAAGATGTAATAAGTTGAATCACTTTGCGCAAGTGTGCAGGAGTGAAATCCATGACAGAAGCAATTCAAAGCAGACCTTGGCAGCTCCACCCGTGTGAACAATCACAATGAACTCCAAATGGCAGACCAAACCACGCCCAGATACTACCACAGTGTATGATACTGAGGAAGAAGAGGGAGAAGTCTTTTTGATGTAGTATACAAGAGGAGGGAGAAGGGTGAATAGGCTCGACCAATCTGCCAGGTTGAGATCCTGGGGTCACATATCCCAACACTAATCAACACAGGACATTTGGTGAGCATAATGGACTACCAGCAGTGCCAGAGAATCCAGACCCTTCGCCCATATCTGCACCATGCCCCACAATACCAAAATGTATGCATATGGGGAAAAGACCCCTTGTCCATCTCCTTCAATCTGATGCTACAAGTTACAGTACGTCTAGAGAAGTACAAACCAGGTTTTATGTCATAAATAGCTCAGGCAGCACCCTCCCGCTGAGCTGCCACACAGTGGTGACCTTAGTCTCATCTTCTGTGCTCACCAAATCCAAGACTGTCAAACAAAAACCCTGCTGAAAGACTTTAAGCATCTGTTTCAAAGCTTAGGGTGCCTTAAAAATCTATTCAATTAAGCTGCAAATTGATAAGACTGTAAAGTCAATTGTCCACTGGTACTGGCAGGTGCCATTGCACTTACGACCAGAAGTAGAAAAAGAACTGAAATGGCTAGTGGCGTTAGATGTTATAGAGTGAGTGTCAGACACAAACCTATGGGTGTCTTCCATGGTGCCTAAGCCTCAACACCTCGCTCTGTGCATCTGTGCATTGACACTGCTTAATCTAGCTATCCAGTGGGAGCGTCACATCTCACAATCCAATATTTACACTTAATGGGTAGGCGCAGACACCTCATAAGATGCTTCACTGATTCACTTCGCTCCTTTACTACTCCACACCTTCTCACTTTAAGTCAACGCTGGCAAGCAGACTTAACATGCACTTACACTGACAAGGAGTGGGCCGCCTTGCTGGAGGGCCCACAACACGTGCTGATAAATGCCCTGTTTAAGCTCATACAGCTATATACAGTGCACAGGGCTTATCTCACACCTGCCAATGTGAATCGGTATTATCACAGAGATGACGCAGCTTGCCCACATTGGGCCCAGATAGATGCTGACTTGCTACACATGCTTTGGGCCTACCCCTACTTACATAACTACAGGACTAGTATCACATTAAGTTTATCCATCTGCACAGAGCGCCCAGACCTGCACAAATGGATAATATGTCTCCTGGGGTTGTATCGGAGGCGCAAGAAACATAGGGTAACTTCTCGTTTTCTAGACTTGGGGTTCATAGTGACTAAGTGCCTTATTACCCACATATGGAAATCCTCTGAACCCACACCGTTCACAGCTTGGACGCCTCAACGCTTAATTGGGCACAAGCCGAAAGTATAGCCCTGCATAGGGACGACACGCTTGGACTGAGAAAGTATCCCATTGCCGCTTACTGGGACACTATCTTATCTGACTTGCAGTGCAAATACTCTCACAAGTTGGATGATACAGCTGACCCCTTGGTAGGGGCCCCGGCCACAATAGACTAGGAATGCTGGCTGATGCTCGACTATTTTGTCCATTAAGACACCCCTCACTCTTAGCACTCACCACCACCAACAAAAAATCTGTTGGTGGTGGTGAGTGGAAGAAGCCGTGGGAGACCGCCCAGTCGTGTGGTCTTCTAAGTTGTCATGTTAGACTTATAATTGTTATATCACTATTAAACTGTGCGAATCTCTTCCCAACGCCACTAGTGATTCGCCTGGTGTTTCACCGCAAATGCTTTTTTCTTTCATTGCTGGGGTTGCTATAGAGTTGTTTCATTACGCACATACGATTACTTTTTTGGACATATGTCCTAATTCAAGTCTAAGATCTAGTATTTATCCTCTTTTACAGGTTTCCTTGAGTTTACTCATTACTATAACCTAACTGTAATATTGACGTAATATATTTCTCACAATATCTTGTCAGGATTCTCTGACATTATTTCTTTCAATGTATGATATGTTATCCGTCACTTGCGTTATCATTGTATTGTAGAAATGAAAAACCTCAATAAGCAGATTCAAACAAAAAAATGAAACAGGCAAGAGTAAGTACATATGGCATAGTGAATAAGGAAGGGGTGATGCACGGTTGGAGTGGGGGCAGTGATCAATCCAGGGTGCCAGATTCTAGAGTAAGAAGATAGTCTCTGAGTGGTCGCCAACAGTCCTTAGGCCTGGAGGTGGATTGTTGTAACTGTGCATAGTCTCTGATGCCCTGTCAAAGTATGTCATACTCCTGAGCCATGCAAAAGCAACAATTGATGGACAGAATGCAGAACAATGTCATACATTCACCCCAGTACAGAGATCTGGGCCTAAATCCATCGTTTTTTTGCTCACCATGCCATTCCAGTTTGAACCCAGCCATATGCAAATCAGTCTTGACCCTGTGCCCAATGGGAATAGTCCAGCCCGAACTGCCTGGTCAAATCCTCCCTGGACTGGAAACAAGCATCCTAGGACTGGTTTCGGGGTTTCACCCCTCATCAGCCAGGATAGCTTGACTCCAATGGCATGGAGAGCACGGGACCCACATCTGGGCATACCCGTCCCACTCGGGTGACAAATGCAAAAACAACAATTGATGGACAGAATTCAGAACAATGTCATACATTCACCCCAGTACAGAGATCTGGGCCTAAATCCATCGTTGTTTTGCTCACCATGCCATTCCAGTTTGAACCCAGCCATATGCAAATCAGTCTTGACCCTGTGCCCAATGGGAACAGTCCAGCCCCATCTGCCAGGCCAGGTCCTCCCTGGACTGGAAACAAGCATCCTAGAACCGGTTTCGGGGTTTCACCCCTCATCAGCCAGGATAGCTTGACTCCAGTGGCATGGAGAGCATGGGACCCACGTCTGGACATACCCGTCCCACTCGGGGTGACAAAAGCAAAAACAACAATTGATGGACAGAGTGCAGAACAAGGTCATACATTCACCCCAGTACAGAGATGTGGGCCTAAATCCATCGTTTTTCTGCTCACCATGCCATTCCAGTTTGAACCCAGCCATATGCAAATCAGTCTTGACCCTGTGCCCAATGGGAACAGTCCAGCTCGAACTGCCAGGCCAGGTCTTCCCTGGACTGGAAACAAGCATCCTAGGACCGGTTTCGGGGTTTCACCCCTCTTCAGCCAGGATAGCTTGACTCCAGTGGCATGGAGAGCACGGGACCCACGTCTGGGCATACCTGTCCCACTTGGGGCGACAAATGCAAAAACAACAATTGATGGACAGAATGCAGAACAAGGGTGTTACCCAGAAACCGGCCCCAGGATGCTTGTATCCGGTTCAGGGAAGACCTGGCTTGGCAGTTCGGGCTGGACTGTTCCCATGAGGCACAGGGTCAAGATTGATTTGCATATAGCTGGGTCTGAACTGAGGTGGCGAAGTGAGCTAAAGAATGATGATGGATTCAACCCATATCTGTGACTGGGAGTGAGTGTCTGAAAAGTTTCAGCGCTCCATCCATCATCTCCTTGTGTTTGCTTTATACTCCTGAGCCAGGCTGAACTGGTGGGAACATGGCTATTACCCCAATGAACTGCAATTTCACGTTTGGCCAGGAGAAGCACCAATGATATAAATCTACATTCAGATTTAGGGATGTCGGTGGTGTATCCCAAGAGACCTACAATATGGTCAGGTGTAACTAAGATGTCGGTCATGGTGGAGATGAGGGAGAATACAGAGATCCAGTAGCTATAAACTGGGGGCAACCCCATGTCAGATGCGCAAAGTCGGTATCGGGAGGGGAGCATTTGGGGCATAGTGCAGGGCGTGTGGGGTCAAATTTTGTGATGTCAGAAGGGGTATTGTATGCATGGTGGAGAAATCTGAAATGCAGCAGTTTATGCTTGTGTTTACCAATATCTCGGGTCTGAGAGCAACAGTATTTCCTTATTTTTTCCGAGTGTGGGCGCCCATATCGAAACCTCCATGCCTCTCGAAACCAGACTGTGGTGTCGGGTTTCATGTTCAGGCAGATGCGGTATAATCTGGAAACCAGCCAGTCCCCGTCAGTGTCCGAGATGGCAAGTGTCAATGAGGGAAAGTCGTCGGGTCCAAAGGGGAAGGAGGGTACATGGGAATGCAGAGTATCATGGAGCCGTCTAAGGACAAAATTATCCATCTGGGAGGCATTCTGAAAGCGGGCATCATCAGCATGCACCAGAACATGGCCATCAGGGAAGACGTCGCCCATGGTGTGGAGATCATGACGTTAAAGGGTATGCTGTACTAACTTTTCACATGGAAGCCATTTATTATTGGCTACAGGTAAGGCAGCGGAGTAGAGGAGGCCACCACCCAGCATCTGGCGAAGTTTCCATGCCCAACACATTGTGGAAATGGTCTGAATGTCCATAGGGTCCATTGAGATACCCCTGGGCAGTGTGGATAAATAGGGAAGATCCCCCAGCTGGTCCCTCTCTGTCTTCAAGTAGGGAATACGGGTGTCTGAGTCGTACCAGTGATGTGCATAATGACACTGAGCCACTAGATAATAGAGGTGTAAGTCCAGGACTCCAAGGCCACAACGGTCGTAGGGAAGGGTAAGAGTGTCCCAGCGTATATGAGGTTTGCGGCCTGCCCATATGAGCCATTTTAAAAGGCTATGGAAGGTGGTAAAGAAATGTTGCGTAAGTGCTATAGGAATATTTGGAAAAAGGAGGAGGACTACCATATTAATTATTGCCACTTGTCCTGCCATGGACAGAGGAAGTCTAATTCAGCATTCTACCTGGGTGTTAAGGCCATCTACGGCTGGGCCACAATTAAGGCGCAGTATCTGGTCCGTGTCTCTATGGAGGTGTATACCTAGATATTTAGTGCTGTCCACGTTCCAGGCTAGTGGAAATTCAATTGAAATGGGACAGGCACTGTCCGTAAGAGGGAAGAGTTTAGATTTTGCCCAGTTGATCTGGAGGCCAGTCTGACCGCCAAATCACATAATTTCTCTTACCAGGGGGAGAGGTTGTCCAAGGGGTGGTGGACAAACAATTTCATCCACGTACATGGAGATGAGGAGGGGACCATGGGTGAGCTTGAGGCCGCAACGTATGTGCCGCTTATGAAAATGGTGGACCAGAGGGTCCATTGCAATAATAAATAGGAGGGGGATTGGGGACAGTCCTGCCTCATTCCTCTAGAAATAGGGAAAGTCTCCGTTGGGGTGCCATTAACCCGCAGACAGGCCACCTGGTTAGAGTATAAGAGCATAACTAAGGAGATGAACCCATTGGGGAGGCCGAGTTTGGTAAGGTCACTCTCAAGAAGGGCCACTCCAAGGAGTCAAAAGCTTTCTCAGCATCCAAGAGTGTGACCACCGCAGGGGTTGAAGGGAAGAGCATGTGTAACTTCACAAATATAGTTCGAAGATTAAGGGAGGGGCATCTATGTGGGATGAACCCGGACTGGACAAGTGAGATAATTTGCTCCATCAATAAGGACAATCTGGTGGCCCGGATTTTGGCCAAGATCTTGTTGTCCAAATTAAGAAGCGATAATGGACGATAGGAAGTACACAAATGAGGGTCTTTGCTGGGCTTCAAAAGAAGCATGAGTAATGCCTCAACCAGAGTGGGTGGCAAAGAGCCTGCATTCAGGGATTCAGTATACATGGCTAGGAGATGTGGGGAGAATTATTGTTTAAAAGCTTTATAAAATGCTCATGTCAGGCCATCTAGTCCTGGTGCCTTGGACCTATCCAGAGCGTCAATTGCCTGGATCACTTGTTATGGGTTTACCAAGGAAGCAACGCTGGCCATTCGTCAGCCAAACCATAGCAATTTCCACCAAGTAAGAGGGAATATCTGGTATACTACCAGACAAGCAAGATGTATAAAGATGTTCATAATAGCAACAGAATTCTGCCAGGATACCCTCATTGCCAGTAATGGGGTACCCAGAGTCTGTGTGCAACTCAGTGACATCCGCTGAAGTGGCTGGGGCTAAGTAGCCGCGCCAACGTGTGGCCAGGCCATTCCCCTTCACCATAGTGGTGAGCCACGACGTGCTTCCCCATATATGCTAGCTCCCAATCAACCAGGACACGAAATTCGGTCAATTAAACGGAGCGGCAATGCAATTGGGGAGTGCCGCTTGGTTGAGAGGCTGCATGTTTGATATGGTGTAACTATGTTGTTATCCGCTGGAAATGAGAGCACATATCCTGCAGGATACCGACGTGTTTAGATATGCATTCTCCACAAATATTCACCTTAAAGGCCTCCCAGAGAACATCCTGTGTTGAGACTGTGTGTGAGTTCAGGGCGAAATACCTGATGATTGCTTCGCAGAGTTCACTGCGGAAAAAATGAACATGCAGAGCATCACCATCGAATCTCCAGGAGTGGTCCGACCACCACCGTAGGGAACATGTACATGCAGGAGAACCGGACAGCGAAGGCAGAAGTTTCACCTCTGTAGTCCAGAGTGTGGCATTGGCAGAGAGGAGCCAGTAATCCAGTAGAGTCCAGATACTGTGGGGGGGGGTGGGGGGGGCGGAATAGAAGGTATAACCATGAAGAGAGGGGTGGTGGGTGCGCCAAATGTCGTGGAGGGCATATGTGTCCACAATTTGGCAGAGCACTTTCCATAGGTGGGGTTTGCTACTTGGCTGAGTACTCGTGGAGTTGATGGTAGGATGCAGCACCCAGGATAACACAATTTTAAACTTGGATGCAAGTAATCAATGAATTTGCACTGAGGAAAAGAAAAAAAATAGAAGATTGGAAATATGAATAACAAAGCTGGAACACATCTTTGAATGAAGATAATTTTTTGATCATTAACAAATTAATGTGATCAAGTAGAGGATCTGTGTAGGTCCATTCAGAGCTACTTCTGTATTGTGTCATTCAGAGTAAACTTAACTACACCTAGGCTGGCAATGCTCACAATTTGTAAAAAGAAGTGAGCTGTTAAAGCAGAGCAATGTCTCTGTTCAGAGCTACCTCCGTGCAACCTGTCTCGGAATGAAATTAAATTGATTTTTTTCACTATATCTGAGATACAGCTATGTGCAGATTGATTGCTGGTTGCCATTAATCTGCCTTGACCATTACCTGTGGAAAATTGAATGGTCCTGCATCAGTGTTCAGGTCCTCCGGGGTACCTAGTGGTGGTCACTTCAAAGAAACGCCAGATTAATTCTCTTGCCAGCTGCCTTATTGTTTTAACATTAAAGGTGTGAAAAAAATCACCCACTTCTTTTTTTCTTTCCAAATATATCTCCATAGTTACAGCCGCTATGATTACATATTGATTGATTACGGCAACAGTGTAGGTCTTGCCTACCAGGATACTTGATACTTAACTCAGACCGGAATACTGTGTCCTCTCCAGGAGCCTCTACAGAGGGGCAACTACAGAATGGGGGACTCCAACCTTTACAGTACTGAGAGCTACTTATGTTCAATGAAACACATTGAGAGCTACTAATATTATTAGTGTTGCATAATCTCCATATTTTTATATGTATATTAATTCGACCAAGCAAAATCTTTCTAATTTAATAAACTGGGCTGCACACGGATACGCTACTCAGAGGTCCCTGGAGAGCTATAGTAGCTCACGAGCTACTGGTTGGTGACCCAGGATTGGCCTAACAAAACGCCACTTATGTGCAAGAATGTTAACTGCAAATAAATTGTGATAAGAGAAAAAAATTTCCATTACTAAATTATCCTTGCCCTGATGAAGTAAGAGACTTTTCCGAAATTCGAATTGGCATAGGCAAGTGCATACATATGGATGTCACATGCATTGTGTTAAAAACGTGGATGCCATTTTAAAGTGTGGATTAAGTAAAGTATGAAATAACGTGAGAATGCATGAGAACTGATATTAAGGAGACGTGAAGCCCTTATTTTTCGTTTATGGTGTGCCAAACTTGATTTGGATAATCTCCAGCAAGTTCAAAATACAGCAGCCAGGCTTTCAAACGAACGCTTTTTCTTATTTTATGGCACAATTTTCTCTTTCCTATTTATGCAACTCTATTTCAAACATAACACAGCAATCACACTATCGAGGTGCAAACCTTGAATGAATCCCGAATTCCACATTGAACTGAACAGCTTTATGTGATACTCTTCCTGAAAAAATGCGAAAGTATGGTATTTCTTTGCAGTAAAATAGATGAAACTATTAAACAAATGAAGGCCGAACTCACAAATGACTTTTAGAACCTAACATTAACTTAGGTGCAGAAAATGTTTACTTCACGCTTGGAAATTTCCAATCCTGGTTCACAGAACTGGGAAAATAGTCAATGTGCATAATAAATTTGCAAATACATGAACTTCACATTATGTTAGCATTTCTGATTTTGCAAATTTATAGTTAAGGTGGCAGATTTGCTAGGGGTTCCATTGTCGGTTGTCCGGTAAATGTTTATGAAGACTCATAAACTTATACATTTATAGGTATTCCCCAACAACTAATCAGTGGGCTTCCATCGTAGGAAGGCAATTGTTTTTCTAGGTGGTCTGGAGAGTGATTTCACATGGTGTAAAGTAGAGTTCTCTCCATTAGAAAGCAATCTCCCTGAATAAACAACAAAAAGAGTTTACGTCCTTTTACGTTACATTTCAGCACGCAGAAACTTTCATCGGGTGAAAATTAAGTAGGTGTAAATTTTATGCACTCAAATACTCCTGGAAACTATGACGATTGTAGTTTTTCAAGAGAACTCCTGGAATTGTTTTAGAATTTAAAAAAATTAAGGGCCGATTACGATGGCGGTTGGAGGCACATCCGCGGTGCTGGCGGTGGCAGAAAATGTCATTTTCCACACTCCATCGGCGGTCCTTGCGTCCGCCATATTACGATGGGCAAACATAGCCCATTTTCCGTCCGCTGCGGAGTTACGTGAACCGCCAGAAATTTCCATCCGCAACTGCGGTGGAGGGAGCCAATAGAGAAACACCGCCGTGCGGAATGACGTCCCGTCTGCCGTACAAATCACGATGCCGCAAACAGCCCATCACACCGCAGCGGAGAATCCAGCCACCCGGAGACGGCGGAAGCACTACTGCGGAGAGCGAAACTCGACTCCCGGTCCCCTCCACGCGTTCCTGACCACTATGGATCCAGCTCTTTAAGCCTTTCCGCTGCTGTACCTCATCCACTACCAGCAAATAAGACACTGCCGCGGACAACGCCGCAGGTACGCAAAAACACAACTCCGCATACAACCACAACACACAACTCCTGTGCTGACATACGGTTCCTGTCCACATCAGACACTCTGGTGGGGACAGGAACATATCCCCCAGTGTACTCACACATGTCCTACCTGATAGAAACCCACACCTCCGCATCGGGGTCACCCATCAACCGCGAAATCACTGCAATGTCCCGGGAAAGTCACTGCAGCGGTGAAGACGTGGGAAAACCTGCGCACAATGTAGTAGGCAGGGCTGGCGCCATGCATGGGCAGTCCGCCCAGATTCACTGGGCTCCACCCTCACCCTTCCCACAGTACGCATCACACACCCATTTGGGCACATGCTGTGTGCCCCTCCTGTGCCCCCATGCACAATTAATCAGCCAGGTGTAGCCAGACCTCGCACCTCACACATCAAAGGACAAGGGAGATTGACTGGGAAGGTGGGGGTGAAGAGGAACACCCTGCACAGAAGCTCAGGGGCTGGACAACCCTCCTCCTCACACCTACCTTCCACTCATGTGAATCAAACTGAGTATAATTAAGAAATGAAGACTCACACTGCATATGAACATCCACTGAACTGTTCACACTGCCTGTCCAGTCCCTTAGAAAGACCCCACACTGACACTCTGCTGCATACTCATACCATTGTTCAGCAGCAATGGAGGACAATAAATGGGCTAGCCAAAAGTGAATTGGGCAGTGCTGGAAAGCCAGGGAGCAAACCACATAGCATGTGTACATCACATGCAAGAGAAGGAACATATCACACCACCCTTAGGCCCTCAAATCAGACATGGGTGCACAGTGAGTGAAATTAAACCAAAGTGACCTCTGTGCAACAACTCAGGGATACATCAAGGCAAGCCATGCATAGGCACAGGAATGATAGGAAGTGTCAGAAGTCATACAGTGACCAGCCACACATCTGTGTCAACTCACTTGACATGTGTATGTCATCAGCACAACACACATGGCTCATTGTCACACTCCCTGACTGTCAAACACAAGTAGGACCTTCACACATGCCCCTCACCTACCCACCTCACACCTGCAACACTCAACACCTGTGTGAAACACACATAATGGTGCATATGATGACCTGTGAGTTCACTGACAACCAATCACACTCCCTGTGGTGCATCCACAAATATCAGACTCACACTCAGGGATGCCTGAACCAATGCTGACACAAAACCAATAGCCAAACACAAAGCTCACAAACAACATCCACAGAAGTCCAACAAGCCCAGTCATGTGCAGCCAAACAGTGGAAAGGCAATGTGACCCTAGGCAGAACAGGAATACACAACATTGTCACTCTGGACAAATGCACAGACACCATACCCCAACACAAACAAGAATTGCCTCCTCAAAAAACAATCATGAACAATAACTGGGATCAAGGGGACAAATCAGCTAACACACACATACACACCACCCCAGTCATCAAGTGAGCATGGTGTCATAGTGTACCACAAGCATGCACATGCACAATCCTGACAAGTGACAGGCCCAAAATAGGAGGGCAAACCACTAGTGTGCACTCAAAACAAGTTCATGAACCTGAATCCACATTGCTGCATGTGACATACACACAAGAAATGCACACTACACATGCAACACACATATGAATGTATCACAATGCACACACTACTCACACACAATGTCATGCAAATAGAACAACACACACATTGCACCTGTCAGCAGAAAGAGCCAACACAGGCCAAACACTGCATACATCCACAAGAACAACACAACAGAGGCACATACCAATCCATCACATAGCAAACTCAGCTGGACATCAGGGGGATGCACACCAAGCAAGTTCAAGGCAACATACACTGACAGCACTGCATGCACACCAAGCAGTGTGTGCACAACTACAAAACCAGTAGCACACATATCTGAGTGCCACACCATGAACTCCCACAACACAAATCATCACAGCACAAACATAACATCACACTCAGGAAGGGTAGCAGTACCTCAGCAAACACACATACACCTTAGCCTTCACCCACAGATGCACATCTCATGGAAACCCAGATGCAAACAACATGACTAGAGGACTGTGATGCTCAAACACATGCACTGCACATGAGCAACCATGACTGCAAACCAGTAGAAGAAAATATCCTACAACTAATTGTGAAACTGTCCTGAGTGGCACATTGGTCCTGTACACAGATCATCCTCACACAGCATAGTGTCACACTATGAAGTGGTGGGGAGGCTCACACACTGGCAAGGCATGGGGTGGAAGACATGAGATTTAAGTGGTGTGTACTTCAGTAGTGGACAGGTGAGGAGTGCACAGTCCACAAACACATAGAGGAGTAACTCACAATGTGTAGGCATCAGAAGCACATATAGGGGATGGTATGACTCCACATACCACATACCATACTGGAGCCAAAAATGGGTCAAGTGACAGCAATGCATGAGAAAACTCACAAATAATGTCAGTGTGGCTGAGCAGGTCTGCACAGTGAGCACAAACAGAAACAAGACACATGGCTGATCAACAAAACCCAACACAGACTTGGCTGTCACACACTCTGCATACTCACAACTGGCAGCAACAACAAGTAGGTGTCCCCCAGGAGTGCAAGGACACACCAACACACTGCACAGTGCCCAACCTACAACTCCTACATGTGCCCACAATCTGAAGCACATGGCTGACAATTTAAACAAACAGGCACTCATTACCTGGATCATACATATGTGTAGTTGGCATTGCAGGGGCACACACACATCACCACTACTGACAATGACAGCCTATTCACACTGTACGACTACTCAAGTTCACACATTCAAATGTACACATGTGACTATGAAGACAGGCCTACACAAGATGACCCACATCAACACTGCTGTTCACACATCAAGAAAGATCACACAGATATGATGGACCCTGGCCACCCCGCAAGTAATCCTGTGGATAGAATTCACCTCTGTTGTGGTATTGCATCCAAACATGACATGTGTACAATTTAGCAAACCTGATCATAGAATGATTAGGATAACAGTAGATCATCACAAACAACCATCATTGCACCCTCAAGCCTCAGAGTCAACAAGAACAAAAGTGCCTGTCACCTCTGGCAAACTCTGAAAAAGTAAAGCAAACAATTGGCAATCTCAAAGTGGCATACAGAGCATGTGTCACATGCAACCATAAACATACAGAAAACATTTTATTTAGCAAGGACATTGACAAAGCAGACAACAGAAGTAACTGTCTTTATTACATAAGACCCAGATAGCCATCAAAAGTACAAAACAGCAAGGCCATTGGCCAGTACAAATTCAAAGTATGTACATGTGTGCATGAGAAACTGCACAGGGAATGGGCATCCAAAGTGACAAACAGCAAGGCCATTGGCCAGTACAAATTCAAAGTATGTACATGTGTGCATGAGAAACTGCACATGGAATGGGCATCCAAAGTGACAAACAGCAAGGCCATTGGCCAGTCCATAGTTCCGGTGTGCACATGTGTGCATGATAAACTGCACAGGGAATGGGTAACACAGTCCACTGCCATGGGAATCACCGCAGCTCCGGGGATACAAATGGGAAGTCCAGGCACCGCTGTGGGAGAGATGGGGTTGGGAGGGGGACTTTGCCTCAGATGTGGCTGTCAGTTGAACTGGGAAGTGGCTGATTGTCGGGGCCAGTTGGAGGACTGGACCTGGGAGAGAGAGGACCAGCTGATGTAGAGGCATCAGTGGCTGTGGGAGCCTGAGGGCTGCTTGGACCGGGTGGCGTGGTGGCACGGGGAGGTGGAGACATGCTGCTGTGAGACACAGTGTGTGAGGGTGAATGTTGAGGGCTGGGTCTCAACTTTTTGGGGATTTGATAGCCAACAAGTGTCTTGGCAGGAGTGGGAAGTGGGGTGGGCACAACAGCCTCACTCTCCACCGACGGTGTAACAGGTGCAGGTGGCTCTCACTGTGGGGATTTGCTGGATCTGGTGGTACGCTTGGGGTGTCCTTGCCTTTTTCCCTCCATCCCCTGTTGTCCATGTAAACCCCCCACTTTGCTCTCCTGTCCCAGCTTCACAGGGGTGTGGGTGGGAGTTGACATTGTGGGTGAAGCTGCCTTAGAGAGGTGTTTGTGCTGAGTCTTTGCAGGCACCAGGTCCACAGCAGACAGGGCAACTGTTTGTTTGTCTTTGGGAGCAGGTGTGGGGATGGGAGTGCCCTTGGATGAGGGTGATTTGGATGAATGTGAGGTTGAGGCCTGCCTCTTGGCCTGATGCCCCTGAGTGTCACGTGAAGGGCTTTTGCCTTTGCGCTCCTGTGTGCCTGTTTTGTGTTTTGGGGATGGTGTCTGTGCTCTGGGCCGCTTGGAGTGCTGCTGTTGTGTGCTGCGTGTGGAGGACTTGGCGCCTGAGGGCTGTGGCGTGTGGGCACTCTCGTCAGGTGGTGCCACTGGCAGGGTGGTTGCTGAAGGGACTGGAGCTGGACTGGGAGCCTGTGACAGCTGAATGGCTGCCGTCACTGTGGAGAACAAAGACTGGACAGTTCTGTGTAGCCCACCCACGTCAGAATGAATGCCCTCCATGAAGGCAACTACCTGTGCCAACTTCTTGTCATGATCCTGGAAGGCATTCAGGAGAGCAGCCTGTCCCACACACAGCTGGCGCAAAAGGTCCACCCCTCCACACTGAGGGCAACAGGGGAGACAGGGGCAGGGGCAGCGGTGCCTGGGGGGAAGGACACTCTACCCTTCCTAGGGCTGCGGGCACGGACAGCACTAGTGGTAGCAGCCGGGAGGGTGGGCACTGGACGATGTGTGGTGGAAGAAGAGGCAGATTTTGAACCCCCTGTTCCCGCCAACATCGAGGAGTCACCGCTGGAGTCAGATGATGTTGAGGTTGGTGTTTCCGGGCGTGATTCTTCCAGGGCACTCCTGTCCCACTCCGAGGCGCTGGTCACATCAAAGTCAGTGAGCTCATGTGTAGCAGTCGTGCCAGAAGCTTCACCACTGGTGTCCATCCCCTGTCCTTCCGTGACCTCGGTAGATGCTGTAATAGACAGAGACGTAGGTTCAGTATTGTGCCATACTCACAAACATCATATGCAAGCAAAGCACAAAACTAGCAAATGATACCCCCATGTTGCCCACCACCATGTGCAGTCTGCATGTGCAAACTTTATGCAATCCTCAGAAGATGCATGGAAACATGCATAGTTAACATTAATGACCCATGTGACGTTGACACAGCCAAATAGCTGGCCGGTGCCTCCTTGTAACCTAACATACTAATCTCTGTAAGCATACCTACGTGCCTGTAGGTGAGATAGATATACATCTCAACATGTTGTCTCTGTCACATATGGAGTCACTTTAAGGGAACAACACAGATACTGACTCCCAAATGTCCTTTTGCAATGGCCATGAGCTACTGATATCCACCATGTTGTGCTTTGAAGCACAACGTCTGTTGCACATTGGTGTCAGATGTGTAGTTCTCACAATTTGCAAGTTAAGCACTGCACACATCTACAAAAGCACACTAAGATGATGCACATTGCTGTTCACTGCCCGGTGATGTCTATGACACCCATAATGCAGCAGATGTCAGAAGGCCACATCTCATCTTGCAATGTCAAGGGCCATTGTATTAAACACATGAGAAAGTACATGTAGCGAAAATGCATGACAGCTGCACTCAACACAGAGGCCATTTACAACCCATTGCATCACACTAGCAACATCACTGAGCTCCGCACTGGCTCAGGGTTGGGATACATGCAGTCACTCACACCCAAAGTCACCCTTCGCAGAATACTCACCCCCAACTTGCTGCTGATGGGCCCTCAAACATCCATCCAGCTCTGGCTGTGTCACTTCCAAGATGCGGGCCATTAGTGGTGTCATGCTCCTGCGCGCCAACCTGCCAGTCCGAGGGAGCATCCCCAGTGTCATCTCTGCCACGTTTTTGCTCAGCCGGCAGATGTCATCCCACCTCTTGTGACAGTGTGTGTGCCGTCAGTTGGAGACACCCAGAGCCCGCACCTTGCGTGCAATGGCCCTCCATATGGCCTTAGGCTGGTGGACTTTAAGCTGCAGGCATGGGAGACAAGAAGAGGAAGTTTCAGTGACACTGTGTTATGTACCACTGTGTGTCAGTACAGGAGCATGAAAAAACATAGCACACCAATACATAAATGTTGAGCAGAGGCCATACAGCATGACACGTAGTACATTTGCATCAAATAATCTCATAGAATGGTACACATGTATGATGATGGACACAGTACCTGGCCATCTCATACACATGCAGAGTGCCAGCACAGAAACCAATGTGAAGAAGGCCCTCATCTGTGATGCAGTATGTGAGTGAGCAATACATACAATACATTGAAAATGATGTGTTGGGGCCGACTCACTGTGTCCAACACTACACACCCCTCAATGTCCTTGGCCAGTGAACGCTACCTGTGTCATGGAGGTCACATTTAGGGACAAGATCTTACATTCTCACATTCTTCTCACAAGGTGTAGGCCTGTCTTGTGCAATCCTCAGGCCTAAGATAGCTCATTGAGAAATAGGGTGGCAGACAGCACATATGTTTCACTCTGTCTATTTACTGATGGGTCCTTTTAAAATTGGGCAGCTTCTGTGCAGGCCAGGGTGACTCACACTGAGGTCAAACGTGGGCCATCAGAAAATTCACATGCATGTACAATATGAGAGGGAAAACAGTGCCTACACATGCGAGAAAGAACACATAATGATAACAATGGAAGGATGATATGTCAAAATTACATTTATCTGATGTGTCATAGGTGAATTACCACCAAGAGTGTTACACTCTGACATCTTAATCTTGTGCATAATGCACACATATCCATGGGGGCAATATGAAAAATGTACACACAATCGTACACTCTGGACGAAATACATTTGTAATGTCACAAATGAGCATGTGAAAACCTCATGGAAGATGACATCACATAGCACAGGCAATGTTTGTTCAGACTTCGACTGTCCAAACCAGCAGTGTTACTGTATGGCTGCAAAAACACTGCATGTCCCTCCCATCCTTAAATGCAGCCATGGATCTGTGGAAATAAGGCTACACACCCCATTGACATGAAGTCAGCATGCTAGGCAGTGTATCACACATTTACATTACCCAGTCTCAGACCAACGTCTGTATTTTTATTGCTGAAGAAGGGCTGTAGAAATGTCCATGTTGCCATCCTCCCCAAATACTCAAGTGCAAAATTTACTAGGCCATGGATGGAGCATGGTATATGAAAAATGAGGATGCATGCACATTAACTTGCACTCACAGGCACATACTACTTCAGAGCAACATCACGTGAGCACTCTGAGCACACTCAAACTTTCACTCTGAAACACTTACCAGTACATCTGGTGCACCATATAGCCTCCCATACTGTGAAAGGACCTCGTCCACCAGGACCTCCAGTTCCTCTGTGGTGAAGGGACGGGCCCTGATGTTCTCAGTTCTCGCCATCACTGGGTCCCGGAGACAGGAACAGCAGCAGTTGGGGATGAAGAATGTCAGGCAGCAGTGTCTGGATGCAGTGGAAATGTGTGGCTCTCTCACAGACATATATAGCCCCCTGGGGTTGTTTCAGTGGTACTCAGCTGCTGCAATTGGTGTTCCAGGTCAGCTTTTTTCAAATGTACCCAATGATCGGGCCTGCGGTAGCGGAGCACGCCTACCGCGGGTTTCAAAAGTGTATTTGAGTACCGCGATCGCGGTTCCCATTGGCTGAAAGGGCATGGGCATTGGCGGTGTCACACCGCGGGGCCCAGGCGGTTGCTACCGCAATCGTGCATCTTTCAATTGTACCCAATGACCGGGCCCGCGGTAGCGAAGCACGCCTACCGCGGGTTTCAAAAGTGTATTTCACTACCGCGATCACGGTTCCCATTGGCTGAAAGGGCATGGGCATTGGCGGTGTCACACCGCGGGGCCCAGGTGGTCGCTACCGCGAATTGGCATTTTTCAATTGGTGCCAATGACCGTGATTGCAGTGGCGGTGCACACTTACGGCACCTATGGACACATCATGCTGTAGCAATGGCAGTGGCCAGTTCTCATCATTGAACAGTAGACACTTACAATGAATCATGCCACCAGATTGTTAAATTCAATGATAGTGTGACATTGAACTCACTGATGACTACACATGCCATGTCAGTGCACTGCATTACATGCATTGGCATGTGCTCCCTCACATGTCACCTATGATATTTGTGTGTATGTACACAGATCTGTTGTGTCATGGACTCTCAAATTTATAAACATGTCAATGTGTGAGATGGCTAATCAACCCACAGTAATGATGGTCTGACTACAGAATGTGCCTATTTCACTGTGTAGATTGCTGAACTCATTTTGATAGTTGATCTTTATACACACACTGTGCTCATTGTGTTGTTAATGTGTGCTCTGTCCGACTCCCGTAAGAAGGTGTGGCAGGTACAGCAGCTACGTAGAAGCCAGCAGTGTTGCTGTTTCAAACATGTGCTGTGTCAACTACTCTCAGGGCTGGTGGCACAAGATGTCGGAATGTACCATTTCACATTCACATAGTCTGAATCTGTTTTGGGGGTACTCAGTATGTACGTACTGAACACGTGTACAACTACTTGAGAGCAAGGTGTCTCTGCATGTGACTTGTGCTGTAAGCTGTTGTTTCTGACCAGTCGTTGTTGGCGCTGTGTCAGTCAAGATGTAAGATGTTGGACACATCTCATAGGGGAATTTAATTGACATGTGTCCACTTTTATTTTATGTAGGAGACGACCAAATGTGCATTGTCCATTCACATTTCTGGCGGACATGGAGGATGAGGACATCATACGTAAATTCCGTTTGGATCGACCTACCCTTCAAGAGCTATGTGGTCAGTTGGAGCCTCATCTGAGGCCTCGCAGAACCTTTCCGACTGCTTTGACACCAACATTTAAGGGGATGGCGGCCCTGCATTTCTTTGCAACTGGTTTGTTCCAGTACACGGTGTCCATTGCAGGTGGGATGTCTCAACCAATGTTCAGCATGGTGCTACATGATGTCTGCACACTGGAAGTGGCTTTTGGATCTATGCCAAGTTGGGTGACATGTGAGGGCTGGTGTGGTCATATGGCTCCATGCTTTTTGAGAGGAATGGCAGGGTGCATGCACTTTCTACCTGCCTGTTGTGTGACACAGTTGATGGAAATTGCTGCCACATGGTTCTGGGTGTGGGGGGTGTACCATCCTGCTGAGCTGTGGGACAAGATGTGGGACAAGATGTAATTCAGTGCAGGCGGTCTGCAGGCTTTTACTCCACGAGTTATTGTCTTTCATAAAGATTATTTCAGGGTTGACTTCATTGTATTTGGAGGGGCCGCACAGACCCCTCGATAGAACCGCACAAACGTTGCCCAGTGCTCATAGCTTTGTTTATTCAACCCAAATTCCAGTCGCACCAGGGCATTTTGTGTATGCTCAGGAATCTGGAAGATTCGCTTAAAGGCTCGGCAGTTGATATGCTCCAAGATATTAACAAAGGCCGCAGGAAATACTAGCTGACCATATGTAAATTAAGGGAAGTTGCTTGGCCCTTATAACCTTTCTGATTGATTTTACTGTCGGGCTACTTAATTTAGAACTCAGCTTGCACAAGGCGAACGTCACTGCCTTAGCCTTTGTTTCCACTGAAGCGAGGTGAGCTGTTGACTTCCCATTGCTCATCAACCACGCCCCCAGGTAGTTGTATTTGGTCACTGTTGCTATCTTCTAGTTGCCCAGCTTCCAATATTGTCTCAGTTTGTTGGCATACTTTCCGAATATGACTACCTTTGTCTTTCCTGCATTTGCTCTTAGATCATTCTTGTTATTGTAAAGGTTTAGTGCATCCAATAATCTTTGTATGCCTACTTTTGTGTGATCTAATAGCACCATATCATCTGCATACTGCATTAAAAAGAATCTATTTGAGCCAATTTTCGGGGGTAAAAGATTTGCATTAAGAATGGTTTTAGCAAGGTCTGCGTATATAAATTAAAAAGCAAAGGTGCCAATACACAGCCTTGTTTTAAACCACGGTCTGTTAGGATCTTTTTGTTAGCTGAATTCATCGAAGTTTTCACCCGTACCCAGGTTCCAGTGTAAAGGCTAATTATTGCCTTCAAAAGAGTCTCTGGTATCCCCCAACCTTGTAATTTCCGCCAGAGCAGACTCCGATTGACTCCATCAAAGGCCGCAGAATAGTCCACGAAACATGCAAAGAGTGGTGGCGACTTTTTCTGCGTAGTCTGTTCTATCATGTAAGCAAGGGCTAGAATATTATCCATTGTAGATGCTCCTGACCTGAAGCCATTTTGGCAGCTTGGTAGAATTTCATTTTCATTGGCCCAGGTCTGCAGGTCTTGTAGGAGAAGACTAGCATATCCTTTCGCCTCAATGTCTAAAATGGCACTCAACCTATAGTTCGACGGATACCCGGTATTGCCCTTTTTATGGATAGGTTGCAGTAAAGAGCCTTTCCAAGTCTCTGGAACCGTTGAATTTGCCAGACAATGCTGGTAGAGCGGTGTGAGTATGGTTCCCCAGAAATCGCAATCTTCTTTAAATAGTTGTCCTGGTAATCCGTTAGGGCCTGGTGCCCCATCCTTTCTAATGTTTTTTAAGATTGTTGTCACGCGATTCACTACGACCGAGGCTTCTGATGGTACCTCCATATTTAATGGGTTCTCTACCGCCGGCGGTCCAGGTTTGTCTTCTATGGATACTAGTGAGGGTTCGGGCAGAGCAGTAGTGGTAAAGAGCCCTTGGTTATGTGGTGATGTCGGATTTTGTGTGCAACAATATAATGTTGTTACATAGGTTATCCATGTATCACTAGCAACTACATTACACCTGTCTTGGCCATGCCCAGAAAGCTTGTTAATATATGACCAGAATTCAGCCTGTTTATTTGGGCTTAGCAGGGCAAAAACATGCAGCCACTCCGATTCTTGTTGTTTTCTTTTACAGACCCACACGTTCTTCCTATGAATTTTCTTTGCTAGGAGTTGGTTTTGATATGTTTCGTATTTTCCCTCTCGCTTATGGATACGTGTGGCTATTCTGAGTGACCTCTTACTTTGCTCCACTTTTTCGCATCATGGTTGAAATTGGCGACAAGACCTTTCTACAGAGATTAGAGAGTGTTCTTTGCCTTTTAGAACATGGTATACCTCGGTCGCCAATTTAATCCAATTCTCGTGAATATTACCTGTCGTAAATTCTTCGGCAGTTCCGGGCCAATTGCTTTTCCACCTTCTTAGGGCTACTGCATCTATTTTGGTCCACTTCAGTCTCCTTGGCAAAGCATAAATGTATTCCCCGCTGGTGTGGCCCACAGAGGTGATAGTAGGGAGATTGGCCATGTATAAGGTGATAGTTATGGCCAGTGGGAGATGGTCACTGGTCGGGAAAGGAAGCTTATGGAATTCTGTCACTTGCCCATACAGGCGACTACACGTGAAAATATAATCAATTATTGATTTAGTTAACCCCTGGGTGTCTTTGTTAGAGGCTGGTTTAAGGCCGTGGCACTTTTGTGTTGATTTTAATCTGTATGTATTTAGGAATTTATTCATCAACATTCGAGCCTTATCCGTGGGCAATACTTCATCTGATTCCATTCCAAGATTTTGCGTGTTGAAATCCCCAGCCATTACAATCCCACAATTTGGTTGACTGCTCAGTAATTCCTCAAGGGTGTCCACTAGTGTCCTCATATCACTGTGTATGGGAGCCTCTTTACTATTAAAGAAAATATTCAGAAGAACGATCTTTGTTGGGGACCCGTTTAATTTCAATCCTTGCAGTAGGGCTGCCTGAACCATGTCCGTGTTTAATAGAGGTTTTATTTTTATGTTGCTACTAATTCGCGTATATATTGATAAGCCCCCCGATGGTCTTCCAAATATATTACGCTTTTTTGCCGGCTGCTGAAATTCCATGAAGCCAGGTATAGCCACTGGGACAAGCAACCAAGTTTCTTGCAGACATAACAGGTCCCCAGACAGCAAGAATTCAAATGCTTCCTTATTATGTAATGTGGTTTTTAGCCCATAAACATTCCTGGGGTCTGGGATCTGGGATCCAAGGCTGTTCAATCCTCAGCCCTCACTCCTGTGATGTTTAGAGGTACACACAGGGCGGTGTGGTGTGGAGCAAAGAACACGCGCACACTAAAGCAGGAGGTGCACGAGATCAGGAGCAGGGCACGCTGGGGCTCCACAGGCTGCACCCAACCTAGTTGGGGCACCTCCGCGGATACACCCAGGCACTACACTCTGTGGCCTCCAGTAGGGAGACCACGCTCCTACTCCTGCACACTCCCGCTTGTGGCACCTGACTCCTGGGACTCCTGGCACTCGTCGAGCCCTGCTCCTGTGTGCTGTAAACCGCAAACTGCAAACCGCTGAACAAGCCGCAGCCGGAACCCCCCGGCACGACGACACAGTGATTTTCTTCAGCGGAGCGGGAACAGCGGCGTTCTCAGTCGGCTCCGCTCCTTGCTCGCTCGCTCACCCCACGCTCCGTGCTAGCCTCAGCTGCTCGGAAAACCGGTACTGGATTCAGCAGTCTCCAGGTTTCAGTTGCACTGAACATGTGAGCCTCCATAAAGGCACAGTCATAATAGATTAACAAGAAATCAACCAATATTACAATCTTTGGTTGACCAACTCAAAGCAGACCTTTGCTATGCTTTACATGTACACCTGCATCGTCTTCACTCAAAAGCCAGGGAACGGAGTCTACAGGTGGAGTGCAGGTGGGGTGAGTAAGGGGGCCTGCTGTTCCTTCCAAGCAGGGAGGCATATAAGAAGTTCTGCTTGAGCAATGAGTGGCCCATACTTTCAATAAGGTGTGGAAAAACAAGAGGATGCAGGGTGGGCATAAATGGGATGAAGAACATCAGAGGAGCATGAAAAACGGGCGGGATAAGGGAAGGGAGAGGAAGACCTATTGAAGTGAGAGGCAAATAGGAAGAAAGTTGGCTAAGGAGAAGGGCAAACAGTGTAATTAAGGGAGTGTTTAAAGTAAGAAAAGGACAAGGGACAGGAAGAAAGGGAGGAGGAGGGTATATGCAGCTTCAGTCAGTGAGTTTCTATTAAGTGTGATGCTCCTAGTAATTTAGCCATCTTGTTTCGAGGTCCTCAATTCCTGAAGATCTTCTTGCTCTCGCTCCCTGGGTTTTCATGTCTTACAAGTCATCTCCTGCAGTAGGGCTGTTGTGTAGTTCCTATAAACCTATATAGGATCTGCACGTTTAGACAACATAGATTGTGGGATTGGTGTCCAGACTGATTCCAGACAACCCCACCGGGTATGTTTGTCTGTATACCAGTTAGCTCACAGTGCCACTAGAAACCCCTCTTACCAAGGAGAGAATAGTTCTTGGCAACTATCGAACATGACAACTCTGTCCCATCAGGGATCGTGGAAACAGTGCAATACTTTTCGCACAGTCACTTGTGCTCACTTTGTCTCAGAGAGATACACAGAATAAACGGTGGGGACATTTTCATTAAGCATTTATTGAACCAGCGTCATTCTAGTGTAAAATAGGTGCGCATCAGACAGAAACAGATATAAATGATTATAAGCACCAACAGAGTAAAAGGATGGTAGATTTCTACCATAGTGCTAAAACGAATAATACAGGCAGGTATAAAAATACATGACAGTAATAATGCGTACTCCTACGATGCGACCCTAACTAGATGTACCTAAGTGTACCTAGCATGTATGTAGGTGTAAAGCCAAGAATCCCTCTAGGATAAATTCAACCCCATTACCTGAAGTGAGAGACTGTGGGACCCCTCGAGGGATGTAAGACCTCTACGAGCTGGAGTGTCTGCATGCAGAAACCTCCGCGTCTTGCGTGTCGGCATGGAAGTCCTTTTTCTCCTCTCCCTGCCTTAGCAAAGATATGGTGTTTATATACCCAAAGTGGTACCCTCAGGGTATCTACCTTGCTGTGTCATGTTGGACTTAGGATGACGGTAGGAATGACCCTTATAAATAGTTATTATGCAGGAGATGGTAGTCCTGCTGAGTTTCCAAGAATCCTCATGCATAATGAATGCTAGCTTTCAGGGAAAACCCCACATCCTGTAAGCAATACCGTAACTAGGTAAAAGGTCAGTCCCAAGAACCGTTATGTAGTTTAAAGGCAGTGGAAAATATAGGTGAAAGGTTAGGTTGCTACCTGAGCCTATATTGGGGTACCTATATGAAACATAAGAGGGCCTGGATGTTATCCTTTCAATTTTCTGATTGCTCCCCCCCTGCCGGTGTTTTACCCCCAGTGGTTACTCCTCTATTAATTTCCGGTGATATACCTCTTTGCTCGTTCACATTTGGGTGTTTCTGCCTCGGGACATAGTTTGAGTATGGCACATCTGATTCTTTACTGCTTCCTTTTGCCCGCAGTAAATGTTGACTCAGTTCTGCCTTAACTCCACTCCTGCGCCATGTGTTAAATTGCAGTGTCCAGTCTTTCTTCCACAGGACTTTTGTCTCCAGTGAGGAATATGCTTTTACTAAGCAATGAAATTCTGGCGAAAGCAAGGGCGCTGTCATTGATGACTGGCTCTGGCACCTCGGACCTGATTGAACTTCCTCCTTCGTGAGAGGGCCGGTATAAACTCACAACCTTCAGTGGTACTGTCTGGGCCCCTCCAGCCTCCATAATTAACGAGAGATACAATTATAAGGCTAACTTCACAAAATATGTTTACATGCCTGTTTTCTGCATGCATAGGTAGTATTCTACTTAGCGTCACATGAAATGTCAAAACATTTGCATTTAGTCCTTGCCAGGCGGCTAACAAGCCCACCAGGTCAGCGGAGGCATTGGCCTTTTGCTTTGCTGCCAGAGGACCGCTGGCCTTATTAAGCCTGGCGGGAATCTAACTGCCTTCAAAACAACCACGACACAGAAATTGCTCTCAAGGACTTTGTTAAGTAAGCTGCAAGTTCTTTTTTACCCAATCTGCTAGGTTTTTGGTTTGCAAACAAACTCCCACAACAGGAGTTTGTTTTTGAAAGACAACAAACAATGGTCCTGACACAGAAAGTTTCATTGTGTGTGTTGGGGTCCTTATTGGATTGTTCTGCCCCAGACTGCCATGCCTCACTTGACAGGGAAATCTAGTGAAGTGGCCAGTTGCTGTTTCTAGGATATTCTTATGTTTCAGTGGCCCGGAGGAAGCGATGTTAACCTTGTGAAACACATATTGGCCTGATGTTCTGCGCAATTGAATTGAATTTACACACTTTTGAACTGTGCGAATCAATAGGAAATAGAATTAATGTAATTATTTTGGATTTTCAATAAAGAGCTTTTTAATAAACTTCTAACTCGAGCCCCCCTAATTTGATATTTGTGTTTGATTAGTATGCTAGGTTGAGCAAACCAGTAAAAAAACAGGGGGCACTCTGACGCCAATTGTAGTGTTGTATGAGTTTGTAATGACAGAACCTTTGTGGCTCCTGATTGACTTCATAGAACTGTGACATAAGCATTAGAACACATTGAAGTGAATGCAGGTTTAGAATGTTGAGTTCACGGTTACACGCAGAAGAATAAAGATGTGTTATACTAAGTTTCGTGTGTGGCATAGTCATTGACAAGTACCTGGGCTGGGAAGGATGCTACAATTGGTGACGAGATATGGAATAAATAACCCGAAGATCAACAGTGCTCTCTCAGAGAACTTGCTGTGGCCCAGCAAATTGCTTGTGTTTGCCATGTGAGCCTCCATTGAAATGCAGAATCAACCCTTGGCATATGTGGAGTCATCATCATCTTCATCATCATCAACTTTATTTCACATTTAAATAAATGCATAAAAGTACATAAAATCATAAATAATATACAACCAATAAAAATCCATCTTATTCAAACAGATTATATGCAATGACTCATTGATTTAAAATAACCATCTTTTTAAGAGTTATATTGACCCGAGGACTGTAAATGTTAAATGGAACACAGCAGTGAGAATAAAAGACAAAGCTTTTTGCGTCATTTAGTATGCACAGACGACTATAAACAAAGGAATATAAACAGTTAAAGTGGGCCTCCAGTGGTATGCAGCTTTCTAGTCTTCATGGAAGCTAGTAAAAAGGACGCGGTCATGAAGCATATATATGGCGATTCCAATTGACGTAATACTTCAAGATCCTGTTTATGAGACCATAAGCTAAATTTCCTCAATAATGGAATGATAAATTTATTCCTCTCAACCTTATAAAATGGACAAAAAAATACAATATGAGAAATAGATTGGTTGGAAAGACCGTCACAAGGACATAAGGACAGCTGATTTATCGAATAAGCTTGTGCAGGGTAACCAACAATTAGAGATATATAATTCAATCTAAATCTTACCAGTACAAAATGGTGCGTGGTGTTAGTAACAAAAGAAAGATAAGATGAATGCCCTGTTGCCACAGATGGCAATGTTCGGTAACTAATGACTGGGATTTTGGTTTGATTTTTCAGCCATCTCTCTTGGGTGTATTTGGCAATGAAGAGTTCTTTTAATCTAGTTTTAGGGTAAGTCATGCACTGCGATGGTGAATCATACAATATCGCCAGATCCAGCTCGCTAAAAGGCTGTTTCACATAAGCCAGCCAGGGAATCGACGAAGCTTGGTCCAAAGATAAAATATCCTTTAGCATAGTTTGGTTTAGTTGGACCGTCTCCCTTTTCCATATCGATAGCCATGCTATCAGCGGGGCCATTTTAATGGTGTCAATTATAAATGGAAAGCCTACTTCCTCATGAACTATAATATTTGGGCATGAACCGGGGATAGACAGTAAACTTTAAAAAGATTTGTCCTCTATAACTTGAAGGGAGTCAACTTGTGCTATGCCCCAGATTGCTGCACCATAGGTAGCTATGGCTAGCGTTTTCGTAGAGTAAATTTCTAACATTTCTTTAATCGGTTTATTCCCTAGGGTTGAAGCAAACTTCCAGAGGCCGGCTATACTTTTGACCATCTGAGTCTCTCTAATTCTAACCATCTCAGACCAATTTAGTTTTTCATCAAAGAAATGCCCAAGTACAAAAGATTCGACATGCTCTCGAGGTTTCTGCCATCTATATGAAGCTGCATTAATATTTTCTTGTCCCTGCCCATGGTCATCACAAAAGTCTTAGATTTATTAACATATAGGCCTAACTCTACCATGTAGGCTTACTTAGTATACTTCAATGGAAAGCTGTAAGGCCATTGGAGTTCCAGCCAGTAAAACTGTGTCATCTGCATAAAGCATGACGGGCAAAAGTAGTGGGCCTGCCGCCGGGACATCCTTACATTTTACACTCAGCACTTCGGATAATTTGTTTGTATACAATGAAAAAAAGAAAAAGAGCAAGAACACAGCCCTATCTCACCCCCTTTCAATCCTGAAGGGTTTCAAGCATTCTCCCTGTTTCACATAACTGATTACTGCCTCTGCTTCTCTATAAAGATCTCTAACTAAAAGAGTTATGGAGGGATCCACGCCCAATGTATCCATGATAGCCCACAATTTACTGTGGGACACTCAATCAAAGGCCGTGGATAAATCCATAAACGCCACATATAACTGGCCTTTCTTTACGGTAACATATATAGCTGCGATTAAAGCAAGGTTGAGACATTGGTCAATTGTCCCCCTCCCCTTCCTAAAGCCATATTGGGCTTCCACAAGTACATTGTTCTCACTCGCCCAGTCCTCCAGCCTATTGAGTAACAGTCTACTCATTAATTTGGCTGTACTGTCAAGTAGGGAAATTGGGCGATAATTAGCAGGATCTGCGCCATCCCCTTTCTTGTAAATTGGGATTATCAAAGATTGCCTCCAAGATGGCAGGGAGCCAACTTTAGCTATAGCGTTGAAAGCTATGGTTGAGACCGGGGCCCACAAAGGTTTATTGGCGAGGAAAATGTCCAACGGGACCCCATCTGGGCCAGCAGCTTTCAGCGCAGGCAATTGGGACAGAGCAAGATCTATTTCATCAACAGAGAACTCCAATACTGGGGGAACACAGGAGTATGGCGCTAGGGCCTCCTCCATAATATCTGACCGATTTTGGAATATATTCTGAAAATGGTTTAACCAAGTATCCTCATCTATATGGAGGTCCAGTGCTGGCCCGCTTTCCCCATGTAGAAATGGGGAATTAATCAGTTTTCAGAAAGCTTTACTATCTTTAGATAATGAGGCTTGTCTCAGGTTCTCCCAAGCTTCCACACATAGGGCCCTTTTCCTTTCCTTCCTAGCAGATTTATATATAGCCCTAAGATTTCTAATGAGGTCTTGATTTCTCAGTTGCATTTTAAGTGCTTTACGTAGGTCAACTGAGGCTTGGGAGCAGTTTTTTTCAAACCACCTAGAAGGTGGCGGATTGCTTAGAGAGGCTGGATGGGTTAGCATGTCTCTTTTAGATGTTAAAATTTTACTGAGAGCTCCCACAACTTGATTTCCGTTGGTTAGTAGGTCTAGACACAAACCGATCTCCTGGAAGCAGGAGGACATGATATTAGTCAATAATGAGTTAGGCTCAATTTTTTCCCATTTTAAAATATAACTGTTTTTCCTGGTTATGGATGGTTTGGGGACATGTTTAACTCCAGATTTTTTAAGGGAAATCAATGAAAAGAAAAATATATTAAAGCATGGACGCTAGATTCAGTCATCAACACCTCAAATTTCTTTGGGCTGCTACAGGAGGAGGCAGGGATGATTATAAAATCGATAGTCGAGATAGAGCCTGTCCGATAAAAGGTTGGGACCATTGGGCCAATGGTAGTGCATATTGGATTTGCTATTTCTAGTTCCCATGCAAGCAGTAACCTATTTAGTGCATAACCATAATTTTAATGGTTAAAATGGCAGATCAGATTCCCCTATAAGTCAGTTATCCCGCATATACGTGGATCAGTGTGCTTACAAATATGTGTATTAAACTCACCAGCCCAGGCAATGAATAGTGGTCCAGGATGGTGAGAGAGCAATTCCTCCATAGTTCGCCCCAACTCACCAACCCCTTCTGTTGGATTAGCAAAATTGTTGTTATAGAAATGTATTAACAGTAGGTCTACCCTCTTCCGTCCTTTCGCCACTAAGATATGGAAGCAAGGACAGCTATTCAAAAAAATAACCTTTTCACAGGGGACAGTATTATCAATAAGAGTTAGTAAGCCCCCTTTTGCTCTACCTGAGTTTGAGGGAACTGCTGGAGTAAAGAAGGAACGATATCCATTTAAGAAAATCTGGTTCATCTTCCAAGTTTCCTGTAAACAAATAAATTCAGAGTTCCGCAGCACACTTTGCCATACCAAGCTGCCTTTTTTATTACTAAAACCTGTGATATTCCATGAAAGAAGTGAATTCTCTCCTTGAACTGACTGGGATGGACACTCCCCCCTATGGCCAGTAATTACCGCACTGGGCAGATTATATGTACCTTGCATCCTAGGGGCCGACCCGCAAAGCCTGCCTAGGCACCCATCAACAATTGGTGCCTTGGGGACTCCGCCGATAAACTGGGCATGTGCAATAGGTTGGGAGAAGGAATAAGTCAGTCACAGCTATCCGTATTCTCCAATATGGCAAAACTGCTTGTTATAGATATATTTCTATTGTCCAGCTGAGATGTACTAATTAAATTATTAAATGCAGGAGGTCTCAGGCTTTGTATGTTGGTTTTGTACCTAAACGGTGGATTTATCAGCGGCCTTTGACACAGTGCATCATGGGCTCCTGATCAACTGTGTCTCTGCGCTAGGAATTAGGAATAAGGCCACATCTCTGTTGACTTCTTTTTTATCGAAACGCACTCAACTAGTCAGCTTGGGCGACTTTGACTCCCCTGTTTTTTCACTCCCTTGTGGAGTTCTTCAGGGTTCTTCTATTAGCCCACATTGTTTAACATTTATGTTACCGATTTAGCACGGGTGATCAAATCTTTTGGCTTAGCGCTCACATCATATGCAGACGACAACCAAATAGTGCTCTCCGTTTATAAGAACGGGCACACTGTTTCGCTCTGCTTTCACGATGGCAGTTGCCCATCAGCACTTGGATGTCAAGTCATTGCCTCAAATTAAACTCTTCCAAGACTGAGGTAATTGTCTTTGAAAATTTAGCCCCTGCCTGGTGTCCTGGCTGGTGGCCAGATAAACTAGGACCGCCCCTTATCCCGGTTACTAAAGCCAAGAATCTGGGTGTCGTCCTAGACGACAAGCTTCTTTTAAATGTCATGTCAACTCTGTGGTCTCCTCATGCTTTTATGCTCTTAGAATGGTAAAGAAACTGTTCCCTTTCATCCCGGCTGATGCCAGGAGAAAGATAATATCCGCTTTGGTGATGTCCAAAGTTGATTATTGCAACAGTTTATTGATTAACGCACAGGAAATGGTTTTAAATAAGTTACAGCTGGTACAGAACGCAGCCGCCAGGATGATTTCTGGCACACCGAAATTTAAGTCTCTTTCCAAGGTGGTTAGACAACTTCATTGGTTGCCTATAAGAAGCAGAACAAAATTCAAAGCATTGTGTATGCCTATAAGGCAATCCACAATGTAGGGCCAGAATTTCTGAAGAACTTACTGCAGATATATACTCCCAGCAGACCCTTGCGTTTGTCTGGTGCTAACCTGCTTGTCGTCCCAAGAACTTACAGAACTAACTGGGGCGACAGAAGCTTTGTGGTTGTAACTGCTAAGCTATGGAACTCTCACCCCCCTCAGATCAGAGCCAGTCATACTTTATTGTCGTTTAGGAAACAATTAAAAACTTGGCTCTTCAATAAGTAGGCTTTTTTACATCTAGGCCATTGCCCTGCTTTCTGGAGCAGTCAGCGCCGAGACAGCTATTGGTATTTGTGCGCTTTATAAGTTGTTTTAACATAACATAACATAGAAAAAACCCAATGGAACGGTAAAAATCTGGGACTGTGAAGAGGGTGCTACAGGTAGTTGTCGTAACAAATCCTCTACCAGCCATCGTTTGTCAAAATTAAGAATCATGCAATCGTTCTCAATCGATTTTGGGTCCGGCCCACCCAAGGGATACTTCTGGCCATAATCAGGTGATCTTGTATGAGGTGACCTATATTGGCAGCTTGCAGCAACAAATGCTGGGCCTTGGCCATTAGTTGAAGGGTTGATTAATTTTGGTTTGCTCTGAGTAGTGGAACATATACCATAATTAATACAAAAGGACATGCTGCTGGGGGTAGATTCAGGGTCAGTGGTTTACTTCTTATCGTGGAATGGGATTGCTGTTAATTATTTATGCTGTTACTTGCAACTGCTCGCAAGCTGGCTGTATTATCTATGAGACCCACCTGCTGTGAACTATGGCTTATAATAACTCTAGAGGGGACTGGATTCACCGTGGCTGGTTTTGCTGAGTACCCCAAACTCTTTGGCGGGATCACACCTGAGCTTGGAGGGTTTGAGGCAAAAGTATTTTGATGACCCTGGCTCGAGTTTGATATAATTATTCCATGGTTAGAGGTTACATTGGTTGAGGCTACAGATTTGTCCTCCCTGGCTGTATCAATGATTTATTGGCTATTAACTCAGCAAGAGTACGATCAATAGCATCCAGTCGAGAGAAAATAGGTTCTATTTATTTTGTTAAGTTCGCTTGGAATTCAAGTCAGTTCAGAGTCATCAAAGCCTTGTCCTGTTGTGGGGCATGACTGGGTGCTACGCCCTGGGATGGGTTGCCCTTTCTGGGTTTTTTGACAATACTGACAGGAGCAGGCTTGGACGGACCTTTTTTCCTTTTTCCAATAGGAACAATTTCCTGGGAAGATGGCTGGTCTGCTGTGAGACAGGAAGAAGCGGGCAAAACCACTTGGGGGGGCTCACAGACAATAATCTGTTCAGCTATTGATGGTATAACATCCTGAACAGGGGGCAATGAAAGCCCAATTGCTAATCCCCCAGCCCCCATAGGCAATCTCCTTTCCGTAAGGGCAGTCTCTTTTACCAGGGTGGTTGTAGCTTTAGCCAAAAATGAAGTAGAAGTTACCTCCTCCAAAGCTGCGTGGATCACCTTTTTCTTGCCCATTTTGCTGCAGCTCATTAAAAAGGCCCCTTTAGAGGGGGGGGCCCAGCCCGGCCTCCTCTGGGCTCCAATGGGCGTGGACGGGCCCGCCCTTGGCCCGAGCTTTGCCTGGGAGCGTTCCGCGCAGCTGGAGCGTGACACGCTTTTATGCGCAAGTCCACAGGGAATGATGGGAGATGTGGTCTCCCTAGTGGTGGCGACACGGCAATCCCCACAAAAAGGCTGTGGGTGGCTGCACTGCTGCGGGAGCATGGCATGCTTTTATGCGTGAGTCCTCAGGAGCAGGGGATGATGGGAGATGCGGTCTCCCCAGCAGTGGTGACACAGCAATCCCCACAAACAGGCTGTTGGCGGCTACACTGCCGTGGGAGCGTGGCATGCTCGTATATGCGAGATTCTTTAGGAGCAGGAGGATGATGGGAGATGTGGTCTCCCCAGCTGTGGGGACACGGCAATCCCCACAAACAGGCTGTTGGTGGCTACACTGCCACAGGAGCATGGTGCACTTTTATGCGCGAGTCCTCAGGAGCAGGGGATGATGGGAGATGTGGTCTCCCCAGCGGTGGTGACATGACAATACCCACAAACAGGCTGTTGGTGGCTACACTGCCGCGTGGCGCGCTTTTATGCATGGGTC
Source organism: Calotriton arnoldi (assembly GCA_963921515.1). Lineage (NCBI taxonomy): Eukaryota > Metazoa > Chordata > Amphibia > Caudata > Salamandridae > Calotriton > Calotriton arnoldi. The sequence continues at coordinate 264,875 of CAWUFW010010111.1, forward strand.
CTCAAGAGCAGGGGATGATGGGAGATGCGGTCTCCCCAGCGGTGGCGACACAGCAATCCCCACAAACAGGCTGTTGGCGGCTACACTGCCGTGGGAGCGTGGCACACTTTTATGCGCGAGTCCTCAGGAGCAGGGAATGATGAGAGATGTGGTCTCCCCAGGGGTGGCAACATGGCAATCCCCACAAACAGGCTGTTGGCGGCTATGTGGAGTCAAAGTGCAGCCCAGTTTCATCTAAAGCATTTGAAGTTAATGAAAGTCTACACACCGGTGGCTGAGAACCTGCTGGGAAGGCCACACAAAGAGGTACTGCACTACTACGCAACTTAAAGCCATACCTTCATACGATATAGATGGATACAACCAGGTTTTAAAAGAGCAGTAAAGTGCAAAAATAACACTGCTAACAGAAGCTCTGCAAGGCAAAAATCAACAAGGTGGTAATTAGCCCAAGGAGATGACTAAAGACACAGTGATACAAGAAACAGCAATTTGCTCACCAGCACTGCATAAGGAGAGCCAGTGTGCCACTGTGCTTGGGGATGGAACCCCAGAGAAAGCACCTGGGGTTGTACTTGTGGAGCTGTCCATACCTGAATCGGCCCACCACCAAAGCTGCCGGGTGGTGGGTCAGAACAACTCCCTGGGTCTCCTAAAAGCAAAGGGCTCCCATGGAGACCAAGAGGGAGGTTAAGGTTCACAGGCTCTCCAAGATGACCCAGATGCTAGCATAGTTCAGGGCCTTAGAGATGGTATGGATGATGTAGGTCCTAACAGGCAGCAGACGGGGTCGAAAGGAACTCCACCCTCAGTGTCAGCCAATCTCATAAATGATTGCAACGCTGACGTCTTCTTGCAACCACCACCGCCATTCAATACCACCGAAATGTTGAATATTGGGGACAGATGGACTGCCTGGATAGAGACATTTGATAATTTAATTGATGCAATTGAAGAAGTCGATAACAAAAAGATTATCAAGTACCTTAAGAACCTAGCTTGTGAAGTTGTAAAGCAAATCATTAAAAAAATCCAGCGAGCTTACGAAATTACATAGTCAAATCAAAGCAGCCTTGAATCTCAAGTTCAATCCAATGCCAAATGTAGATTACAAAAGGTACATCTTCAATCAAGAATGTCAGAAAGCCGGTGAGACAAATTTGTTGAGAGACTGGAAATGCTCATCAAACACTGTAGGTTTAATTAATTTAATGATGAGGACGTTATACTTTTCAGAGTGATTGATGGATGCTTGTCAGATTCGTTCAGACGACGAATACTGAGAGAAACTTGTAGTTTGGAGCAAGTTCTCATGGCTGCCTTAGCTGAGGAGCGTGATAACATGGAGGCCGGAAGTGCCCACAGTGAGTCAGTCATGAAGGTGAGAAATAAGCCAAAGAACAAGGCCGAGGGACACCGAGTGAATTCATCACAGAAAAATAAGTTGTGCTTCAGATGTGGAATTTCATTTCTACACAAAGGTAGATGTCCCACCATTGGATAGATCTGCACAGGCTGTGGAAAGGAGAACTATTTTGTGATGGTGTGCAAGGTGAAGGAACAAGTACATGAGTCATGGATGTTCCAGAAGAGGTGTTCGACATACACCCATTAGGCCATGTGACAATATCAGGTGAGACAAATCGACACCAAACGAAGTCGATCAATATCTAATCTTCGTCAAACAGTTCTTCCATTTCAATATCATGTGAAAGTGAAGAAGATGGCTGCGCCATGTTGATGTTTACCGCAGAGAAGCATGTGCATGTTGGACTGGCTGTGTTGGATCCTCAAGGCGAAACTCCTCAGAATTAGAATGATGCTCAAAGTGTTCCACCTCCCGACATAGCCACACTCTGAAGGCTAGTACACACAGAGTATTAGGGCGATCAGGCGAGGGAAAGGGTTAGGGGAAAGGAGCAGCAGGGAACAGAACCTGGAGAAAATATGAAACACACTGGTTAGAACAATACCTTAATTCCCTACTCTCATATGTGTCTCGCTAAACGCAAGCATACTTGAAAGACAAAGAGTGCGTGCTCCCCCAAGCTTCAATTCTTAAAACACACTTCCAGTCAGAATGTTTCCTGCTTGCGCCTACTAAAACAAAGCAAAGAATCAACTTCCTCCTTTTACCAATCAATAAGCACAATATACTTTTGTCTTCTGACAAGGATGAATGTCTACACCCTGTCATACGCACCTTCAGAACACAATAAAGAAAGGAGTAAAGGAAAAATAAAGGATGGGGAAAAAATTAACGGTATTTCTTTACTCAAGCAAGAGCAAAAACAGTTATAGGTAGTTCACTTTTTTCTTGCCCCAAAAAATAAGGAACCTTTGCGTACACTTTTGATGCTAAATCCAAACTGTAGTCAAATGAACAACAAGTTAGTCACAAGTTATCTCCAAGCACTTCCTACCTGGAAGTAGATGTCCAAAAGGAAGATCCCATTGGATAATAGGGTACTGATGACAATCCTTCTTTCCGCTCTCCTTGGAAGCGGACACGAAAATATGCCCCAAACTCTGCACGTACGCCTCACCAGCCAAGGAGTGCCGGGGCGAAGGCAGAGAGCACGATTCCCCACTCCACGCCACACCAGCCAAGGAGCGCCGGGGCGAAGGCAGAGTGCACGATTCCCCGCACCACGCCACACCAGCCAAGGAGCGCTGGGGCGAAAGCAAGGTGCAAGGTTCCCCGCTCTCACGCCACTCCAGCGATGAGGCGTAAACAGTGTGCGCGATTCCCCGACTCCGAAGGAAGGGAGGGGGTGAGTCCGCACGGGATACCAAAAAAGAAGAGAGGCAGAGCGCTGCCTCGGTATTCGGACGAATACCTTCTCCGTCCGACCGCAGGAACAAATCCTCCGATGCAGTAACACGGAAGCTCCGATTACCCTGAATTACGCATGCCGTCTTGCGTGCAACAGACGTCTTTTATTCCTGATGCCCAGCGCGCTAGACCTCTTGGGAACTGTGGTTCCTCCATCCCGGAAGTGCGGCTAGGTGGCGCTGTCACTTGTGATTCCTGACAGTCTGCCTGTGAGGTAAAACACTGCTCCAAGAGAAATCAACACAAAAAAGCACTAAAGTCATTCAAACATTGTCAGAAGATCACACTAAAAGTCAATGGTTGTTCCATACATTTCATTATTGATAGTGGTGCGTCAATAAATATTATGCCTGCGAAGAACTATAATCTGGCGGATCACTGACAGAATATCGATAACAAGAATATCGACCTACAACAATATCGAAGTAAAAATATCGAATGCCAAAATATCGACTCCCTATCTACAAACAGGTAAGTACAAAAATATCGACTCCAAAATATAGTTGTAAAAAATATAGTCAAAATATCGAATTTTTTAAATGTATGAAAAGTAATGTAAAATTAATGAAATAATATATATAATTAACTAAAACATACTTAAAAATACTTAAATAACTTTAAAATTAATAAATAATTAATGTAACTTAAAAAAATAAACATACATTTTAATTTTTAATACATAAATATATTAACGTAATATTTATAAAAAATATTCAATATTTTTAGCGTAGGATAGCGGGATGGTAAAATTTACTATTACCACTTCAGTCAGTGCAACAGTAGGGAAAGCGTTGGATAGCGGGAGGGTAAAAATTACTATTCCCACTCCAGTAAGTGCAACAGTAGGAAAAACGTTGGATGGCGGGAGGGTAAAATTACTATTCCCACTCCAGAGACTGCAACAGTAGGGAAAGCGTTGGATAGCGTAGGGGTAATAATTACTATTCCCACTCCAGAGAGTGCAACAGTAGGGAAAGAGTTGGATAGCGTAGGGGTAAAAATTACTATTCCCACTCCAGTGAGTGCAACAGTAGGGAAAGCGTTGGATAGCGTAGGGGTAATAATCACTATTCCCACGCCAGAGAGTGCAACAGTAGGGAAAGAGTTGGATAGCGTAGGGGTAAAAATTACTATTCCCACTCCAGTGAGTGCAACAGTAGGGAAAGCGTTGGATAGCGTAGGGGTATTAATTACTATTCCCACTCCAGAGAGTGCAACAGTAGGGAAAGAGTTGGATAGCGTAGGGGTAAAAATTACTATTCCCACTCCAGTGAGTGCAACAGTAGGGAAAGCGTTGGATAGCGTAGGGGTAATAATTACTATTCCAACTCCAGAGAGTGCAACAGTAGGGAAAGAGTTGGATAGCGTAGGGGTAAAAATTACTATTCCCACTCCAGTGAGTGCAACAGTAGGGAAAGCGTTGGATAGCGTAGGGGTAATAATTACTATTCCCACTCCAGAGAGTGCAACAGTAGGGAAAGTAATATTTTAATATTTTACTAAAAAAGAATTAATTATCAATACTAATAAATATTATTAATAACACTAATTACCAATTATAAAATCTTTAATAATTTGTTTATTATAAATACAGTACATATGATTTATTAAAAATTAATTACCTATTAATAAATCATTAACAACCAATTAATAATCATGACCAGATTTGTATAAATATTTAAATAAATACCAATTAATTTGTAATTACCAGTAAATTAAGTATCAATACAAAAACATATTTTCTATAATCAACTAATTACAATTAAATTACTTCCCCCCACATTCCCCTATAAACCCACATTACACTACAACTATTTAATTAATAGAAATAACATAATTACCAATAAATAAATTTAAAAAAATTATTACCAATTAATAAAATGTAATTCCCAATTAATAATTAATTAACAATAAATTAATTAACAATACCAATTAATATTAATTAATATGTACTTAATTTCGATAAAATTACTTCCCACCCTATTCCCTATAAACCCACATCCCGCTACAACTATTTAATTAATATAATTAACATAATTACCAATTAATGAATTAAAATTTTTTTTACCAATTATTAAAATGTAATTACCAATTAATAATTAATTAACAATGAAGTAATTATCAATACCAATTAATATTTATTAATATGTACTTAATTTCAATTAAATTACTTCCCACCCTATTCCCCTATAAACCCACATCCCGCTACAACTATTTAATTAATAGAATTAACATAATTACCATTTAATCAATTAAAAAAATTTACCAATTAATACAATTTAATTACCAATTAATAATTAATTAACAATAAATTAATTATCAATACCAATTAATATTTATTAATATGTACTTAATTTTAATTAAATTACTTCCCACCCTATTCCCCTATAAACCCACTACCCGCTACGGAATTAAATTACGCAAAAATTAAATAACATAAAATTCATTGCTTTTAAAAATTAAACATACATTACAACAACTAATATACACTTTTAACACATATACTAACATACAATACACTTAGAAAAAATTCGATATTATTGCCTATATTATGTACTTCGATATTTTAACAATCTATATTACTTACCTTAATTTCGATATTTTTAACGACTATATTATGTCCATTCGATATTATGTCCATTCTATATTTTGGACTCGATATTGTGTCCATTCGATATTTTTGTTTCGATATTATGTCTGTTTACCTAATGAGCTGTCTCCATCGCCCCAACTTATGCCATAGAAAACTAAAGTGCATACGTGGCTGCCTCGACACTTCTAAAAAGTCAAGATTAATTTGTAGCAATGATGAAGCATAAGAAAACAAAAGTGCAAGCACCCATTCATTTACTTCCAGGTACGGCATCAAGCGCCTGTTTACTCACCTTCAACACAGCTGCTGATATGGGACTGATATCCGTGAACTATAACATGAATGCTCATCATGACATAGTAAGTCAATTCCCTTTGTTGTTTCATGGGTTGGGAAAACTCACGACTATGAAAGTCTAATTACACATTAATGAGGACGTCCGTCCTGTTGCTCAAAGACACAGACGAATTGCCTTTCACTTACAGGAAGCTGTAGAAAAAGAACTTGAACTTTTACTCAAACACAAAATCATTGAGCGTTCCACTGGTCCAACTCCATGGGTTTCTCCCATAGTGGTAGTACCCAAAAAAACAGTGAAGGTGCTGTACAGATCTGCGTGGATATGCATCAAGTGAACAAGGTAATTGAAAGAGAATGACATACAGGTCCGCATTTTGCCGACATGATAACACAATTGAATGGTGCTAAGGTATTCTCTTGCCTGGATATGAATAAAGGATATCATCAGTTGGAACTCCAGGAGAATTGCAGGTACATTACAACTTTTTCTACGCATTTTGGTCAGTTCCGTTACAATAGACTAAGTTTTGGTGTGTCATCACCTGCAGAGCTATTCCAAGATGTAATTCGACATATTATACAGTCGGTCATGAATGCTTTCAATTATAGTGATGACATATTGGTTCTCGGAGCTATGCGGGAGAAGGACAAAGCTCTCAGGCCAGTGTGTCAGTTCCTCGTTGATACCGGTATAACTTTAAATGCTGAAAAATGTGAGCTCCATAAGACAACATTAAAAATTTTTGTCCATATCTTTTCTGATGGGGTCATGACACCCGATCCAGCTAAAGTGCAAGCGCTGTCAACTGCCGTCCCCCAAAAGGCGTTGCCATGTTACGTTCATTCCTTGGCAGGGCCAGCTATTGCTCTAGATATATATACAACTTTGCCACCGTCAGTGCACCATTAATAGACTTGACGAAAAAGAATGTTTCTTTTTTTTGGTCACTTGAATGTGAGCAAAGCTTCCAGAAAATCAAGCACTCTACTGAGTACACTACTGAAATGGCATATTTTGATCCAAAGCTTCATACTGAGGTTGTTGTTGATGCTAGCCCTGCCGGGTTGGGCGCCCTCCTTGCACAGCACTGCGGACACCCAAATGTTTGAAGATGTATTGTGATTTATGCAAGCCAAAGTTTGTTCCAAACTGAACATGCTTATTCCCAACCTGAGAAAGACAGTTTAACAGTGAACATTTCCACCTATTCTTGTATGGGAATCCCTTCACATTTGTGACCGATTATCAAGCATTGTTGACTATATTTGGAAATCCAAAAGAAAAAATGCCTCCTTGCATTGAATGACGGGGTCTGCAATTGCAAGAGTGCAACTACGCCATCGTCCAGCGTCCAGGGAAAGATCAGAACCCTGCAGACTACTTTTCGCAAGTTCCTCTACAATTCCCTGGCATCCATTCGAAGATGACTGAAAGCGTACATACATTTCTTAGTAAAATCAAGCACCCCAGCTGCCATTTCCTTGGAGCAAATTGTCACTGCCACATGTCAAGATAGAGACATTCTGCAACTGAAAGACATTATTACACATCAATCTTGGTACCAGCACCCTCGACCTCTTACCAGTGACAGTGAATATCAAAAGTTTAAGAATGTCAAAGATGAACTGCCCATTACTCAGGAAGGCATTGTACTGAGATGTTTAAGAATTGTCATTCCGGAAATGCTGCAACAGCAGATATTTGAAGTGGCCCATGAAGGACATTGTGAAATTGTTGCCACCAAACTAGCTCTCTGAGACCGAGTCCGGTTTCCACATCTCAACGAGAGAGTTGAATCAGAATTAAAGGCCTGCCATCTGTGCAACTGCCTGTCATCGAAAACTACCCAACACCTGTTAAATATGTTGCCAATGCATGTATGGGAAAGGATTGCAGTGGACTTCTTCAGTCCTCTTGACAACAGAAGTCACCTGATGGTGATTGTTGATGAATATTCCCATTTTCCATTGATCGAAGATCTCTCATCTATCACTCAAGAACTTGTCATTGAGAGATTAGATAGCATCTTCATGACCTGGGGTGTTCATGCAATCTTAAAGTCTGACAATGGCCCACCTTTCAACAGTCAAGAATTCAGAGACTTTCTCAGTCATCTTAATGCGAAGAATCAGAGGAGCATCCCTCTTTGGCCACAGAGCAATGACCTTGTCGAACGTTTCACGAGTGCTCTAAAGAAAGCCGTCCAGCTTGCTGTACTAGAGAAGCTCGACTTTAAAGCTGTCTTAAATTCCACTCTTCGTGCTTACTGCTCTACCCCTCACTAGACCACAGGTGAAAGCCCTGCAACCTTGATGTTTGGGATTGCCATGAGGACCAAATTACCTCAATGGACCAACAGAAGAGCAAATACTGAGGAAGAAACACACATGAAAGACTAGGATCATAAGAGGAAAATTAAAGCCTATGCGGACAAGCGTTGACATGCAAAAGAGGTCACGTTTACTTGAGTAGATCGAGTGCTTGTTCGTCAGCAAAGAAAACGAAAGTCAGAAGCTCCTTTCGATGCTGAACCATTTCATATTGTGACCAACAAAGGACACATTGTGACTCCCCAAAGTCCTGGAAAGTCCATTATGTGAGAATCCTAGCATTTCCGACATGTGGCCCATTGCCCGTCAGGCGCTGATGTCATTTTTGAGACTAGGTCTGAAAGGACAAGTGAAGAACCCCTGACTGATACTATTTCTCCTTCACCAACACCAGTCATAGACATTGCTACTGCCTGTCCCCAATTTCTGAAGACACGGTCAGGACGTGTGATCCAAGAGCCATGAAGACTCATTGAAGATCTCTAATTGTATACATTTGTAAAACATTTTATTTTGTTATTTAACAGAGGGGGAGATGTAGTGTCGTGTGAGTCTGCAATGAAGGAACCTTTGTGGCTCCTGATGGACTCAGAAGAACTGTGTTGTAAGCATAAGAGTGAAGTTAAGAGAATGCATGTATAGAATGTTGAGTTTGCGGTTACAAACAAAAGAATAAAGACATGTTATAATAAGCTCTGTGTGTGGTGTAATCATTTGAAAGTACCCACAAAGGGGAGGACGCTAAACCAGGCTATATATGTGGTGTTTGCCCAATGTTTTTGGTTCAAATCCATCTTTTATTACCATTAAGATCCATGATAATAGAATAAGGACAGGTAATGCAGTTACCTTTCATGATTCAGTGTATTGGCAGCCATTCTTCTATTTCCACAATCCATAATGGAAATAATCGAAGGACTGTTGCTCGCACTTCCAGACAGTCTATATGCTGCTCTTTGGCCAGGCTTATTGTTTAGCCTATTGTGGAGAGCTCTCAAAGATGGTTGAGGGATCTGATCGGTTATGGTGATGTAGTGGATTCGAAAACCTGAACGGTAAGGCGAATTTGAAACACTGAGGCGAGTAGCACGTCTCCTAGTCGTTTTATTTTGTTTTAAAGGATTTTAAGTATTGTTTATTACCTTGTGGTGAGGGTCAGGGGGTGTGTTGCTGGGGTGGGTCAGTTTGTGGTGGCTAAAACCGGTGAGCTATTGGGTCGATATTCCCCACATACAGCTCTTACTTAGCTCTTGCTAAACCCCTGATTTTGGAGGCTTCCTCTATTTTACTGCACGTGGAGGCTTCCTTTATTTTACTTAGTTCCTCCAGCAGCGTTTCTCTGGCTAACGCATGCACTCCGGTCCACCCCGGGATCCTTCCCGTTTGTGTGGAGAGTGTGTGTGGCCTAGTGGCTGAATTCCACTCACTTCCGGGCACACCACTTCTGGCCTCGGAACACAGGGACGACGGCACTGACCTCCTGGGCAGCCTATTTAATGCACAGAAGCGCGCGGACGCGCAGCGAATTTGAAACACTGAGGCGAGTAGCACGTCTCCTAGTGGTTTTATTTTGTTTTAAAGGATTTTAAGTATTGTTTATTACCTTGTGGTGAGGGTCAGGGGGTGTGTTGTTGGGGTGGGTCAGTTTGTGGTGGCTAAAACCGGTGAGCTATTGGGTCGATATTCCCCACATACGGCCTCAGAACACAGGGACGACGGCACTGACCTCCCGGGCAGCCTATTTAATGCACAGAAGCGCGCGCCTAGGGCAAGCCCGTCAGCGCCCGTCCGCGCCCAGCCGTCGCCAGGACCCCTGGTCCTGAGAACCCCCATCTTACATCCATGCTTACCTATACTCACGCAGAACGTATACAGATACGTCAGTTAGGGAGGAGGAATGACACCTCTTTCATATGTCGTACTAACTCAGGCCTTGCCTATTTTTAGGGGCCTTTTGCCTGCAGACACTGTCACTACCAGAGTCAGTTAGATATAACCTCGGGGAAGGCTCTGATAAAGGCCACTTTAGAGACAAGCGTAATTAGGAAAGCTATTTTAATAAATGTGAGGTCATTACCCAAACACTATACTGAGGTATGGGACTTATTGAACTCCCAGGACCCAGATATAGGCTTCCGAACGGAAACGTGGTTGAAACCCTCTTCTATCGCAGCCATTGCCTTGGACCTCCCAGAGCAGTACCGCATTTTGCAACTAAATAGAGATAGTAAAGTAGGTGGAGGGGTTGGAATTGTGTTCTACTGAAGCTACTATTATCGACACATTTCAAGATAACACTATTGAGATCTGTGTCTTTAGAATCGAATTCTCTAGCCAGAATTACTGGAAGTGGTGCACTAGTATATCGCCCTCCAGGTCCCCTAAAAGATTTCTCCCTAAAATTGATGGAAAGGATCGCCCCCCCATGTCATTGCATCCAAGTATTTTCTCCTTTTGGGGGATTTTAACCTACACAGTGAAGTCAAAGAAAACACAGAAGCTGCGCGGTTCTTAGCTGATATGGCCACGCTAGGGCTGGTTATGAACAATACAGGGCCGACCCATGCAGCAGGTCACACCCTTGATCTTATTCTTACCAACTCGCCCAATGTATCTTTCCTGCCCCCAGAACCAGTGATCTGGTCAGATCACTTTATTATCAACTTTCAGATACACTGTCCGAATCAGACAGCGGCTAACCTCCCCTATACTAGGAAGACATCACGCCAATGGCACAAAATCTCAGAGGAGAGCTTTCGGCAGGTGTTCAGACCTCCTACCTACTCTAAGTCTAGAGATATAAATAATAGACTCTACAAACTTCATTATGCCATAGAGTCGTCCTTAGATATGGTAGCACCTTTAAAAACAGTAAAGCTCAAATCGGACAAAAAACAGGCAGTTTGGTTCTCCCAAGAATTACGTAGAGAGAAAGCACACTGTAAAAAGCTAGAAAGAACCTGGCGTAAATTTCATATACAGTCAGAAAAGGACATTTTTAGGGCAGCAACAAACGCATACCATAAGAATATCAAGCGAACACGGAAGAGATACATCTCGGCGCAATTAAGTGAAGCAGGTAACTCAGGGAAACAGCCATACACGATTCTTAAATCTTTTACCTCTCCTATGGTGTGTACTACGCATATTCCTGCCTCCCAGACCTTATGTGACAATATTTCTAACTTCTTTGTTGATAAGATTGAAAAAATCTATGATACATTTCCTAGTGGGCTATGTGTTGGGGATACTCTCACGGTACCGCGGATAGAGTCCAGTGAAGAAAACGTGCTGGCTCGCTTTTCTCCACTACAGGACTCCAAAGTAGAAGAGCTGCTGAAAGCGGCAAAATCAGGATCTCCTATGGATATAATGCCGGCCAAATTGTTTGCCTTATTGGCGCGGCCTCTTGCCCCTTCTATTAGCTCACTTATTAACTATTCACTGAGTGAGGGTACAGTACCCCGATCCTGGAAAGCTGCACAAATCTTACCAATTATCAAGAAAACCAATTTACTGCCCTCCGAGTTATCCAACTATCGCTCTATTTCGCTCCTTCCCCTTATGAGCAAACTTATGGAGGGTCATATCAGCGCGCAGCTCATGGATTTCATGGAAGCTCAGTCATGTTTGGACCCCTCACAATTCGGTTTTCGACCTAAACACCCGACCGAAACGACCCTGCTTAGTGTCACAGAAGCTGGCCCTAGATAAAGACAAAGCAGTGTCTCTAATGCTGTTGGATTTATCCGCAGCCTTTGACACTGTAGCACATCATAGACTACTCAAAGACTGACGGAAATTGGCGTAGTAGGATCTGCCTTTCAGTGGTTTTCCAGCTTTTTGGAACAACGCACCCAAACTGTGAACTTGGGGAATTTCCGTTCTGGAGCCAAACCTCTTAACAAAGGGGTTCCACAGGGATCCTGCCTCAGTCCCACATTAGTTAATATATACGTGGCCCCCCTTGCGAAGATCATCGGAGATGACAGCTTTGTCCCTTTCTCATATGCAGACGACATGCAGCTCCTGTTTTCATTTGATAACAACTCAGATGTCACTAAACAGCTGTTTACAGAGGGTATGCGTGCAATCTCCAACTGGATGTCAAATAACTTCCTCCAGTTGAACGCCAACAAAACAGAAGTCCTCCTGTTTGGCAAAGCTCAACTTCTCTGGTCTCCGGAGGGGTGGCCGGCAGAATTAGGCCCCGATCCTGTGCCCACTAACAAGGCTAAAAACTTAGGAGTGTATCTAGACCTTTCTCTATCATTGAAGGAGCAGGTGGCGGCCGTCTCAGGTAGTTGTTTTGGTATGTTAAAGCTCCTACGGAGAGTGTTCGATCTTCTCCCCCTATCGGTCCACAAGACCCTGCTCCAAGCCCTGGTAGTAAGTCATCTGGACTATTGTAATGCACTTTTGGGAGCAGCGAATGAAGTGGTGCTTAATAGGCTCCAGGTAGTGCAGAGCACTGCAGCTCGACTGGCCCTAAATCAACCGCCCAGGACTCCTTCCCAGCCGATACTAAAAAGCTTACACTGGCTTCCTATTCATAATCGAATCAAGTTCAAAATCTGCAGTCTGATTCACAAAACCCTTAACGGTAGTGGACCCAAGTTTATGATCGATAGTCTTGTCCCCTATCGTCCCAACAGAGATTTGCGTTCTAGTGGTAAGGCTCTTCTAGTAGTGCCCCGGGTTAACAAACTTTGTGCAGGAGGCAAATCTTTTGCCTATGTAGCCGCGCGCCTTTGGAACTCACTCCCCAGTGCCCGGACCTGCTAAAATTCAGAAAACTACTGAAAACTGAACTCTTCTAATATTGTTGCTTCCACCTCCCTGTTTTTCTGGTTTCGCTGTTAGCGCAGAGATACCCCAGTAGGGGTGAGTCCAGCGCTTTACAAATCCCTCATTCATTCATTAATTCATAAGGCCTGCCCCACTGACCCACAATCCTCCTCACACAGCCTCCAAGAAAAATATTTGGGGACTACATCCTATTTTTTTCCAAGTTAAGCACTCATCCCACACCACTATTCTAATGTTGGAGGAGTGGATTCCTTCCACTTGCTGGACCTTGTATAACATTGGTAGACATGTAAGTTACAACTGGAGGCTTGTTCAAACATTGCAACTTTAATCAGAAAGCATGAGGAGTTTTCAGAAAACGTAGTTATGCATTTTTATTTTAGCCTGTAGCAGAGTAAGAAAACCATATGAATGGGATCTGGAAGTTGAGACAAAAATAGAGGTGTATTTAAGAATACAAAGTATTCAAATTAATTAATTAATCAGCTTAGATCATGTGAAGAAGATATGTTGTAGTGAGACGAATTGGTCCTCACGCTGTTTAGTTAAGGTAATTATCATGTGTATTATGTCAAAGGACTGAGGACTTTATCTCAAGTCCTTTTCTATACCACTGTTTCTGGATCATCACCCCAATTATATTTTCCCTGTAAAGTCTTCCTGCCTAGCCCGCATTACACACAAAGACCTCCTTCACTCTGAAACCATATCTGCTATCTGGCTCAAAAATTGGTCATGACAGGCGGTCAATGCCACGTATGGAGTGGCAGACCCCTTTGTCATGACTTGCCCGTCTTTGCGCCACCTGTTCCCCCAATTCCTTTCCTTCCCAGTTTGTGTCTTATTGAACTGGTCCAAACTCTGTTTCATGTTCTTCCATAGTTCCTGATTAACATAGTCCTGTTTCATTCATCCTAGTAATTGTCCCCATGGATCACATTCCACTGTAGCAAAATTCCCTTTTAGAGATATCCAAAGTAGCACCCCTCATGCCATCGTAATTTCCAATGGTGCCTCCTCTTGTCTTATGGTCCACATTCTGCTTTAGTAAATTACGCCATAGTTATTTCCAAGCGTGCTCCCTAATGTCTTTTGGTCTGTGGTACTCCATTATAGCTTGTCTCACGAGATCTCATAAAAAGTAACAAGATCTCGGAAGACTCACGACATATCTTGAGTGTGGTGTTATTTAAACCGTGCCCAAGCTAACTTTTGATCGCTCAGCTTTGGAACTCAATGCAAGAGGATGTTTTGTTGGATCCCTCCCACAACCTACCTGATATCCAGTCCAATTTGACAGCATCCCAGTCCTGATTCCTTCCTGCTTTGGAAGCCCATCAAGCAGGGTATTACTGCACACCCGACAAATTACCCGACACCGCCACAGAGGAAAATCTATGTAAACAAGAAAGCTCAAGACAGTTCCAGGCCTAAATAAAGGTTAGTGCACTGATCTAAGAAACAAGACTGTTGTTAACCTTAACCAGATCTTTAGACATCGATCAAGCCTCAAAAACGTGAGGAAATGAAAAGTGATATTGCTCATTTTAAGACACGACGTTTGAAGCCAAAGAGAACTATGTGCCATCCATGCAAGGATAGAGTGCTGTCTTGGTAAGACACTAAGAACAAACGCGTAGGAAGCTGGTGAATGATCATATTGAAGGAGATGATTTTAAGTGGGCAAACACAGTATAATTGGTCTGAGTCCAGGCATTGTAGAGAGGCTTCTTGATGAACAATCTATTGCCTGTTTAATTGTAATTCTTTTTTATTTCATTACTTGTGTTTGTTTTAAAGGAGTCTGGTGTGTGAATCCTAACAGATTAGATTTCTGCTGAGTAAGTTTACTCAAAGAAGAATGAGACACCAAGTTCGAGCAGCCCCCATGAATAAAGGAAAGACGCCAAGCTGGAGTTTTCCCTCCCCAGTTCACCTCCCCAGTGAGCAGGTGCCACAAGTCCTGCCACAAGTTGGGTGGGGGATTTCTGTACCTTCTGCAACTAACCCAACTTTAGGTGAATGGATCTTGACACCCTTCTCCTTGAAACTCCAACCAAAAACGGTGACGCAATCTTTCTTTGTATTGTGGTACTCTATTTTTCTACTATTGTGATAATCACTACATATGAAGTGTTCAAAAAAGAGCTGAAATGCCTGTTGTTTCAGCATCTCTTCCTGCAGATGATCCAGCTGGTTTTGATAAAGGTATGGGCCAGTGAGGGAATGGGGAGGGTAATATTGACATATTTCTTCAAGATGTTGATGAGGCATGCAGAAGTATATTGGTTACCCTGCGGCATTTGGACAAAATATCAGATTAAAAATATCGGGAGGCAGAACTACCACAAAATAAACATTGTGCTACATTATTATCTTGTTGACAAGAATATCGCTTTTAGGTAATATCATTTTTAATAATATTGATTTTTTTAAATATTGTTTTCAATAAAAGAGTGGTAAAAAATATCATTCTCTAATTAATTATATGTGTTTTAGTTGATATAATAATGTTATGAATTACTATTGATTATATAAAGGTTATTTTTTTAAAATATAGCCACTAATTTCAAGTGATAGAGACTTTTTTCATTTAATTTGATAAAGTAATTTATAGGGTCATGGCGGGTTATTGGGTTTGTAGGGGGATAGAGTGGGAAGTAAATTAAGTAATATTTAATTAACAATTTATTAATAATTGTTAATTATTTAATTGATTGCATTTACATAATTTATGGAATACTTATTTATCTTTTAGTTGTGGGCTGCTAGGTTTGTATTGTTCTTGAGTGGGAAGTTATGTAAAAATGTATTAATAATGTATTAATAATGTTTAATTAATTATTATTATTTTTGTAAAATATGGGTTACTGAATTATTGTATTAATATTTTAGTTATAGAATGCTAGGTTTTAGGGGTATACGTTGGGAAGTAATTTAAATTATAATTAATTTATTATTGATTATTATTTGCAATTTAATTATTTAAGTGAATTTTAAATATTTAAATTATGGACTATTTAATTATTTTACCTAAACTTTAGTTGGGACTGCTAGGTTTGTAAGGGTCTAGTCTGGGAGGTTAACTAAGCCCACGAATAAGTTTGCGTAACTGGGGGCAAAGCAGGTGCCCATTGCCGTACCCTGTATCTGCTTGTACCTCTGTTCCTGGAAAAGAAAGATGTTGTTATTGTTATATATGTTAATTAATAATTTTTTTATCAAGAGTGTATTTTTTTTTACATTCATGGTGTTACTTATATATGTAATATGTTTGAAGTGAAGTACATTCCTTACACTGCAATAGGCATAGTAAAATTAACCTCTTTGTAATTTGACATTTGCCCTACTGTTGCGCTGTTTGGAGTGGGAATAGTAAATTTTACCCCTCCAAAGTCCAAAACTTTCCCTACTGATCTGCTATTTGGAGTGGGAATAATACATTTCACCCCTCCAAAATCCAACATTTTCTCTACTGTTGCACAGACTAGAGTGGGAATAGTAAATTTCACCCCTCCCAAATTCAACGCTTTACCTACCAGTTGCGGGCGAAACAATGAAGCGGGTTTGGGGCGGGTGTAGGGGATGTGGGGGAGTGTGGAAGGGGGAGCTTGCGCGGGGTGTTAATAATAAAACACGCTTACCTGGAGCTCCCGGCACCTCCCACGTCGTGCCTCATCCTTCCTGGTCCCAGCAGGCACTGGGGCAGCATTAGACTCCTTGTGCAATCCCCATGCTGCTCTCATGCTATGAGAGCAGCGCGGGGAGTGGCCTGAGCAGGCTGAGAAGACACTCCGCTCAGACCAGGGAGTCTGTGTTGTTTTTCCAGCCCGGCTGTTCAATGTAATGGGGCTGGGAAAATCTAAGTGCGTATGTGTTTTTTGGTCAGCCTGAGATGGCCGGCCAAAAACACACATGCACACTTAGAAGTGCACATAGCACTCCTCCGCCCCCTCCCATGCCCTGGCCCGCCCCTCCTTGCACAAACTGGCTCAGAGTCGGCAAATGAAAAATAAAAAGATTCTAGGTAATTGTTTTATTTTTCACCTGCTGGCTCTGAACCAGTGGGGCAACGCTCCTCCACCATTGCGGAGAAGCCACCCCATTACCTACTGCTGCACATACTGGAGTGAGAATATTAAATTTCACCCCTTTGAAATTCAAATCTTTTCCTACTGTTGCATAGACTGGAGTGGGAATAGTAAGTGTTATCTCTCCGAAGTTCAACGCTTTCCCTACTGTTGCCTACTGTTGCACAGAATGGAGTAGGAATAGTAAATGTCACCCCTTCGAAATCCAATGCTTTCCCTATTGTTACATAGATTAAAGTGGGAATATTACATTTTACCCCACTGAGTCTAACACTTGCCCTACTGTTGTGCTGTATGAAGTGGGAATAGTAAGTTTCACCCCTCTGAAATCCAAAGTTTTCTCTACTGTTGCACAGACGAGTGGAATTAATAAGGTTCACCCCTCTGAAATCCAACACTTTCCTATTGTTGCACAGACTGGAGTGGGAATAGTAAATTCTACCCCTTAGAAATCCAACGCTTTTCCTACTGTTGAACAGACCGGAGTGGGAATATTAAATTTTACCCCTCTGAAATCCAACGCGTGCCCTACTGTTGTGCTGAGGGCAGTGAGAATTGTAAATTGTACCCCTCCAAAGTCCAACACTTTCCCTACCGTTGTGCTATTTGAAGTGGGAATAGTAAATTTCACCCCTCCGAAACCCGTTTTCTCTACTGTTGCACAGACTAGAGTGGGAATAGTAAATTGCACCCCTCCGAAATTCAACGCTTTATCTACTAGTGGCGGCCGAAACAACGAAGCGGGGATGGGGCGGGTGAAGGGGATGCAGGGGAGCGCAGGAAGGGGAGCTTGTGCAGGGATGTTAATAATAAAAAACACTTACCTGGTGCTCCCTGCGCCTCCTGCATCGTGCCTCGTCCTTCCTGGTCCCAGCAGGCACTGGGGCAGCATTAGAGTCCTTGTGCAATGCCCGTGCTGCTCGCGGGGATTGGCCTGAGCTGGCTGAGAAGACACTCCGCTCAGACCAGGGAGTCTGTGTTGTTTTTCCAGCCTGGCTGTTCAATGTAGTGGGGCTGGAGAAATCTAAGTGCGTATGTGTGTTTGGCCAGCCTGAGATGGCCGGCCAAAAACACACATGCGCACTTAGAAGTGCACATAGCACTCCTCCTCCCCCCTCCCATGCCCTGGCCCCGCCCCTCCTTGCACAAACTGGCTCAGAGCCGGCAAATGAAAAATAAAAAGATTCTAGGGAATTGTTTTATTTTTCACCCGCTGGCTCTGAACCGGTGGGGCGACGCTCCTCCGCCATTGCGGAGGAGCCACCCCTGTTACCTACTGCTGCACATACTGGAGTAAGAATAATACATTTCACCCCTTTGAAATTCAAAGCTTTTCCTACTGTTGCATAGACTGGAGTGGGAATAGTAAATGTTACCTCTCCGAAGTTCAACGCTTTCCCTACTGTTGCCTACTGTTGCACAGAATGGAGTAGGAATAGTAAATTTCACCCCTCCAAAATCTAATGCTTTCCCTATTGTTGCATAGATTGAAGTGGGAATATTACATTTTACCTCACCAAGTATAAGACTTGCCCTACTGTTGTGCTGTATAGAGTGGGAATAGTAAGTTTCACCTCTCCGCAATCCCAAGTTTTCTCTACTGTTGCACAGACAGGAGTGGGATTAGTAAGTTTCACCCCTCTGAAATCCAACACTTTCATATTGTTGCACAGACTGGAGTGGGAATAGTAAATTTCACCCCTTAGAAATACAACGCTTTTCCTACTGTTGAACAGACTGGAGTTGGAATAGTAAATTTTACCCCTCTAAAATCCAATGCGTGCCCTACTGCTGTGCTGAGGGCAGTGAGAATAGTAAATTTTACCCCTCCAAAGTCCAACACTTTCCCTACCGTTGTGCTATTTGAAGTGGGAATAGTAAATCTCACCCTTCCGAAATCCAACGTTTTCTCTACTGTTGCACAGACTAGAGTGGGAATAGTAAATTTCATCCCTCCAAAATCCAACGCTTTACCTACCAGTGGTGGCCGAAACAATGAAGAGGTGGTGAGCGGGTGGAGGGGGTATGGGGAGCGCGGGAGGGGGAGCGCATGGAGGGTGTTAATAATTTTTTTTAAAAACACTTACCTGGAGCTGCTGGCCACCTCCTGTGTCACGCCTCATCCTTCCTGATCCCAGGAGGCACAGGGGCAGCATTAGACTCAATGTGCAATCTATGTGTTGCTCTCATGCTATGAGAGCAGCGCGGAGATTGGCCTGAGTGGGCTGAGATGACGCTACGCTCAGACCAGGGAGTCTGTGCTGTTTTGCCAGCATGGCTGTTCACTGTAGCGGGGCTGGAGAAACCTAAGTGCATTTGGCCGGCCTGAGACAGCTGGCCAAACACACATGCACACTTAGAAATGCACATAGCACTCCTCCTCCCCCCTCCCATGCCCCAGCCCCTACCCTCCCTGCACAAGATGGCTCAGAACTGGCAAATGAAAAAGAAAGATAATAGGTGATTGTTTTATTTTTCACCTGCTGGCTCTGAACCAGTGGGACGACTCTCCTCTGCCATTGTGGAGGAGGCGCCCCTGTTACCTACTGCTGCACACACTGGAGAGAGAATAAATAATTTCACCCCTCCAAAAATCAAAGCTTTTCCTACTGTTGCATAGACTGGACTGGGAATGGTAAATGTTACCTCTCCGAAGTTCAGCGCTTTCCCTACTGTTGCTTAGTGTTGCACAGAATGGAGTAGGAATAGTAAATGTCACCACTCCGAAATCCAACACTTTCCCTATTGTAGCATAGATTGAAGTTGGAATATTACATTTTACCCCACCAAAGTCTAACACTTGCCCTACTGTTGTGCTGTATGGAGTGGGAATAGTAAGTTTCACCCCTCTGAAATACAATGTTTTTCTTACTGTTGCACAGACTGGAGTGTGATTAGTAAGTTTCAACCCTCTGAAATCCAACACTTTCCTATTGTTGCACAGACCGGAGTGGGAAAAGTAAATTTCACCTCTCTGAAATCCAACGCTTGCCCTACTGTTGCGCTGACTGGAGTGAGAATAGTAAATGTTACCCCTCCAAAGTCTATCACTTTCCCTACTGTTGTGCTATTTGAAGTGGAACAGTACATTTCACCCAACCGAAATCCAACGTTTGCTCTACTGTTGCACAAACTAGAGTGGGAGTAGTAAATTTCATCCCTCCAAAATCCAACTCTGTTCTTACTGTTGCATAGATTCGAGTGGGAATAGTAAATTTCACCCCGCTTTTTTTACTGTTGTATAGATTGGAGTGGGAATAGTAAATTTTACTCCTCTGAAGTCTAACACTTTCCCTACTGTTGAACAGAAGTGAGTGGAAATAGTAAATGTTACCTCTCCATAGTCCAACAGTTTCTCTACTGTTGCATAAACTAGAGTGGGAATAGTATATTTAATATTCTTAGACTCCAATAATTGTAATAATGTTGGTCAAATAGAGTTTATAGCATTCGTTTTTATTTTTTATTTTTAGCATTATTTGTTTTCATTTTAACATTTATTTTGATGTTAATAGTATTTTTGTAAATGTATTTATTGGATTTTTGAACTATTAATATTTTATATTTTATTTATTATGTGCATTAATTCATATATTTTATTCTATTAAAGTTTTTTAAATATTTGTTATGGTTTTTATATGTGTGTATATATATATATATATATGTTAATACAATTAAGAAACATTTATTTAAGATTATGTTAAATGTAATAATAATTTAAATGTATTGCTATGATTATATACAGATGGATAGATATTTTCATATAAATTTTAACGTAAAAAATTAATATAATGTAAAATAAATATTTTTTAATTAGGTCACACTATCTGCTACATACTATATATTTATATGAAACCAAACACCTCGTTGATATAATAGAGAAGGAATCGGCACTCCTTTGGTTCATCACTCCAGTTTTATTATCTTCAAAGTGACACAATCATCTACGCATTTCGGCTGCCAGACGTTCACATATATATATATATGCTTTTCATAATCCCATCACTTCATTTAGCTTCAGTTTTCAGGGAATCACAGACACCATCCGGGAACCAGTTTTTTAACAGGCTTTATTTTTCAAACACCAGTGCAACAAGGGGATAGTCTACGCTTTTCGGCGATTGCCTTCCACAGGACCATAGAGTTCCAGTGGCGAGCTTGTCCTTTAAAAGTGTTCCTGACCATAGTCCATAAATTGTTTTTACTTTTTGGTTGTGACTAGACCACACATCCAATTTGTTTTCTCAAACAATAAATCCCCGATATTCAGGGTAACAGTTCATGTAAAGTACATTGATTCAACATATTGTTTGAATAAATTAATTTCCCAGATCCTACAGAAAGTTGGCAATTCGATTCAATTCATTATCACAGTGAAGTACTACTCTTAATAAGATTATTTTCATCCAGTGCAAGTGCCTAGTTTCAATTGTTATTAACCAATCCAGCACGGAGGGTCCCCTCCTATTTGTGTAAACAGACTGCGGAAAATATACATAAATGTATCTAACTATATACTGAAGAAAAAAGAGTAGGGAAATGAGCAAGTAGAGATGGATCTTTGGTATTGTAAAATTGTAAGATTATAAAGTTGAAACGGAGGGAGATCAGGAGGAGAGAGGGAGAGAATAGTTAATACGCAAGTTCAAATTATAATGTGAGTAAATCCCTGTAATGTGCAAATCCGATAGTATCATTAAAGTGCAAGGTGAACAATCTTTTTAAGGTGCAATCATTGTAAAGTGCATGTATAGTGTCAGATTGTTTGTTCAAATTACAATTTATAAAATTTATAAAATTACAAATTATAAAATGATATTGTGTATCTGGAGACACTAAAGTAGTACTCCATTTAATTCATAATAAGAAGCAGTCATTTTTTATTTAAAGTGCCAGTGCTACATTATTTGTTACCAACATCATATTGAAAAGTGCACAAACCTCTCACTTCATGTTTCTCTCCAGATCTGGTCGATTGTGAGGGATGTTGAACTATCAATAAAGTGCTGATGTTTCAGTAATTATTAGCAGCATCATTTCATAAAGTTCATGTACTTTTCTCATATTTGCATCATAATCATTCTAAAAACTTCAATGAAAGCAATTATTAAGAAATGTGTTAGTTTCTGGGACCATCCCTGAAATCAAAATTAAATCCAACGTGTATAGCTAATATAAATTATCTTATAAGTGGACATGTAATTCTGCGTCCAAATTGCGTCCCATTGGTATCTCGGTTCCCATTGAGATTATTAATCTTGATTACATTTTCCTCAACAGTAATTCTCTGTCACCTCCTCTTTCATTTTTCTTTGTATGTTTAATTCCAAAGTATTGAAAGTTCTTTATTTCTCCTTGATTTTCCTCCCAGAAATGTTTTGCAATTGGGTATGAGTAATATCAATTTTTAATGGACTGAAGATGTTGCAGAATTCTTAATTTAACTTTGTTTACAGTACTTCCCACATATATTTTTTTGCAAGGGCACATTAGCACATAGATTACAAAGTCTGTATTGCAGGTGATATGCTCTCTTATCTTTTCAATTTTTCAATTTTGCAGTTTATATTCTTTTCGATTGGCTCCATGTTCACATGCTTTGCATTTGGCACATTTCCAAAAGCCTGGTTGACTGAGGTAATTTGTCATGTTTTCTGTTCTAGGAGAAAAATGACTTTTAGTTAGTATATGTCCCAAAGAGGCAGTCTTTCGATAAGTTATATTTGGATAGTCATTCAGGGATTTATCCAGTCGTAACGTTTTCCAATGCCTCTGGATTATTTGTTTTATCGCTTTGTTCAGTTTATTATAATCCATGATTGAGCAAATTTTCTCTTCTTCATGTTCCACAGTAGCTTTTTTTGGTACCAATAGCTCGCTCCTTGGTTTCAATGATGCTCGTCTCATGGCATCTTCTATTACTGCCAATAGATATCCCCTCATAATGAATCTGTTCTTCACTTCCATTATTTCATCCTTAAAATCCTTATCTTCTGAGCAATTCCTTCTTGCTCTTAGCATTTCGCCGTAGGGGATACTCCATCTCAATTTCTTGGGATGTCCGCTATTTCCATGTAAAATGCTTTTGGACAATGTTTTTTTCCTATGTACTTTTGTGCAAATGTGCAAATCTCTTATCATAACCTCAATATCTAAAAACGTGATTTGTTCCGCACTAATGGTATGAGTAAAAGACAGGTTTAAATAATTTTCATTTAAGGATGAGATAAATAACTCCAGTTCTCTCCTCTCACCTTCCCATACGATAAAAAGATCATCAATAAAAGTGTATCCGTAATTTAACTTTTTCTAGTTTTATTGAGTTTCTCTCCTTTCCATTTCCCAGTAACCCATGAGGAGGTTTGCATATGTCGGAGCAAATGAAGTCCCCATTGCGGTACCCTGTTGTTGTAGGTAATGGCTGCCATCGAACATAAAAACATTGTGTTTGAGACAGAACTGTAACATCTCAATCAACAATTCTGTGTGTTCAAGATAATTGATTGATCTGTCACACAAGAAGTATCGGACTGCCTTTATTCCATCCATGTGTCTAATGAAAGTATATAATGATACTACATCAATTGTAGCAATCCAATAAGTCTCCTTCCAGGGTATGTTCTGAATCTTGTTTCGGAAGTCAATTGAGTCTTTCAAATAGGAGGGAAGAGCTGCCACATATGGTGCCAAGAAGAGATCAATATATCTTGAAGTATTTTCCAAAAGTGTGTCTATTGAGCTGACTACGGGACACCCTGGTGGATTAGTTATACTTTTATGTATTTTGGGAAAGAAATAGATGGTCAGGGTTGTTGGATGTGTTGTTTTCAGGTATTTATATTCATTGTCATCGATCAGTTCTTGTTGATTCCAAACCTTTAATTTTTCATGAAATTCAAACATCATTTTTTAAAGTATTTTTTGTAAAGGATCCATCTCTGGGTTAGTATAATGATGTCTATTTTCAAGTTGTCTTTCAGCCTTTATTTGATATTTCTCCTGATCCATTATTACAATATTGCCACCTTTGTCTGATGGTTTTATTATAATTTCATTATCCTCTTTTGACTCTTTCAATGCTAGTCTTTCTTTAATAGTGATGTTTCCTGTACCCCGTTTAGGGTTTCTTTGGGCTAGTCTATTTAGATCTTCAATTACCTGTTCTTGGAACAGGTCTATCTTGTTTCCTGGGGGTAGTTGGGGACAAACTTTGGAATGTGGTTTTAATCCACTAATTCCTCCTTCCCCTGTATCAATGCATAATTCTGAGCATAGATGTATATTCGTCATTTCACTTGTTGGAATTATAGATGTTCCATCAGATGATTCTTCTTCCAAGGATGTCAAGGTGCCCAAACATGGTAAATTCTTACAGGTCAGAATTGAGAGATTCTTTTCTGTTTGTAATTTCACAATAGGATTTGACTGAAAGTGTTTTTTCAACTTCATTTTTCGTGAGAATTTATATAGATCAATTCTTAAATTAGCTAGATCCATTTCAGCATCTGTGCAAAGGGACAGTCCTTTGTTGAGGATTTTCATTTGATCTTCAATTTTTTTAGATAAATTTACAACTAGATTCACTTGTTCTAGTATTTTTTGAATTTTTCTTTTTCTTTTGCCATCTTCCTCTGCTTCTTCTGGTTTTAATGTTCCTCTTCCCCTGCCTGCTCTGGCAGTTTTTCCTTTCCCCCTTCCCCTCTGTTGCATGTTCATGCGGAAGAGTCTAATATATATATATATGTATGTATATATATATTATCTACTGGCGGTCGCCAGTAGATAGTTATAGTTACAACCTATTATCCATAGGAAATCCGCGACATTCTATTTGAAATAACTCTCTTGCCGGTTGACGTATCTTCGCAAAATTTTCAAACTTTGTGGGGTGCTCCGGTCCGCTCCTACCCTGAAAGTCTCGGGGGATTCGTCAAGCGGGGGCCGAGAAAAAAGGGGGGTCCCAAAACGCATTTTCCCCATGCAATTTTCCATAGGAAACTTTAGACACGGCTACAGCCCGAACTGCTGAACGGAATTACACCAAATTTGGCAAAGAGGTAGTTCTTGGTTCAGAAAGAACCCTTTTGTTAAATGGTGTAAATCCGTTCAGTAGTTGCTGAGAAAATCAAAAGTAAAAGTATAGATATATCTATGGCCGAGTAGGGTCCGCGTACCCTCAGCGCACCCTGCGCGCACCGTCCCGATCACGAGCTGCATGTTAATTGGTTGTCAGCTGGCTGTCAACATTCCGATTCAGGAAATGTTGGCAGCCATTTTGTCCCTCGGTAGAACCGAGGGACAGAAACAAGTGCGCAAAGCGCACAAAGGGAGCAGGGTAGAAACACCCTGACCCCTAGGTTTGCTCAGGGGTCCCACAAGGACCCCTGGGCAAAAAGAAAATAACATTTTTTTAAAAATCGGCAGGATGCGCTCAGGGTGCGCGAATCCTGCTGAAAAAAATCGAGCGCGGTCTCCCGCGCTTCGATTGCATTTGCCCCCGGGTGGCCCAAGTCCCGGGGGCATGGTGGGGGTGGGTATATTGTTTGTATGGGGGGCCTCAAAGGCCCCCAAGCCCCGGGGACCGCCACCCCCGGGGCTTTATAGAAAATGGTGCGGGAGGGCTCTTCTGCCCTCCCGCAGCCCCGGGGACCGCCACCCCCGGGGCTTCTTTTTTTTATTTAAATAAGGTGTGGGGGCTCCAGCCCCCACACGCCCGGGGACCACCACCTCCCCGGGGCACTTATAAAATAAATGTGGGGTCCATTACGGACCCCCAGAGCCCCGGGGACCACCACCTCCCCAGGGCTGTGCAATTTAAGGGAGGGGTGCCGCGCGGCCCCCTCCTGGAGCCCTTGATGGCCCTGGGGACCGCCACCCCCAGGGCCGGCTCCTGCAGTGTCCCGGGTGCCTACCCTCGGGACACTGTAGTTTGCTATGGCAGGACGGGAGCCTCGCGGCTCCCGTCCTGCCACAGCAAACTGCTTTGGATATTGGAAGAGAGAGCAGGGAAACCTGCTCTCTCTTCCAATATCCAAGCCGATTGCTTTCCACATGGGGAGCTGCATCTTAGCAGCTCCCCATGTGGAAAGCAATGCCGGCTCCCAAAGGACGCGGGGAGCCGGCTGGGACTGTGGGGTGATTGGGGACCCCCACAGTCTCCAACGTGAGGCCAGGCCCCGGGGATGGGGTCCCCGGGGCCATAGTGGCCCGGGAGGGGGCCACGCAGCCCCCTCCCCAAAGTTTAAAAAAAAAACAGAAAAAAAAAAAAAGGGTATGGCCGGCCCCGGGGATGGGGTCCCCGGGCCTTAAATAGCCAGAGGAGGGGGCCACGCAGCCCCCTCCAAAGAATAAAATGTAGAAATAGAGGCCATGCCCCGGGGGATGGGGTCCCCGGGGCCAATACAGGCCCAGGGAAGGGGGGCCACGCGGCCCCCTTCCTGTTTTTTTTTTTTAAATTTAATTTAAAAAAAGGGGTAAGGCCCTGGGGGATGGGGTCCCCAGGGCCCAAAAACAGGAAAAAGGAAGGGGGGCCACACAGCCCCCCTTCAGGGGACAAAAAAACGATCGGGCCCGCAGGCCCCGCCCCTTCCTTCACCACTCTGCAAACGCGCCCCTGGCGCGTTTGCAGAGGGGGAACGATTCCCCTTGAATACTGGGGTCCCTGGGGCCAACTAGCCCACCAGGAACCTCCAGTATGCGCTAGGGCTGCGTTGCAGAGAGGTGTACAGAGGCCACGCCCTTTTACACCTCTCTGCAACGCAGCTCTGTGGCGCTTTTGGATATACCTGTTGGGCTAGTTGGCCCCCAGGGACCCTCAGGATTCAAGGGGAGTTAATCCCCCGACTTAAAAGCGCCACGGGGCGCGTTTGCACAGTGGTGAAGGGAGGGGCGGGGCTTCAGGTGACATCTGTGCAAACGCGCCCCATGGCGCGTTTTGAGTTGGGGATTAAATCCCCTTCAATCCTGAGGGTCCCTGGGGCCAACTAGCCCAACAGGTACATCCAGAAAGCGCCACAGAGCTGCGTTGCAGAGAGGTGTAAAAGGGGTGTGGCCTCTCTACACGTCTCTGCAACGCAGCCCCTGGCGCATATTGGAGGTTCCTGGTGGGCTAGTTGGCCCCTAGGGACCCCTCAGGATTCAAGGGGACTTAATCCCCCAACTTAAAACGCGCCACGTGGCGCGTTTGCACAGATGTCACCTCAGGCCCCGCCCCCTCCCTTCACCATTGTGCAAATATTCTTCTAAAATCATCCGAAATACGAATTCCGATTTACTCACCTGTTATAAGGAGAGACCTCAGTGCTGTATCTTTCAGTCCAGTACTGGTCCTGAAAAGTAATTTTAACCGTACTTACCAGTAACTTGAATTTCCTTCCATAGGATATCATTGCCTGCTTTTTGCTGAAAAAGTTTCTAAGTGTTGATTTTTGAAACCTACAAATATTCCTCTAAAATCAGCCGAAATACGAATTCCGATTTACTCACCTGTTATAAGGAGAGACCTCAGTGCTGTATCTTTCAGCCCAGTACTGGTCCTGAAAAGTAATTTTAACCGTACTTACCAGTAACTTGAATTTCCTTCCATAGGCTAACATTGACTGGTTTCACTTGGAAATTCTTCTAAGTGTGGAGTTTTGGAACTTTAAAATATTCCTCTAAAATCAGCCGAAATACGAATTCCGATTTACTCACCTGTTATCAGGAGAGACCTCAGTGCTGCATCTTTCAGCCCAGTACTAATCCTGAAAAGTAATTTTAACCGATCTTACCAGTAACTTGAATTTCCTTCCATAGGATATCATTGCCTGCTTTTTGCTGAAAAAGTTTCTAAGTGTTGATTTTTGAAACATACAAATATTCCTCTAAAATCAGCCGAAATACGAATTCCGATTTACTCACCTGTTATCAGGAGAGAACCCAGTGCTGCATCTTTTAGGCCAGCACTGACCCTGAAAAGTAATTTTAACCGTACTTACCAGTAACTTATCTTTTCTTCCATAGGAATCCATTGTCTGGTTTTCAGCAGAAAAGTTTCAAAGTGTCGATTTTCACAAACTACAAATATTCCTTAAAAATCGCCTGTATGACTTAAACGCATTTTTTCAACTGTTTACAGGAGATGCACCAGTGCTGGATCCAGGATCCAACACTGAGTAAGAAAAAGTAACGATAACAGTTTTTACCTGCTAAGTGAATTTCCTTCCATAGGATAACATTGGTGATTCTATGAGGAAAAGTTTCAAAGTGTCAACTTTTAAAATACAATAATATTCCTTAAAAATCACGACTGTAACCAAAACGCTTTTACTCAACTGTTTACAGGAGATGTCCCAGGACTGAATCTAGGATCCAGTCCTGTGGTTAGAAAAGTAATCCATAAAGTAACTAATTGCATTTAACTAGAAATTCACATTGAGCTGAATGTTGCATTGTGTTTGAAAATGTGTTGCCCATTGCAACAACTGTAACTACTGTACTTAAAAGTCTATTGCCTATGTGCAAAGTATTTAAACTAAAGTAATTCATTCTGAGAAAGTATTTTTGTAATGTAATGTATAATGTAATTACAATGTAATTTTAAAAATAAAATATGTAAAAGAAATTGTTTCTAAAAATGTAGTAAATCAGTATGAAAAAAATTAATATAAAAATTAATACATTTAAAAAATGTCATTTAAAAAACCTTTGAAATTCACTGAAAAACCGTAGGTTTCAGGCACGTTATAGTTACAAATTAGCATTTAAAAAACCTTTGAAATTCACTGAAAAAACCATAGGTTTCAGACACGTTATAGTTAGAAATTAGCATTTAAAAAACCTTTGAAATTCACTGAAAAAACCATAGGTTTTAGGGACAGTTATAGTTAGTTGGACATTGCACTCGTACAAAACCCGTGAAATTCCCCCGTTATAGTTAGTTCAGCTAACTATAACTCGCGCCCCGCAATGCACTGCTGATGACGTCACATATTACATCACTCATGACATGGTCAGTGACATCACTGATGACATCACTGATGACATCTCAAATGACATCACTGATGACATCATCCACGTGATAATCTGATGCAGCTCTTCACACCCTAATATAACCTTTGATACACCCAATCTAAATTACAGACTGCCATTCGCAAAACCATAGACACTCCAACACCAATAACTACATACCCACTCACTGATTCTTAGGACTACACACACACATCCACTCACTCACCCGTACAGTCACTCATACTTATGGTCACTCAGTACAGGACTATCATATGCACTCTTACTCCTATATAGACACTCAAACACCGCCACTCATCCATAGAGGTACTCACACACCTAGTCAGTCATGCAAATAATTAAACACACTGCCATTTACTCACCTATACAGTTATACACACACCAGCTCACTTAATCATACAAATACTAGCACATTGTTACGCTCTTATACAATCACTGATACAAGCACACACTCATCCATACAGCCACTATCACAATCACTCACTCTCGCTTATAGCTATTTATATACTCTAACACACATATATACTGCCTTTCACATATGTAGTTACTCACGCATGTACCACTGGGACATACATTCACTCACTAACACACTCTTACACACACTTACCCACCCATACAGTCTATCACAGATGCACTCTTTAAACCATCCACCCAGTGAATCACCCACTCACACATCTATGCACAGTCGCACACACCCCATCCACACAAACACTCAGGCTCCCATACAGATACTCAGACAACAAATCAATAACTCTTATAGACACTCATGTAGCTATTCACAAACCCATGCAGCCACTTACACAGCAACAGACAGATACAGACATTCACCCAGTTTAGTCACTAACCCATGCATTCAGTAAGATACGTTTAATCACTCACTTATAGAATTAGTCACGCACCTACTAAATCATCCATACAGACACTTATACACCCACTCATTCTTCAATACGCCTTTCCCTATATATATAAAAAATATTTAAACTTTACAGAAACACACAGTCACTGGATGATGTCATCAGTGTTGTCATTTCAGATGTCATCAGTGATGTCATCAGTGATGTCACTGACCATGTCATGAGTGATGTAATATGTGACGTCATCAGCAGTGCATTGCGGGCGCGAGTTATAGTTAGCTGAACTAACTATAACGGGGAATTTCACGGGTTTTGTACGAGTGCAATGTCCAACTAACTATAACTGTCCCTAAAACCTATGGTTTTTTCAGTGAATATATATATATATATAATTTTTTTTTTTAATTTATAATATATTAAAATTCTATAATAAAATATTTAACATTTACTACTTTAAATTAAGGGTGGGCGGAGACCGCCCCCGGGCTGCCCTCCTCCTCCTCGCCGTACATTCTGGGAGAACTGCGCATGCGTGCGTGCGCATTTCCACGAGAACTGCGCATGTGCACACGCATGCGCAGTTCTCGCAAGATGTACGGCGAGGAGGATGAGGGCAGCCCGGGGACGCCGCAATAAAGGTAAGTGAATTTATTTCTTTTAAATTACTTTGTAAGTATTATTTTATTAGGGGGGTGGAGGCGGGTGGCTGAGCGGAGTTTTTCTTACGACGATATTGTGTCTGTGATCATTACCCTGCAGGGGGCCATTCAGGAGTCCGGAAGGCTAGCAGTTCTGAAGTAAATTCTGAGAGGTACAATTTCAATTTCTTCAGAAAAGAGAGCTCGTACTAGGAGGTCTTAGCTTTTTTTGTCGATTTGTTCCTTGAGAGTGAGAACAGTGTCCACGGTGAAAGCAAGATTTTTGATGATATGTGAGAGTTGTGACTCAAATTTATTCTAGTTCAAATCATCGAGCCAGTTTTGAACTACTGGATGCTCGTTGTTCTTGATAAATAGCAGGAATTCTGTAGTGGTGAAGTTGAACTTCAGGTAGGCACTAGGTAACCAGGGGGCAGATTTATCAAAATGTTATGCAACACAGCTTAGCAAGACACCTTGCTGTACTGCATGACAGGGAGAGACTAAGAATGAGCCATATTTAGCATTATATGGTGTATTCCTGTCGTCTCCTTGTGCTGGCACACTTTGTGCTGCCTAGTACCAATGCCGGCACCCTTCCAGCATTGTGCAAGGGAGCTTGCCTAGCAGTCAGTATTGTTTTTGAGCAGGAAAGGACACCTTCCTGCATGTGTGCTGCAGAATGCAGCACACATAGAAAGAGGGAAAAACGAAGAGAAATAAACATATTTCTCCTCATTGCGCCTCCCCTGGGAAGGTATAGCATTTTGATGCATTCCCAGGTCTACCTCTCATGGTAAATCTGGGAATCCACCAAAATCCATGGGAGGTTGCGTGAGAACACCCACCGTCCACCTATGGAATGCCTGCCTCCCTGGGGCAGAGTAACGCAAGGTAGCAACTCACTGGCTTGCATTACTCCAGATGCACCAAGTCATGCAGGGCCACCCAAAGTGTCCTTGCTTGGCTTGGAAAATCTAATTCTAGGTTTTGCATCATCCTGAGTCCCCTTACATGGGTGCAAGGGCAATGCAAAGCCTTTGATAAATATGCCCCAAGGTCTGGACATGGTGTAGGGTGCGTGTGAGGCACTGGATGTGTGGCACAGAGGAGGCTTTCAAATACAGTGTCATGTGTGTATTGATGAATTTGGATGTGATTGTTGGTGATTCCCAAGGGCTTTTTCAATGTGGTTGTTAGATTTCCAAGGGCTCCATAAAGAGGTTAAAGATAGGGGTCTGCAAAATGTATATAACTTGCTTTCCCGTAATTACATGAAAATTGCACACAATTGCAGAAAAGAAAAATCTAGCATTTAGCACTATATTTTAGCACAAACATGCCTTCCTTGCATCTATTATGGACTCAAAGATGCATGTTGTGTTAAAAGAATAGTGCCAAAAACATGTGGTGTGAACAACAGCCGCTGTCCGTCTGGAAGCTTGCAATGCTCTCACACAATAATTTTGCTGCATATGTGGCATAATTACGTAACGTGGTGTAATGGCATAATTTTAGGAGTTTTGTGCAACTTTTTTGATGAGAAGTTCCCAAAATTACACAGATTACCCCACAGTAATTAAAATTTTGCCCAGTCCTAGTTGAAGATGATGGGTGACAACATAGAACCCTTGGGCGACTATGCAGGTAATAGGGAACGTCTGAAAACTGGAGATGCCGATGTTAATAAACTAGTGTGTGTTCGCTTGGTAGCAGAATAACGAGTGAAGGACATTGCCAGTAAATCTCATTTGAGATTTCAAGACCTAGATAAGGAGTATTGGTCAACAATTTTGAAAGAGGATAAGAGCTTGAGCAATATTAAGGCACTTGGGTCATCTTTATACATGGTCGGTGGGTGTCATCTGCAATTTGCAAGGTAGCTGTAACCATGCAGCAGCATGATCTGAAACCAGATTACCTGTGATGCTCAAATAGTTGTAGTTTATTTGTTTTTGAATTTGTGGGTAGCCATCTTTCTCACTGATTTTGCTAATGAAGAGTAGGTGAGTTTTGGGACAGTAGTCGGTGTGGTCATCAGGGCCTTGTGTGTGTTTCTTCAGGAGTGTGAGTGTCTGGTCTGTCTTATGAGATTCTAGTAAGATGCCTTGTGTCGGGGAAGCATTATTGATGGTGAAAAGTTGTGAGAGCTTCTCTGGAGTGGTCTTTAATGAAGGACACAAGTAAGTCATCATCTTGATAGGCGGTGGCTAGAGGGAGCTGAGCATGTTGGTGAGGTTTGTGAATAACAGCAGTTTGAAGGATAATCATTGCAGGATTTTACAGGGATGGGTGGGTGTAAGGGCGAAAGAAGGCATGGTGTTGTTGGTGTGCAGTCAGATCTTCTGTAAGAAGAGGTTGATTTCATTGCATTTCTTTGTGGAGTGTGGGTTTGCAGGGTCAGACTGGGAGTTGATGCAATGGTTGATTGTATTTAAGAGCTATCTGCTCTATTGGAAGCTTCATTGATGGTGTTGAGGTAATACTTGGCTTTGGATGATTTGCTGAGTTTTCTGCATTTTGCGATAGACTTCAGTTGCATGAGGTCATCAAGGTTTTTTTCCAGAATACCTTTGCAACGGGTGCAATTTATTTCTAATGTGGTATAGTAAATTGGTATTTCATTTGCATAGGCTGCAAACATTCAGCTGAAAAGCTCATTACGTTTGCATATCTCAAATACAACCCTAATTTACGTGATCAAAGGCCTTTACTGAATCGTTAAGTATTGCCTCTAATGCATATTCCCAAGGTGCTGGAGTAGGAAATATCGTGAATATTCTGTGAGGTTCTTACTTTTATTTCTGACATGAATAAGGCATGGTTGATCTTAATGGCTTATATTCTAAATGATGTTCCAGTTGCTCGGAGCCAGGATCTTAGACTAAATTGTACCTGAATTAAACAGAGATGTAGGCTATAAGCAGTGAAATGAGTTAAGCATTCAAGTTTTTGGAAAAAATGTGCGATTGCAGCATTTACCAGGAAATCAGAGCAATACCTTTGTGGAATGTGTCCTGGCATTCCACCAAGAGTGGTGTCTAAATTAGGCATGGGATGAATTTTAATTATGCTAATTGAAGCAGAGTAATTTCAGTAATTCTGCATTACTCTTTGATACAGAATTTCCAATAGTTATGGGATTACTCCAGATCGCATAATTTGGGGGGAAAAAATCCTACCACAAGGGCACATTTAGCTTGTGCTCGCTATTCGTGTTCTGCTGCATTTAGCGCTATTTCTTAGTGCAAAAATGCATCCTTGCATTCATTTTGGATGCAGGAGTGCATTTTGCGCAAAGAAAATAGCGCTAAATGCTGGAAGCAAATTGGAGGATAATGCTACCGAAAAGCACATTTAGCGAGGGCGAGCAATTGCTTGCATTCGCTATCTGTGTTCTGTTGCTTTAACGCTATTTCCTAGTGCAAAATGCACCTTTTTGTGCTAACAAGCAGCACTAAACGCAGACTTAGTCTTCTCGCATAATTCCGTGCAATTTAGCAGAATTTAAAGGTAATTCCGCGAGATTATGCCACATGAAATTTCTGACCCCTAGCCTAAATAGGTACACTCAATGCATGGTATATTTCAGTAGGAAGAGCATCAGACCCTGCATTATTGAAATACATCAGTGAGGAGTCAAGTAAGCACAGTTTCTTGCTCCAGCATCTGTGAGTCCTTTCAAATCAGTTTTTGTAATGCAACAATTTTGATAAACTAAAGTATACAAAACAGTGATGGATGGGCAGCTCGCATTAATCTCAGCCACTGGTAATTACTCGGGTCGCATCCCAATCCTTCGTTATTTTGCATACCATGCCACCTCAGTTTGGACTCAGATATATGCAAATCAGTCTTGACCCTGCTCCCTTGAGAACAGTCCAGCCTGAACTACCAAGCCAGGTCCTCCCTGAACCAGAATAGAAGCAACCCAGGTCTGGGTTCACCCTACTTAGGGCTCATGAGCCAGGTATAGCTGCGGGCTGAGCAATTCCCTGTAGCTGCAATTGATTAATTCAAGCATTCCATCCAATATTTTGTTGTTGCTACAATTTTGATTAAAGGCAGTCATGAAGAGGGATTACGAGGTGTTGGTTGACAGTATATATCTAATTAATAGTTCCAGAAAGCCTCATATGTTACATTGTTGTTCTTACAAATTTGGGCAGATTTGTAGATCAGAGTAAAGCATTGAAGCACTTGTTTCCTCCGAGTTTTTAGTTTGCCACTTTTCTCTGCGATTTCATAGCACAAATTTTGATTTAGAGGCAAACTTAGTTATCTGCCGGATCAGTTCAATCTGCTCCAACAAGAGCATAAAGCTACTTCAGTTTGAGCTTTTCCATCCTGCTCATGTATATGTAATCAGTGAGGTCCTTCTAGTTGACCTATTAACTCTCAGGTATGTCCCAGATGTGCAACTGAACCCCTCTGTCCATAGCGAGAAATTATGCCTTCCATATATACTTTAAAATCATTCTATAGAGCCTCATCACTAGATGTCCCAATATTAGAGTTAAAATGCTCCTTTGCTTTAAGGATGAGAGGAAAAGACACACAAATGATGGACGAAATGCAGAACAAATCAAAACATTCAACCCCAGTCAATAGATCTTTGCTCACCATGCCACCCTAGTTTAGACCCAGCCATATGCAAATTAATCTTGACCCAGTGCCTCATGGGAACTGTCCAGACCGAACTGCCAAGCCAGGTCCTCCCTGGACCGGAAACAAGCATCCTAGGACCGGTTTCGGGGTTTCACCCCGCATCAGCCAGGCTAGCTTGAATCCAGTGGCACAGTGAGCCCGGGACCCAAGTCTGGGCATACCGGCACACCTAGGATGAGAAAGCAAAAGACACACAAATGATGGACGGAATGCAGAACAAATAAAAAAAAATCACCCCCAGTCAACAGATCTGGGTTAAATACATTGTTCTTTTGCTCACCATGCCACCCCAGTGTAGGCCTAGCCATATGCAAATCTGTCTTGTCCCTGTGCCTCATGGGAACAGTCCAGACCGAACTGCCAAGCCAGGTCCTCCCTGGACCGGAAACAAGCATCCTAGGACCGGTTTCGGGGTGCTCTTCATGCCACTGGAGTCAAGCTATTCTGGATGATGAGGGGTGAAACCCCGAAACGGGTCCTAGGATGCTTGTTTTCAGTCCAGGGAGGACCTGGCCTGGCAGTTCGGGCTGGACTATTCCCATTGGGCGAAGGGTCAAGACTATTTGCATATGGCTGGGTTCAAACTGGAATGGCATGGGGAGCAAAAAAAACGATGGATTTAGTCCCAGATGTCTGTTCTGGGGTGAATGTATGACATTGTTCTGCATTCTGTCCATCAATTGTACTTTTTGCATTTTAAGGATGAGAGTGGCAGAAACCTCTGCTTCATTTATGACAAAACAATCAAAAGCCTGCCAAGCAAATGTGGTTTTGTATGGGTCAAGATTATACCAGTAGCATCAGGAGAAACAATGAGTGATGTGAGATATGGCCAGGAGTCAAGACTATTGGTATTTTTACTTGATTCCCATAAGATTAATAAGTAATATAACAGAGAAGTATCCTGGCAGTGAGCGCAAAAATAAGTGAAGCCTGGATCTTGTAGAAGTTATTTGCACCATTTACCATTTACTGACAAGCTGAAGTTCATACATTAATGAAAATGTACATCCTTAAGCTTAGAACTGTTTGTTTCACTTGTCATTGCTCTAATATTGAGGGTTAGGACAAAATTCCAAGCACATGATATGTGCAAAGTGCTAATAAAAAAAGCCAGTTTCAAAACTATTTTGGAAGTGAGTCTCCAGAAAACAGCCTGCCTGTCTCTTGTGCAGAAGATGAAGCACATTTCAGGTAGCATGTGCAAGGTAGTTGCTCCCAAGAATGATATTTTTAGGTCAGTCTGCTTCAGCTAATGAAAACAGAGATTATAATAAAAATAAATAAGTACAAACTGAACAAAGTATGGCAAACTAATTTTTCCCATAGTTTCCCTTTACAGGTGCAACACATCTCATATTATGGGCCTCATTACGATGTCGGGCGGACGCAACCGTATCGATCTGGAACCGCCCAACGTTAGGTCAGCAGTTCCAACCTCAGTATTAGGATGCGACCACCCATAGGGCGGTCAGAACATCCATTTCACTATGGCAGCTTGTGCGGTGGGCGGAAATGGCCCGTAGCATAAGCTGCCAAAATGAAATGGATGTTTGGAAACATCTCTGCACCATGTGGCAGGCGCCGTGCAGTGCAGGGATGTTTAGGGGGACACCATAGGTGCCCCCAGGCCCCATTGCAGAGGGCCAGGGGATAAGGGGCCCCCAAAGTCATTTTCCGACAGCCTTTTTATGTCGGAAAGGCCAACATGGAAAGGCTGTCGGAACATGACATCCTAATCCCGGCAGCGGAGCTGACGTTGGTTCTGCCGTCATTAGGGTATTATGGTGTCTTTCCGATAATCCAACGGGCTCAAGGATCCCTTTCAGAACAGCAGCTGAAGGACCCTCTGCCCGATGCCTCTGCCCACTGCATCATAATGCAGTAGGCAGACCTCAGGGGCAGATGTCGGAAGGACCGCAACCGACCGTCGGTCGGTTACAGTCCTTCTGATATCATAATCAGCCCCTGTGTGATTACCTCTCGCATTCCAACCCCAGGGAAACTCCTTCATCGCACACAGCTTGTCCTGCCCATTTGTGAGCTGCTGTTCTACCTCACCCATGTATGCAAGGAGGAGAGAATACAATCAGATTTATTTATGTTCCTTAATTTCAAATGTGAAGAAAACTTGTCCATAAATTGATCAACGATAGCACCCATACTTCCTAGCTGCGACACTTGCCATCAGTTTTAACACCCATTACCATAGTTAACTAACCAAATGTATTCCATTGAGTAGATCTATTGAGGTTGGTTATTAATTTCCTGCTTCTTTACTTATGATTACATACTTAGGAGGTCTCACCACGTGCAACTATTACTTTGGTTAGGTTGTTGTGAAAGGCATTACATTTATCTATGTGAGAGCGAAGGTGATGGAGCAAGGACTCAAAAATGAGACTTGCTCGAATGCAATCACCTCACAGTATTAATTTATTAATCTTGTATTGTTTATACTAACGTTGCATACACTACATGAATAGCAAGGAAGCTTGCTTATGTGTTCTAACTAACAAGTAACGCTTGTCTTTTTCTAAAATGGCCGCTAAAGCGCGGGAACCTTACTGCGCATGTCTCATCCATATCACATGGTGTGACGTCTTTCTTTGCTTGGTGGGAAATTTCTGCTTCTGCGCAGTGTGTATTAAAATGGCTGCTTGATGTTTTCAAATGCTTCAGCTTGCTCTTGTATTATTATTAATTTGTCGTTTTCTTAACGCTACTAATGCGGGATAGATTTGTAAGTAAATGGGGATAGAGTAGAAAGAGTGGGTATACAGTGAAACATATTATTTGTGATTTTAATATTTTCTTCTTTGACTTTTATTAGTTCGTAAACTTGGGCCTGGGGTTGGTGATCTGAAACTTGAGAGACAGCGATTCTGCGCATGTGTCCTCCTTGGCTGCCAAAGAATAAAAGATGAAGTCAACCTGGACGTCGTCCAAGGCCACGACCTAATGGCCGATATTGATATAGTTATGTGTTCTTGCCAAACTTGCAACTATGTATATGGAAAATGAATAAAACTTTGTTGTGAGACGGGTGGGAAATAAAGCCAATGTATTAAAATTGATGGGCGGTAGTTTAAAGACAAAGGTCTTCAGAATTCGTACCTAATCAATATGGTGTGAGGATCAACCCCCTGTCCCTGTCCAATCAGAAGTAGTGGTCCCATATTTTAGCAACATTAAGGGGAGGTACATGGGCGTAGAAGGGTATAATAGATATAGTATTAGCAAATTAGAAAAAGGCATTGCATTATCATTAGGACGCTGACCGAGTGCATGCTGAACCGCTGTCCAGTGAGGTCCTGAGGAGGGGGCGGCGGAGTCCATTAGAAGGAAGACACGGGAGAATCGATGAGAAGCCGAGTATCAGAGAGGGGAACGACGCAGGCGTCGTTGTAGAGAGGTCACCGGTCCTGTCCTGATCCTGGAGGAGGTCTTTGCTCTTCATCCTTCCTGGGTCCTATTCTTTCCATCTCCTTGGCCAAGGGGTTTGGTTCTCGCATTAGGTAAATATAAATGCAACCTTTAGTTGCGCTGCTGTCTCTATCTTCTCCTTTCATGAGGGACCGTCATGAATCAATAATTATTATTCTATGCTTCATCTGTGATATGCGATTAAGTACCATGTGGTTCTGTAATTTACTCTGCTAAATCTTTAGATAAACATTTTAAAACTTCCTGGCTCAGTGGTTATTTCAGGATTATGTACTATAATGAATGTCACTCATTTTAAACTTACCAATTAGCAAAGGATTCATTGGTAAGTCATTACTCTTCAATCGGAAGGTAATTGGTAGCAGGGATTTTGATAAAGAGTACAACTGATAACCCCAGCGTAAGTATTAGCGTAGTATGAATGTATGGGCCCAAGTGAGTATCTGGTGTATGAATGCTGTTTGCTAATATCGCGCTGGATCAAAGGTCCCACCTTCATTAACAGATACAGCAAGATAATTCTAGAAAAAAAAATTCTGATGAAGTTTCCTGTGCTGGACAATAAGTCTTTTGACCAAAAAGTTAATCAAAATTGCCAGGAGATTGTAAGAGTCTGTCTTAAATTTTTGCCAATCCTCTGCACTAGATTTTAAGTCTGTTACAGAATTTGATGCCGCCGCCCAATTTATTTGGCTCTTAATTACATACATCAAGTGCATCTTTGTAGTAGTCTCTTGAAGACTGCATTGTATTTGGAGCATAAAATGATGCATTTTTAAATCCGATCAGTCACCATGAACTGAAAATAGGATGTGACACAATAAACCCCGTTAAAATAAGAAGCCAAGCAAGAGGATTCATTTCCATCATCCATCTGCACAGGAAATTACA
The DNA here is from genome assembly GCA_963921515.1 of Calotriton arnoldi. NCBI lineage: Eukaryota > Metazoa > Chordata > Amphibia > Caudata > Salamandridae > Calotriton > Calotriton arnoldi. Next base: position 304,339 of record CAWUFW010010111.1, read on the forward strand.
TCACTGAATTTCCCATCATTCATCTGCACAGGAAATTACATCACTCCTTCCCCCTCTCAGGACCTACTTACTGGTGGCTGTAGCACAGGCGCGTACAGCAGATGCGTCACTGGCCCACCGCTGGTGTGCCAAAGATAAGCCCATCTGTGCCATCTGAACCTGGACTACGCCCAGCGGCAGGAACCCTAGTCATCCGCCCTCCTTCCACTCCCCCTTCTGCGGCCCTCTAACCTCTCAACTCCAGTCACCACTCCTCATGCTGCTTGTAGGAAAGTTGGATCTGCTTCTTATGGTTACCCCCACTTTTTGCTAAATGTGATACTGTTTTTGACTAGTCTGACTAGGATCCTGCTAATCAGGACCACACTCTATCTGCTTTCTCCCTAAACTGTAATGTTATGTACTTAGGTACACTCCAGATTGGATCCTGGGGTATCCTTATCAGTCCCTAGTATATGGTACCCATGTACCCAGGGCATAGGTACCCTAGAGGCCTCCCATGGGCTGAAGCATGTATTATGCCACCCATGAGAGGCCATGCAAAATGGAAGCTACAGGCCTGCTATTGCAGCCTGTGTACGTTGGTGCATGCACCGCTTACTTAAGATATAGGTTTACTATATCTAAGGGTCACTGCACTTAAAACCTATCAGTCACCCCTATAGCAGGCCTTAACAATCCTGAAGGAAGGGTGCTTGGTTCTAAGTGAGAGGGTGCCACTGCATGAGCAGGACACCCCTGCAGCCTACGGAGTCCATTCTCCTGGGTTGTCAATGCATCAGTCATTTACGACATATAGAGTGGCATTATGCGACTGCTGATGACCAACTCTAAAACGGCTGAAAGTAACCCTATCGTGTTTGGTGTCAAACATTGTGGAATCATACCCTCACACCAGTAACCGGTGTGGGAGGTATGATTCCACCCCTCAGAAGCGAGCTTCGTTGGGTCCCTGGTGTTCCCGGTACCAGCCTTCTGGTCCTGGGCAGCACAAAATGGTTGCTGCCGACCAGAGACACATTTCTGCCCTCCTGCTGCTGAGCCAAGCTCTAGCAGGGGAAGGCAGAACAATAGTCATCCTGTCACAGGGAGGTGTGACCACCTCCCAGACAGAATTTATGTATATTAGGGCTGGGTGGGTGTGCCTGCCAGCGACCGAAAGTCTGCATGAGGGGCACATTTGGTGTCGGTGTGCATAGTCCAGTTCAAACCAGTCCTGGGAGCTGTTGGCTCCTGCTCTGGCGCGAAACTGGACAAAGGACAGAGGAGTAACCTCCCCATTGTCCAGATCCTCCCCTAGGAGGGTCCCCTGAATCTGTCCAACCCTCTCCCATGGGTACAAAAGGGCTTACCTGGCTGTAGGACCCTAGATTTGACGTGGACAAGATTCTGAACAAGAAACCACTGAGCTTCGACCGTCTGGACACTCTGGACTTCGCTGGACTTCGTTTGGGCCAGACTTCGTCTCCCTCTCTGTCTGAAGCATCGTCTGTGCCTGTGCACCATAAAGGTTCCATGCAGGACCTGTGGAGCATCAAGGACAACCAAAGATATCTCCCTTGGAGTGAAGGAGTCACTCCCCTGCATCCGCAGGCACCACATCATGATTGACCGGTCTGCTGCTCCTGAGCTCCTACGGACTCCAAAGGCTCCAGCAACACAGGAGGTGGGTTTCTACATCCCTTGAGGTCTGAGCTGCCTTCTTTCCAAGTTTGAGGACAGAATCCCTCGTGGGGGCTGCAATACTTGTACCCCCGTGCACTGCGTTCATTTGCAAGTGCATATGCTTGTTGGCATTTCCCGAGCAAGTGTATTGGGCTCTGAGTAGCCTCAACCTCTGGCACCATTTCATACTAAAAACTATGGCCCTCTCACACTGAGTGCTCCGTGGGCTCCTGTTTGGTGAAACCGCTTGAGGTCCTCTCGCGACTCCTGTGCCTCCAGCCTGTGAGTCCTCGTGAGGGTCAATTTTGCTTTTCTTGGGCTCCCCTGGTTGCTCCAAGCCTGCCCTGACTCCCCTGGCTTTGGTGAGTCTCCAGGAACCTTGCTGGTCCAAACCGTAACCTTCTTTGACCTTCTGCATGGGTTACCGTTGCCAAGGCTTGTTGGCGCTCTCGCTGGACACCGGCCCGCTCAGCACTCGACATACTTTGTGGACAGCTCGTATCCGGCTCCTGGTCATCCTCGATGTCTCCTGGTCCCTGTGGCTGCAGAGTCAAGAACTCCATCAACGCACCTGAAGCACCCGACATCGGTGGGCATTCGTCTACCGAGCCCCTGGTCACTCCTGAGTGACCCAAACTCTGTCCCCTCTGCTTACAGGTACTCTTTGACAAGAATCCACCTTTGGATTCCAACTGACACTTTTCTTCCTTCCAGCAGCGGCTCTTCTTGGAAGTCCTCCATTGGGTTCAACAGCGGTTTCCGACGCCACTTCAGACCTATGCACCCAGCTTCCCTGGGATAGGTAACTCTGGTACTACGGTAGTCACGGGTGGGGTGGCTCTCCAACCTCCTAACTTCCACGGGGTTTCTTTCAAGTCCACTGGGAAGGGTCCTAAATCTCTAAAACTTCAACCGCAACTTCCGCATAGAATTGTACGGAGCACGCGGTCGTGTTCCCACACTGCACCCGTCCTCCGTGGGGTCCCTACTTACTCACCTTGGGTGGTTCCTTGGGGTCCCAGCGATTCTACAACCTCTAGACACTGTCTTGACTCGAGTCGTGGTTCTTATATCACTGTTTTAGTATATGGTTTGGGCCCCCCCTGGGGCCCACTGTGTATTAGTGCTAAATACTTGCATTTCTGTGCTTAAGTATTGCATGCTTTGTGATTATCTCCTTGTAGGAGATACTGTGTCGTACTAGAGAGTGTTATATTAATAAATACATATTTTTATAACTACTGTGTGGTTCTCCTTCCATTTAACCAATACTATAAGGTTGCATTCTGGTAAAACAAGCCCCTTAACATTCCTTCAAGACTAAGCCTGAAGACTGCTCTCCACAGCTACCACTTGGATAGCTTTCTAAGGTTATCTTTGACCTCTTAAATCACCATAAGGGTTGTTTGGACTGGTTCAAGGTGCCCACTTTAAGTAGTGGACAGCATATACCAGGCCAACTTCTCACACTGCTGCCTCACCGTACCACGCGACACTGAGGGGACATTCCACCGCGCATCCTGTCACGTCATTTATATATTTGTATTTATTTATTGCATTTGTAGAGTGCAACAGTCACCAAACTGGTATCCTGGTGCTAAGTTTACATATAGGTACTATATTGCCAGTAATATGCACATGCACGGGCACCGTAGTGGGTCTGGTTACTTAGGAAATGGCCAGGTCTTCAAGGCCTTCCTAAATTGCAGCATTTCTATTGAGGGTCAAAATAGGGGTGGTAACTCATTCCACAGCTGGGCCACTTTGACTGTGAAGGCCCACCTTCCTTTTCTTAACTTCCAAAATTTGTTTATGCAAACCAAGTTTGCAGATCTAGAACGAAGATGCCTCCCAGGATTATATCCTTTTAGTCTGCATTGTAAAGGCACAGGGCCTTTTCCCTGTAGTGCCTTGCACACAATCCACATGGCTTTAAAGATGATCCTCTGCTTCAGATCAAGCCAGTGCAACTCCTTTAGTGCATTGGATGCTGAGAATCTTACGGGATCTGTAAAGCGCCGGTTTTGCTGCTGTCACTTGTACTCTATACAATCTCTTCACCAAATATTCAGGAGCTCTAAGTAGCAGGGCATTGCAGTGGTCTAATCTTCTGAGTATGACACTACACACCACAAGGGATTTGGCTTGGGTGGGCAGCAGTGGTAGCACCTTCCTTAGACTACAAAGGAGTGCAAAGCAAGTGCCTGCTACTTTTGAAACATGGCTCTCCAGAGATAGGTTGTCATCAAACAAAACCCCAAGATTGCAGACTGTGTCCTACGGTTGTGGCTCCTCTCCAGATGAAAAGGGCCAAAAGCTATTGGAAAGTGTCACGGGGATTCTGCTTGCCGCGCAGCATAAGAATTCAGTTTGTACCCGTTTAGCTTTAGTGAATTTGCATTCATCCAGTTAACAATGTCGGACATGCCTTTCTGAAAGACACCACTGTCTCCTCCTGGTTGTTAATAAGAGATAGGATCAGTTGGGTGTCATCCACATAATTGACCAGCCTGATGCCATGTTCCTTTATGAGGGTAATGAGTGGTCTCGTATAGATGTTAAACAAGACAGGGCTGAGTGCCGAGCCCTGCGGGACCCCCTGCCGCAGGCTTTTGAAATCGGAGCGGTATGGGGACAGGCCGACAGCCTGACACCAGTCCAAAAGGTAGGCATCCATCCACTTCAACACTGTAACACCCACTCCAATTGAGGCTAGTCTAATGCGAAGGAGCCTGTGGTTGACCGTGTCAAAGGCAGCTGACAAGTCAAGAATAATCAAGACTGTCAACTGGCCACTGTCTACCCTCATTCGTAGCTCATCCATGGCAGCATGTAGAGCTAATTCAGTGCCATGTCCAGGTCAGAAATCAAATTGTTCGTCCTCAAGGAGGAAAAGGGATTCCAGTGATTGGGACAGCCTTTTACATACACATCGCTTTATTATTTTCACAGGGAATGGGAGAAGCGATATGGGCCTGTAATTACCCAGGACTACACAGGGTCCACTGAGGATTTCTTTAGAAGGGGGGTGACTATCGCCTTCTTCCACATATGTGGCACAACCCCCGACTCCAAGGATTGATTACATATCTGTAATGTGGGGAGGGTGGAGTCATCTCCTAGCTCTTTCAACACCCTAGGTGGTAGGGGATCAAGTGGGGATCCTGATGTTGTAGACCTGGCAATGAGTTGAAAGCATTCCTCCGAGATGGGTTCAAAGGAGTCAAACCTACTGAACTGGCTCGCCAGAGGGTCTATTCAATTTTGGTTCATGATGGGACCTAACAGCGATACTTCAGTATCACTCACTCTGCCTACCTTTTCCAAATTCACTGAAATAATCAGTCCTGAGGGTGTTATCTGAGCCAGAGCACCAATGTCCTCCAATATCTTGCTGATCTTCTTATCAAAGAAGTCAGCAAGATCATCACAGAGCTCCTGCGACGGTGTGGCTACCTGCTGTATGCAGTCTGGATTTGATAGTTCCCGAAGGATATCAAAAACCTTTTTTTTGCCATATGTAGCTACGACAATCGTATTGGCGTAATATTCAGCCTTAGCTTTGCCGACCTCTTTTTTGTAATCACATAACGAGGTCTTTAGGCATTTTTTTGTTTGCTTTGGTGTAGCCACTCTGCCATTTTCTTTCTAGCTTCTTACACGCTGATTTAAGCATTTTTAATGATTCTTTATACCAGGGCGCAGATGGTCTACAACGAGATTTCACATTGGTGACAGGAATCACTTTACCCAATGTTTCTAGAATGAACTGCTCATGTGCTAAATAATTGACCGCCACTAAGTTCTTGGGGTCAAAGGCATTTGAAAGTTTAAAGAGTAGCTGCATATTTGGCCTATTCAATTTATGCCATGCCATTCCTTTCCTTGTTGGAATAGTAGCCAGCTTGAGGGAACATGGTTCCTTCACCAATATATGAAATGAAACTAGGGCATGGTCCGTCCAGTGTAACACATCTGGGGCAAAAATGAGATCCAGAGTATGCCCAGCCCAATGAGTGGGGCTATGTACTCGTTGTCGTAGACCCAAAATCTCACAAGATCCCAGCAGTTCTTTAAATGGGGGTGAGAGATCCCCCTCCGCCCATAGGTTGAAGTCCCCCAAGATAAAATAATTTGAATGTACAAGTGCCATGTTGGAAAGAACTTCTATCAGGGGATATAGGTGTGAATTTGGAAGCGCTGGAGGTGACTTTTTCTGTTTTTAGGGTGAAATCCTACGATTTCAAGACCTCCTAGCTCATCAAATGAGAGTGTGGAAATGTAACATTTTTTATTATAAATGACTCCTACTCCTCCTCCCTTTTTGTTAGCCCGTGGTTTATGGAAAGCTTTAAACCTTGGTGAGGAAGCTAAACCTAAATCTGCTGCTGACTCAGGGGTGGTCCAGGTCTCTGTTATAAACAGTGCATCCCAGTCCCCAGACTCCAGTAGCAGATGAATTTCTGTGATATGCTTTACTAGTGACCTCGTATCCAGTAGGCCACACCTCAAGAGCACAGGCTTCTTACTTTTGTTACATTGAGGAGGCCCAGGCTCTACCCTACTAACAGTACACCTTAGGGGGAGGTTGCTGCACTGCTTACCAACATGCAGCAGTTGGTCTCTTGTATAGTCAATCCTGGGTCCCATGCTGGCCTGAGAGATCCCTCTGTACATCTGGGGTGAAACCGGAAGCATGGCTGTCACTGTGCATGGTCGGTGCATGGACGGGCACGGACAGGCTTGCCTTTGGCGTGCCTTTGGTGCATTGATGGCATGTCGCACCAGCATTGGCCTGAAATAGTCTTCAGGAATGAAAGACTAGAACGTAACCCAAAATGGCTGATGAGAAACGTCCGAATCTGTCAGGCGTGAATGAGAGAAAAGCACACACAATGCAAATACACACACACGGCTAAAACACAATAAAAAGCCCTCTAGCTTAATTTAATATCCACCCAGAAATGTGCAAATATGTAAAGTCCCGGTTTAGGTGCAATTTAAAAATAGCAGTGAGCAACACCTTAGTATGCTGCACAGTTGTGCCAGCATCAGCCTGAAATAGTCTTTCAAGAATGAAAGACTAGAACGTCACCCAAAATGGCTGATGAGAAACATACCGCTCTGACAGGCGTGGACAAGCGAAACGCATACACAATGTAAATACACACATACACTGGACTAAAACATAATAAATGCCCTCTGCTTTGTTTAAAATCCCCCTAGAATTATGCACATAGATAAAGTGCCGGTTTAGGTGCAGTATAAAAATAGCAGCAAGGAGTACCTTAATACTGCATGCACTTACCCACATCCAATACTTACCACAGCCACATCAACAGTACCCAACACCCACTCTCTTACACTCACACAGTACAACCATTGACACAACACTCCTCACTCACATGCATGTGCCTCAAAAACTGCTCGCTCACCAAACATGCCACAGCGATCTGGGATCTACTGCATGCCAAAGCCACGGACCCACTTTTCCTCATGGAAACCTGGCTGAACCCCACATCGCACCTGACATCACCTTAGCCATCCTCCCTGGCTACAAGGTCACCAGACAGGACAGACTTCACAAGCCAGGTAGCAAAAGCACCATCATCCACAAGAGCGTCATCAGCTGCACCACCTCCAAGGACATGCCATCCTCCAACTTTGAAAACCTGTTGTTCACGCTTTATGTCACAGCCTAAATGGCTTTCTCATCTACAGACCACCTAGACCATACAACAACTTCACCAACACCTTTACAGACTTCACCACACCACTAGACCTCAACGCTAGCAATTACATTCTATTTGGGGACCTGAACTTCCACCCAGCAGACCACATCAACCACAATTCAAAAGCACTTATCAAAGACCTTAAAAGCATGGGCCTTCCCCAATGAGTAAAGAGACCTAGCCATGTTGCTGGACACCTCCTGGACCCTATTTTAACCACCTTCTGCAACATCCGAGTCAAAGAACCCACACTAGTCTCCTGGACAGACCATGCAATAATCAAATTCAGCATCCCCATCCCAGTCCAATGCTCATGCACCACCGCCAGACCAGCCCACTGAAACTGGAGCAGCATTACTGACAAGGACTGGAACACCACTTTCAACACCCACCAACCCGAACACAGCAACAGTCTCCCCAAAGCTATAAAAAATTTCAACAATTGGATCATATTTTGCGTCAACTCCCTGGCCCCCTCAAACATAACAAGACTACAAGATTAAGACTCCATGCCAGTTGGTACATGTAGGAACTCAGAATGATGAAATGCGACTGCAAACAACTGTGGTGCAAATGGCGAATTAGCAAGGATATTGCAGACAAGAACACTTTCAAATCCACCTTAAGAAGCTGCCACCTAATGATCTGGACCACCAAATGAGTTGCTCTGGTAGACAACATCAATGCCAGCACCAACAGAAGCAAAGAAATCTTTGCCATTGTGAAGGATTTCACCTCACCAGCAGACGCCTCCAACTCGATCACCCCTTGCAAGACCTCTGCAATAATCTCTATCAATTTTTCAGCAACAAAATCACTGCCATTTAAAGCAACTTAAACCCGCAACCAGACCCGACATACCTTAGCAAAGGTCTAATAGTCTTATCCAAAGAATCAATGCTAACCACATAACCCTAGAAAAAAATGCCGTCAATCTGAAGTCTATCCTGAGGACCTCTGCCCCACCGCGCTTACTCCAGAACACTGCAACCCATCAGCACCATACTCACACCCATTCTAAATGCCTCCACCTCTTCAATGGCCTTCCCAGATGCTTGGAAACACCCAACTATCCACCCATTGAAGAATAAACCCTCACAGACCCTTTAACGCTTGCCAATTATAGACTGAAATCCCTGCTACCAATCCCCACCAAGGTCTTAGAGAAAATCAGCAACAGATGCCTCACTGAATACTTCAATGACTTTCAACTCCTTGACACCACTTACTCTGGTTTCATACGCAACCACAGCATGGTAACTGTCCTCATCTCTGCCATGGATGACATCCGCATCATGGCCCTCATCCTCCTGGACCTTTCTGCAGCATTGGGAGAGGTTTCCCACCTCATCCACATCAAACACCTACATGACAACGGAATCCAAGGGCATGTACTCCAATGGATCTGCTCCTTCCTGACTGGGAGGACCCAGTCAGTTAGCCCGGCATCATACACCTTGGATGCCCACAACCTCATCTACAGAGTTCCACAAGGATCATCCCTGAGCCCGGCCCTCTTTAAGGATACATGCTCCCTTTAGCTAACATTTTGCACTTTCACAACATCAACTTCCTCTCCTATGCCAACAACCCACAGCTCATTATCTCAATCACAGACAAGACGCCCAGTATCTAAATCAAGTTTAATGCCTGCATGACTGAAATCGCCCACTGAATGAAGACCAACTGTCTGAAGCTAAACACCAACAAGACTGAAATTGTGATTATTGGGAAGAACACTTCACGGTGGGACTACGCCTGGTGGCTGTTAGGCCTGGCTGATTTTGAAGGGTAACCTACAGATCTTTGCCTTCTGCTGTTGAACCATTTTTTGTAGGCATTAGGACTCAGCACTTTTTCCCTGCTAACCAGTGGTAAAGTGCTAGTGTTCTCTCCCTAAAACATGGTCAAATTGGCATCTACCTGGATGGTTCTTTTAATTTACTTGTAAGTCCTAGGTAATTGGGACTACCTATAGCCAGGGCCTGTAAAATAAATGCTACTAGTGGAGCAGCATCACTCATTGTGCCACCCACTAAAACAGACTTTTAAAACATGCCTCAGGCCTGCCACTGCAGCCTGATGTGCAGTTTTAAACTGTCATTTCAACCTGGCAAAACAAACCTTTTTTCAGGCCTAAACCTTCCTTTTTAATACTGACAAGTCACCTCTTAGGTAGGCTCTACAGGGTCATAGGGCAGTGTGCATTGTATTTAAAAAGTAGGACAGGTGTACTTAAGTTTTACATGTCCTTGCAGTGAAAAACATCTAAAGAAGTTTTTCAATGTTGTAAGGCCTATCTCTACCGTTGACTAACAGTAAGCTACCTCTTTGCTTTTAATAAGTGCTAACTTGGGTTTTGGATCAGGTAGAAATATACTGTTAACACTCAAATGAATTGGAATTTAAAATCATTCTTAAAGGTGAAGTCAGATTTAAATTACAATTCTGAAAATGCCACTTTTAAAAAGTTCAAAAAGAACAATTGATGGATGGAATGCTGAACAATGGTAAACATTCACCCCTAATACAGAGATCTGGGCCTCAATCCATCGGGTTTTTGCCCACGATGACATTCCAGTTTACACCCAGCAAATGTAAATCAGTCTTGACCCTGCTCCCCATGGGTACAGTCCAGCCCAAACTGCCAGGCCAGGTCCTCCCTGGACTGGAAACAAGCATCCTGGGACCGGTTTCAGGGTATCACACCTCATCATCCAGGCTAGCTTGAATCCAGTGGCCTGGTGAGCACGGGACACAAGTCTGGGCATACCCATCCCACTCAGGGTGACAAATGCAAAAAAGAAAAATTGATGGACAGGAATGCTAAACAATGTCAAACATTCACCCCAATACAGAGATCTGGGCCTAAATCCATCGTTTTTTTGCCCACCATGCCATTCCCGTTTAAACTCAGCCATATGCAAATCAGTCTTGACCCTGCTCCCCATGGAAACAGTACAGCCCAAACTGCCAGTCCAGGTCCTCCCTGGACCAGAAAAAAGCATCCGGGGAACCATACAGGCTCTCACATACCCAGTCACACATCCATACATCCACTCACACACCCTTTCACACACCCATATAATCACTAACACCCACTCAGAGACTCAGAGAACCACTCACATACCCGATCACAGACCACACAGGTACTCACACAACCACTCATACAGTCTACACCCACTTACACAGCCACACAATCACTCATACACCTACTCACACACCCATACAGCAACTGTCACACCCACTCAGAGACCCAGAAAACCATTCACACACCCATTCAGTTACCTGTGCAGCCTCTCACACACCCAGTCAGAGACCCAGAAACCAATCACATACCCATTTACACACTCATACAACAACTCAGTCACCCACTTACAGACCCAGAGAGCCACTCGTACATTCACTCACAGACCCACACAGGCACTCACATATCCATTCAGACACACACACACCCATGTACACACTCATACAGCTGGTGGCACACCCACTCACAGACCCACACAGCCACTTACACACCCACTCATACACCCAGCACATACTCACATGCACACTTACACACTCACACAACCACTCACACACCCATTCACACATCCATACAGCCAGTCACACACCCATTCAGAGACCTATAAAACCACTTGCACATCCATTCACACACTCATATAGCCACACGCACACCCACTCACAGACCCAAAGAACCACTCACACACCCATTCAGAGACCCATAGAAGCACTAACACACCCACTCACACATCCACCACACACTCACACACCCAGTTACACACTCACACAACCAAAGGACGGTATATAGAATAAAAAAACATTGAAATTAATTGAAAAAAACAAAGGTTATAGGGATGTTATATATAGGAAATATACTTTAAAAAACCTTAGAAATGCACTGAAAAAAACAAAGGTTACAGGGACATTATAGTTAGGTTGAGATTTTACACACACAAAACCATGGAATTCAGCAGTTATAGCTACAGTTATCTCAAGTAACTAAAACTCATGCCATAAGGTAACTATAATTGTGCCCTCTCCATGCACTGCTAATTACCCCACATTTCAGGTTAGGTGAATTTGTCAGTGTCAACATTAAAGTTTTGAACTACGAAAAACACAGAATTTCACCAGTTAGAGTTAGCAGCACTAACTATAACTTGTGCCTTGCCATGCACTGCTTATGACCTCACATATGACAGTACTCATGACATGTTCTCTGACATCATTTATGGCATCACTGACGACATCTCAAATGACATCATTTATGACATCACTGATGACATCATAAAATGAGTGTTCTGGTTTGTTTTACGGTTTACATAGTGGTGGGTAACTACCATATTACTTTTCTATATAATTTTGTACAGCTTGGGTCCAGGTTATACGTGTATGTGTTTATAAAGCACATGTGCTCCGTATGCACCATAGCAGTATAGAAGTATTGATCATGTTATAAATGTTTGCAATCATGAGTAAATGTGTATTCAAGTGACAGTTGACTTGTATTCATTATGCTCCACACAACGTTTTGGTTCTACAGAAAAAGTTTCCAACAGGAGAAAGAGTCTACGTAGTAGATACTACCTTTTGTAAGCAGCCTTGAGTTATTAGAAAGAATTGTGTCAGCATTATAATTTATACTTAACATAGAAGAGTCTGTGCATCAGTTACGAACCTATGTACATCAGTTACTAACCTATGTACACATGCTTGTTTTGCTTCAGAAGATGGGGTATCTGTGAAGTTATCTCCACAGTATGAAGGGTGCAGGTAGTATGATCTTTATCTCCTTCAGATCTTGGTTATTTTAAGCAAACTGTGGGGTTTTTTTTTACAACTGTTGCATGGAATGTACACTGTTCTTAGTAGATTCTTTTGAATACTCTGTGGTGTATTTCTCAGTTCTCTACTGATATCAACTTCTTTCCTTAATGTAGGTTCATTGTATGCTAGAGGTTTGATCCAGATAAAAGTTGTCCATAGTAGGGCATTTGTTTTGGAATTGGCATTCACTATTTTGACTTTCTCATTATAGTTGTATACAGATTAAACACTGTATACAATGAGGGTTTCCTATATATCTGTGGTTGACTGTTATTGTGAACTATGCTACATAAAGCGATAGCAATTTATACAGCAATATTCGGGAAAACGAAGTTTGGATGATGTCATCAGTGATGTCATCAAAAATGTCAATTGAGATGTCATCAGTGATGTCATAAATTATGTCATAGAACATGTCATGTGAGTGATATCATATGTGGGGTCATAAGCAGTGCATGGCGAGGTGGAAGTTATAATCAGTGCTGCTAACTATAACTGGTGAATTTCTATGTTTTTTTAAAATTTCGAAATGTTAATGTTGACACTGACAAATTCACCTAACAGCAACGTTACTTTAACCTTTTTTTTTTTGTGAATTACTAAGGTTTATTTTAAACAAAAACAGATCTTTTTTATCACACCTAACTATACCGTAACTTTAACCTTTGGTTGTTTCAGTGAATTTATAGTTTTTTTTAAAGTAAATTATTTTATTTGTAACTGTATGTATGGTAAAAACAATTGAATAATATATCCTGTGTGCAGACATTACTCTGAAAGCGAATTGCTTTTGTATTGTTACTTACAGGAAAGGGTGCACACTTTGCAAAATATTTCTCAAAAATGATGTTTGAGTATAAAACTGAGTAATACAACAATATTTGTGTTGAGATTGTCTTTCGCCTCAGTTCTTCTAACTCTCATATTGAAACATTTTCCCAGCAAGGTCATTAATATTGTAATACTATACTTTTCATAGCCTTTGTATGTGTTTTTTCATGAAAGTCATAATTATAATTCAGAAAGAGAGGAATCAGTTTTTTGAATACTGTATAATATTTAGTTTTATTATATAAATATATTTTTTAAGTATGTGATTACTCACTAGAGTTCCATATTTTGTTTTAATCTACTGTTTAATGTTCCTTTTCACGTGTTCAGTTATTATTTACATTACTCTGTAATAAGAAAGTCATTAAAATATGGTTATAATATTAATTTATTATAATTATTTTTTTTTAAAGGTGGTGACTCTCGCGAGACACTCGTGGAAGTTGAGCACACAATTCCTTGCGTAGACTATGAGGGGAATGTACTTCCTGGTAGGCTCACGTGAACTTCTCGCGAGATGGTACATTTGGGATTAACTTAAGAACAGTGTTTTCCTGCAATTCTGAACAAAGTAACAGATTATAGAAGTTGATTAAGTCAGTAAAATTGATTATGATTTGTTCCATTGAATATATAAAGCAATCTCACGAGAAGCTCGCAGGAGTCAGACACACAATCTCCTGCTTGGACTCCGAGGGGGGATGTACTTCCTGTTCGTCTCTCACGATCTACCCATGAGACAGTGCCTTTGGAATTAGGTGAATAACATTGTTTCCTTGTAATTCTGAACAAATGAAGACATTAAAGATGTTGATTAGCTTAGAAAAATTGATTATGAATTGTTCCATTAAATATATAAAACAAAAATGGCCCGATTCACAAAGGCAATCTGGGACAAAAGTCTAACTTTATGAGCTTTGGTATTTACAAAAGTCATTTACGAGATGTATCTTTACGTCCGCAGTCATGCCAGAATCTCAGACTCGGGTCGGAATCCCCGCACCCGGCCTGGAATCTCCGCACCCAGGGGGGAATCTCCGGCTCGGGCCGGATGAAGTGCAATCAATGGGCCGGAACGCAATTTTAACAAAAATGAACATTAGGAACGTGAGATAAATAGTAGAGGAGGTCATGAAAATCAGTCTTGGCAGGGAAAAGGTTGTGGCCAGACACTACACTACACTGTCAGTTACGTAGAGGACAGGCAACCTGCACTTGATCACTCTCCAGGTAGCGCATGGTGCCTCATTTTATTGAATTTTATGCTGCACTCTGCACTTGGGGGTAGATTGTTTTAACGTTCCCGGCTCTCGGGGCTCTCGCTGCTTTTAATCTTTAACTTTTAATCTTTACATTTTAATACTATTGGCCCACACTTTTCTTTTTACCTTCTTGGGGTGATACAGGTGCTGTCTCCGCTCCCCCGGGCCGCCACGGCATTGCCGATTGAGCGGCGGGAAGCGTATACACCTGACTCGCCTGACTTCCGGCGGAAGCAGGTCACAGGTCACTTCGCACCGGCCTCTATTAAGACACATGCCGGGCCAGGCGCGCAGCGGGCGTGCCGAAGACATGCCAAAGGCAAGCCCGTCTGCGCCCGTCAGCGTCCGGCCGGGGCCAGGGGCTACAACCCCTGCCCCTTTTTCAAAAAAATGATTTCACTATAATGCTGAACAGCTGAAACTATTAACCACAGCCCCTATGTCACACTGTGCCCATTCCATTGTCCCGGGCAGCCTGGTCTCAGGTTGCTTGCACTGCTCCTTCAGACTTTCTCCCCTTATTCAAACCCCACGGCCCGTCCAAAACCATACAAAATGTTCCTGTTGAACTGCAGATCGCTGCCCAAGCATGCGGTGGAGATCTCTATTCTGCTAAGGGAAGAATGCCCAGAAATCGTGTTTCTGACTGAAAACTGGCTCAATCCAGGATCGGATCCTGACATTGTCCAAACTTTCCCCCCGGCTACTTAATTCAGAGGTTAGATCGTAGCTCCGGTAAAGGCGGCGGGATTGCCATCATTTACAAAAACCACCTCAGCTGCCGTATTTCTGAGGGTCCTTTACCAGACTGCGAGAACCTCTTATTCACAATAGGCTTTACCCCCACGCTTTCTTTGTCAGCATCCTAATCTACCGCCCCCCTGGTGCATTAGGTCAGTTCTGTAAAACATTACCAGAGATGGCCGCAAGCCTCGCCAGTACCCCTGCTAATTTTACCTTGCTAGGCGACTTCAATCTGCATTTTGATGACCCATCACATGTTGCCGCGGCAGAGATTACCAAAGATCTTGCCTCATATCAACTTAAACAAAAGGTCACCAATGTGACCCACGCGAAAGGTCACCTTTTAGACCCCATTTTCTCCAACTTAGAGGAATTAATTGGAATGCCTCCTATTCCTATACCCTGGTCAGATCATTTTTTGATCCCTTTTTCTTGGACCCCCACCTGCGTTACCCCCCCCCATCCAGGCCAATAAGAATTCGGTCTCGCCATTGGCCCAAACTCCCCTCAGAACAGTGGGGACAGGAGCTAGAAAACACTAAGCCATGCACCGATAGCGATCCAATTGTTGCCAATGAATGATTCAATAATTGGATCGAGAGCACTTTAGACCAGGTTCTCCCGAAAAAACTCACCCAACTGAAAGTGGGACCCAACAGAACACCATGGTTTTCCCCAAGCTACGGGTGCTAAAACAGATTTGCAAGAAATGTGAAAGAGCCTGGAGAAAGGATTTCTCGCCTAACAAGAAAACGAAATACAGGGAAGCCATAAGAGCATACAAAGCTGAAATCAAACTGGCCCAGGCCTCATATTATGACGAAAGAATTTCCCTGGCAGCCAATTCCCCGGCGAAATTTTTCGCATAGCGAAAACATTACTCAAAGCCCCCTCACCCCAGGATAGACCTGATGCCACTGGCCAACGTTGTAATGAGCTCGCAAACTACTTGCATAATAAAATCCAAACAATTTACTCGTCATTCTCCCCTGTGGACAGTCTAAACAATTGCTACTCAGAGGATACGGATCTACACAGTAGAGACCACTCCCTGGAGGCTTTTTCCCTGATGGATTGTGAATCCTTCCAAACCATCTTGGCACTCGTAAAGAGCTGGTCGCCTATAGATCCAGCTCCACCTAATATTTTGAGACTAGTGTCTGAAATAATTTCCCCAGTCATTCTTGACCTAATCAATGCCTCTCTCTCCTCTGGAGTGGTCCCACCCCTATGGAAAAGAGCGATAGTAAAGCCTCTCTTGAAAAAACCTAGTCTTGATCTAGATTTACTGGGTAATTTCCGCCCTATCTCGCTCCTCCCAGGGATTAGTAAAATAGCTGAGAAACATGTCAACACAAAACTTTCAACATATCTGGAATCCCACAACCTCCTCCATCCCTCCCAAACGGGCTTCCGCCCACGTCAAGGAACAGAGACTGTGCTGTTGGCAGTTGTCAAAGAATCCAAAAAGATTCTCGACTCCGGAGGCTCAACAGCGAGTATCCTCTTGGACCTTAGCGCTGCCTTTGACACGGTCAACCACCAAATTCTGATTCATCGACTCAGAGGTTTGGGGTGACTGGGGTAGCTCTAGCATCAATCAATCAATCAATCACGGCATTTATAGAGCGCGCTACTCACCCGGGAGGGTCTCAAGGCGCTGGGGGAGGGGGTAAGTTACTGCTCGAACAGCCAGGTCTTGAGCTGCTTCCTGAAGGCGAGATGGTCCTGGGTTCGCCGAAGGTGAGTGGGGAGGGAGTTCCAGGTCTTGGCTGCAATCATTCTTGGAAGAGAGATCCTTCCAGGTCTTTGAGGGTGATGTCTCCTCAAAACCTCTGCCTCTCCAGTGCAGAGTCCCTCAGGGGTCATCCCTTAGTCCGTCCCTTTTTAATGTCTATATGACTCCACTTGCAGAGATCGTGCTCCCATTTGGGGTTCATATAGTGACTTACGCTGATGACACCCAACTGGTCGTAGCACTAAACCACTCTGATAATGCCTCTATCGGCCTTTGTCCCTGCCTAGAAGAGGTAGCCAAATGGATGAATCAATCATACTTAAAGCTAAATGGTGATAAGACCGAGTTGATGCTCCTTGGCAATCCATCCCTCTTCAAGGCAGATGCTCTTTGGCCAGCCTGTATGGGCCCCGTCCCTGTCCCTAAGACCCAGATGAAGAGTCTAGGTATCTGGCTGGATCAGGATCTCAGCTTTATGGTCCAAGCACGGACGGTTGCGGCTTCCTGTTACGGCATCCTCAGGATGCTCCGTAAAGTGCTTCCACTTCTCCCCTTCCGCGCGAGAAAGCTTATGGTACAGGCACTTATCCTCTCCCGCCTGGACTACGGGAACGCCCTTTACCTCAGGGCTCCGGTCTCGACCCTCACAAAGCTCCAAACGGTGCAAAACTGCGCTGCAAGGATGCTTGTGGGGATCTCGAACCGGCAATCCGCAAAGCCCGCATTGAAGTCCCTCCACTGGCTCCCTGTTCGGGAGAGAGTTAACTTTAAGGCCATGTGCATTGTCCACAAAATGCTAACTGTGAATGGTTCTGCGATCAACCACTCCATGGTCCAGCCTTATGTGGCAAATAGATGGCTGCGCTCTGACGATTTACATCTGGCTGCTGTTCCCAGGATTAAGAGGGCCAGAAGTGGCGGCCGCCTATTCGCCTACAATGCTGCTAAGCTGTGGAACACCCCTCCCCTCTGTCCACGGAGGGAAACCAGCCATCTAGCCTTCCGGAAATCATTGAAGACCTGGCTCTTCCCTTAAGTATGTTGCGCTGTCCTTCTCTGCTACTGCCATAGCGCTGGGATGCCCCTGGGTAGCTACACACTCAATAAATGCTATTTTCATTTCATTTAATTACATCACATCCCAGAAAAGCTTTCTCCTTTGCATCATGGTACATGCAGTCCACAATTTGTGCTCCCCTTAGTGTTGACTGTGGTGTAGAGTAACGCAGTTCACAATTTGCGCTCCCCTTAGTGTTGACTGTAGTGCTACTCTACAGATTCTGGACCGGTTGCAGAGATTCTGACGCGAGCCGGAGATTCCGTCCGGAATGGGGACATAAAGATACGACTCATAAATGACCTCTGTGAATACCAAAAGTCATAAAGGAATTCTTTTGTCTCAAATTGCCTTTGTAAATCGGGCCTAATATTTTTAGGATCTTGCGAAATGACTACGGGTGTCTCGCAGGAGGTTCGGGAGAGGAACCACACTCTAAGAAAGGATGGTGATTGGTTCACATGGATGTCTTTATTTTGCAACTAAAGATTCCTTCCTTCTTGCTTCATTTGTTTAGTGGGTTTTGCTATGGTTAGACCTTTTTGGCTAGCTCTCTGACATGGCTGATTTTCCGTCACCAGAATGCCATCCTCTGATTCAGATGAGAACCCTACTGCTGTTCCTGCAATTCAGCCACCTCATTCATTCAAGGAGACCTTGGTGTGGGATTTTTTTCAAATGAGGCCAGGTGGGAAAAAGGTATCTGAGAAATATATGATTTAAAATATGCAACAGAGTTCAGTAGAGGCAGCCAGAACAAGCAATACAGCATTAGTACCACTGGGATGTGGCGCCATTTGAAAGCTATGCACCCTCAATGCCTTGCTCAGGTTGTGTTAGTCCATGCTGGAGAGCTTGATAACACATTAGGAGCATCAACAGCTTTTCAACCTGGAGGCACTGTGCCTACCCAGGTACTCATGGTTCAAGCAGATAACAATCCTTCTTTTCTCAATTAAGCCCTTATTTGCTGGTTATGCAAGTAAATTATGTTTTCTTCTGAGGCAAGCAGCGCTGCACAGGGTCATAAATGCCCAACTAAGCAGTCGTTTTTTTAAACATTTGTTTCCTAGTTTTTTCTCCTCTTTGTTTTGTAGGAGATGCTGTTTTTTTGTTTACCACCAATTTCTTGTTTTTGTTGTACCCTCTTTTTTAAAAAAATACAAAAAATGTAAAAATGTTAAAAGATACAAAAAATACAGTTGTTAAAAATTTTAATGAAAAAAACTTTTCAGAGCTATTGCATGCTTTCATTATGTATGTTGTTTGTACTGTTACCCTATTTTTTCTTCTTGATGTCTCTCGCAAGGCATTTGCGAGTGCCACGATGCTCATACATAGTTTGGTACACTCTTGTGAGCCTCTCGCGAGAGCCAGGCACACAGTTCTCCACGTCCATTGCGAGGGGGAACTGTTTTCTGCTTTATGCTCATGAGCCTCTCGTGAGAGTGTACTTTTATAATGGAATTTGCATTTTCACTGAACATACCCTGTTGAATAGGTATAATTTATGTGCACCAGATTTTTGCTACCCTTTGCTTTTTATATACAATCCCATGAGACTTTCCCCAAGATCGTAAAATTACTTTAGTGGAAGAATTTACATTTTCCTTCATTACAATACGTATCTCTTACAATCCCCACTACTAGAATATGGGGGAGACTAAACCTATCCTCTGAGACCTTGCATGAAGATAACTAGTGTGTAGAGTAGGGTATAAAGAAACACTTCCTCTCCATTCACACCTTTCCCAGACTCAGTGGTATGCATAGTATGGTGGGGATGGTACTCACCTCACATGTAATACCTCACTATTCCATTCTAAGTATTACAAATACTACCCTCCCCACTTATACCTCTCCTCAGGGAAATAACCACATTTATTAGGGTGTGGGAATGGATTTCCCTGTCCATCACAGCTGTCCCCAGCATCACAGATATCTACATTAGTATGTAGGGAAACATTGTCTTCTGCGCTACCACCTATCTCCAGGACCACTTGGATGTACAGTGCAGTGTAGTGAACAAGTGGTCTCTGTCCTCACACCTCTCTTTAGAACAACAGCCATATGCAGTGCATTCTGGTAAAGGACTAATCTCTCTGCTAACACATCTTACCAGGGTAAGAGGTGTCTCTAGTAGAGTTTGAGAGAAATGTATCTACTCATACCTCTTCTCATGCTGACAGGTATGCATTGTAGATTTTGGGGAGAAATTGCCCTGTTTCCTGACACAAGTCCCTTGCATGATATTTCTGCGTCGTATAGTGTGTGGAGAGAATTGCCTCTTTCCTGTGATGTGTCTCTTGGATAATGCTTATGCAAATTAGGGTGTAAAAAGAGGCTTACTTTGTAATCGCACCTCTACCCAGTATGACAGAAGTACAAGTAAAGTATGGAGTTGAAATTACTTTTATGCTCAAAAGTATGTCTGACATAACATCGATAGAGACTATGATATGAAAACACACTACCCTTTCAGGTGAGACATCTCCCCAGAATAACATGTGAAAAGTAGCCTGTGGGTAGAAACTGTTCTCTCTGCATATACCTCTCTTCATACTGATCAATGTCCATAGTAGAGTATAAAATGAAGTATCCTCTCTGTCCAGAACTCTGCCTTGGATAACTCATGTCCATATTTTTTGTGTGGAGATATACTTACCTGTGTTTCAAACACCTTCAAATTGCAACACCCATACATAATAGGGTGTGCACAGCAGCGGATAGAAGTGTGTATTAGAGTATAAACATGCAATTTCCTCTGTGTGAAGATCCTTCTCTTGCATTACATTTACCTATACTACAGCATACAACACCTCACTGCTGCATAACAACTAACCACACCTGCATTGTAAAACAAATGCCTCCTCTATTACCAACTCTCTACAGGATAAAAGATGAACTTAGTACCATTGACATACATATACATGTAATAGATTATACACAGTTTACTGAATTTTGCAATACCATGAAAATCTTGAAATGTATAATACGTATTAAGGAAACTAATCCAACTTAACTTCAAATGTATTTGTTACAACCAAACAATTTGACAACAATATAAAACTACAACAACTCTATTAACAAAGAATATACACAACTATAACATGAAAAAAACAGCAACCTCAAAACACATAACATTTTTTCTGATGCTCATAAGGCCCTCCCAACCCCCGCCCCCTTGTCTTTATTTGCCTACTGGATTTTGATATAAGTAGCACTTCTTTTTCAGCCTTTTGGCCACCTCAGCCTGCCAAAGGATCTTTAGATTTGTCATGTGTTATGTAAGGCTAGGCGGCAATAAAGTCTCAGCAAAGCAGCATATCTATATGTACTATTTTACTTCCTTCTCCTAGGACTTTAAGAAAAAGTGACCACTCCAGTACCAGATTTCCACAGCATGGCAGCAGTATATAGTAGGGAGTCAGGTGAGACTGAACTCTAAAAAAATGCCTCACCACAGGATAACCACTCTACATAGTAGGGTTCAATAGGGATTGGCCATTCCAGTGAGACCTCTCCACAGGACAACAAGGATGTGCAATAGACTATGGGGGAGGACTGGCCTCAACACTAAGAACTCTCTCTTGGATGAAGAGGATGTGTTCTTGGATGTAGGAAGAAACAGGCCTCTGCACTGGGACCTCTCTCAGATTACAGGTGTGCCTTGTAGGGTGTGGGAAGGTACTTGCCTCTCCGCTGAGACCTCTCTCTGTAATGGTAGGTGTGCATAGTATTGTGTGTGCATGGACTGCTCACTCCTTCGAGACCTTTCTCTCAGATGATGGGTGTGCGTAGTAGGGTGTGTGGAGGGACTGGCCTCTGCTGAGACCTCTCTCTGTAATGATAGGTGTGCATAGTAGGGTGTGTGGAAAGGCTGGCCTCTCCTTTCAATCCTCTATCTCAGATGATGCGTGTGTGTAGTAGAGTGTGTGCAGACTGGCCTCTCCTTTCAGACCTCTCTCTCAGATGATGGGTGTGCGTAGTAGGGTGCATGGAGGGAGTGCCCTCTCTTTTTGGACTTCTCTCTCAGATGACGGGTGTGCATAGTAGGGTGTTTGGATGAGCCTTAACTCTACTCGCAACTATTCTTAAACCAATGAGCATATATAGTAGAGTATGATAAACAGCATCTCCAGTAAGACTCCTTCATACAGTAACAAGTGTGCATACCAGAGTGCATTCAAACATCACCTTCTCCTTCCTACTTTTCGTAATCCTGCGAGAGTCTCATGAAATTGTAAAAAAAAAATTTAAATAAGATTAAACCTTCTAATCTTACACACTTTGTCTCAAATACAAGGACCAAAATATGCATTCCTACTAATAGAGTGTATTGAGAACTCATGTCCTCCATTTTTACTATTCACGATTCCGCAAACGTCCAGCGAGATGGTTCATTTTTTAAAACAATATACATTTATTTTCATTGCAGTAGTCATGCCTTAGAGACCTCATCTCCAATCTAGGAGGACAGCATGTCTTTCTGCTGCCACCTTATATAGCTCTTTTATTTTATTTTCACAACACCTCCAATTTTTCACAGTGAATAGTAATGGAGCCCATTTCATTTCTAACTTTCCAACAGCCAGCCTGTGAGAGCGCTCACTCTTGCAAGACTCGAAGGAGCCACTCGCTCCCACAAGAGCGTGAAGGCCCATGGGAAAAACTGGCCTCTCAGCCAATCAGAGGGCTCAATGTTTGATTTTGCGCCATTGCTAGATGCCCACACCCACTCATGAGCCTAACTGTCAAAATATACAATTATTTTTGACACGTAATTTCTCAAAACCTACTGAACTGATTTACTCCAAATTACAAAAAGGACAATCTGCAGACCAATATCTAGCTTCCAGACAACTTTGGTGTAATTCCGTTCAGCAGTTTTTGCTAAAATGTGTCTTAAAGAAGTGTAAGGAAAATGCATGGAGATTTTATGTTTTGGTACTTCCCTTTTGTCTCAGCCCCCCACTCAACAAGATCACCCTGGGATGTTTCCAGGAAGCAGATCAGCTGGCTGAACTATTTTTTGGAAAGTTTTGTGAAGATTCGTCAAACGGGACCAAAGTTATTACAAACCAAATAGCGCTCCATCTATGGAAAAGCAGACTATATATATATATATATATATATATATATATATATATATATATATATATATATACCAACAACTTCCAAGGAAGAACGGGTCACACTCACAGATAGGTTTCAAGTTCCCTTTAATTCAGCCATAAAGAGTTTTCCGGGCCGAATACAACAAACCAACGCGTTTCGGTCTCGCAGAGACCTTGTTCACGGTTTACACAGGGCGATGCATTTAGACCAATTAAATATTTGTAGTTCAATACCAAACTCCCCGGTCATTTCCTGTCATAGCATCGCTTTGCTTTCAGGGAGCTGTAGTTCTAAAATGGGAAACTCGTTTTCAATAACGTGATACAGTGCAAAGAATTAAATGAGCAAATGAAAAATTTAAACAATTGTATATTGCCATCAAGCCCAAAGAGGACAAGTTTACATGATTATCCTTTAATATGATTACACAATTTTCTCATATCCTTACAGCAGCATTATAATCTGTATACTGATTCCCGCCACAATTCAGTTCCATGTATGGCGGTCATGAGACAAAAGTTGACCCTCCAGTGGGTCTTAACCATAATATGGTTTCTATCCTTTTTCCCTTTATTAGTATTTACATCCCTCCAAGGGATTTAGAACTACATCTCCCAGAAAGCAAAGCGATACTATGACAGGAAATGACAGGGGAATTATTATTGAACTACAATGTATTTAATTGGTCTAAATGCATCGCCCTGTGTTAACCGTGAACAAGGCCTCTGCGAGACCGAAACGCGTTGGTTTGTTGTATTCGGTCCGGAAAACTCTTTATGGCTGAATTAAAGGAAACTTGAAACCTGTCCGTGAGTGCGACCCGTTCTTCCTTGGAAGTTGTTGGTTTATATTATACGGCGAGGCTCTGCCATTGGGGAAACGCACTGCCGAGAGCGCCAGGATTACCAGCGAGGTTGAGCTGAAGTTTGGATTATATATATATATATATAAATATATATATATATATATATAATCTACTGGCGGTCGCCAGTAGATAGTTATAGTTAGGACCTATTTTCCATAGGAAATCCGCAACATTCTATTTGAAATAACTCTTGCGTCGGTTGACGAATCTTCGCAAAATTTTCAAACTTTATGGCCCGCTCCGGTCCGCTCCTACCCTGAAAGTTTCGCGGTGATTCGTCAAGCGGGGCCGAGAAAAAGGGGGTCCCAAAACGTGTTTTCCCCATTCATTTTCCCATAGGAAACTTTAGCCACGGCTACAGCCCGAACTGCTGAACGGAATTACACAAAATTTGGCAAAGAGGTAGTTCTTGGTTCAGAAAGAACCCTTTTTGTTAAATGGTGTAAATCCGTTCAGTAGTTGCGGAGAAATTAAAAAAATAAGAGTCAAAAAATCAATTTCCCATAGGAAACTTTATGCAAGGCTACTGCCTGAACTGCTGAACGGAATTACACCAAATTTGGCAAAGAGGTAGTTCTTGGTTCAGAAAGAACCCTTTTGTTAAATGGTGTAAATCCGTTCAGTAGTTGCTGAGAAAATCAAAAGTAAAAACACATATATATCTGGGCGGAGCCTAACCATACATGTCATCGTGAGATCTGATTGGCTGTCAGCACTTCATCCTGGAATTGCTGGCAGCCATCTTGGGACCAATATAAATGATAGTACCCCATTGAAATGCATTGTAGTGAATCGAAGATTTTGAGGGTTACCAAAAGGAGAACTATATAGGGTGATAACAGACTTTAGTTACATTAGAATTCATTTGTTGATGGTACCATACTAATTTCAGGAATTGTGGTGTGTTCTAAGGTGATTTTACCCTGTGAAAAACCTTCTGCTGGGATATCATGAATCATGTTTGAGAGAAAACTATTTTCACATGCTTGTCCCATACAGTTTTGGAAGGTGCTCCAGAAGCTAAAATGAGAGCATATTTTCTGTAAATTCACATTATCTTTCTCAGTCATGTGAGAATGAAGTCTGACATTCTCAGTAAAACATGTACATCCAACAATGGCAGAGACTGTCAGTTGATTCCTTTGTGTTCTACTGCAGCTTCCCAGAGTGTTCTAAAGAACAACTAGAGTGCTAACAGCCTTACTTATGACAAAAGTATGGCACACCTGAAGCCATCTTGATTGGAATAAACTGGTAACACTTAAAACATTTAATTTAAAAAGGAACAAAATGATGGGGTTCATTTTGTCATAGAAATTATGGTTAGTGCTGTAGAAAGAAAAATTAGGACATGGTTGAAGTGAGATCTCAAATATCTTCCTGTTATATTTCAACAGGAGCAGCCTGTCAGTTGATGCCTTTGTGTTCTACTGCAGCTTCCCAGAGTGTTCTAAAGAACAACTAGAGTGCTAACAGCCTTACTTATGACAAAAGTATCACACCTGAAGCCATCTTGATTGGAATAAACTGGTAACACTTAAAACATTTAATTTAAAAAGGAACAAAATGAGGGGGTTGATTTTGCCATAGAAATTATGGTTAGTGCTGCAAAAAGAAAATTTAGGGCATGTTTTAAGTGAGATCTCAAATCCTCTTCTATTTCATTAGAAAATTCTGACATGCAGACTGAAACAATCACTTTCAATACCAGCAGTAGACTTCCAGTTAACTCCTTGGTGAGTAGTAGCTTTACTACAGTGATCTAATGAACAACTAGAGTGCTAACATTCTGAATTTATGGCAAATGTGTGACACATCTGAATGCCTTCTTGATGGAATCAAAGTAAAAACTGAAAGCATTTCCTACTGAGGAGACTGTAGTAAATGAGGAAATTAGGAAACTTCATAACAAATAAGTCTCCCAAGATGGCCACCAGAGAAAAAAGAGCCCAAATGTAGCACAAATATCACCCAGACGTAGCCCACGTATAGCCCAATGACAGAAGTGTGCAAAACACTTTTTATTTTTTGTTTTTTTGCAGTTTTATATAGTGCAGACTGGTCAGGTATTGGATTGCTTTTCATGAGCATTGGTTACATCACACAAGGACAAATTCATGTTGGTTGACCCCTACACTACCCAAACACCATTGCACTACCCTAAACCCTAAAACACTACCCCCAGCATGACCCCCTTCACTACCCAAACACAACTGCACTACCCTAAACTCAAAAACACTACCCCCAGCACGACCCCCTACACTACCCAAACCCCACTGCACTACCCTAAACCCTAAATCTACCCCCTACACTACACAAATACCACTGCACTACCCTAAACCCTAAAACACTAGAACCCAGCACGACCCCCTACAGTACACAAACACCACTGCACTACCCTAAACCCTAAAACACTACCCCCTACACTACACAAACACCATTGCACTACCCTAAACACTAAAACACTACCCCCAGCATGACCCCCTACACTACACAAACACCACTGCACTACCCTAAACCCTAAAACACTACCCCAGTACGACCCCCTACACTACCCAAACACCACTGGACTACCCTAAACCCTAAAACACTACCCCCTGCACGACTCCCTACACTACCTAAACACCACTGCACTACACTAAACCCTAAATCTACCCATAGCATGACCGCCCACACTACACAAACACCACTGCACTACCCTAAACCCTAAAACACTACCCCAAGCACGACCCCCTACACTACCCAAACACCACTGCACTACACTAAACCCTAAAACACTAACCCCAGCATGACCCCCTACACTACCCAAACACCACTGCACTACCCTAAACCCTAAAACACTACCCCCTATACTACACAAACACCACTGCCCTACTCTAAACCCTAAAACACTACCCCCAGCATGACCCCCTCACAACACAAACACCACTGCACTACCCTAAACCCTAAATCGACCCCCAGCACGACCCCCTACACTACCCAAACACCACTGCCATACCCTAAACCCTAAAACACTACCCCCAGCATGAACCCCTACACTACCCAAACACCACTGCACTACCCTAAACCTTAAAACACTACCCCCAGCACTACCCCCTACACTACACAAACACCACTGCACTACCCTAAACCCTAAAACACTACCCCAGCACTACCCCCTACACTACCCAAACACCACTGCACTAACATAAACCCTAAAACACTACCCCCAGCACAACCCCCTACACTACACAAACACCAGTGCACTACCCTAAACCCTAAAACACTAACCCCAGCACGACTCCCTACACTACCCAAACACCACTGCACTACCCTAAATCTACCCCCAGCACGACCCCCTACACTACCCAAACACCACTGCACTACCCTAAACCATAAAACACTACCCCCAGCATGACCCCCTACACTACACAAACACCACTGCACTACCCTAAACCCTAAAACACTACCACCAGCATGACCCCCTACACTACTCAAACACCACTGCACTACCCTAAACCCTAAAACATTAACCCAGCACGACCCCCTACACTACCCATACACCACTGCACTACCCTAAAGCCTAAAACACTACCCCCAGCACGACCCCCTACACTACTGCACTACCCTAAACCCTAAAACACTACCCCCAGCACGACCCCCTACACTACCCAAACACCACTGCACTACCCTAAACCCTAAAACACTACCCCCAGCACGACCCCCTACACCACCCAAACACCACTGCACTACCCTAAACCCTAGAAAAGAAACCCCCACCCCATGCCCAATCCCCCTTACCTCTCACTCCTCGTGGTTCCTCTCTCCTCGTGGTTCCTGCTTCACATCGTCTCTGAGGAGCGGTGCACGTCGTTGTGAGGAAACGGAACAGCCTCTGTTTCCTTACAACGACATGGATCGTCTACATGTTTTTTAGAACGCATGGTCATTTACCATACATACCTTTACAACAAAATTCGTTGTAAAGGCATGCGTGGTAAATGACCATGCGTTCTAAAAAAATGCGTAGTAATGACTT
Source organism: Calotriton arnoldi (assembly GCA_963921515.1). Lineage (NCBI taxonomy): Eukaryota > Metazoa > Chordata > Amphibia > Caudata > Salamandridae > Calotriton > Calotriton arnoldi. Next base: position 332,199 of record CAWUFW010010111.1, read on the forward strand.
CGTGATGTACAACGCATGCGTGGTAATGCATGCGTTGTAATGGTATCGCAAAGTAAAAAAGTCGTTGTAACGGCTGTTTACTGATCGAAGCTGGCCCCTGTTCTTCAGTGAGACGTTTATTTGATTAATTAGGAGGAAGGAATGTGTTTTTTTTACCGAAAAGTGCATTCCCGGCTGTTGTATTGTGAAAGTGTCCGCGTGGCCTGGTTTCACTTCCGGTGAGAGAGTGGAAGAGTCTGTTTGGATCTAAAGGAGTTCTGTTGTTGGACGGGGCTGGCGCGACATGTCATCAGAAAACATAGCTAATGGAAAGCGTCCTCCCTGAAGTGTGGAGCAGTGCCATGAGAGGTCAACGAGTGTGCATCCCACCGCAGTACGACCGTACCGCGTGACCCATGTGCCACCTCCAGGGTACGGGAGGCAGAAGCAGCATCGCAGGTCCTCTTAAAGACCGTTGTAGCACTAATTCTACATTTTGGTACTAGGGCATTTTAACTTCGTTGTTCCTGCCAGATACAAAGAGAAGATCCTGTGTTATTCAGTGCCCTCGTTACCTTTTTTGTGGGTTGTGGTGCTTGTCACTTCGCTGCCCCGCCGGTGCACACGACTGGGCACCCCACCTCGTGTGCCATCTGCAGGGCCTCTGCCCTCGGATCACTGGTTTCGGTTTCTGGAGTGGCAACATAAACAGTTGCTCCCAAAGGACTAGCCTGAACACTTAGGTGAATATCCCCTGCACCAGCATTCCACGGAAATTCTTTCCTAGCTCTCCCACGTCAACGAGGACGTCATAATAGCACGGCTCCGCTCGCGACACCGTATGACGTCATCGGAGCCATAAGAGAACCTCGTCGGCGTGCTGACGTCAGTTCCACCCATTTTTTCCGTGCCACCGAGGCAAACAGGGGACCGAGACATTTTCACATGTATACATAGTATAATAAATATATATATATTCACTGAAAAAACCATAGGTTTCAGGCACGTTATAGTTAGAAATTAGCATTTAAAAAACCTTAGAAATTCATTGAAAAAACCATAGGTTTCAGGCACGTTATAGTTAGAAATTAGCATTTAAAAAACCTTAGAAATTCACTGAAAAAACCATAGGTTTCAGGGGCGTTATAGTTAGTTGGACATTTCACTCGTACAAAACCATAGAAATTCCCCCGTTATAGTTAGTTCAGCTAACTATAACTCGCGCCCCGCAATGCACTGCTGATGACGTCACATATTACATCACTCATGACATGGTCAGTGACATCACTCATGACATCACTGATGACATCTCAAATGACATCACTGATGACATCACTGATGACATCATCCAGTGAATGTGTGTTTTTCTGAAAATTAAATATGTTTTATATATGTATATCTCAAGGTCGATGGAAGAATAAATGGGTATATAAGTGTCTAAATGGATGATTTTGTTTTGTAAAATTGATTGTATAACTGACTAAGTGTATCTTAGTGAATACATGGGTTAGTGAGTAATGTTTAAATATGAAAATATCTGTATCAGTCTCTCACTTTGTGTATAAGTGGCTGCATGGGTTGGTGAGTAGCTAAATGAGTGTCTATATGGGTTATTAGTTGGTTTTTTGAGTATCAGTATGAGTGTCTGAGTGTCTGTATGGTTCGGTGGGGGTATTACTTAGTGCATAGATGCATGAATGAGTGACTCACTGTTTGTATGTGTTGAAGACAGCATGTGTGCAGGACTGTATAGGTGGATGAGTATGTGTATGGGTGTGTTAGTGAGTGAATGACTGTCTCAATAGTGTCTTTATGAGTAACTACATATGTTTTAAACTAGTATATGTGAGTATTGGTGTATATAAGTGAGTATATGTGAGAGTGAGAGATTGGAAGAGTTCCTGCACAAATAAGTAGGTGTTTCTATAAGTGATTGTTTAAGAGAGTAAGTATGTGTAAGTTTCTGTAGAAGTAAGTGTGGTAGTGTGTGTATAACTGTATATGCAAGTAAATGGATGTTTGATACTTTGTTTGCATGTGTGACCATGTGTGTGAGTAACTCTATGGATGAGTGGCGGTGTGTAACAGGATGTATAGGTGTATGAGTACATATGATGAGTGAGTACATGTATGAGTGACTGTATAGGGACTGTTGGTGAATGAGTGGATGTGTGTGTAGATCTTGGAATTACTGAATAGGTGTGTTGTAACTGGTATTGGTATGTCCATTGTTTTGAAAATGTTAGTTTGTATTTTTGAGTGTGTGTATCAAAGGTTATATTAGGGTGAGAGGAGGTCTGCCACTCTATCACAAGGATGATGTCATCAGTGATGTCATCAGTGATGTCATTTGAGATGTCATCAGTGATGTCATGAGTGATGTCACTGACCATGTCATGAGTGATGTAATATGTGACGTCATCAGCAGTGCATTATGAGCGCACGAGTTATAGTTAGCTGAACTAACTATAACGGGGGAATTTCTATGGTTTTGTACGAGTGAAATGTCCAACTAACTATAACGCCCCTGAAACCTATGGTTTTTTCAGTGAATTTCTAAGGTTTTTTAAATGCTAATTTCTAACTATAACGTGCCTGAAACCTATGGTTTTTTCAGTGAATATATATATATATATATATCTATATATATATATATATATATATATATTATCGACTGGCGGTCGCCAGTAGATAGTTATAGTTACAACCTATTATCCATAGGAAATCCGCGGCATTCTATTTGAAATAACTCTCTTGCCGGTTGACGTATCTTCGCAAAATTTTCAAACTTTGTGGCCCGCTCCGGTCCGCTCCTACCCTGAAAGTCTCGGGGGATTCGTCAAGCGGGGGCCGAGAAAAAAGGGGGTCCCAAAACGCGTTTTCCCCATGCAATTTTCCATAGGAAACTTTAGACACGGCTACAGCTCCGAACTGCTGAACGGAATTACACCAAATTTGGCAAAGAGGTAGTTCTTGGTTCAGAAAGAACCCTTTTTGTTAAATGGTGTAAATCCGTTCAGTAGTTGCTGAGAAAATCCAAAGTAAAAAGATAGTGATATCTATGGCCGAGTAGGGTCTGCGTACCCTCCCGATCACGAGCTGCATGTTAATTGGCTGTCAGCTGGCTGTCAACATTCCGATTCAGGAAATGTTGGCAGCCATTTTGTCCCTCGGTAGAACCGAGGGACAGAAACAAGTGCGCAAAGCGCACAAAGGGGGCAGGGTAGAAACACCCTGACCCCCTAGGTTTGCTCAGGGGGTCCCACAAGGACCCCCTGGGCAAAAACATTTTTTTTTTTTTAAAAATCGGCAGGATGCGCTCAGGGTGCGCGAATCCTGCCGAAAAAAAAAAAATCGAAGCGCGGTCTCCCGCGCTTCGATTGTATTTTGCCCCCGGGTGGCCCAAGTCCCGGGGGCATGGTGGGGGGGGTTAATTTTATGTGTGGGGGGCCTCAAAGGGCCCCCCAAGCCCCGGGGACCGCCACCCCCCCGGGGCTTTTTTTTTTTAAATGGTGCGGGAGGGCTCTGAGCCCTCCCGCAGCCCCGGGGACCACCACCTCCCCGGGGCTTTTTTTTTAAAAATTGAAAAACCTGTGTGGGGGGGCTCCAGCCCCCCCACATGCCCCGGGGACCGCCACCTCCCCGGGGCACTAAACATTTAAATATGGGGGTCCGTTACGGACCCCCAGAGCCCCGGGGACCACCACCTCCCCGGGGCTGTGCAATTTAAGGGAGGGGGGGCCGCGCGGCCCCCCTCCTGGAGCCCTTGATGGCCCTGGGGACCACCACCCCCCAGGGCCGGCTCCTGCAGTGTCCCGGGGTGCCTACCCCCGGGACACTGTAGTTTGCTATGGCAGGACGGGAGCCTCGCGGCTCCCGTCCTGCCATAGCAAACTGCTTTGGATATTGGAAGAGAGAGCAGGGAAACCTGCTCTCTCTTCCAATATCCAAAGCCGATTGCTTTTCCACATGGGGAGCTGCATCTTAGCAGCTCCCCATGTGTAAAAGCAATGCTGGCTCCCAAGGGACGCGGGGAGCCGGCGGGACTGTGGGGGGCTTGGGGACCCCCCACAGTCCCCAACGGAGAGGGCCAGCCCCGGGGGATGGGGTCCCCAGGGCAAGTAGTGGCCCGGGAGGGGGCCACGCGGCCCCCCTCCCCAAAGTTTAAAAAAAAAAAAAAAAAAGGGTATGGCCGGCCCCGGGGGATGGGGTCCCCGGGGCCTTAAATGGCCAGAGGAGGGGGGCCACGCAGCCCCCCTCCAAAGAATAAAAATAAAAATAGAGGCCATGCCCCGGGGGATGGGGTCCCCGGGGCCAATACAGGCCCAGGGAAGGGGGGCCACGCGGCCCCCTTCCCGTTTTTTTAAAAAAAATTTAATTAAAAAAAGGGGTAAGGCCCTGGGGGATGGGGTCCCCAGGGCCCAAAAACAGGAAAAAGTAAGGGGGGCCACACAGCCCCCTTCAGGGAAAAAAAAAAAAACGATCGGGCCCGCAGGCACCGCCCCCTTCCTTCACCACTCTGCAAACGCGCCCCCTGGTGCGTTTGCAGAGGGGGAACGAATTCCCCTTGAATACTGGGGGTCACTGGGGGCCAACTAGCCCACCAGGAACCTCCAGTATGCGCCAGGGGGCTGCGTTGCAGAGAGGTGTACAGAGGCCATGCCCCTTTTACACCTCTCTGCAACGCAGCTCTGTGGCGCTATTTGGATATACCTGTTGGGCTAGTTGGCCCCCAGGGACCCTCAGGATTCAAGGGAGTTAATCCCCCGACTTAAAACGCGCCACGGGCGCGTTTGCACAGTGGTGAAGGGAGGGGCGGGGCTCAGGTGACATCTGTGCAAACGCGCCCCGTGGCACGTTTTAGTTGGGGATTAAATCCCTTCAATCCTGAGGGTCCCTGGGGGCCAACTAGCCCAACAGGTACATCCAGAAAGCGCCACAGAGCTGCGTTGCAGAGAGGTGTAAAAAGGGGTGTGGCCTCTCTACACGTCTCTGCAACGCAGCCCCTGGCGCATATTGGAGGTTCCTGGTGGGCTAGTTGGCCCCTAGGGACCCTCAGGATTCAAGGGGACTTAATCCCCAACTTAAAACGCGCCACGGGGCGCGTTTGCACAGATGTCACCTCAGGCCCCGCCCTCCCTTCACCATTGTGCAAATATTCTTCTAAAATCATCCGAAATACGAATTCCGATTTACTCACCTGTTATCAGGAGAGACCTCAGTGCTGCATCTTTCAGCCCAGTACTAATCCTGAAAAGTAATTTTAACCGTACTTACCAGTAACTTGAATTTCCTTCCATAGGATATCATTGCCTGCTTTTTGCTGAAAAAGTTTCTAAGTGTTGATTTTTGAAACATACAAATATTCCTCTAAAATCAGCCGAAATCCGAATTCTGATTTACTCAGCTGTTATCCGGTGAGACCTCAGTGCTGCATCTTTCAGCCCAGTACTGGTCCTGAAAAGTAATTTTAACCGTACTTACCGGTAACTTGAATTTCCTTCATAGGCTAACATTGACTGGTTTCACTTGGAAATTCTTCTAAGTGTGGAGTTTTGGAACTTTAAAATATTCCTCTAAAATCAGCCGAAATACGAATTCCGATTTACTCACCTGTTATCAGGAGAGACCTCAGTGCTGCATCTTTCAGCCCAGTACTGATCCTCAAAAGTAATTTTAACCGTACTTACCAGTAACTTGAATTTCCTTCCATAGGATATCATTGCCTGCTTTTTGCTGAAAAAGTTTCTAAGTGTTGATTTTTGAAACATACAAATATTCCTCTAAAATCAGCCGAAATCCGAATTCTGATTTACTCACCTGTTATCAGGAGAGACCTCAGTGCTACATCTTTCAGCCCAGTACTGGTCCTGAAAAGTAATTTTAACCGTACTTACCAGTAACTTGAATTTCCTTCCATAGGCTAACATTGACTGGTTTCACTTGGAAATTCTTCTAAGTGTGGAGTTTTGGAACTTTATGATATTCCTCTAAAATCAACCAAAGTACGAATTCCAATTTACTCACCTGTTATCAGGAGAGAACCCAGTGCTGCATCTTTTAGCCCAGCACTGACCCTGAAAAGTAATTTTAACCGTACTTACCAGTAACTTATATTTTCTTCCATAGGAATCCATTGTCTGGTTTTTAGCAGAAAAGTTTCAAAGTGTCGATTTTCACAAACTACAAATATTCCTAAAAAATCGCCTGTATGACTTAAACGCATTCTTTCAACTGTTTACAGGAGATGCACCAGTGCTGGATCCAGGATCCAACACTGAGTAAGAAAAAGTAACGATAACAGTTTTTACCTTCTAAGTGAATTTCCTTCCATAGGATAACATTGGTGATTCTATGAGAAAAAGTTTCTAAGTGTCAACTTTTAACGTACAATAATATTCCTTAAAAATCACGACTGTAACCAAAACGCTTTTACTCAACTGTTTACAGGAGATGTCCCAGGACTGAATCTAGGATCCAGTCCTGTGGTTAGAAAAGTAATCCATAAAGTAACTAATTGCATTTAACTAGAAATTCACATTGAGCTGAATGTTGCATTGTGTTTGAAAATGTGTTGCCCATTGCAACAACTGTAACTACTGTACTTAAAAGTCTATTGCCTATGTGCAAAGTATTTAAACTAAAGTAATTCATTCTGAGAAAGTATTTTTTGTAATGTAATGTATAATGTAATTACAATGTAATTTAAAAAATAAAATATGTAAAAAAAAATTGTTTCTAAAAATGTAGTAAATCAGTATGAAAAAAATTTATATAACAATTAATACATTTAAAAATTGTCATTTACAAAACCTTTGAAATTCACTGAAAAAACCGTAGGTTTCAGACATGTTATAGTTACAAATTAGCATTTAAAAAACCTTTGAAATTCACTGAAAAAACCATAGGTTTCAGGGACGTTATAGTTACAAATTAGCATTTAAAAAACCTTTGAAATTCACTGAAAAAACCATAGGTTTTAGGGACAGTTATAGTTAGTTGGACATTGCACTCGTACAAAACCCGTGAAATTCCCCAGTTATAGTTAGTCCAGCTAACTATAACTCGCGCCCCCGCAATGCACTGCTGATGACGTCACATATTACATCACTCATGACATGGTCAGTGACATCACTGATGACATCACTGATGACATCTCAAATGACATCACTGATGACATCACTGATGACATCATCCATGTGATAATTTCATGCATCTTCTCACACCCTAATATAACCTTTGATACACCCACTCTAAATTACAGACTGCCATTCGCAAAACCATAGACACTCCAACACCAATAACTACATACCCACTCACTGATTCTTAGGACTACACACACACATCCACTCACTCACCCGTACAGTCACTCATACTTATGGTCACTCAGTACAGGACTATCATATGCACTCATACTCCTATATAGACACTCAAACACCGCCACTCATCCATAGAGGTACTCACACACCTAGTCAGTCATGCAAATAATTAAACACACTACCATTTACTCACCTATACAGTTATACACACACCAGCTCACTTACTCATACAAATACTAGCACATTCTTACGCTCTTATACAATCACTGATACAAGCACACACTCATCCATACAGCCACTATCACAATCACTCACTCTCGCTTATAGCTATTTATATACTCCAACACACATATATACTGCCTTTCACATATGTAGTTACTCACACATGTACCACTGGGACATACATTCACTCACTAACACACTCTTACACACACTTACCCACCCATACAGTCTATCACAGATGCACTCTTGAAACCATCCACCCAGTGAATCACCCACTCACACATCTATGCACAGAGTCGCACACACCCCTCCCACACAAACACTCAGGCACCCATACAGATACTCACACAAGCATTCAATAACTCATATAGACACTCATGTAGCTATTCACAAACACATGCAGCCACTTACACAGCAACAGACAGACGGATACAGACATTCACCCAGTTTAGTCACTAACCCATGCATTCAGTAAGATACGTTAAATCACTCACTTATACAGTCAGTCATGCACCTACTAAATCATCCATACAGACACTTACACACCCACTCATTCTTCAATACGTCTTTTCCTATATATATTAAAAATATTTAAACTTTACAGAAACACAAAGTCACTGGATGATGTCATCAGTGATGTCATTTGAGATGTCATCAGTGATGTCATCAGTGATGTCACTGACCGTGTCATGAGTGATGTAATATGTGACGTCATCAGCAGTGCATTGATGGGCGCGAGTTATAGTTAGCTGGACTAACTATAACGGGGGAATTTCACGGGTTTTGTACGAGTGCAATGTCCAACTAACTATAACTGTCCCTAAAACCTATGGTTTTTTCAGTGAATATATATATATATATATATATATATATATATATATGTATATAACGCCCAGAAGCTTGAGGCCGCACACAGCTGCAGGTGAGTTACAAACTCCATTTGAACCAAGCAGGCAGCTTAACATCCCTTTGAAGTCCATGGCCTGACGGGTTTCGATGCCGCTGTTTGCATCTCCTCAGAGGCCGTGTCAGCGGAGGTGATTTATGGCTGCCGCATTTCCCCTGCGTGTTTGTGGTTAGTGAGCTATCAGTGCTCCTCCCTTGATGGAAGTTCATTTTCAAATGCACGCTGGGATATGAGGTCTCATTTTGCCAAATAACGCCCTCTGGTGGGTTACCTCCGCTGCAGCTAATTATGGACGATTATTCTCAGCCCTCCATTGAGCCTTGGATGATACTCTGCCGGCTTCATTAAAGGTACCCTGCAGCTTCGGAAAGAGGAATCTTCCTCTCCCCTAGTCCCGTTGGTTGTGGGCAGTGCGATCCCTCTGCGGCCTGGAACCGCCGCATAATATGTAACCAAAAACGCCCAGAAGCTTGAGGCCGCACACAGCTGCAGGTGAGTTACAACTCCATTTGAACCAAGCAGGCAGCTTAACATCCCTTTGAAGTCCATGGCCTGATGCGTCGATGCCGCTGTTTGCATCTCCTCAGAGGCCGTGTCAGCGGAGGTGATTTATGGCTGCCGCATTTCCCCTGCGTGTTTGTGGTTAGTGAGCTATCAGTGCTCCTCCCTTGGTGGAAGTTTATTTTCAAATGCACGCTGGGATATGAGGTCTCATTTTGCCATATCCCAGCGTGCATTTGAAAATGAACTTCCACCAAGGGAGGAGCACTGATAGCTCACTAACCACAAACACGCTGGGGAAATGCGGCAGCCATAAATCACCTCTGCTGACACGGCCTCTGAGGAGATGCAAACAGCGGCATCGAAACGCGTCAGGCCATGGACTTCAAAGGGATGTTAAGCTGCCTGCTTGGTTCAAATGGAGTTTGTAACTCACCTGCAGCTGTGTGCGGCCTCAAGCTTCTGGGCGTTTTGGTTACATATATATATATATGTATATATATATATATATATATATATATATATATATATATATATATATATATATGTATATATATATATATCATCAGATTTTTGATTGCTCTTAACAAATCTACATGGAACTTTGCAGACCTATACTTTTTTCTACATTGGCGGGTGATGCAAAGTTGCGTGGTGATTCGTTAAAGGGGTGCAAAGATAAAAACACATTTTTCAACCAGGATCAAAAAAATGTTTACAAAAAACGTACCTGATTCGTATTATAACCAAATACACATTCTGGAAAATATACACTCGACACAACACAAATTCAAAAATCAAGAGGTGTTGTTTGCCCTAACCTCAACAAGTGTGAAATTCCCCCTTAACCAAAAATAAGTCACGATATACAAAGGGCATTGTTGAGCAATCCTACGGTGGGTAGCGACATACAAACGATCTACATTTCTTACCCGTGCCTTGACTTTGTACCTGTTTAAATTGTAGACACCTACGGACACTTGCCAAACCAAACAACGTTGGTAGCTTGGGATAGAGGGGGCCTCGCATAATGACATCACATTGGGTCTCAAAACCCAACCAGACGTCAACAAACAAAGCACAATTCGCGAGTGCTGATTGGTGGTGATTCTCAGAGAGATGCAGGGCTGGGTAAAGAGAATTGTGCTTTTTCTACACCGCTTCTTTAAGAGCCAACCTATGGTCAGCCTTGTTAGTTATTTATGCGTTTTCACGCATATGTCTTATTAACTAACCCCTTCAGACAACTGGCTATGGAAAATTAGCCTCTTTCTTATTGGGGTGATTATTATAAATAAAGAATGGGCAATGAGAACTGGTACTGACACAATTCTGGCTTATGTCAGAGTGAGGCCTGCAATGTAAAGAACCCAAGGTGACCCGTTTTGATGGGGATATTGTATAAATACCAGTTTGACGTTTCAGGAAAGATTTGCTAAACTGAGAAGTCACAAAAGAAATGTAAACTGTGTGAATCGGTGAAGATGCCCCGCGAACTGGGTGGTGTGCTGTTTCAGTGGTTATGCACACTCTCTAATAGATGGCCGAGGAAATAAATGCAGACAACTGCTGTTTGTTTCTAATAACTTAGCTTGTTGGTTTAGTGAATTTTTGTTAGGTATGCTATCTCTAATGAATTTGTTCAGCGTGCTTTTCGTATTTCAAATGAATCAAATGCAGATAAACTGTAAACAACTTCACTATTTTGACCCCTGGAGGGCGCTAATCTATTACATAACTAAGATTTGAGTAATCGGGTTTGACAGATGGGTGTTCGTACAGCAGGCACCTTCAAGAGGGTCAAACAAACGAGAAAAGTCCCAAATCCATCCTCAGGAGACCATCCATAAAGCTAGTCCCACAGTGTCAGCACTCACTCCATTCACGACCTATGCACCCACCCCTCTGCCAGGGCACTGCGCATTCATCCCCTCCAACTCCACTTACATGGCTCTTTCTCTTTAGGACCCTAATGCCTGGACTCTCTCTCCCTAACTCCCTAACTCCCTCTCTTTTCTCCTTCTACCAGTACCTCCTCCCTTTATGCTCCCTGTCTGCATTGCCGTAGTCTGACTTCATCTCCTTGGAAGAATATTATGGTTTAGCCTAAACATATGATGAAACATGATGAATGCAACACAATTCCGTGGCTGGGTTGCAGATTCAGATCCCAGCCTCTCTACCTGTCCAAAAATGTATGATCCTGAGCAAAATAGTTCACTTAACTGTGCCCCACGTTTTCCATGACAGCGAAATCTGGAAGCTACTTTAAGTGATTCAAGTATAGAGTGCCATTTACAATACATTCTTCGTATATGATTGGTTAAATTACATACATTGTGCTGCATATATTGATGAAAAGGAGCTTTGATTTTTAGTGAGAAACACTGGGATCCCTCTTATCATGTGTTCTCCCTAGTTCTGCTGATGCTGAAGAGAGAGAATGAGACAAGGAGAGGGAGTGACTGTTCTCAAAACTGTTTGTGGCGCTGGCAGGGCACCATTCATACTACAGGTTCTGTCTGCCCTTCACTTTGTAAACAATGCCGACCCCTTAGACACCTCCGTTCAGCTCACGGTCAGTGTGCAGGCCGCTCAAGGCTTCAGGGATCAGATGTATTCACAGAGCATCGAAAAGTGTGTCAGTAGTGTATTTCTGAGTATTCGATATAACGGGAGTAGTCAGCATCGACAGAGCTTGGAAGGGATGCTACAGGTGTAAATACAGAGCGCCGAACATGTCCGCGTTGTGGCACAAAACCAGAGCTGTGCTAAGGCTATTAGGAGTGTAAATGCAGCAAGTTCAACGGGTCAGTTTTGAAAAGCATTGGCAATACTGCAGAGAGATCATATACATGTCAAAGTATGGTACCCTACTTGCACAAATGGAGGTGAATTGAAAGAGCTATCCAAGTACCAACCTGTGTAATCAATACGATCTTCTACTGCAGATTTGGGAACTCTGGTGGACTAAACCCTCCCTGTCTTGACAAAGATTCTCGATGCATGCCAGGACTGAGGAGCATTGTGCAAGCTATGTGGTAAACCCTTCACCCAGAGCCCCTCCTTACTCCATTGCACCATGGTTAGAAGGTAGAAAGAAATTTACTGCCAACGCTATTGCTGGAGAATAAAATGAGGCAGCAATCCCCTTTTCATAGGCCATGCATTTAAAACTTTATGATTCAAAACACTTTATGCACTAAACAACACAGCCCAGCATTCCTATTTACATGGTTGTACGTAGCTTCCCCATAATGCATAGTAGTCTAGACATTGAGTCATCTACAACTCAATAGTTTCTTGTGCATCAAGAAAACATTCTATGAGCCCTTGAGCTGCACTCCAGCCGAGCCCCCTTGGCACCTCTGAACTTCTGAAGGGCCCGCTAAGGGGTGCCCTACCTAATGCTTCACCCAGACAATCGCTCTTATGCGATATCCTTGCTCTTTAAAATTCATGTATGAGGTCTGCTCATCTTAGAGCAACCCTGCCTGAAGCACCACCCACTTACACTTGCCAAACGACCAGTCTGGGCAACCGGGCCATGTCTTCGCTCGCTTGTGCAGACTGCATTTTCCATCCCCCAGGGCCAATGTCCCGAAACTTCAATATAAATGCTTGCAAGGCGAGGTAAAGGATGTGGAAAATAAGATCCCGAACCGCTCACAAAATTGCTGATTCTTTAACAAATGCTCAAAGCACTTCCTTTGAGGTCCCTATGAACCTGGTGGTCTGAGTAAATGAGCCAGTCTGGGCCTGCCAGGCGACCTCTATTTGTTTTTGATGGCTGCCAGTGGTGGGGCACAAGAGGGGGCAAGGACAATTCCAGCTGGGGCACCGGTCCTATATGGCCCTACCCCTCCCCCCCAAACAACGCCACAGCTCCTAAGATGATGTCCTTTGGCAGAAGAATGTTTGACCTCTCTCTTCTATGTGGGCAAAATGCTCCCTGTGTTGGTCTAAATTGCTACACAACCGAATGGTAAGAACAGTATTAGCCTTTGCGTAAACCACTTATTTTGTTTTTATTAGGCAATAGTTCTACCAAAGACTACTTTCTAATTTGGGTACTTAAAGCATTCTTCTATAAAAAATCACACCTTTTGGCTTTGTTATTGCCTGCTTTATGAGCAGCCATTGACGCTACAGTTCCTCTAATGAGATGAGGAGTCTTTCAACAGAATGTGTTTAATATATAGGGAAAAATGATGGGAAAAATGATAGGAAAAATAATTGCTAACTTCTAAGATACAAAAGTGTGCATGTGCAGGAAGGAGCAAACAAATGTTTACTTGGAAGGCATTTATTCATAGCGAAGACCTCTGTGTTGTAGCGTAAATGTGTTGGGCCTCAAATTAATTTCTACATCAAAATATATTTTCCCAGAATAACCTTAGCTACCACATTTTGTTGCCTTTAGGTCCTCCCATGGATCTTGTTCTGTTCTGAAAGGGACTAGAATATTTAGGAGATGAACTATTATCATATAAGGACCTAGATTAAGATAATAGTTAGCATTCATTCATTGCCAACTGGATTTACTCAGACAGAATCTGTTTAGGCTAGTTCATTTGGAAACAGATAAAATGACCACAACAAATGAATGAAGCAGAATCAGCAGAATAGTAACTCAGTTGGTATTTTAATCGTATTAGAAGAAATTCTCATGCCAAATTATTTTAAGACTTACAAAGATTTAATAACCATTAATAAAGCTATGAGATATCAAGTTTGAAAGGAAATTATTTCCTCAGTCGAGGGAAATTGTATCATGAGAAATTAGTCCTTTAAAGCATATAACCCTCATACAAATCCTACAGATGTAAGTTCAGAAAGCGCCAAATGACCAGTTCCACTTCATGAACAGATTCCTCTGCCCCTCTACGCACTGCAGCGTCAATGCCACAGCTGTTGTCAGAAACCTTCCAGCCAGAAAGGTTCCTCTTGTGCATGCATACCAGCCGGCCGTAAACGCAGTATTTTGTCTCAGTTCGCGTTAGTTTCTGGAAGTCCAAATCATCAGTCTCTGTACCATATGGTGGAGCGAGAAGGTGGGCAAGGCAGGGACCGCCCCTGTTCGCACTTTAGTCAATTATAAACCATCAATTTCTGATTTACACCCCTTGAAATCACCAATTTGATACAACCATTCTGTCCCATTGGTCAGTTTAGATAGGATGAGATGATGTAGTAGGTAAAGTATACAAATCTGGAAGATTAAGTAATCCATTACTTTGCATTTTCCATAAGACCCCTGATTTTTATTCATACGATTGGTTATGACATCTAGGAAGTAGGTGAGTCCATGCTCTCATCCTTCGTCAGTCCTTTCCCAAGCATGTACTCCAGGAAGTACCAAATTTATTGCAAGTCCGGTCAAGTAAGGTACAAGAGTGAAAGGAACTATTTACTGCGAGAGCACAAGTAGTAACTTTACGAAAAGTTCTCATAGGCTTCAGACTATTCAGTTCATTAGTTCGTGTTAGGAAGGAAAAGAAGTTTGAGGCCTATACGAAACGCAGCCTGTGCGCGCTGAGTTTGTGCTAAAATATGAATTTCACACCATTGAATACAGTGCATTAGTTCTTCAATTAGGCAGGTTAATGACTTGTGATTACATCATGTAAGTATAAAGTACACATAATAAAAAAAATTATAACGTTTCATTATTATTTCGCATATTGGTTTTGCAACTCTCTCCTCACATTACAAGTTTAATACATCATTCAATATTTGGAAGCATAGCTGAAGTAAACTTTACGAAGCATAAAATATTATGGTAATTGTTTTTCTCATCAATATCAGTGCTCACATTACACATTCTAATGTTAATGTCCATTTTCTTAATACCTAAAGCCATTTCACTCACACACGTATAAGGAATTTCTAGGTTATTCATCTGTCTGTTATTGTTCATTTATGCATAAAGAAAACATATACCAATAGCTTTATTAAACTTCTCATTAGTTCATCTGTGATTAGGTATCATCACAAATCTAACATTCTGCATGCTTTTACGATGCAGTTTCTAAATCAAACTTCATTTCGTGCATGTTCTTAAAGCATGATAGCTCAACACACATTTGGCAATTCCATAAATTATTGTCACAATTAATTTTTACAGCGTGAAATCATAGAGATCAGATGAACGTTAACATCCAAGCTCTATCAATTCCCCCTTTGATGGCGAATCGAGCCATCACACTCTTATCTTTATCTTTACCTGATGTCACATTCCTAAGGCAGATGTCTTCATTAGTTTCAGTCTAGTTTGTTCTAACGCCTTATCATAGTATCCACGTTGTCTATCTTCTAGTTCAATTTCTGCTTGTTTTCTCTTTATCCCTCCCTTTCCTTTCTCAAATTTTGTGCTTTTACAATATCTGTAAATTATTATTATTATTCTTAGTAATCCAATAGCAATTGTTAATATAGGTGTCACTATTTTCCCCACTAAACTACTTCCCAAGGTTGCAAACCATTTTCCCACTGATGTAAATCCTTTCCCAATAGATTCCAATGCACCATCAGCTTTCAATTCAGTCAAGTCTTTCCCAATTTAGTAATATTGCTGATATATCCCCGCAAATCTTTACTTTTGTCAGCTGTATAAGTGCAGCACTGTTTGAATTTTAGCATGCAACAGACTCTGCCCCCTTTTGCAAGTAGGACATCTAACGCAAGTCTGTTTTGTAAAACCGTAGATCTGATAGCAACCATTTCAGGATCTATAACATGAAAACCTCCCGCTGTATCAGTTGACAAACAATCAACTACAGTAGAGAGATCTCAAATTTTGTGAGAATTTAGTATTATCCCAACCGATGGTATTATTGCACCAAAAATATCTCCAATTATTTTGGCAGCACTTATTCCCCTTCTTAAACAAGTGTGTTTAAAATCATTGGTTCCACTAGTTTGACTCACATGATACATTTTTTGAAAAACTATTCCCATTTAGCAGCATCCGTACCATTGGTTTGGCAACCTATAATAGGCATTTCTTCCACAAATATAGTACACCCCTGGGAAAACAGGATAAGACCCTCCAAGATATAAACCCCTACCTCCCACAGTTTGGAAAGTGTGATCACATTCACTGGAACCAACGCATTTATTGTTAAATTCGGTTTTGCGTCTTAGCATGCATAGCTTCCCCTCGTGTTGCCAGTCCAGAGCCATTGCAGGGTGTGCTTCCCCCTTTTTAATTTCATCCTCCTGATGGGCCCAAGATGGAATTTTTGGTTGGGTTTCAGCCTTCCTCTTAATGTCCCCACATCTATCCTCAACAGAATTTATGAAATCCTTTCTACATTATGTAAAAAGCAAGTTAAATTAGGTCAGTGTGCATATACCGTATCTATGCTCTGTGTAGGTTGGACAAATTCACCAATTATTTCAGCCATCCGTGAATCTGGTACAACATTCAAATTCTTCTTGATAGGTATTTCGGAAAAGATCAAATCATAATTCGAATAATAATATTGAAATTGCTCCTTGAGATAAAATACACTAGTTAGTACAGTACATGAAATGCCATATGTTAAAGGTAAGTGATGATAAGTCACTCCCTCTGATACTGAGGTAGGTAGTTGCATGCATACATAGCAATCCCTTGCACCCATAGGGGGATATTCTCAAGAACGTGTGATAATTATCGCAAAATTAGCTTAACGCAACTTTGCACATCGCAGTCCATCGCGGGGAAATAACGCCGTGTTAACGTTGTATTCTCAACCCGGCGGCACCATGCAATAGTCTCACGACAACGCGCCAAATGACCGCGTTAAAATTAACGTGACGCTGAAAAAACGCAAAACACGAATGCGAAAAAAGTTGCGATGTGGCCAACCGCGATAAAAAAATCAGCGATAACCAGCGACAGGCCTGCAATTTCCACGCGTCATGCGGGAAAATGCACTACAAAAGCCCCGAAAAACCCAAACAAAATAATTAAAACAGCGTAACACCATGGAGGAAGCCAGAGCAAGTACAGAGGATGACCAGAACCCCACAAGCCCCCAGGAGGACCAGCCTGGGACCTCGGGGTCAGGGAAGGGCAAGGAGAAGAAGACGAGGAAGACAAGGTTCAGTCCGCAGGAAAACAGGATCATCATCACGGAGGTGACAGAACACCACCAACAACTGTACGTCACCTCCAACATGTCATTGGCAAATAAAAATGCAAAATGGCAGTCCATCCTGGACAAGGTGAATGCAGTCGGAGTGAGGAGGAGGACAATTGGAGAGGTCAAGAGGCGCTGGAATGATGCGAAGCGCAAAACCAAGAAGAAACTCGCTGACAATCATCAGGCAGCAATGCAGACTGGAGGTGGCAGTCCAGCGGAACACCAGGAGCTGGATGAGATGGAGGAAATGGTGGCCACAGTCATCAGTGGGGAGACGGTGGCAGGAGTTGGGGGTCCGGACACTGCTCGACATGACCTGACACAACAGCACCAGGGTGAGTACCGAAGAGGGACTGGGTGGACGGAGGGAGATGGGCACAATGGCACACAAGCACAATTAAGTAGAGCACACTGCACACCCACAATGACTCTGGATCATGTCTCTGATCCCCTTGGCACACTGCAGCACACATACAAACAGCAAGTAGGCCCCCGTCCACTATGGGCACAAAGGGGTCCCTCCCCACACAGCACCAATCTCACAACCAACCCATGCACACGTGTCTAAACCAGCAAAGCTGCGTGTCTGTGAGCCACACTGACAATGCGAGAGACACCGCATGATGAACAGCATGGCTGCAGTCCAATTATCATGACATGGTGCACGCCACGACACTGAGGTGGCTGAGTGTGGAACACATCCGTAAAGGAGCAGGTCACACTCTGACACATCCACGTGCACAAACAACCCCTGATGTCAACAACACATCTGCGGATAAACCATGCCCTAGAGCCCAAAATACGAACTCGAGCCAAAATTAGCCAAGTCTGCAACATCTCAGCACTGTAGAAGCACAGAAGACAAAGGCACACCGCCTCAAAGGGATAAGGGGCAGCAAAATCACAGCTGCAGGGGTGACTCTCCCACAATGCAGCACACACACATAGCAATAACAGCACATCAACATTGACGAGAATATGGTACAAAGTGCAACACTTTCACTACAGAACAGAGGACACAACTGGTTACGCTTGTGCGTAGAAACTGGCCAATCACATCTGGCATAGCAGGAAACTGTGAGATGATAATGTACGTGTACAACCTCACATCCGTGATGTAGTTCAAATGTCCACTGTCCCGCATCAAATAGTCAGCTCCTCCCAAACAGTCACAATGTACATTGTCATGCAGTCTGTATGTAAACTTGAACAATGCGTCAACATACATGTCAACACAATGTTAAAATGCATCTCCCCTTCACATTGCAGAGGGACAATCAACACCTCCTGCAGAGCAGACCAGACAACTCATCAGTGATGATGAAGAGGACCTCCACACCTTCGACACCGACGCCCTACAACAGCTCATGGACAGCTACGGCAACCCACCTCCAGGAGCAGGGCAGCCCAGCTGCATCGAGGGGACCCCACCCCCTGCACAGACCACACAGCAGGAAGCACCCACCACCACGGCTGGCTCCCAGCACCTCACCAAAGAACACATCGCATTCCAAGGCCATGTGTTAGACTGCCAGAAGGAGGTGGCTGAACAGGTGCGGGTGGGGTTCGACCTCATGGCAGCCAAACTAGATGACATACGTGGGTGTCTAAGTTCCATCAGGGACCACTTACACTCCCTAACGGACACCCACAGTTCGCTCCATGATGTCCAACAATCCATGCCTGACATCGCTGGAGTCATGACTCTGAGAGGAGAACAACTGCCTAGTCAGAGTGGCCTCAGCGATGTCAGCCGAGAGTTGGCACAGATGCTGAGGATAATGGAGAACATGGAGCGGATGCATGTGGAAAGAATGGCTGCCACGGATGCACACCAGCGAAAAGTTGTTGGGATCTTCCATGCCCTGCAGATCCTCATCATCGCATTGCTGCCACTAAGGCAGTCACTTATGAATGCTGCTGGTACTTCTACACACACATCTCCGGCCCCTGATGTGTCAGTGGCACACAGTGCTGCAGACCAAACATCAGCACCCACATGTCAGACAGATGCCATAGAGGACGAAGATGCGGGTGATTCCACCTTTGTAGTAAGAAGGAGCCAGTAGCATTCTTCTCCGCCATATGCCCTGTTTCAGCTTGGTTCTGCCCTCTGCATCATGCCCTGTAACAACACCTCCCACTGTCCCCCGAAACACTCTGCGACACTCACCTTGGACCTCGACATGGACTGCCATATTTTGTTTGCTTACCAATGACACAGCAATCAGACTGCGGACTGTACTCTTCCTCTTCCGATGTACTTGTCAATCCCTAAATGACTCTGGCTGGCCCTCCACTGGGCTACAATGTAATGTGGGGTTTGCATGGCCATGTACTGCTCCAGCTCCGACACTCCACCGAATGTGAATAAATCATTCAAATTCACACAGATGTGTCATGTCCATAATCGATCAAGTATGAAAGTATGGATGAATGTAAGGACATTGATTGCCCAAAAAGGTACACCCTGGGAAATGAAAGCAATGCGCATGTGTGACCATGACACACATAGGAAGTGAGATGACTGGGAATGTGTGCACTAGCTGTGGCCTCATTGCTCTGAAACAACAATCGCGCAATTTCTCAGCTTTGCCCCACGCAATGTTAGAAATAGGGCTGGGTATGAGATGTCAAAGTCGTTGGCAGGCCTAAAGTAGTGTCCACCATCACATTTGACAACAGAACATCTCTTCGCATACCTACTCACACTCAACTGGGTGGACACAGCCTGTAGTGATGGATCACATTGATCCACATGGCAAGAATATGGACACCATACTCACATTGCTGAAGACACGTAAGAGCACAGGTCTATCAGCAACTATCCCAACCACTATGTCTGGCTCACAGAGGTGGAGCTGGCAATAGGGACTCACCCCTAAGTGAAATGCGTCAGTCAGTCCCTCCCTGTGTACGGACAATGCTCATTGAGGCACACGATTTGTCATTCTAATCAACACTCATCACAGTTGAACACTAATGAAGTTGCGTAGACTTTATTAGCATGTGCGTGTCAGTACGGGCAAGACAAGGGCCACAACATGCAGACCAATGCATCAGACACTAACAGGCAGCATTCGGTCACGGTACAGTTCCACGTGACAGGCGTTGTGCATGCGCCCGGGATGTTCTGCCATTGCGTTGGTGGCTCTCGTAGAACCAGCACTCTTCTGACCTGCGGCAGTTATGTGGATGATATGCCACAGCTCGGAGCAATGAGTCGTATGTGTGTGCAACGTTTGGACTTATGGGTTGTTGTGTACGTAAGTGTCAAGGGCATTCCATGCAAGAGTACCTCGAGCAAGAACTTCTGTGTGTGGGGTGTGGATACGTTGGTCTTTCATTAGCGCTGTGCGTAGTGTGGGAGTCGTCATCATCTGCTATGGTATCTCTCTCAGGGGGTGCCTGCCGCATGCAAGACCAAGGTTGGAGCTGCAGATGTCCTTCCGCCTTATGTATTGAGACAAAGGAGCCTTCATCCCTAATGCTACTGCTTGCATTCTGGAAATGTGATGTGGCTTTCGAGCTGCGATTTGAGGCTAGGCCTTAGGCTTATGGTGCACCAATGGCGATACACACCCAACAGTTGGCATGCATGAGCCAAGAGCCCGAGCGGCCTTGTGCTCCTTGTACAATCCCTTCGTGCGCGGCCGCCCTCCAGGTGCATGCAACATTGCAACATTGTCGATTGCGGGCCGTGTGGCGCAGACACTGCAACAGAGACCCACGCATCAGTTGATTTCCTGTCCAGCCCAGAAATGAACCACGCCCAGAGCCCAGGGATAATAATTCACACCCCTACGCTGTATTTGTGTACGCCGGGCAGTCCACCCCTCTTACGTATTAAGGGGGGGACGACAAAGCTACATGTCCAAGGTCTTACCCACTGCCTGTGGTGACATGGTTGCGTCCGCTGTACAAAGCACAAGACTCAATCAGACAGTGTCCATGAGTTGTGGTGCACTGAGTTAGTGGCACCTGAAGAGCTGAGCAGGGTATCAAGCTGATGATGGCATCCAAGACAGGTGTGAGCAACTCTGGTAGTCTGGCTGTAAGACTCTTCCAGTTGTTGGTTGGAGGTGGTCCTGGCGGTGGTGGCGTGTGCAGCCAGCGGTGATGCGTCGTCCGGGCAGGTCAGGACTCGATTTGATGTGTGAGCCCTGCTGGACCGCAGTTGAGGCCGGAGGCAGCGGTCAGCGCAGGGCCACAGACACATGGCGTTGATGACCCCCAGGCCATCGACTCAGAGGCCATCCAATATTCAATCAGACAGGGTCCATGACTTGAGCTGCACAGAGTTAGTGGCCCTGGATGCAGTGCGGCCTGCACAGGCACACCGCCACGGGACGGTGACTTGCGGTGCACTGAGGTGCGGCCACGAGAGCTGAGCGGGTCTTCGTCGATGTCGAAGGTGAATGTCGCGGAGTGTTTCGGGGGACAGTGGAAGGTGTTCTTCCAGGGCATGATGCAGAGGGCAGAACCAAGCAGAAACAGGCAATATGGAGGAGATAAATGCTACAGACTCATGTTTCACACCAAGTCAGTACCAGCCACATGATGATGAAGGCCATTGACTGAGACACCACCAAAGTTCAACCAGAGAGTGTCCATGAATTTCATGGCACAGAGTTAGTGGCACCAGAGCTGAAAGGGGATGCAGTCTGCGATGAGGCCTGTACAATGGTATAAACTCTGCCATAAATAAATCAAGACTCCGTTCCAAATGTGTGACCTACTTGACCACAGTGTAGGCCGGAGGCAGCGGTCAGCAGGGGCCCACAGCCACGTGTTGTTGGCTTGCGATGCACAGAGTTAGTGGCACCAGAGCAGTTGTTGGTACTGTTCGATCACCTCCATGACGATGATCCTTTTTTCCTCCGGACTGAACCGCGTCTTCCTTTTACTCCTCTCCTTGCATACAATGATATGCACTCAGCCATTGAATAATCAAGACTCAGTTCCAAATGTGTGACCTACTGGACCGCAGTGTAGGCCGGAGGCAGCGGCGGAGTATGTCAACGAGAAAGGAGTGCTGGGGGCCTGTGTCGCGGAGGCCATGATGGTCTGAGGAGGCTGCCAAGGTCGCGGGCCTCAGGCTTGGAGCTTGCACCAGCAGGTGGTGGGCCCTCTTTGACACACGCCGGTGTCGGCAGGTGGGCAGTGAGGCCTGGTTGCGCAGGGGCGGCCAAGACGGGTCTGGGGACCAGCGGCCTGGGGTGCAGCAGGCGCACAGGATCGCAGGCACCGCCTCTCACGTCGTCGGCCTTGTGGCGGGCTGAGAGGCGCCACCCTGGCAGACACGTTGGCCATTCTGGAAGAGAACCACGCCCGGTGCAACGTGCTTTTTCTTCACACCCCTACGCTGGCCTGGCGTACGCCGGCCCAGCCCACTCCGCTCACGCTTACAGGGGGGGATGTAACAAGCTGCATTTCCGCGATCTTCCCCACTGTCTGGGGTAACATGGTTGCGTCCACTGTCCACTACACTCAAGACACCAGCAGTATATGTCGACATGGACATGTCTGTGGTCTGCATACTGCAGTCTGGCCAGCACATCCACGCCACACTTGGCATTGTTTACATTCTCATTCATGGGTCACTTGCCTCCTTCGCACATGCCTGGTTCCCACCTCTCCCCACATGCTGCTATTGTGTGATTGAGGTGCCATGCCGTTCATGGCTTGTGTGCATGGCTGGCCCAGGTTACAACAGTAAGTTGTGCTGTCGTGTCTGGTAGGTGGACATGTTGTTTGGCATGTTGTATGTGGGTTTGTAACTTGTGCATTCCCAGAGTCGTGAGTTGCATGACTGTGGAGTTGTGGTGTGTGGTGTGTTCATTTGGTACTTACCAACGAGCAATGCATTCCCATGGATGCCATCCTGAAAGCGCTGGTTGATTATGGACTGTTGGAAGATGAAGGAATCATGCACACTGCCTGGGTAGCTGGCGACGACATTGGTGAAGAGTCCCAGGTGGTCCACTATTGCCTGCACATTGATGGGAAGCGTGTGCTTCCTGTTGCGGTAATTGTGTGCAGTGGCGGCAGGGGGCACGAGGAGTACATGTGTGCAGTCGATTGCCCCCAACACGTGCGGGAAGCCAGCTATGGCGTAGAAGCCTTGCTTGGTCTCCAGCTGTTCCTGCGCAGTGTGTGGGAAGTAAAGGTGCTGGGGTACCAAGCTGATGATGGCATCCTAGACAGGTGTGAGGAACTTGGATAGGGCTGGCTGTGAGACTCCTCCGACTCTTGCAGTTGCTGGTTGGAAGGTACCAGAGGCCAACAGGTGCAGCACAGCCAGCAGCTTTGTCTGTGGAGGGATGTTGTTTGTCCGCTGTGTTGGTACCGTCAGCCTGTGGGCAATGATGGTCAGGATGCGGAGGATGGTTGTCCTTTTGAGCCTGTAGTGAGCAATGACATCCTCTGGTGTTAAGTCTGTGGGGCTGGTGCGTTTTCTGAGGATTCGCTGTCTTTGTCTGCACTGCCTCTGTGGTAGTCCGGGGGGGGTGGCGGGCCTGGGGGTGGTGGCGGTGGGTGTTGTGGCCCTCTTGGGGCTCCGAGCTGCATGTTCAGTAGCTCCATGGCATCTGTTGTTCTTCAGGTGTGGCTCTGGTCTGGCCTCCCTTTTGTGGTGCAGGTTGTCGTCCGACTTAACACCAGGTAAGAGCAGGTGTTAACTCCCTGCTGCTAACATGCCTTATCGCCTGTTTTTGGATCTTATCGCCAATCTGGTTGGTCGTAGAGAATATTGCGAAGTTGTGTTTTCGCGGCTTTTTGCACAGGAACGCCTACTCTGCATCTCATTAGCGTTAGTTGCCGGTGTCATCCGTGGCAATGTTTTTTGCGGCTGCTATCGCAGGAAAACTGGCGATATCGGCTGTTAGCACCTGCTTGTGAATACGGCGATAAATCTATCGCCACTTTGGCTGCGATAAAGTGCCGCTAACTCGGCGATAAGCCCTTGAGAATATGCCCCATAGTGTCCACATACTCATAGAGGAGTTTGGTGAAAACATTTAAAGAAAAATCATTAATAGATTGATCATGATGTAAAATCTTATCAGTTGGATCGTTAGTTACAGCTCCATCATTCTTTTCCTCTATTGGTTTAGTGACAGAGGTAGAGTTAATGTCATGTTTCACATAGACATGATGAGGCAGATTTAGAACAATTAGTACTAATACAAGAATTATTGAAAAAGCAGCTCGAAAGCAAGCACATATGCATTTATGTTTTAACGATACCGGGTTTGGATTTTCCATCTCCCCAGAAAAAGAACTTATAATCTTTTTCAAAATTTAGGAATGCCTTATAACATAGGACCTTGCAGTAAATGTATTATTCTCCAGTTCACCAAATACATTTTATTTGCTTCTCCCACAGTCACAATGCACAAGTTTCAATGGTTTGGCATCATCCGGTGTATTTTGTTTCATTCAAAGGCTACTTTCCATGTATTCTCCTGCTTTGCACAAATGTCTCTTATCATAGCAGTTCCTAAAGGTGGTTTTTGTGAGTTTAGGTTCTTGAAACAAAAAGCATTTTTGCTGCTGCTAAATAAATCCACTCCGGTGCAGCATATCTCTGACTTGATACCTTTGCTCTTTTTGATTTTCTCACTGCAGTCTCATCATCGTCTGTGTCGTCCTGTTCGGCTTGGAACTTCAATTACAGTTGGAGATATTTTACCTTCTTCCGAGACTTGCCTCAATCTGTCAGTTCCCTTGGGCCAATGGTCTCCATTTACCACTCACTTTTTGCCGGCACTGTTCACAATGGGGGTCAGTATTTTGCCTAGTCAGGTCCCTTTCCGCGTGGACCTCGTTTGCTACATGGACTGACTCTTTCGGACCCTCACTTGAACCAGTGCTTCGAGACCCAGTAGCTGGCGCTCCCTCTATTCTGTGACTGACCTGAGTTGGACGTCTTACTGCAACCACTGGCACATCCACTGCAGACACCTCATTTTCAAAGGGGCCTGGGACTCGGTGAGTGTGGGTAGCATGCCCCCAGTTAGGCAGACCACCACATTTGACAGCAGTTGTGGTAATAAGAATCACTTGGTACGGCCCATGCCAACGAGGCTCCAAACACGATTTGCGCACATGCTTCTTGACAAGCACCCAGTCTTAAGGGCACAAATCATGGCACTTCTCCTGTTGTATTGAATTGGCAGCTTCCCCAACCTGGTGAGACACAGGGATCACTGACAGAATATCGACGACCACAATATCGAGGTCCCAAAATATCGGGACCTAAATATCGATGTCAAGAATATCGACATCCTATCTACATCATGGTAAGTACAAAAATATTGAAACAAAAATATAGTTGTTAAAAATATCGATGTTAAAAATATCAGGGGTTTTTTCTGTATAAAAAAAAAGTTAAATAAATTAAATATTACATATAAATTAAAAATAAATATTTATAATTATTAGAAAATGTTAACAATTATAAGTAATAAATATAATGTAAAAATAAATTAAACATACATATATAAAATATAATATATATATTTACTTAATAATTATTAATAAATAATTAATGTAATAAATTATAAAATGTTAGAAATGTATTAAAAAGTATAAATACATATATATATACATACACCTCTAACATAAAATTAAAAAAATATATATATTATAAATTAAAATAAAATATTAAAATATTAATTAATTTTTAAAACTACATTTTACACTACATTAATAACAACAGTAAGGATAGTGTTAGATAGCGGAGGTGAATAAATTACTATTCCCACTCCATCAAGTGCAACAGTAGTGAAAGTGTTGGAAAGCGGAGGGGAATAATTTACTATTCCCACTCCAGCGAGTGCAACAATAGGGAAAGTGTTGGATAGTGGACGGGAATAATTTACTATTCCCACTCCAATAAATGCAACAGTAGGGAAAGTGTTGGATAGCGGAGAGGAATAATTTACTATTCCCACTCCAATAACTGCAACAGTAGGGAAAGTGTTGGATAGCAAAGAGGAAAAAAATACTATTCCCACTCCAGCGAGTGCAACAGTAGGGAAAATGTTGGATAGCGCAGGGGTAAAAATTACTATTACCACTCCAATCAAAACAACAGTAGGGAAAGTGTTGGATAGCGGAGGGGAATAATTTACTATTCCCACTCCAATGATTGCAACAGTAGGGAAAGTGTTGGAAAGCGGAGGGGTTAAAATTAGTATTCCCACTCCAGCAAGTGCAACAGTTGGGAAACTGTTGAATAGGGCAGGGTTAAACATTACTATTCCCACTCCAGAGAGTACAACAGTAGAGAAAGTGTTGGATAGCAGGGGGGAATAAATTACTATTCCCACTCCAATGAGTGCAACATTAGGGAAAGTGTTGGATAGCGGAGAGGAATAATTTACTATTCCCACTCCAATGACTGCAACAGTAGGGAAAGTGTTGGATAGCGAAGAGGAAAAAATTACTATTCCCTCTCCAGCGACTGCAACAGTAGGGAAAATGTTGGATAGCGCAGGGGTAAAATTACTATTCCCACTCCAGAGAGTGCAACAGTAGGGAAAATGTTGGATAGCTGAGGGGAATAATTTACTATTCCCACTCCAGCAAGTGCAACAGCAGGGAAAGTGTTGGATAGCGCAGGGATACAAATTACTATTCCCACTCCAGGGAGTGCAACAGTAGGGAAAGTGTTGGATAGCGTACGGGAATAATTTACTATTCCCACTCCAGCAAGTGCAAAAGTAGGGAAAGTGTTGGATAGCGCAGGGGTAAAAATTACTATTCCCACTCCAGGGAGTGCAACAGTAGAGAAAGTGTTGGATAGCGGAGGTGAAAAATTTACTATTCCCACTCCAGCAAGAGCAACAGTAGGGAAAGTGTTGGATAGCGAAGGGGTAAAAATTACTATTCCCACTCCAGGGAGTGCAACAGTAGGGAAAGTGTTGGATAGCGCAGGGAAATAATTTACTATTCCCTCTTCAGCAAGGGCAAAATTAGTGAAAGTATAGGATAGAGTGGGGGTAAAAATTACTATTCCCACTTCAGTGAGTGCAACAGTAGGAAACTGTTGGATAGTGGAGGAAATAATTTACTATTCCCACTCCAGCGAGTGCAACAGTAGAGAAAGTGTTGGATAGCGTAGGGGTAAAAATTACTATTCCCACTCCAGTGAGTGCAACAGTAGGGAAAGTGTTGGATAGCGGAGGGGTAAAAAATTACACAATTAACATAATTAATTAACAAATATTTCATTAATTATTAACAATTAACAATGAAAATATAATTATATATTAATAAATTAATTCAAACAATTAACACTAGAAAATCATAAATGAAAAATATTACATATTAAATATGAATAAATATATTAAAATTAAATTACTTCCAACCCTATTCCCCTATCAACCCACAACCCACTCCTAAAACAATGATACAATTAACATATTTACCAATTATTTAATAATAATTAATAACAAATTACTAAATATTTAATTATAAGTTATTTCCCACAATTAACACTATAAAAGATTAATGAATTAAATATGAATTATGAAAAATATTAATAATTTAATTATATTTAAATTACTCCCCACCCTATTCCCCTATAAACCCACAACCCACTCCTAAAAAAATTACACAATTAACATATTTATCAATTAATTAATCAATAAAAATTAACAGCCAATTATTAATTAATTAGTAATTAATTAATTACCATAATTAACACTATAAAATAAAATGTAAATAAATACTAATAAATAAAAATTATTATTCAATTAATTATTTTAAAATTACTTCCCACACTATTCCCCTATAAACCTACAACCCGCTACGGAACTAAAACGCAAAATATAATTCAAATAAAATTAAAAATCTATTAATTATATTTAAATTACTTCCCACCCTATTCCCCTATAAACCCACAACCCGCTATGGAACTAAAACGCATAATGTAAATAAAAAAAAATTTGTAACTTCTAAAAATTTAACACATACATAAAAAATAAATGCAATACTTAAACAAAACAATATAGCACATACATTTAAAAAACACACTAAAATACATAACACTAACTAAAACAACAATATTTTTAACAACTATATTTTTGCAAACGATATTAATGACTTCGATATTTTTTAAAACGTTATTAACAACTTCGATATTTTTAAAAACGATATTACTTACCTTAGACTCGATATTCTTGTCCACGATATTCTGACTGTCGATATTTTTGACAGACGATATTCTGAACTCGATATTTGTGCTAGTCGATATTTAAAACTCGATATTTAGACTGTTTACCGAGACACAGAACGCACCACATCAGCCAATTCTTTACAGTAATCGACCAAATCATCAGTTATATTCACTAGCTGATTCGCTGGGACTGCAGGCTGTCTCATAGATCTCCCCATTATGATTTCATGTGGGGACAGTCCGGTTCTTCTATCTGGGATACTTCTCAAACTCAGCAAACACAAGGAGATGATGGACGGAGCGCTGAAACTTTTCAGACACTCACCCCCACTCACAGATCTGGGTTGAATCCATCATGGTTCTTTATCTCACTTTGTCACCTCAGTTCAGACCCAGCTAGATGCAAATCAGTCTTGACCCTGTGCCTCATGGGAACAGTCCAGCCCGAACTGCCAAGACAGGCCTCCCTGAACCAGAATCAAGCATCCTGGGACCGGTTTACGGGGTAACTCCACTCATCAGCCAGGCTAGCTTGAAACCAGTGGCAAAGTGAGGAAGTGGCCCACGTCTGGACATACCCTGCCAACTTAGGGTGAACAAAGCAAACACAAGGAGATGATGGACGGAGCGCTGAAACTTTTCAGACACTCACCCCCAGTCACAGATCTGGGTTGAATCCATCATCGTTCTTTAGCTCACTTCGCCACCTCAGTTCAGACTCAGCTATATGCATATCAGTCTTGACCCTGTGCCTCATAGAAACAGTCCAGCCCGAACTGCCAAGCCAGGTCTTCTCTGAACCGGAAACAAGCATACTGGGACCGGTTTCAGGGTAACACCCCTCATCCGCCAGGCTAGCTTGAATCCAGTGGCAAAGTGAGCAAGGGACCGGTTTCAGGGTAACACCCCTCAAACTCATCAACACCAAAGGCAAAGCATCTGGCCATTTCAGAGATGTGGACACACACACCTTTGCCAAATGGGACTTTAGTGTTCCATTTACTTATTCGACCACTCCGGAGGCCTCTAGTCGATATGCACAGTGTAACTTCTGTTCAATTTGTAATTCTGCACAAAGCATTCATATCACCTCGTTATTTAAATGTGTCCCTCTATCTGATTCCAAGGAGGTCAGAAAACCACAGTATAAGCTCTCTAAGAAGTAATTTTGCTACAGTTAGATTGTCATTACGCCTGGTTGGATAGGCTGCCACCCAACGAGAGAACAGACACACAATCACTAGAACGTATTTTAGTCCATTGCAAGGAGGCATCATAATGAAATCAAGTTGCATTCTATTAAAGGGCCTTCCAGATCTCCCTAAATGACTAATTGTGACTAGTGTTTTATTACCCACATTTTGTTGTTGACATATTAAACACCTCTGGCACACAACCTCTGCCACAGCTCTGAATCGGGGCTCAAACCAGGATTGTTGGAAAAGGCACATCATGGCATTCCTCCCAACATGTGCAGGTCCATGATAATTTCTTGCCATTAGTGACAACAAACTATCAGGTAGGACAGGTCTCCCATCTGTGTATACCCACACCTCATCCTCTTGTCTCTGTATGGAACCTGCTTTAATCCATAATTGCCGCTCAGTTTCCGGCACTTCATCCTGTAATGCTTTTATTTATTCCCATGTTTCCACAACTGAAAACATCAACCTGCGTTCTGCGACATCAGTTTTCTCTTTCAAGGGGTCCCCATTGAAGATGTAAGAATTTAGAGTGCAATAGCACATGGTCTCATCCGCATAGCAGTTGCCAACCGTCACATAATAATTTCCATGTCGGTGGACTGGGCACTTCACCACTGCAATTTGGGCTGGCAATTGTAATGACAGCAGTAGGTTTTTCACGCTCTCTCCATTTCGGATAGGTGAATCCGAAGAGGTAATGAATCCACACTGAGACCGCAATAGCCCAAAATATGGACAACCCCAAATCCATATTGGCTGTCCGTGAAAATGGTAACTCTCAATTGTTCAGTAATACTGCAAGCCCTTGTCAAGGCAATCAGCTCAGCCACCTGAGCCAAATACACTCCTTGCAAGTAGGATGCTTCCACCACTCCCACAACCATACAAATAGCATACATATCTCTCAGGTTTCCTACAGCATCTCTCAAACATGATCCATCCACAAACAACACATGATCTGATTCAGGTAGTGGAACATCCATAATATGCGGACGAGATTTTGTATCCAGCTCAGTTACATCTAAGCAATCATGATCTGCTTCATCAATCACAACTTAATTTCCTGGCGAAGGCATCAAGATAGCTGGATAGAAACTGGATTTGAACTCATGCATCTCACCAAGGACAGGTTCTCAGCATCCAATGTCACTTGCTCATACTTGGTTAACTGACTGCTTGTGAGATGTTGCGTGCGAGTACGAGTGAGCAAGATCTCAACAGTGTGGTACATGCACCTTCATCGGATGTCCCATCACAATGCTGTCGCATTGCTCCAAACTTGCAAGTGTAGCAGTGACTGCCTTTAGACATCCAGGCAATGCTGCAGCTACAGGGTCTAATGTAGCTGAGAAGTATGCAACAGGTCTGCGCAATGTTCCATGCATCTAAGTTAGAAATGACAGTGCACAGCCATCACGCTCACTGCAGAACAGAGTGAAACTTTTGTTAAAGTCTGGCATTCCCAATGCTGGAGCTCCACACAGACTCTCTCGCAGTTTGTTAAAATAGCGCATGCATTTATCACTCCATGGAACTGGATCTGGCACATCCTTGTGCATAAGCATCTAAAGTGGCTTAGCAGTTAATGAAAAATTTGGAATCCATTGTCGGCAATAGCAACCATTCCCAGAAACATGCAAACTTTCTTTTGAGTTGTCGGTGGATTAATCTGCAAAATGGCAGTAATCTGATCTTGTGACACCTTTCTGGCTCCCTTCTCAATGTGATGTCCTAGGTAAAGGGCCTCCCTTTTGCAAAACTGTATCTTAGTAGGTGACACCTTATGCCCACTCACTGCCAGATGATTCAGTAATGCAATTGTGTCACCTATGCAAGCCTCCTGAGTACCTGACGCTACTAACAAGTCATCAATAAACAGAGTGGTTCGGCATTACCAATGATTCCAAATTCCTTTTCAATATTTCGCAATGTCTCCAAGCACACAAAAATCCCAAACTGAGGTTGTGGTTTCAGAAGTCTTTTTTTATTCAATCATCTTAGACACGCCCCTTTGCCAACACGTGTTTCGTCTTATGCTGTTTCAATCACAGCAGACTTCATCAGGGCAGAGCATTCAGTCATGATATTACCAAGTAATAATAGAATCCAGGTTATGGACTGCTGGCGTGATAATATGTATTCTTATGTTATTTTATCCTTATCGTTAATCAGGGAATGTAGAGAAGATTTTTTGAAGAACTTGTCCGTGGAAGTCATCCATTTGTGTGGGACCGCAGAGTACGCGAGACCGGCGTGGTGTATCTTAGTTGGTGACACCTTATGCCCACTCACTGCCAGATGATTCAGTAATGCAATTGTGTCACATATGCAAGCCTCCTGAGAACCTGACGCTACCAACAAGTCATGAATGAAATGAAATGAAATGAAAACGGATATTTAATAAAGCGCACAGCTACTCAAACAAGAGTGTCCTGGCGCTTACGCAGCGATAGGAGAGGAGTGAAAGAAACCAGTTAATTATTGAACAGCCATGTCTTTAAGCTCTTTCTAAAAGAAAGTAAGTTTGGGTCAAGCCTCAGGGTTTCCGGCAGGCTGTTCCATAATTTTGCACCCAGAAAGCCGAAAGATCTACCGCCTGTGCGAGCAAGGCGTGTTTTGGGCACAGAGGCCAAATTAGTGTTTGAGGACCGCAAGGGTCTGGATGTTCTGTAATGGTTGACTTGTTTAATAAGGTACTCAGCACCAACCTTGTGGAAGGCTTTAAAAAGATGGTCAAGGCCTTAAAGTCAATCCGCTCTTTGATGGGGAGCCAGTGCAAAGATTTAAGAATTGGGGTCATGCAAGTTCTAGGACTAGATCTCGTGATGGCTCTGGCAGCCGCATTTTGAACCACTTGCAGGCGCTGGGTCAGAGATTTTGGAATACCAAGGTACAGACAGTTGACATAGTCAAGCTTAGATGTCACAAGAGCCTGCACGACGATCCTTCTACTCTCCAGCGGTAGGAGCGGCAGAATTTTTTTTAACATTCGGAGTATACCAAAACATACACTAGAGAGGTGTTGAATCTGAGGGCGCATCGACAATGTTTTGTCAATGATTATTCCCAGGTTTTTTACTTTCTCTTTTTCAGCGGGCGGAGGTAGCAAATCCTTAGGCCACCAAGAGCTCCAGTCAGGTGTTTCAAGATTTCCAAAGAAAATGACCTCCGTGTGGTTTGGCATTACCAATGACTCCAAATTCCTTTTCAATATTTGATTGAAAATGGAAGGACTCTCTGTATATCCTTGTGGAACATGGCACCATGCCAAGACACGGTTTCCGAACCGGAATGCAAATAAAAATTGGCTTTCCAGATGCAAAGGGAAGGAAACGAAGGCTTGACACAAATCAATGACAGAAAAGCATTCAGCTTCGCAAGGAATCTGATATAGTATCACAGTGGGATTTGGCTCGATTGGACAGCATTGGACAATCTGATTAATTTTGTGCAAATCCTGTACAATCCTATACTATAGAGGTGAATTACATGAGCTTCCCATGATTTCTCTCAAAATTCCGTTCTCAATCAGTGTCTCAATCAAAGGTGTTATACCTGTGATGGTCTCAGGACTCAGGTTATATGGTAGAGTCAGAGGGAATTCTGCATTTGGGTTCAAATGTATTCATATTGGAGCTACTCCTTTGATCTACCCAATATCCTTTCCTGTAAAATTCCAAACCTCTGGGAGCACAGTGTCTCTTAATTCTAAGGGTAAATCATTACTTGTTAATAAAGGAAATAATCCCTCAACTCCTGTCCTTTGTTTTGACATTTTGAAGACGATATCCTCATCATTAGTATGAAATGCCATTCCTTTCGGAGTACAATAAATGGAGCAATTTAATTTGCACAATAAGTCTTGCGCTAAAAGGTTCACTGGGCTGGAATCACTTATCACAAATTTTTGCAAATCCTCAAATGATCCAATTTGTATTGTGACAGGTTCTGATACAGGTGTTGACATTAAGTGGTTTGAAACTCCTACAACTTGGATTCTTTCTCCTGAGAGGGGTAGGTTGGGAACTTCCGCTGTTCTCACAGTGGAACAGGTAGCACCAATATCAACAAGAAATAAAATGGGTGTTCCATTTACCTTGCCGTCCACAAAAGGACCGCTCTGGTCTACCTCCAAGAATGCGCCAAGCACGCATTCCTCCTCCCACCTCAGGCACCGTCATTGGGACAGATCAGAATCACTGTCATCAATCTGAATCAGGTATTGCTGGGTTACATTTGAATTGGTATCGATTTGATAATTTGTATGAAATCCCATGTTCACGTTATCATTCTGCACTTGGCCATTAAATTGAGGCATAGGGGATTGTGGCATGGTCAAATTAAAAAATTTCTGCCTTTGAGTCTGCTGATTCTGTATCATTTCACCTGTCTGGGCTTGTGGAATTTCACCCTGTGCTACCTGCCCATTCATCTGATTCAGTGGATTGACCCTACACTTTTGCTTCCAATGCCCGAACATACCGCAAATATGACACAGTGAGTCTTTTTCAACATTTCTATGGAAAACCCTCTTCCTCTGCCAGGGGCTGTCATATTTTGTTGCTGTCCCCCTGCTACTACCCACATGCCAGTGTTTGTTTTGGTATTTCCCTGTACTATGACAGAACAATCACATAACCTTTCTTCGCTGCTTTCATCTGAGCCAACATTAACCTTTCCTTCAATCTTTTATGCTTGGAATCCACTTCATCTCCACAGTACTTTGCATACCTAAGAATCTCATCTATTGGCTTGCTCTGCCAGTACATTAAATGCTGTTGAATCATTGCACTTATCTTAGGTCTTAATCCATACACAAATCGGTAAACGAAATGTCCCATGTCTTCACGTGTC
The DNA here is from genome assembly GCA_963921515.1 of Calotriton arnoldi. NCBI lineage: Eukaryota > Metazoa > Chordata > Amphibia > Caudata > Salamandridae > Calotriton > Calotriton arnoldi. The sequence goes on from CAWUFW010010111.1 coordinate 366,503, forward strand.
CCGTTCTCCATTTCACTATATTGTTTAAATGCCTGCAGGAGTCTTTCATAATATGCATGCACTGTCTCTTTCAACTCCTGTGTCGTCCTGTCAATCTTTACCCAGTCGGTCTCCTTTTGAGAAATCTCCCCATTTAAATAAGTAATGACCTGATTGTGCTTTCTCATTACTTTAGGTGATGGTGCACCAGTTGTCGAATCTCTCACAGGTTCTGTCTCTGGCCAATCTACCACAATCTTGTGTTCAGTCCACAAATCCCTTGGTACCACAATATCAAACAAGGTATCTAAATCCTTCAACAAAACCTTTGAAACCTTCAAAAACCTCTCAACCTGCCTGTACCATTCAACTGGCTTTTCTCTCAACTTCAGAAAATCATTTGTGAAGGACAATATGTCTGGTCTAGTCCAAGGAACATGAACATACCCTCCTCCTGGCACTTCTCTCATTGGAAATATTTTTCTCTCAGAATTTTCAGTATCCCCTTCGAACATTGGGTACATCGGCATGGTTCCCTTTTTCGTTTCCTTCTTTTTAGCCTATCTGCCTTCCCATCTCTCTAACTCACCCCATGTTGACAATATTTCTTTAATCTGTAATCTTTTCCCTGACTGGTTTAAACTTTCCAAATTGTTTTTGCTAAAATCCAATTGATAGGTTTTTTGTAATGCTTTGGACTTCTGTATATCCACCCCATATTTTTGTGCCACCTCAGCAAACTTCTCATGTGTGGTTCTAGCTCTCCTGGTGATATCCTTGCAAATGAACAATAATTCATTATCACGGTAATTAGCAATTCTCCCTGGGCTAATAGTTCCAAAAATCATCTCTTCCAATTCCACTTTCAGTTTAGCTATGTCCTGCGATTTTTCATATGAATTTCCTGCATCCGAAATTCCGTTTTTTGCCACATTCTTATCAAAGGTAGAAGGGGCTCTTTCCTTAATCCAATCATCCATTTCCTGGGGGATGGGCCCTATTCTTTGATTTAACACACCCTCTTGAGAGCCCCTTTAGCTTCCTCCACCTGTGGCGTAATATACGTTTCAGAACATCGAGCTTCCATTTGTAAGGCTCTAGCTGTCGGAACCTGTGGTCCTCTATTGGGAGTTTCCCTAATCCTTTCCGCAGAACCAAATAATAAATTTGGCCTTTCTTGATTTGGGGGTACAGTCGTCCGAATCATCCCTTCACTAACTCCTGATTTATTCCTTTGCTGAGAAGTCCTTCATTGGAAAATGCTAAATTAGAATTCATTTGTCCCGTAGTAAATTTTGGAACTCTTTCCACACGTGTAGGAATGGTCAACGCATGTATTTGCTGTCCTCCCATGCCTGTCTGGTATAAAGGAACCACTAGTCCTATGGTTGTGGGTGCGGAAATGGTATCTGGGGCGTTAGGCATTATGGAGTTATTAATCCCTGCCCCTCTTGGTGTTGGTTCTTCAGTCAAAAAGGGATTTACAGAATTTAAACTATTTGGCATGGCTGATGCATCTGATTGAATTCCCACAAAGGGATTTGTCCCAAATTGTGACTGTTCTTCATTATATGGTGGAGGTCGATTCATTAATAATTCACTCAAAAACTCATCATCTATCTCATCCCCACTCTCATCAGTTAATGTGAGAGCTTGAGCGTTTGCTGGATGTTTTTTCTTTGCATTTTTCTCCCTCCCCTTCATTGGCAACTAATACAGGATACATTCATGCGCCTTCTGCAATATCCCGTCTCCATATTTTTCATTGTGTGTCCCACTTAGCTTCTACATATTTATTTAATGTATTTTTATATCAACCTTGATATTTCTCCTTCTTTTTCTGACGGGCCACATGTTCCTATTCTTCAAGGGCTTCAAATTGCATAGGTCTAGGTGATGGCTTACTATCATTCATCTGTCTTAAATTTTCAAGAATTCACACATTAAAGGTACCATATTGAGGAAAAGATAAAGGTCCATACTTTTCAGTATATTTCATCCAATTTTCTAACCATGTACATGTATGATATCCTTCTCTAAAGATATGTACAGTGCAGGTGTACCTTCAGGTGCTACTGGGACTCCTCTTGTAGGCACAGGCACATCCCCATGTATCAATATTTACAAACCCTTTAAGATTTTCATGTTTTCTCGTCAAATTATTTTAATGTCCTTCACAATTGTTCCACTTCAGTTTGAGAGCAATACACTTCCTTATTATTATTCAAGCTTCCAATCACTACGCGACCTTCCTCTGACGCTAGCAACCAATCCCAGCATGGCTCCACACCAAACGTCCTATCACAATGCGGCACTTTATGACATCAGACCAATTCCTCGCAGTAACTGACCCTCCCTTTACAATCCAGCTTCTTCAAATCCGATTTCAAACAAACTACTAATCACAGACAAACTCTTGTCTGCTTCACTAAAAGAAATTATAGATCTTCACACAACCCAGAATTATTCATCCAATCCTAAGCAAAATCTCGATCAGCGCGTCTTTACCTGAAAAATCCTTACAATTGATCTCTGTGCACTTGAGAAAAATCCTAACGATTTTAGCTTCTCACACTCTCACAAAATTCCCTTCTCTGGTGGTACTGCCAATGATGTCTCACGTACAGCACCCTCGAAACAGCAGACAAACTAACCCAGCGTATGCCACACTGAGACCACCCTTAGGTGTGTATCCCGGGATCTTAGGCCACTTCGGACCTGATAACAACTTCAAAACAACAACAACTTTTAGTCTACCACAAACACAAAAACAGACTTTTACCAGCTATCATTAGTAATATATACAAATAAAATATTGTCACAACCCTATTAATACTCACACCACTTGTATTGTCCTCTCGTCGTCTTCGGAACTGCCATTCAGCTAAAGAATCACTGTACTGGAGAATCGATGATGCTTTCCTTACATGTCCCCCTTATATCCCAGTTTTGTCAGATAGAAAACCATCCGACATGCTACCAGAAAAACTGTTGTAGCATAAACGTGTTGGGCCTCAAAATAATTTCTACATCAAAATATATTTTCCCAGAATGTTCTCAGCTACCACATTTTGTTACCTTTAGGTCCTCCGATGGATCTTGTTCTGTGCTGAAAGGGATTAGAATATTTAGGGGATTAAATATTATAATATGAGGACCTGGAATAAGATAATAGTTAGCATTCATTCATTGCCAACTGGATTTACTCAGACAGAATCTGTTTAGGCTAGTGCATTTGGAAACAGATAAAAATGACCACAACAAATAAATGAAGCAGAATCAGCAGAATAGTAACTCAGTTGGTATTTTTATCGCATTTGAAGAAATTCTTATGCCAAATTAATTTACGACTTATAGAGATTTAATAAGCATTAATAAAGCTGTGAGATATCAAGTTTGAAAAGGAAATTACTTCCTCAGTCGAGGGAAATTGTATTGTGAAAAATGAGTCAGTTAGAGCATTTAACCATCATACAAACCCCATAGATGTAAGTTCAGAAAGCGCCAAATGACCAGTTACAGTTCATGAACAGGTTTGTCTGCCCCTGTCCACACTGCAGCATCAATGCCACAGCTGTGGGGGGCGTGGCTAAGCCTGCAACGATGGCGGATGTACACGGGTAGAGCTCCGACGGGGGCTCCCTGATCTGGCCATATTTCTCCGGCCACAGAGATCCATGATGGTCACAGGCGGGAGGCGAGACACTTGAGCACCTGTACCAGCCCCGAGCCGAACGCGGGGCAGGTTGAAGCCCGTGCGGTGCACTGCGACTCTCAGCCCTGCGGCGCGCCGGGGGAAGCTGACGGATGGCTGGGGATGACGGCAACGCGAGCCCGCGGCTGAGCCCTGCCCACAGGGCTGCACAGAGTGGCGCAGGAGCCACATAGAGCCGCTGCCGCAGGGGATGGAAACCGCGCCGCACCGACGTGTGCATGCGACACCCTGAGCCCAATTGAGCGCACGACCGGGGTCGCTACCGAGACGCGACCCGTGTTCATTGGCATTACCCAGGACCCAGCTACGCAGAGGTGAACTGAGGGCGGAATTACCCGCGCGCTGAACCTGGAGGCCGACAGAGGGGATCCTGTGGGCCCTGGTGAAGGCTCTAAGCATCGGCTGCCCTGCCCGTCCTGTGCTGTGCCGCTGGAGCGACCTCATACCATACTAGAAGACGGAGCTGCCTGGGACCCCCAGAGGTGATCGAGGCGGGGCCCATGTGCGAGGCCTGGCTGGCTTCCTAGAGGCCTGACGTTGACAGCGCTGGGCCGGCGCGGCCGCTTGTGTGGGCAGGAGGTCCGGCCCCGCTGAGCGGAGCTGCGCCAGCTGATCTGGTTCACCCCGCAAAGGCCCTGCTGCTGGGAGGGCAGCTGTTGAACACTGATTGCCCCACCGCAGACCCCGCTGGTGACGCCGATGGTCAGGCCTACCGAGCAGGCAATTGTGGTGAGAGAGAGGGAACCGCGGCGATGCGTGCTAGCTGTGCGGTGGAGACCTCCATGTGGGCGATGATTCGGGCCCCCCGAGGCTAGGAGCTGTGGCCCTCATTGGTGAAGCAGTGGAGTGGCGGCCAACAGTGGCGGTGAATGAGCCGCCTGGCGACGGTGTGATTGGCAGTGCCCCTGCCTCCTCTGGAGAGGCCGTCGAGGTGACATTACTCCTTGCCTGGCTGGTTGGGAAGCCCGGGAGCGTATTGACACTGAAGAGCCTGCAGCACGGCTTTGGAGGTAGGCACCGGAAGCTCCCTGACTGAGTGGCAAGTTTGAGGCCAGGCTCTATCAACGGCCAGTTGGACACGGTCCTGGCCGCACTGGAAAAACTGGGTGAAAACCTACAACACACCCGCACTGCCTTGGAAAGTAAAATAGACAAGGCAGTGATAGACCTAACACTGTTGCACGCAGACCATCGCAAGCTAGCGGACCGCACTGGTGAACTTGAGGTCGTGATGGCGGAGATGTCGCCCCGTGTGGCGGAAGCAGACAAGCACATTCAACAACTGCTCAACAGGGTGGACTTCCTCGAGGACAGGGCGGAGGATGCGGAAGGGCGGGCCCGCCGCAACAATGTACGAGTGGTGGGTCTGCCGGAGGGCACAGAGGGGGCGAATCCTGTCGCTTATGTTGAATCTTGGCTGCGGGGCCTCCTACCGGAAGAGACTCTCTCTCCGCACTTCGTGGTGGAAAGGGCGCATAGAGTGCCGACCAGGCCCTTGCCATCAGGATCTAATCCCAGGCCTTTGTTAATTCGGCTGTTGAACTATAGAGATCGAGACACGATATTGCAAGAAACAAGAAAGTTGCAAGACATCCAGGTGGACAACCATAAAGTGATGTTCTTCCCCGACTACACCATTCAAGTGCAAAAGCAGAGGTACTCATACATGGCTGTGAAGAGACGCCTCCGGCAAAATGGTTTGCAATATTCTTTATTGTTTCCGGCACGCCTGCGAGTGGTGGCAAACGAGACAACGCATTTTTTCAACACTTCCGAGGACGCAGAGGACTGGCTTGACAGGAACGCGCCATCGGCCGCTACGCCCCGGCCTGGCAATGCAAGCACTAAACCCACCGGAGAGATGCTACGCCGGCGTCGCCCTAGGAGGAAGAAACCGAAACACACGCCATCCTCTCCACAAACGAGCCCGGCCCGGGACCAGGCACTGTGGGAGCGGAAGGGAGCTCTGCAAGCGGTGGCAAGTATCAGCGGCATGCAAGTGGACGACAGCGCATCCGTCTCGAGTCAGCAGGAGCGGGCCAGCGAGGCTGATGCTGAGGATCTATCCGATGATCCGCTCATAACGCAAGACTCCTATGCCATGCCAGACGTTACACCTCAAACAGCTGATAACATTGCTTGATGTCCGCTGAGGTTTCCAGACAATCGAACTTATTCATGACCAGCGTCCCTGCGTGCAAGTATACAGCTATACGATGTGCAATGTTATATCTTGCTAGAATCGCAACACACGCATTAGTGTATACACTATTTAACTCTTGTTAAAAGAAACACCGGTCACTCCACTGTTTAGCGAAAAAGTATTTTGTATATGTCTTACTGACATTATGTCGTTCTGAGGTCTGCTTGGAAAAATGGTTGTAAAAAAAAAAAAAATGTAAATCCGTATTTGTAAAGCGCGAACTACTCACCCTTACGGGTCTCAAGTCGCTGGGGGCCGTCGTGGAAATTAAGTGAGCTATTGCCCAGAGTCACATGGTGCTGAGCTGAGCTGCCGCCGGAGCCGGGGATCGAACTGTGCGCCCGGTGCTCCGAAGTCAGCTGCCCTGCCCGCTGCACCACACCTCTCCACCACTGATTGTCCCCATTAGTTACAATGTGGAGGACGATTGGAGTTGTTCCCATATGGGCGCAGTATTGGGTATAACCAGGCTGGTCAGAAACCGGGGAGCCCCCCCGGGGAGATCCTCTCCCTTCATAGGCAAAGCTAGATTGTAGTGCGCGGCACATCCCCCACAGAGTTAGACAGTTTAATGCTATCACGCATGGTTTGGACGATTGCCTGTTGCACACTCGCCCTTTTGGTATTTTTTTTCATAATGGATGCACGTCCGCTGTTCATTAGTTTATGTGAAGACTATATTAATCTTTTCATTACTGAGAATTATTGTAACCACCATTTTTTGGTTTGCCATGCCATGATTTCAGGATTGAGTCGGAACGGTTGTGATGCTGCTGTCTGCAAGGGAGCGTGCGCCAGGGTTGCGCACATAAACACTATACCTCCCCCTCCCGCCGAGAGGCTAGGCCTAGGCGCGTATACATCCAATTCACAATCAGGATGGCACCTACTAAGATAATGACTTGGAATGTGCGGGCATTCATAGCCCGTCGCGCCGATACCTAATCTACTCATATCTGAAGAGCCACCACGTACAAATAGCACTTCTACAGGAAACGCATCTGCAAAAGTCAGAGATACAACGCTTACACCGGCGCTGGAGGGGGCAGTTGTATGCAACAGGTTACTCGGCGTATGCCCGTGGGGTGTTGGTGTGGGTGAGACCGGGGACCCCCTTTCGGGTGGTGGACTCCCACGTGGACACAGAGGGCAGGTACGTTATAGTAAAGGGAGTGTTGGACGGCAGACAGATACCGCTGGCCTCACTATATGCACCTAACACGGAGCAGGCAGCTTTTCTTGATCAGATCTCCCTTAAACTGGCTGGGTGGCATGATACTCCCTTAGTGTTGGGTGGCGATTATAACAGCGTGCTGGATGTGTCTCTAGACCGCTCTTTCCCTCCACTGCCAGGCACGACTACACACACTGCGGCGAAGGCACTGAAACACTGGGCCGCGCACTGGCATCTATTGGATGCTTGGCGCCACCATCATCCACTTGATAGAATATATTCTTATTATTCGGGGGCGCACAACCTCCATGTATGCCTAGACCGATTCATGGTGTCCGCTGATCTTCTCCTGAGCATTTCGGGGTCCACCTACATGGGACGGACGCACTCGGATCACAACCCACATATAGTGGAGTTAGATTGGGAAGATGGGACTCCGCCAATCCCCATGTGGCGACTACAGCCGGATGTACTCCTTGATGCACCGTTCCGAGATTCCCTGGCAACTAGCATTGCCCAATACTTTGAGGATAATGCAGACACTGCTTCATCCCCGCTGGTGGAGTGGGACGCCCTTAATGTGGTGGTGAGGGGCCATTGTTTGGGTGCGCAGGCAGGTATGAGAGTGCAGCTTGAGAAAGACCTTACCACTCTGGAGAAACAACTAGCGGATAGGGAACACGAGGCGATTGAGGGGTCCCAGGGGCAACTGAAACACTGCAAAGCGGAGCATGCAAGACTGCTGGAAAGGCTGCGTTGCTTTAATTACGCAGCGCATTCGGCACGGACGCACCATCTGGGGGACAAGGCAGGGAAGTTGCTTACAGGGCTCGTCAGACAGGTAGAGTCGTCATCCCCTATCACGTCCGTGCGAAAGGCTTCCGGGAGCATTGCGTACACACAGCGCGACATTCACGCCGCGTTTTGACCCACTATCGGGATCTGTACAAATCCCGGATGCAGGCCGAGCCCCTAGAAATACAACTCTACCTCGCGCAGATAGTATTACCACAACCCACCCGCACGCAGAAGGAAGATTTAAATGCTCCTCTCACCGGGGAAGAAATACAAGAAGGCATATCCTCATTATCCAACGGGAAGTCGCCAGGGCCAGACGGCCTACCGACTGAATTTTACAAAGCGTATGCGTACCTACTAGTACCACAGCTGCTGAAGGTGTATAAGACTGCCCTAGATATGTCCACGCTCACCGGCACGCAAAACGAGGCCCTGTTAGTATCGCTCCTGAAACCAGACAAGAATCCTGTAACCCTGGGATCCTATCGGCCCCTGGCACTTCTTAATACTGACTATAAAATCTTTGTGTAACTGCTCGTCAGGCGGCTCTCACCCTCGGTGCAGACACTGGTGCATCCTGATCAGAACGGATTTGTCCCCACAAGGAACACCTCGCTAAACCTCCGTCGGTTCTTTCGGATACAACAGTACGCATTACACAAATGGCCCCGCTCTGGCTGCCTGGTACTTGATTTAGAAAAGGCATTCAACTCATTGGAATGGCCCTACCTAGCTGCGGTGCTCAAACAGTATGAGCTTGGAGATTACTACCTCAGCATGGTCCAGTTGCTGTATCAACGCCCTACTGTCCGGGTCCGCACTGGCAGGCTCCTCTCAGATTCGATCAGAGTGCGAAGGGGTACGCGCCAAGGCTGTCCGCTATCCCCGCTGCTCTTCTCCCTAGCCATGGAGCCACTGGCGATGCTACTCCGCGACAGCGGTGAAGATTGGGGCATACCGCTGGGTGACGGGACCCACACGGTGTCCCTGTATGCCAACGATTTACTGTTGTATGTCCGCGACATCACGGCCATCCCTCCGTCCATTGAGGACGTGTTGAGGACCTTTGCGACAATGTCGGGCCTTCGGGTTAATTGGGCTAAGTCCGGGGTGTACCCCTTCGATGCGCGAGTGGAGGAAACAGACGTGGTCATTAATGAATCGCGACTTCCGTGGTTTCCCACCACCTTCCGTTATCTCGGACTGTTCATTTACCGGGCACCTACTGACTTGCTGGAAGGCAATCTGACGAGAGCGATCACAGCGGTGCGAGCACAAGTGCTGTTCTGGAAAACGCTCCCGCTAAATGTCATGAGCCGCGTCACTCTGCTAAAGATGATAGTCCTTCCCAAGCTATTATATTACTTTTCGAACCTTCCAATTTATGTCCCATCCCAAATCTTCCGAGACTTGGAAAGCATGTTCCGCGACTTCATATGGAACAAGGGTAGGCCTCGCGTCGTGCTGTGGAAACTACACGCACCTGTCAGTCAAGGAGGGTTGGCGGTTCCCAACATGGAACTATACTATCTGGCTGCCCAGCTGCAATGGGTGACAAAATGGCTAAACGGCAGTAATCTGGAGGACACGGTGACCTGGCAACAGCAGTGGACACATACCCAAATCTATCATCTGTTTCATCCAGTAGCCAAGCCCACGCGCCTGACCCAACTACATTTAGGTTCCGCATACCGCTGCTACAAGAGGAGCTTGTATCTAACCCGTGCGACGCTGCCATATGCCCCGGCACTACCGCTACAGGGGACCCCACGGGGGAGGGCGGGCACCACTGAGGAAGTCCTCAGGCCTTGGCATACGGCAGATGTGACAACTCTAGGTGATCTGTACCGCGATGGCGCGTTATTGACGTTTGAAGCCCTAGCAGAAGACAACGGTGTACCTGTGGGCCAATTCTTAATGCATGCCTCCTTAACAAGGGCCCTATCGACTCACTGGGGAGACCTAACGGTTGAGCCTCCAATGCATCTACTAATACAATACCTTTATGTCATGGGGGCGGGGTCGCACATAGTACACTGGCTGGTAACGGCCTTACTCTCGCACACCTTGAAGCCGCTGCTATCCCTCCGTGCCCGCTGGGAGGAGGACCGCAGTCAACCCTGGACTACAGGGAATGGGACACCATCCTAGCTGGCCCCACTTATATTCCGAGGAACTCTAAGTTTAAATTGATACAAACCTACATTTTGCATAGGGCGTATCTCTCTCCGGATAAAATCAATCGGTACTTCAATATCACCACATCAGAGTGCCCGCGTTGTCGGCGGCCCACCGCGGACCTACTACACATGGTGTGGACTTGTGTCACCCTCCAGCACTATTGGAGCGATGTGGCCGCATCCCTGGCACTTTGCACCGATACGTCCCTGCCGTTAACATGGGAAGTTTGCATACTGGGGGTCTATGCAAGGACCAAGAAAAATAAAGTAACGTCACGATTTAGAGACCTGGGGCTGATAGTAGCGAGACGTTTAATCACGAAGCGGTGGAAACATGTGGACCCCCCTGAATTGATTAGCTGGAAAAAATCTCTCGCAGCCTGGGCCCAGGCGGAAAGCACAGCGCTACACAGAGAAGAAACTGCGGGGTTGCGCAAATTCCCCATTGCACAATATTGGGACACTATACTTACAGCATTCCTTAACGAGGGCGATGGGGCTGGCAATGACACTCAGCCAGATGACACATAACATACCCACAAGTGATCCTGGGATGCAAGAGATAGGTTGACACGCGGCAGGCCCACCAGCTATAAGACGATGCAATACAACAGCGATCTACCGCGAGTCCCCTCCCTCCCCCACCACGGTCCCCCCCCCCCACCGGCCCCTACATCAGCATAGCACAGCCACCCTAGCCACGGGCACGCGCACCCAGCCCTGGTGGGCATCCCTTGTTGCTGCGGAGGTTAGGATCCGCGGCACCGCGCATGTAGTATCACGCACAGATCGACAGCAATCGTCGCAACGAGACAAACATGGCAATCCCCCCCTCCGCCCCCTTTTTTTAAAACATTTTTTTGCATTTTCTCAGGTTTAAAGATATTGAAAATAACAATTTATTATTGTATATATGTCTTATTGATGAACATTTAATTTGTCTGTTCTTTTTTGAATTACTATGTAAAGTCCCATTATTGAGGAACTCACACAATCACATGTTGCCATTCAACGAGATTATTGCTGATGTGGACGTTGCATGTTGTAGCGCGGTCCTTGATAATTTATGAGTATATATAGACCCAGCAACCACCATTGTGACATGGTAACAATGATGCAACACTGCTGACAGGCGACTGTAGTGCTATAAAAGATGCAGATAGCAGCTCCCGGCTGAAAGTGTTGAGGCTTGTCCTAATACTGCTAATGTACTAAGAAATGTTGACCTATAAGATGATTTCATGAGGTTATGTATTGTAATTAAATTGAAGAATTGGATCATTTCTGCATTGTCATGCAAAATGCAAAAAGACGCAACGACCAAATGGATATAAAAACAAAAATCAATAAAGATATTTAAACAAAAAAAAAGGAGATCTCTGCCTGTTGGGCAGAGATCCCCACCAGTGGGGTGGAGATTCCACAGAACAGCAAAATATTTCCATTTGTTTACTGTGTATAAAAAAAGAATAAAAGTTATATATTTGAATGAAATTTTTTTTTTCAAATCAATGCCACAGCTGTTGTCAGAAACCTTCCAGTCGGAAAGGTTCCTCTTGTGCAAGCATACCAGCCGGCAGCAAACGCAGTAATACGTCTCAGGTCACGTTAGTTTTTGGAAGTCCAAATCATCAGTCAATGTACCATACGGTGGGTCGAGAAGGTGGGCAAGATAGGGACCGCCCCTGTCAGGACCTAAGTCAATTATACTCCATCGATTTCTAGTTTACACCCCTTGACATCATGAATTTGATCTAACCATTCAGTCCCATTGGTCAGTTTCGATAGGATGAGATGATGTATTAGGTAAAGTATACAAATCCGGAAGGTTAAGTAATCCATTACTTTGCATTTCCATAAGACCACTGATTTTTATTCATACTATTCGTTATGACATCTAGGAAGTAGGCGAGTCCATGTTCTCATCCTTTGTCAGTCCTTTCCCAAGCATGTACTCTAGGAAGTAACAAATATGTTGCAAGTCCGGTCAAATAAGCTACAAGCGTGAAAGTAATTATTGAGTGCGAGAGCACAAGTAGTAACTCTACGAACAGTTCTCATAGGCTTCAGACTATTCAGTTCATCAGTTCATGCTAGAAAGGAAAAGAAGTTTGAGCCCTATATGAAACGCAGCCTGTGCACGCTGAGTTTGTGCTAAAAAAATGAATTTCACATCATTGAATACAGTGTATTAGTTCTTCAATTAGGCAGGTTAATGACTTGTGATTGCATCATGTAATTATAAAGTACCCATTATAAAAAAAGAATTATAACATCTCATTATAATTTCGCATATTGGTTTTGCAACTCTCTCCTCACATTACAAGTTTAGTACATCATTCAATATTTGGTAGCATAGCTAAAGTAAACCTTTAAGAAGCACAAAATATTATGGTAATTGTTTTTCTCATCAATATCAGTGCTTACACTGCACATTCTAATGTTAATGTCCATTTTCTTGATACCTAAAACAATTTTACTCATACACGTATAAGGAATTTCTAGGTTTTTCATTTCATCTGACTGTTATTGTTCATTTATGCATAAAGAAAACATATACCAATAGCTTTATTAAACTTCTCATTAGTTCATCTGTGGTTAGGTATCATCACAAATCTACCATTCTGTAAGCTTTTACGATGCAGTATCTAAATCAAACTTCATTTCGTGCATGTTCTTAAAGCATGATAACTTGACACACATTTGTCATATCCATAAATTATTGTCACAATCTATTTTTACAGGGTGAACTCATAGAGATTAGATGAACAATAACATCCAAGCTCTATCATCTGCTTTCAAAAGTAGGGCTATACCTTCAGGAGGCAATGCTCCAACAAAAAGTTAAAACCTTTGTTTTCTAAATTCAGTACATACGTATAGCAGTGGATTAGACTTATTCAAAATGGGGGGCACTAGAGAGCCCATGGCAAGATAGCTGCACCTTAGTGCAGCTTTGCCAGGAGCCGTAATCCATTAAAAATCCCGCCATCTGGCATGAATTTCTCCTAATTGTTGGAGACCCTACACAGGGGGAGCAGCGAGGACCAATTCACCCTGAAATTTGTACCCTTGGGTGAGACGCAGAGTGCATACCGGTCTTCTGTGTGTGTCAATCCCTGGAGGCGGGGCTGCGGCCGAGGAGTGCGGTGTGCCTGGTGGGTACCTGTAAGCTGCGGTACGAACTTCCCTGCTGGTGGACCGTCGCTGTGCCCCACTGGTGAGTGTGGTGCCTGTTGGGAGCCCAAGGAGGTATTGCGAGATGAGCAGTTACAATTACGGGGTCCTTAATTGAGTGAGGCGAGTGAGGGGAGTGCATGGCCGTGGGCTCCAACATCGCTTTGAGCAGCTGACAGTCTGACCCACCTAAGGGTCTGTGGGGCCTACATAAGGAGAGCCTGTGATAGACAGGTGTCTGGGGGCACAAGGCCTACTGACTTGATTGCACAACCCCAGATTGAAGGTGGGTGAGCAGTCCTGGCGGGCAGCTCGGGCCTGCAGGCTGTAGGAGAATTGGTGTAGGGGGTCTGGTGGACATTGGGTACTCTGTGGCCCAGCACTAGCCCCTGGAGAACGCTTTGCTGCCAATGCCATACTTAGGGGCCTGGTTTTGGGCACCTGGTCTAGCAGGGCCTCGTCCCTTGCATTGAAACAGACACTGGTGTAGGATCCCTACTCAGCCCCTGAGTTTGCTGTCTTCCTCTGCTGCTGCAGACTGGTGGTAGCCATGTAGCTCACCGAACGAGTGAAGCGGCCAGGAGCCCCTGTTCTGTGCAGTACTGAGCTGGGACTATAAGTAACTATGGGGAAGGCTGATGAAAGCTAAACTTGCCTAACCTTTGAAACCAGGTGCACTGCCAAGCCCCCACAAGAAACTCTATTGGAACAGGAGCTGGAGCTGACACCCCAGGGTGTGACTGCACTTGAAACCATGCTACTGGCCATGGAATAAAATTTGCAATGTATTGATGGGAAAATTGACTCTTTAAATCTGTGCATTGATCACATGTCAGCAAAGCTGGACAAGCAAATGGCGTGCATCACTGCAGCAGAGCAGCGCATCTCTACCACAGAAGATTACTTAGAATCAGTGAGTGCAAAATGTTTGTATATGGAAAAGGTACTTGCAGTCATATGTGCAAAAAATGAAGCTTTAGAAGCGCGTTCATGCCACAATAACCTACCCATCACTTGCATCCCTGAATCCACCAATACAGGCAAAATGGAGCAATATGTAGAGACTATGCTAACCTCGCTCTTCGGCAATGAAAATCTGTCGCACCTACTGGTAGTGAAGAGAGCGCACCAAACCCTGGGAGCCCCCAATATCCGATTATAGCAAAACTACTAAACTACAGAGATCGGGGCACAGAGTAATCCAACTGGCACGGGAGAAGAAAGATCTCACCTGTCAGGGAAACAACATAGCCTTCTTCCCAGATTTCACGGTGGCAGTGCAGATGGCCCGCAAAGAATTTCTTCCCATCAAGAGGAGTCTACAAAAGGCTGAAATAACCCATGCTATGCTCTACCCAGCGCACTTATGCATCAACCATCATGGAACTCAGAAAATATCTGTGACCGCCCCCCCCAGGGCAGCAATGGAGTTTCTTAAGTCACTTACTCTGAGACGACGTGAACAGTCTGAGGACGATATGGAGGATGACAGCAATTGAGTTTTTACAGCCCCCTGGGTAACTTGCACTGCTGTACTATCTATGATCCTCCAGCATGGGCCTCAAGTTGGGGTGATGCATGCCTTGCTTTCCACAGTGCACCCTGCCCAAGACTTTTTGTTTGCCAAAAGTAGCCGCCACACTGTTGTCTCTCCTACCCACCTCCAGATACCTGGAGGATGACTGGGCCTCTGGTAGCCCCCATGAGGAAGCTCCCCATATGGTCTTAATGTATGGTAAATTGATGATTGCTTGGATGTATACTTTCATGTATTCGTTTATGATATTTCTTTTCTTAGGTTATGGGACTGCCTTTGGCATGATTGGAATGCTGAAGTGGGTGGACGGGGAGTCAGTTGTTTATTGTTTATGTTGTCATCACTGTGCTGTTAAATGCTGTCATAATTCTGTGCATCGTGCATCACTCGAAATTACCTGCAACTCATTCGTTTTTACTATGACATCAGGATGGCCCGACCCGAGGACACATATCTCTCATGACCTGGAATGTACAGGGGCTTAATAAGCCCGGCAAAACTCAGCAGGTGCTCTCATACTTAGACCGACACAATATCCAGGTTGCGTTCCTGAAGGAGATGCATTTAACATGGTAGATTGATAGGAATCTGATGGGTTATACATAGGATAGCCTCTTCATACTTCTCCTTTTCAAGAGGTGTCATGACTCTAGTTAAAATACCATTCACAATCACTTATTCTGAAGCTGATGATCAGGGCTGGTACGTGCTAACACAGGGTAGTCTCCGCGACACCCCGGTGACCTTGGTGAATACATATGGGCCTAATGTAGATGACTCCAACTTTTACATGACACTTTGGCGTCAACTCCACACTCTCAAAATGACAGCCATTATATATGGAGGAGATGGGAGGGTGTGGCCATGGCGGTGACCTAGATGGCCATCTGCCTGTGTATCTCCAGTGAATGTGGACTGCATCTTGGCATGGATGGGGTGAAATCCAGACTCCATCAATCCTGCTGGGGGGGGTGGAGGCTGTGGGAGGCCACTGGTGGGGGTGCTCACAGGGCCCAGGCATGCTGGATCACCAGTGAAAACATTGACAGGCCTACGCTGCCCGGCACTGCCTTGGAGGCCCTGCGGAAACATGGGCTGCGGGTGAGCCTGAGGCCAAGACTATTGAGTCTCGCCGGGACAGCGGCCTCATCACCATGAGCTGCCTGGTCCCTCGGGGGAGAGCTGTGGCGAGGAGACCGTCTACTGCTGCTGCGACCTGGCACCCTATTGGGGGGTCTACCTGTGTGGCCAACTGTGACTGGGCGGGCCCCCGCCTGCTGGCGTCTTCCAGGCTGCAATTCCAGGACCTGCAGTGAGTGCGACATTCCACGAGGATCCCGTGTGCTACATTTGTCCCTTGCCAGATTCATCTGGGCATACTGCCGCACTGCAGACATCTCCTGACAGCTGACTCTCCTGGGCATATTGTTAACCCCTCTGCGTGGACTTTTTTGGCTGGCTGCTGGATTGAGCCTCCTCCCACCTACATCCCGCATTACTGAAGAGAGGGGCGTTTCTCACCCATATCTGCAATCCTGTCCCCCCTGAGCTCCTGCGGACATACTGGGACATTGGGGCAGAATTATCTACACTTCACGCTCAGCCAGTATTTACATCCCAAGACACCATTGCTGGCCCGGCAAACCCATACTCCTGTTGGTCGCGCAAGCCCATCTGAACCTCGTGGCCTGATCTCCTCTCTGGGACGCCGAATGGCGGGCTGCTGAGAGTCCCGCTGGGACAGTATTAGGCTCAAATCCAACCTACTAGCGGCGCCGCACCGCCTTGGGCTTGGACCAATGCTGGATTTATATGACCCCATCAGATAGGTTGCTTTTTGCAAACTGTGATCCCTCATCCTCCTCATCTTGGTGGTGACGTCCGTGGTGGTGCGGGTGCCCTAGCCCAAGTGAACGTGTCATCACCCTGTGCACTGTCTACTCGCTATATACCATTTACAACTTCAGTAATGGGCAAGGGGGACTCAAAGCAGCGTAAGCTCCTCTTTGAGCAACCTAGAACTGCCCACCATGGAGGATCTCATTCTGACAAGGATGAACCTGCAGACATTCCGGCAAATACCGGAGACATGGCAGACACTGCGGCCATAATGACAGAGATCAGAGCAGGGTTCCACTCCATAGACGCCCATATAGATACCCTCACGAACCATTTCAATAGCATGGGGGAGCGCCTGGAACACCAGAGTAATAGATTAGACACTACAGAGGAGCGCATCTCAGGCCTAGAATACGGGGCGGTGTCCACAACGAAACGCCTGGAAAAGCGGGAATGTCTCCTCAAGACTGTAGCCATAAAAAAACAAAGATTTGGAGGCGCATTCTAACAGAAGTAACATCCGTATTCTTAGCATTGCGGAGACGACTAATATGGGACGCCCAGACGCTTACGCGGAGAAACTGCTCATCGAACTCTTTGATCGCACCCATTTCACTTCTACTTTTGCAGTTGAACGAGAACACTGATCAATCGGCCCACATTCCCCGCTGGGCGCTCCCCCGCTTTCTCTTCTGGCATGATTGCTGAACTATAAAGACAGAGACACTGTCCTCCGATTGGCTCTCGAGACTGCCACTGTGAGTTATAAAGGAGCTACACTTTTGTACTTCCCAGACTTAACGATCGCTGTACAAGAGGCAAGATACAAATATACTGATGTCAAAATGTCGCTGCATAAATCGGGCCGTAAGTACACAATGCAGTACCCGGCGCATCTCCTTGTCAAAGTCAATGGAAAACCTCACTTCTTTGACACTCCTGCCAAGGCTGTCGACTTCTGCAAGCAATATACTGTCAGAAGTCAAGTACCATGCACCTTTAACTTGATTTCCATGGGAGCAGAAGAGCAAGTCCCAAATCCCTGACTTCACTGCCAACAAATAAATTCACTCGCAGTAAAGGGGGGAAAGGGGAATGGGAATGACAAGAGAGACTGCCACTGCTGTGTTCACCTCACCGGTAACCCCAGCTAGGATTGGCACGAACACCTGTGAATACAAGAACCGAGTTACTTCTTCTACACCACCCCCTTTCTAAACCCAACCAAACTCCTCCTCCCACAAAACTAAATTACCTTTTAGATACAGTGGCTTAGCTGCTCTCCTTAGCCTTGCTAGTAGTTTAAGGCCTGTTTATCGTGATGTCTTTCTTTAAATACGCTCTGCCACTTGCGCAGTTATAGATGAGATTGTTGATGCCTTAGCTTCTTGTTTAAAGTTTATTAACTCTTGTCTCTTTCTTTTTCTCTCTCAGGAAGATGAACGCTGATAGAAGTGGTAAGTACAAATATATATATATATATATTTCCATTTACGGTAGAGATGAATGAGGAGCTGATGACTGAATCTCCCTGCGCAGCTAGCTCTCTCCTGGCAAATTTATAATATATATAGAAATACTGCTCCAATATGTTCTATAGGTAGCTCAGACTAACTGCGAGGCAATCTAACTTAATGAAAGAGACTGCCTTGAAGTTGAAAGTCTGAATAGCCTGAAATAATGCTCTGAAAGCACTCTTCCCAAAAATATACAGTTGTATTACAAAATTCTCTCAGTCTCTTTGCAAGTCCAGTATCAACTCTTCATTCTAGGTGGCGTGATGAGAAATTAGCAAACTCCTCACAGAAAAAATATACTGGGACTTACTTGAAGTTCAAGGGGGGGAATCTTCAGAAGAATTTACCAGGAACTCTCCTCCCCTTCGTAAAACTCACCAGGGTCAGGGAAAATGCTGGCTCTCAAAAATACCTGACGACGGGACTCTAAATTCATCTGAAGCACCAGGAAATGATGCCAACACTCAAGAGAAAGTCAGGCAGAGCAGCGCTAATGCGAAACGCTAATCCCCTGAGGAACTAATCTGAAAGACTCATGCGCGAAGCCTGAAACGCTCCTCACAACATGAATCCAACGGTTGAAGTGCGCAGTGCGCATAGAGCGCGCGCGCAAAGTACACTACTCAACGAACTCGGGGCAAACACTAGAGCGCTGACTTGGAGTAGAACAGATGGCAGCCGCCATCTTGGAATTCCGCCGTAATCTGGGATGAGAACTCCTAGAAGGCGATTGCAAGGACCTCCCAGATGCAAAGCGGTGTCTCCAGCTAAGTAAGCTACCAAACACTCTCTTCCTCCTTTGACCAGAGAGTGGCAGTTTAACCTCTAATTGTGAATCAAATTGGCCAGTCCTCACAGTACCCCCCACCAAAACCCCCTCCCCTCCCACATTAGGCTTCTTGGGACAGGTCTTGTGAAATTCTCTGATCAATCTAGGGGCATGAACATTAGTACTGGGCTCCCAAGACCTTTCTTCTGGACCAAAACCCTTCCAATCTACTAGATAAAGTAATCTTCCGTTCCTAACTTTAGAATCTAAGATTCGTTTTACTTCAAATTTTTCTTCAGACTGGAACTGAACTGTGGCTGGTGGAGAAACCTTTCTCAGGTCTGGTGGATTTCTCTTAATCAAAGATACATGGAACACTGGGTGTATTCTTAACTTGGAAGGGAGTTGAATCTTTACACTGACTGGGTTTATCATTTTCTCTACCTGAAAAGGCCCCAAAAATCTAGGTTAGAATTTCCTGTTCCCTTTTAAGCGCATATTACGAGTGGAGACCCAAACCATATCACCAGACTCATAAACTGGATTCTCCCTTCTCTTCTTGTCAGCCTGCTTCTTAAAGGAATGTTTTGCCTTCACTAGATTATCTGTGGCAATCTGATAGGCCTTCTGCAAATCCTTCACCACTACCTCTACTGCCAGAACTTCACTCTCCTGTTTCCCAACTATCATGTTTGGGTGCCTGCCTGAGTTTAAATAGAATGGGGAGTAACCTGTGGAAGAGTGTACTGCATTGTTATAGGCGAATTCAGCTGCCCAAATCAAATTTGGCCAGTCACCTTCCTGTTCCATCAGGTATAAGCGTAGGTATTGCTCGAGATCCTGATTTACTCTCTTGGTTTGTCCATCAGTCTCTGGATGGAAACCAGTTGACAAACGAGAATCGACTCCCAATCTTTTTAAAAAAGACCTCCAAAAGTGCGAAATAAACTGGGGACCCCGATCAGAAATCACCACTTTTGGAATTCCATGTACCTTCACCACATGTTGTGAAAATAAATTGGCCAACTACGCAGAGTTGGGAAGGGATTTGAATGGGACAAAATGACTCATCTTAGAAAAATGGTCAACTATCACCCAAATGGTAGAGTAACCTTGACTGGAGAGCAAATCTACAATGAAGTCCATGGAGACTGTATGCCAAGGATAGGGAGCTACAGGCAAAGGCATCAGCAAACCTTGTGGGGCTCGCCTGATGACCTTTCCCTTGACACATTGTTCACAAGATGCCACATACTGCCTCACCTGAGCTTCCATTTCCGGCCACCAAAATTTTCGTTTTATCAATTCCAAGGTCTTCTTGACTCCTTTGTGCCCAGCCAATAGATGATCATGACAATGCCGAATGACCTTCTTCTGAAGTTCTTCACTAGGGACGTAAAGGCTTCCCTGAAAATAAAGCTTCCCGTCTTTCAGTTCTCTTCCTGAGCCTTCCTCAATCCATTTCAACTTCTCTTCTTCAGAAAATAAATCTTTAAGGTTTTCCGCCAACTCTGTGTACTGAATGGTTCCAATGATCTTTTCTTTAGGTATGATCAATCCCTCAACAGGGAGCTCTTTTCCTTCTCCTGTATTGATACGAGACAAAGCATCTGCCTTTACATTCTTAGTACATGGCTTGTAGGTTAGAACAAAATTATAATCTGCAAAGAAAAGTGACCATCGCAATTGTCTAGGGGTAAGTGTCCTAGCAGACTTCAAAAATTGCAAATTTCTGTGGTCAGTAAAGACCATAACCTCATGCTTGGCTCCCAATAAATAATGCCTCCATTCCAAAAAGGCATCCTTCACTGCCAACAGTTCCTTATCTGCGATTGCATAGTTGACCTCTGCAGCAGTTAACTTTCTGGAATGATAGGCCACCCGATGAAGCTGTCCAGTGTTCTTTTGCCTTTGAGACAGAATTCCACCAATGGCCAAATTGGAAGCGTCTGCCTCAACAAAAAATGGCTCTTCGGGATCCGGATGCAGCAAAACTGGTGCAGTGGTAAAAGTATCCTTTAATAACTGAAAGGCCTCTTCTGTCTCCGTATTCCAAACAAATTTCTCCTTCTTCTTCAGTAAACGAGTAAGAGGGCTGACCTTTTCAGAAAAGTTGTGGATAAAACGTCTATAAAAATTAGCAAACCCGATAAAACTTTGTATCTCCTTTACATTTCTGGGAGATGGCCAATCTTTGATAGCTCTCACTTTTGCGTCATCCATTGAAACTCCATCAGGAGACAAAATGAAGCCCAAAAACTCCACTCGAGAGGTATGAAATACACACTTTTCCAGCTTCACATACAGTTAATTTTCCAGCAATCTTTCCAAAATAGCTCGCACATGTAAAACGTGTTCTTCCAAATTCGCAGAGAAGATAAGGATATCGTCAATGTAAATGACTGCGAAGCTATCCAAATACTCTCTGAGAATGTCATTGACGAAATGCTGGAACGCAGCAGGAGCGTTGCACAAACCGAAAGGCATGACCTGATATTCGAACAGACCAAAGCGGGTTCGGAAAGTGGTCTTCCACTCGTCGCCCTCTGCCATCCTCACCAGATGGTAGGCCCCTCTCAGATCCAACTTGGTATATACATTAGCTTCCTTTACCTGATCCAAAAGTTCCGAAATCAAAGGTAAAGGGTAACGGTTCTTCTTAGTGACTAAATTCAAGGCTCTATTGTGTATACAAGTCCTAAGTTTTCCATCCTTCTTAGGAATGAAAAACAGAGGAGATGAAACTGGAGGCTGCGAGGGTCGTATAAATCCGTTAGCCAAGTACTGGTCCAGATATTTCTTCAAATGACCATTTTCAACTTCCGAGAGGGCATACATTCTGCTGCATGGCAAGGAAGGTCCAGGTTCCAGATCGATCTTACAATCATATTCACGATGTGGGGGCAACTTTTGGGCATCTTGTTCATCAAAAACGGCAGCCAAATCCTGGTATTCACTGGGAATCTCTCCCACCTTGATGGTGCAAACCATGTGCGTCTGGATAGCTAATATTGATGATGGCGAGGGTAGTTGGACAGTGTCACACGAATGAAAGCAATGTTCTTTGCAGTATTCCGAATTCAATTCCACAGTCCTACGAGCCCAGTCAATTTTCAGATTATGCTCGGTGAGCCACGGAAGTCCCAAAATAATCTGAAATTGCGGGGCGTCTATGAGACTAAATCTCAACAAACTTTGATGTTCCCCAGGACCAATCAGAGTAATTTCTTCGGTGTCATAAATAATGGGTCCAGAAGATAAATTGGTTCTGTCCACTGCTCGAACTGGCTCTGGTCTTTCTTTCTTTATAAAATGAATTCCAAGAGACTTAGCAAACTTGATATCGCAAACGTTCCTAGTGGCACCGGAATCAATCATGGAGTGGAGAGGTGTGGTACAGCGGCCAGGGCAGCTGACTTCGGAGCACAGGGCTCACGGTTCGATCCCCGGCTCCGGCGGCAGCTCAGCTCAGCACCATGTGACTCTGGACAACAGCTCACTTAATTTCCACAATGGCCCCCAGCGCCTTGAGACTCGTAAGGGTGAGTAGTTCGCGCTTTACAAAATACGGATTTATTTATTTACGGATTTTAATCATGACCAAAACCTCCTCTACCACTTGCATATTCAATAACCTTAAATCTTATCTCGGTTACCTAGTGAATACTGATGCTTTCAAACACTGCCTGTAAAATTATGTTAATTCAAATTAATGTTAAAAATGATATCTCCATGATTTTAAAATGATTATTATAAACTATGTTTTTACCAAATAACCAAATATAGTTACATACTTGATGTTTGAAGCTCTTAACATCAATTGTTCATTGAATGACTACTAATAAAAATGACCCACATCGTGAGATGATATAACTTGAGCTTATTGTCCTGAGAGCCTATTCACTAACTATAATAAAATAGGGTTACTTAAGGACTACCCATATACAAAGTTTACGGGCTTACACTAGTAATTCCTTAGCTGCCGATCCCCACATGAAATTAGTTGCTAACACTACAACATGATGTATTTAATACTTGATTGAAACTACATTTTAACAAAGATGTGATCTAAACTTTCTGACTCTTACATACCCACTGTATAAACCAGACATATAGAGGAGGTGTGATTCAACTTTTCAGACTCTTTGCTATGGTGTTGAACCTGAACTGTTAAAACAGTGTATTCTATTAAGTATTCTCTTCTTGAATTCTACGTTGCTTTTCTTTTTGTTTTTTCTCTTTTATTATAGCCATAGTCCTGTTGAAGCGAAGTTTGCAAAGCACATGTTGACATCTGTGATATTTATTTAACTAATGATCTTTGCTATTAATGACTGAAATGTCACTAGGAAACAAGAAATATATTAGTAAAAGCTAACAAGCTTCTATGATATTTTTTGAACTAACAATCTGTGCTATTAATGACTCAAATGTTGCTGGAAAGTTAGAAAGAAATAATTTAAAGCTATGAATATTATCTGCTCCCATTATGGAATCATTTCTTGATATTAAGCTGTAAAAAGACTACAGTAATTTGATCTCTTTTTTATATGTATGTGGTACACTAACAATCATCCATTTCTCCTCAACCAATTATTATGCAGAAATCTCACTATCCTTTTTCATCAAGTTCAATGAACAATCGCCTAGAATATACTTAACAATGAAATAAAAATCTTGCAACCCAATCACTCATCTATAAATGGTGTTTGGACAAAATATTGAGTTAGAAATATCGGCCGCACAAATATAAAATATTGGGACACAACAATCTTGAGATGCAGAAATATTGTTGTCAAGAATATTGATTTTTTAGGTAAGTAATATAGTTTTCACGAATTTCATTGTAAATATCGTTTTCAATAAATAGTTGTAAAAAATATCAGTTTTTAAAACATCTTTATGTGTGTTCGTTTATAAATTATTTTTGAGTTATTATTGTTTTCATAATTGTTAATATTTTTAACTATAGTTTGTAATGTTAAGTAATTTATAATTTTTAATTTAATTCTAATAGTAATTTATATTTCTGTAGAAGGTTTGTAGGGTTGTAGGGTTGTAAGGTGAGAAGTTATTTAGGTATAATTAATTATTAATTTATAATTGATTATTTAATTGATTTTTAATTATGAAAATTGTGCAATCATTATATTTGTTACGTTATTTGTTAGGTGTGGGTTGGTGAGTTTGTAGGGGGTATACCATAGGAAGTTAATTAAGTAATAATTCCTTATTAACTAACAATGTATTAATAATTATTTAATTGATTGTTAATTAGGTATTTGTTAGGTGCTGGTTGGTGGGTTTATAGTTGTATAGGGTTGGAAGTTAATTATTAATTAATAAATTAATTAACTAATAATTACTAATTGATTAATTATTTAATAATTATTCATCAATCAACGAATTAATTAATTATTATGTATTAATGTATTAATGAATATGTAATGAGCTAATAATTATGTTACATTTATTTATTTTAGTTATATTTTAAATGTGGGCTACTAGGTTAGTGGGCTGTAGAGTGGTCAGTTAAGTTATAAATAATGGCCAATGTGTTTTAATTGATAATTAATACTGCAATTTGTTAATAATATGTTAATTGTTTAGTTATTTTTTATATACAATATTTTTGGGTTAAATAATAAAGTTTAAATTAACAGTTTTATATTATCATTAAATTAATAGGGTTATGTTCCATGTATGTTATGTGTTTGAAGTGAAGTACTTTCCCTACTGTTGAATAGACTGGCGTGGGAATAGTAAATTTACCCCTCCGGAGTCCAATACTTTCCCTACTGTTGAACAGATGGGAGTGGGAATACTAAAATGTACCCCTCCGAACTCCAATACTTTCTTACTGTTGCACAGACTGGAGTGGGAATAGTAAATTTTACCTCTCCGGAGTCCAATGCTTCCCCTGCTGTTGCACAGACTGGAGTGAGAATAGTAAATGTTACTCCTCTAGAGTCCAGTGCTTTCCCTACTGTTGCTCAGACTGGAATGAGAATAGTAAATTTTACCCCTCTGGAGTCCAACACTTTCCCTACTGTTGCACAGACTGGAATGGTAATAGTAAATATTACTCCTCCCGAGTCCAACGCTTTCCCTACTGTTACACAGATTGGAGTTGGGATAGTAAATTTAACCCCTCTGAAGTCCAGTGCGTTCCCTACTGTTGCAAGGATTGCAGAGGAAATAGTAATTTTTTCTTTTCTGAAGTCCAATGCTTTCCCTACTTTTGCAAACACTGGAGTGGGAATACTAAATGTTACCCCTCTGATGTCCAACAATTTCCCTACTGTTGCACAGACCAGAGTGGTTATAGTACATGTATTACTCCCAGATTTTAATATTTTTTAATGTTGTTTGAATATATATATAAAATCATTATTTGTTAAATATTTTAATATTTGTATATATATATATATATATATATATATGTATGTATATTTTCTTTGTATAATTTAGGGGGTCATTACAATAGCGGGCGGATCGCCACCGCCCGTATGGCGGTGGTGATCCGCCCACCATTTTCCACCGCCCGCCTACCATTTACCCCCGCCAAATCACGATGGCGGTGGGGACGCCGGCGGACGGAAAGACCGTCCGCCGGTTTTCCGCCGGTCGTACAGGCGACCGTGCGGAAACGGGTTTAATATGGTGGCGGTGTCTGTGAGACACCGCCATCCATATTAGGATGTAGGCGGTGAGGAGCCTTTTCATGGCGGCATTTCCGCCATGAAAAGGCATGCAGTATTCGCATTTGGGGACCCGTTGCGGGCCCCCAGGATGTTGGGGGGATGAGGGGTGCACATGGGGGGTACCTATGGTACCCCCCTGCATTTGCATGCACAAGGTAGCAGGCACCGCGCGGTGCCTGTCACATTGTGCATGCAATAGCACAACATGCATTTTGTACATTGCGGCGGGTGCTGCTGACAGCACCGCCCGCCGCAATGTACAAAATGCAGGATGCGCCCGCCAGTGTGGCGGGCGCATCCTAATGTGCCTGGCGGGACCGCCGCGACTTCGGCGGCCGGTCCCTGGCTCCGTTGCGGTGGCAGGCGGACAAAGTCCGCCCGCCATCGTAATGGACCCCTAAGTTTTTTTATATTTTTCGTAAAACAAATGTGATATTTATTTATTTTTGTAATTTATTTACCATTTTACTTTTGATTTGTTATTTTTTAAAATGTTTTATGTATTTATAGATGCAAGTATATATCTATATATATATATATATGTATATTATTTATAGAAGTAAATACAAAAATCAATATAATGTAAAATATATTTTTTAATAATAGTGTTATATATTAAACACACATATATATATATATATATATATATATATACACATATATTTATGTGTGTATGTTTATATTAATTTATATTTAGATACAGTATTACATTTGAAATGTTACTTACCTTTATTTAATTTATTTAATTTACATTATACATTATATTAATATTATATATGAAAATATTTAAGATTTACTATTTTAAACTACATATATGTATATATATATATATATATATCCAACCAAAACCTGCAGGTATAGCTCGATCGTGGTACATACGAGCCACACAAAAACCACAGTACCGCGGCTCAAATGTGTACAGCGTGTTTATTTCAAAACGCTAGCAACAAACTCCCAACGCTTTTTGGAGCCTTCCGCTCCTTGGTCACGGGTTAGGTCTGTACGCTACTTCCAATTAATTTAAAGAAACACCACATGTGCTCCGTGTGACTTGATAAGCATAAACATAAACAACAGACTCTTTGTTTGCTTGGAGTATTAACAATTGAAAAAGATTTACTTTGCATTCGAGTTTGGACATAATTAAAGCAAAATGGCATAACAGATATTTCAGTCCACTCTGGTTAAAGGAAAATTCCTTACACAATATATACATCAATCAGATTAAGTAATCTACCCTGTGACTTTCGCCAAATTTCACAGCGCAGTTCATCAGCCTTTTAGCCCAAGTGGGCAACCAATCTCATTTTGCGGATTCTCAGGCGAGTTAAAATTCATTATTCAGCCCCAGTGGGCAGATAAAATGCAACTAAACATAACCTCAGCATGAGAGCATAATAATAAGTCCATTTAGACATTAAATATGGTTATTTTTGAAAGGCGCTATTCGCCAACTCATACGGTCTTGTGCATCTGTATGATAAACCGAGTTAAACCAGCCTCCGGGAACCAGTAATTTGAACAATTCTGCCCCAGTGGGCAAATTCTCATTAGTGCTGATGCCCATAATCACAACCACCTGATATTTCTGGTACCCATTTCGTAACCTAACTGTTTGATGCTCAAATCAACACCTTCAAATTTGATGCTTTGTGTGCCTGTTTTTAGGCCTAAATTAACATATCAATCCTCACAAACAAGTGAATTCCGGATGAAGTCCAAACATAACTGGAACACCAGACTTGATAGGCAAACACTTCTACTTATGCCTCAATCATAAGATAAGATAGCTCTTCTGCGTTTTCATATTCCTTAATCTGTAACAAAAGGCAAGCAAACAAAGACTAATGGTTAAAATGAAATTCTTGAGAACATGTTACATTAAAAACAGCATAAACCTATGATTAATCTACAGGAGGGAGGTTAACTTTGTTTTACCATGCCTGCTAACATACTGTTTTATCCTAAATGAGCAGCCAATTCCTCATCCAGGTTTAAACCAATCGGATGAAGGGTATTGTACTTTATGATCAATTTTGATTCCAATCTCCTGAGCTCCAAAGTCCGGTTGCCCCCTCTTTCTCAGATTGGGATTTTGTCAAGGACATAGAATTTCAATAAATTGCAATTCTGATTGTGGCTGGCTTTGAAGTGGCGGGCAATAGGGTATTGCTTGTCATAGTTTCTAATGGCCCGCATGCGCTCAAGCACCCCTTGTCGTGCCTTATGAATGGTGCTCCCTATGTAAAATTTGTTGCACGGCCATCTGAGAGCATGAATTGCATAATCTGTATTGCAAGTCAGGTGTTTAAAAATAATGTATGGTTTTTGGTTATTTGCCAATTTTATTGTTTTGCAGCTCTCACTGTACTTGCATGCTTTACATTGGTTACAGGTAAAGCATAAACCCTTGGATGTTACTTTTATTTCTTTCAGGGTTGACCAGGCAGTGACTCAAAGTATCCTTCAGAGATCTTGATCTTCTGAATGTTATTGCTGGACTATTCCCCACAGGTGTAACCAGATCTGGGTCCGTCTTCAGGACTTCCCAGTATTTTTTCAAACTTTTTCTGATTTCCCAGGTTTCATTGTGATACCATGTGATGAATCTAATCTTTTGTTCATCATTCTCTTCTGATTTTTTGGGGATGAGTAACTCATTACGGTTTAGTTTTTCAACCTTTTTAATGGCATTTTGAATGGTTTTGTTACTATATCCTCTTTGAGAAAATCTCTGGGTCATGACTGCCTTTTCTCTCTCAAACGCTTCTTCAGTACTACAAATCCGTCTGGCCCTTAATAATTCACCAAAAGGAATGCTATGGATAAGATTAATCGGATGGCAACTGCCAGCATGCAACAGGCTGTTGCCTGCCGTTTCTTTTCTGAACAGATAGCTCATTAGTTTGTCGCCCTTACCTCCAATTTTAGGTCAAGAAATTCAATCACCTTCTCATGTATATGGCTGCTAAACGTCAAATTTAAGGAGTTGTCATTCAATATATTGATGAACTCTAGGGCTTGTCCATGGGTGCCTTTCCAGATACAAAAGATATCATCAATGTACCGCACCCAGAGGACGACGGAGTTCTCAAAATGCCAGATGTTATTGACAACCTGTCTCTCCCACCAGCCCAGGTACAACCCGGCAAAGCTGGGGGCGAAGCAAGTTCCCATCGCCGTTCCCTGGGTCTGTCTATACAATTGTTTATTGAACGGAAAGAAGTTATTAGTTAGACAAATATGGATCATTTCAATGAGCATTTCTGTATGTAAAAGGTAGGAGAGAGACCTTCCCTTAAGAAAGTACCTACAAGCCTTTATTCCTAAGTCATGCAGAATACAAGTATGCAGGCTGTTGACATCTAAGCTCATTAATAAGTAATCACTATTCCAAGTGATGTCATCGATTAGTCTCAAGAAATCTCCTGTGTTTCTAACATATGAAGGAAGAGCATGCACATAGGGTTGTAGAAAATAATCAACATACTTTGATGTATTCTCCAACATGCTCCCCCTTGATGAAACAATGGGTCTCCCCGGTGGATTGGAGAGATCCTTGTGTAGTTTGGGCAACAGATATAAAGCTGGGATTTTGGGGAATTTACAGCTCAAGAATTGATACTCTTACCATTCTAAAATTCCTTGATCCCGAGTTTGTCTAAATCCTCGTTGTTAGCATCGTCATAGCATTTTCTTGATGATTTCTCATATCTGTCTGGTCATTTAACTGTCTATTCCCTTCATTCAAGTAAATGTCAAGAGGCCACACCACTACATTACCACCCTTGTCGGATTTCTTAATCACTATATTTCTGTTACTTTCCAACTCCTTGATAGCATTAAGGTGAACTTTCTTTAAATTATTTCTAGCATATGGTTTTTTCAAACTAATTCGTTGCAGCTCCTTAATCATACCCCGTTCAAAGGTGTCAATAGCATCATTTATGATCTGGGGCATGAACACCGACTTCGGTTTAAAGCCGCTTGAACAACTCATGCTTACATCAATGTCCTCATTAATCAAATTTAAAAAGGGGTCATCAATAAAATTTGCATCTCCAACTCATGCATGGTATGCAGTAGGTCAACATCATTAATGGTTGAGAGTTGTGGGTTCACCTTGGTGGGTTGCGATTCTTTGTGCATTTCGTGAGGCATACCATTTCTTAACTTTTAATTTCCTTGTGAAGTGAAAGAGATCTATACGACTTTCAGTATAGTTAAAATTAGACGAAGGGCAGAAAGACAGACCTAATGCTAGAACTTCCAATTGATGTTTACTAAGTTCTTGATCAGATAAATTTACCACGGTCCTGTTGTCTTTCATTTTCCAGCTTTTGCCCCCTTGTTAACACTCCCACTGGGCTTTCTTGTTGATCCTTTTTCTTTGTTCTTTGCTTGTTTCCTCCTCTGCCTCCTCGACCACGACCTCTTTGTGTGGGGGTGCCCTTGTTTGCCTGGGTAGTTGTTCTTCCTCTGGCCATAAGGTCGAATTCTTTTAAAATTTGGGTTTTTACTCCCATGGTTTCTGATTGAACAGAGACGTCACTTTCACTATTATCACTGTCCACTCTCTCTTGTGATGCCACATCTCTATTAATCCCTTGTTCCACGCTACCATCTTTGCTGGTTTTTGAGGTTGATGTATATATATATTAAAAAACTATATTTTTGTATGTGTTTAAATGCTTTTAGTGTAAAACAATATTTTTTCCAGTATTTTTGTACTTACCGTTATAGCTATAGGGAAACAATATTATTCTAATTGAATTTTTGACTCGATATTTATGTCCCTCGATATTGTTGGAATTGATATTCTCTCAGAGATCCTTACAAATCCTTGCAGATACTTGATCCATAGATTTCATTAAAAATATGTCTTTTAACAGTTTATGAATCATGAGCAGCTCAAACAAAACACCCCAAACAAATTCTTAAATTTGTTGATCACCCAATACACAGCAAGAGCCACTCTTTCAATACTGGAACAATTCCTCTCTGACTCTCTAAGTGAATTCAACACAAAGAGAGTTTTCATACACTCCTTGACCTTATGAATCAGTGCAACACCCAACTGCCATCTGTATAATGCTGCACATTTCTCCAGTGATATAACTATAGGAAGGAGCAAGCATCAATTCCATCTTCATATTCCATAATTCCCTCTCACACTCTTCTGACCATAAAAATGCAGATTGTAAGTTGGCAAGTGCGAGCGAGGATTGGCATCCCATAGCACGATTTTCAGGTGCTAGGATGGGACCCGGCAAGATTTTCTCAATGCAGGTGGGCGCTCGCAACCATTGACGGTGGGAAAGTTACCGCTCGCGAAGAAATCTACTCAAGCAGCAGAAAATAAGCAGTGCCCTGTGGGTGCTGTGTGGTGCTGTTTGCACTGATTTTGCAGTGCAGAACTAGCTCCCGGTTCTAAAAAGTCAGCGCGAGAAGGGCAACATGCCAATTTCCGCCTGCTCGCAGAACTCTGCGGAATCTCGCTGAGTTTTCATGTAACTCTGCGGAATCCCATGAAGTGAAACTCTGCAAGTTGTGCCCATCCCTAATAAAGATTTTAACAGTGAAGAAAATCTCTGCGCTCTCATTATCCTTTGCACCCACATTGCAAACTTATAATGTTCTAAAAGAATATTAATCTTAGGCGAGTAATGTTTGTCCAATTGTTTTCTCCAAATATTTATTTCACTCAAGCTTTCCCCCACTTCATCTTTAAAGTTAGGTAAACTATTGAACATTTCTTGCCCTTTAACTCCAGATAGTGCAATAACAGTGCTGTTTTCCTTACACCAATCAAATTGGTTCACATTTTTTGGTGCAACAAGTAAAATCTTCTTCAATTTTGACTGCTTAATGGGCAGATCACCATGAAAAAGTAATTAAAGCAATTTTGCATGGTGAACTATCAATTAAGGTGCTGGAGTGGGAACCAATTTAAAGAGAATTCCGGTTTACCACCACAAACACGCAGGGATAATCCTTGCTTCCTGTGATTCTGCTCAACAGGTTGACAGACCTTGGCCATTATAGTTGAGAAGATCAGAAGCAAATAATCATAATTTCTCCCTAAGTTCAGTCAATAATGAGAGTTATTAAAGACTTTTCAGGGTTTTTATAATTTCAAAGGTTAGTAGATTGTCTTTATTCAGAATCATAAGTTTTATTCGCATTAGTCCTAAATAATCAATCTTTTACAGAACTAATAAAGAAATAATGGTTAATTCAGTTTTTTGTAAGTAAGTAAGTAATTGCTTTATTTGTTGATTAATAAAAATCGTTACAATCAGAGCTAAAACACAATAGGTTAAAAAGATTATTTTTACCCATAAAATTTGGATACAGCTTTACACTAAAAACTTTAGCAGCAATAATAGAGAGCAGCAATGAATAAAGTGCGTTTGTGCAAATGGCAAGAGGACAATATCCAAACATTATCATTAAAATTTTAAACGATTTATCTTTAGTCTTAAATTTTATTAACCAATCCTGTAACAGTTTAAAATATTTAGTAACTATGATGTAAAGTTATATGCAGAACTATTAAGAGCAGATTTTAAAAGCAGATTTTTCATTTTCATTTCATTTTTGTATTAAAGTCATTGGCGACATGTTACTGTATTAACAATCAGAATCAGTTTTGGTTAATAGTTTTTTTCGGCAATAAAAATAAACTTTACAAATTGAGAGATCAAGCGGGGCATAGACCCAGTGAGACAGGTAATGATGGCGTGTCGACATGTTCTCACCCCTAATTCATTAAAAATAGGCCTTAACAGAGTCTTCCGCTCTTCTAGCAGTTGGGGGCAGGTAGTTACAATATGTATTAAGGTTTCCTCATAGGAGCCACATAACCTACAAAGTTTATTAGACCATTTTTTTTCCCATTTAGGTATTCCTTCCTTAGTGGGATATCTCCCAAACCGCAATAACATAAATTTATTCCTTAAGAATGATTTTAAGTGGGTCATCAAATATGATTGAGGTTCTAATTTAATAAATGAGTTGGTAACTGACCAGGAATGATACTTTTTTCTGAGCTCATCTTTATCTAGAAGACTCGATAGTAGATTGACTGATCGATTTATAGTTTGTTTAAAAACAGCTTTGCTCCTAACTTCTTCTTCAAAGGTTGGGCACTCAAAATTATGTAAACTCTCGCTTAAAAAGGATCTCCAGCTACTAGCAAACTCATACCTCGTTATCTCCTGCCAGCACTGGTTTGCTTTCATGACCTTCAATAGATGTTCGTGATTTGGACATGACAACTTGTCCCTCAACTTTCTAAAAGTAAATGACAAAGCTGTTGCCTTTGCTTTGAGGTTAATAAAATGCTGTCTAAAAGACATATTATCATCAAATGTTATTCCTAGATATTTATAAAATTTTACAGTTTCGATATGTAACCCATTAATGTTCCATTCTATTTATCTATTTTTGTTCCACCTATAGTCATTATTTTTGTCTTTTTGGTATTGGTTTTCAAACCGTTAAGGGTAATATAATGATTAAAAGAATCAACTAATCTTCTTAGACCTATGACAGAATGACTTAATAATATAGTGTCATCAGCATATTGTAAATATTTGATGTCTTTGCCTAAGAGGGAAGGTGAGTGAGCTTTAACTTCTTTAAAATGTATAGGAAGGTCGGCCATAAAAAGATTAAAAAGGCATGGAGCCAGAACACAACCTTGTTTCAGACCAGTCTTAGTTTCAAGTCGGCGGGTTGTACTTCTGCCATCTCCGACTTTGATCTGAACCCATGTGTTGGTATATAACAATTTAATCATATCAAGCAATTGGTTTGGTATGCCCCAATCCAAAAGTTTAGCCCAAAGTAGTTTTCGAGGAACAGAATCAAAGGCGGCCTTAAGATCGACCAAACCGATATATAACTTTTGATTTCTATATTTTGCCCTTTCGCCTAATAAAGTCAGTAAAATCAAGTTTGTGCTGATTGATTCGCCTCTTCTAAAACCGGTTTGGAAAGCTGGAATTAGATTTTTTCTTGTGGCCCAATCTTCCAAGTCTTAAAGGAGGCAGCTCGCAAAGATTTTAGCCTCCACATCAGTTAGGGCTATTAGTCGATAATTTGCAGGATTGTCTTGTGGGCCACTTTTATATATCGGCTGAATTATGCTTCCTTGCCATGACTCAGGGACTGATCCAGATTTAATAACATCATTAAATAAAATCATTAAACCCTCTGGCCAATGCTTAAGATTTGCTTTAAAAATTGAATTTGGAATCCCGTTAGGGCCGAGCGCTCCATTCGATCTGATCCTGCTCATTGCCTTTTTAACTTGCTCTACAGGCCATGACTCGTTTACAATGTGCAGGACTTGCTCCTTAGGCCCTAACTCCTCAACTTGTAGCTCTGCTTGGTCAATATGCTGGACGGAACCGAATTTTCTGCCTTCTTCTCTGCTCGATATGTTTGTCTTCTGGCAAGCAATATTGGTGTCAGACTGTGGGTCCGAGGGTGCAACGTAAAGATTATAAATGAAAGTTGCCCAGCAAGATTCATTAATATTAGCGCTATTCCCTCTTTTGCTACCATTTTCAAGATTGTTAATTATACCCCAGAATAGTTTTGGATTTTGGGTTTTACATGAGAAATGTAGTTTGGTCCATAATCCCTCATAATAGGATTGTTTGGCTTTCCATATTTCATTTTTGTATTGTTTTCTGCACTTTTTTAATTTATGAATTTCCACAGTTTTTAGTGCTCCATTCGGTTTTCTAAAAGTCGCCCTGATCGCTCTATTAAGCTGTCTTTTTAAGCGAAGCAGCCGATTAGTATACCATCCTGATTTTTTTGTTGTCATGATGGAGCCTTTTGATGTTATAGATGGAGGAAAACGATCTAAAAGTGAGGCACGCAGACAAGGCCATATGTCAACCATGGACTTCTCTTCTTTTTTCTCCTCCAGAACTTTGATGATTAAGAGTTCTAGGAAATCCAATATTTCCTTATGATTTCTCGGATTCCATACTAGCCTTTTGAGGCTAAAGGCTGTTGGTACAATTTTCATTGATCTTGCTTCCGGTAGATGATCCAGTGATAGTGCCAAGGAAATTAATTGTGGGTTGTGGTCACTTTCTATCCTGGGTATTACTTGATATTTGTGAAGGGAGTATATCAGCCCCGCTGGGATGATGGAGTAATCAATAACGGAGAAATTGCCTGTTTTTTTAAATGTGGGTATTTGACCATCATCCTGTAATAACACAAGGTTAAATTTTTTAAGCTGTAAACCGCACATCTGTGAAAGTGCTTTTATTGGTTTATTGACGCAGTTTCGATTAAGGAAATGCATATTAAAATCTCCTGAGATGATTATCGTTGCGTCTAGGTGGTCGTGATGCAGCACTTTGACTATTTCCCATAAGGTAGTGAATTGAGAAGCTTTATCAGAGTTTTTTGGACTTAAGTAAACATTTAGGAGTATTATGGGTTGATTAAGAGCTAGTTTGATATATAAAAGCCATGCCAATTGAAAGTCAATCTCAAAATGTTTGACATCCAGACGAAAGGAGACGTAGATGGATAGACCTCCACTTGCGCGACCAAAGGCAGCCTTACGGAGAGCAACGTTCAAATACTCATAATAGCCAATAAGGGGTTCCTTTTTCATGTTCCATGTTTCCTGGAACATTAAAACATCAAAATCCTTGAGGAAGCTTATTGTGTCGGGATCCTCTATTAACGTTTTTAGACCATTTGTGTTCCATGAACAAATATTGAAGGGTTTTAAGACTTTATTAGAGCTCTTTAGGCATCATTCGTGCATGTCAACACTCCCTTTTGTTAGTAGTTTATGGAGCCAACTCCAGTCATCAATGAGAGCTGTATCTTTCTTTAGCTCTTCACATACACGAGTGCCTGATTTACAGCTCGTAATCTTGATCCCGGATGACAGATCTAGTTTTGTCAATGGCCCTGAGGCTCCTTTCAGAACGTCCTGAACATCGAATGTCCTCTTAGTCTTGAATTGGTAGCAGGATCCCTTATAACTGGACTATTAGATGTTAACGTCGGGATCAGCAGAGTAGGATATTGATTTTCGCTGATTTTCCATATTTTAATACCCCATTTCTCAAATTGAGTTTTATTTGCTAAGATGTTACTAATTATATCTTCTCGATGCCAAGTTGTAAGAGTTATCTCTTTGTTGATATTGTTATGATCTTGCTTGAACTCAACTGAATCTAAGTCATCTGATGTTAAATCTTTGAACTCAGGAATTGCGTTCAGCAGTTTCAAAATATTACCGCGATTCAGGGTATCGTATGGACCTCTTGTGGTATACTGTGGACAGAATGCTAATTTCATAGCTGTATTTGAGAATTCATTTGTCTTTAATTTCTCTTTTTTTATATTACCATTTTTCTCTGATGTCAGCTGCATATCTGAAATGACCCCTTTACCAGGCACAGTATCATCCACTATGATTTGTTCGGAGGGTACTGTATGCTTGATGTTAATTGCGCTATTTTCTGGAAAGGCGACATTATTAGCAGTTTTCCGTATAACAGCATTTTGCTCTTCACAATGTTGATCAATTCCTCTATGATCCTGGTCTTGTCCACTCACTTGTATATTGGATGTTGCAGTAATTTGGGACCATATGCTGTCGTGGAACACTTCGGAAAGTGGTCGTATTGGGGCCTGAACAGTTAGGTCAGCTATAGTTTTGCTCCGGCAGGATTCCAAGGGTCTAAAGATTGGATAAATTTCTTTCGTAATAAGCTCAGTTGGCAAGACGGTGATTGTGGATTTTTTAAAGTTTTTTGATTTATTGTGAGCTTTCCTTAATCTTTTTCTTGCCCTTTTGGTTAAACCATCTGAGTTTATATTAAGAATTGGTGTCTGGTTTGAAGTGATTTGTAGGGCCTTAACTTCGTCTACTGATGTTTGATCCATGGATTCATTTCCTTCATTCAAGTCCTGGGATTTCTGTGGCATATTTGATTTGGTCTCATCATTTGGGGATTGGTTTTCCCTTGCTGCAACATTTCTTTTTGATGGAGCTATATTATGTTGCTGAGATTTACTTTTATTAGAGCTATATTTATTTTTTGTTGTTGAGTTTCTTCTTATCACAATTTTTGCCTGTGAGTTCCCAGTTTCATCTGAGGGTCCCGTAGTTAAGGCTTTTGTATCCGAGTGGAAACCATGGTTATATTCTGTCAGGACTGTTTTGTTTTGTACAATTCTGTCTGACATCGCCTTTACCTCTTGCACCATGGATCTCACAATGGTCGGTAGCTCTGAGATTTTATCAATTAAGTGCGCACAGGTACATATTGACAATTGATCTTCTTTATCTGATTGTACTTTGGCTACCAGGCTTGATAGGTGAAGCAGTTTAGCATCTATTCCAGCTACGTAGAGATCCAAAGTGTTTAATAAGTCCACTTGTATGTTCAGTTTATCCGAGTGAAAATTAAGAGCGTTGGTGATGTTATCCATTGTGTTAAGTAAACTACCCCATATTCCACAATCTGGGCTTTTTTGTTTATTTTCTGAGGCACAGGTTCTATCCCGAAAGTTTTCATCATATTTAGCTAGCAATGATAGGTCTGCTGAACTAAGCGGATTAATCAGTTAAAATACAATGCAGTAAGTGTGTTCCATAAAGGGAAAAAATCCTTATTCTACAATTGGGGTGAAAGATGTCAGTCAGAACCCATAAACAGTTCAAGTTCGAAAGAGAGAGAGATCAAGCATAAAGCCCAAAAGTATATCCAAAAGTAATTAATCAATCAAAGCAGAACTTCCCACAAAGAGATATTCACAAAACTCAGTAGAGTCTCAAAGCAAAGGAAATAGGCAAGGAAAATGTACAGTAACAGTAGTAACCACAACCAATAGGATGGCAGGGGAGCATTTAGGATCTGATGTGGAAAGAAGTGTGTGTCGAAGCATTAATCTACTCTAGGAACTTGTCAAAACTTAATTCTGCTGTTAAAGTTGCATCTTCTACTCCCTCGTCCAATCATCTTTCAGGGTTCTTCCGGGGAACAGGTTCACTCCTCATCTTCTCACACGGAACACAATAGTGTTCACACATTAACCTTCGAGTATGCAATTTTGTTATTTCATATCTAAACTACACATGAGGCTTCTTCATTCAAACCATTCTTTCTCACAAATGAAACTGTTATGTTCCCAAGTTAGGCCCATGTAGCGAAGCTGCTCATTTCTTACATTGTCTTCTTTTTCACAATAACATTTCTTCCATGAACTTTTGCACATATTTGCATATACAAAAATGTCAGATTAGTTTCTCTGAAACTACTTTGTTTACACATTTAGCTTCGCACCACATTATCACGATGCCTCGAACATCATTTACAAGGCCTCGTTACACACTATGTACAAATGTCATTCTATCTTCATCCACGGGGCACAGAGCTATCTACATATCAATAACAACGCTAATCTACAACGTACATTGCAAGGCTGCTTACTAATATAAATGCTGAGCATCCCTATAGATTAGCAGAGGAGGCACTACAGCTGAGACTTCATCACTCAGCAGTCTGACATCTCGTGAGGGGTGTTCAGTTCATGACAAGACAGGGTCCTTCATTCTCTATCGCAAGTAAATGGGGTTGGATTGTCCCTTGGGGGATTCTTGGCTTAACATCCACACACACTCTAAGTACACTCAGAGTAGGGTCTGCATAGTAGGAGTACGCCTGATTACTGCCTTGTTTATATGCCTGCATATGTACACTGTTTCAGCACCAAGGTAGAGCTGTATCTACTATTTATTCTTTTGGTGCTTGTAATCACTTTCATCTGCTTCTGTCTACTGATTATCACAGCATATGTATTCTATACAAGAATAACATTGGGTCAATGAATATATTGAAAACGTCCCAGTATGTATTCTTTGTATATTTCTCTGAGCACGTGTAAGCACGGGTGGAGTGACTGAGCGAAAGGTTCTGATCTGTTTCCACGATCCCTGAGTGGTCACGAATGTCATGTTCAGTGGTTGCCAGAAACCGTTTGCTCCCTGGTAAGGTTAAGGGGGCTTATGTGGGCACTATGAGCAAGCTGGTCTCTAGGCCAACATATCCTGCGGGGGTGCCCGGAATCAGCCTAGGCACCTCGCCCAAAGTTTATGTTGTCGAACAAATCCGCAGGTCCTACGGATTAGTTGGAACTACACAACAGAACTACATGTCCATCCATCTAATGAAGCAAATGAGGTGTTAGCTAGCAATGGACCATGTTAAAATCGAAACATCTGCAGTAATGAAAGGACATTCTCTTCAAGATGTTATCCTTGGGAATAAAATAAGCATGCTAAAAGAGAGCAAATTCAATTGATGAGCTACATCCTATTTGATTATTTGGCGTAATTCTACTTAATAATAAATTCTTAACAGGTATTTTGAACTCTTCTTGGTGTAGGAAGAAACATTTTGCAGAGCTACGTGAAACATTTATTTAATAAAAACATGATCATGAAAAGGTCAGGAATTAAACATTCAATGCATGTATCGGCACATTTTAGTCAACCCACTTTCTAAGCAATGCTGTTTTAAACAGTTTTGAGGCCTAGTACGTTTAAGTATGGCTAGTTACTACATTTGCACTTTTTAATATTTTCCTTTTTTTCTTTTAAGTCTGCATGTTAATATCACACATATATTTTGACTACATTATTTAGCTTTTTGCTAAAAACGCTTCTTCAATCCCCTGATTTGATGTCATCTTACCCATCACATTTACACCTGTGAATTCATCAAAGCTCACTTTCACCTTCAATTGAGTCTTCCCTTTTTATTTTAAACTTTTGGATTGTTTTGATTTTCTGTATTCTTCATTAATGCAATCATTTAATGCTATTGTTCTCTCTATTCTTTCATTCATTTCCCTGTTCTTTCACTTGTTCATTCAATAGTTAAAGCCTTTGAATAAAGCAAACAAGAAAAATAAGCAAAGCTCTACTAATAATATTGGCATAAAAATAGCTTTCAAGACTCCTCCTCCTGCAGTGGCAAACCAACTGGCAATGGTTGAAACTCCCTTTCCAACGATTTCTAAAACACTAGGGGGCATATTTACAAGGGCATTGTGCCACAGGAGGGTAATTTTTTGCAATGCTCCGGTGACGCTGTGCCCTGCTCCATATTTACAAGGCGGCGCTAAGCCACTTTGCGTGGCTTAACGCTGCCTTGTAAATATGGTCCTACCAGATGCAGTTTTCTGTGGAAAAAGGGCATGCAATTGGTGTTGATGTGGGCGTTCCCATGCAACATCCACTGCTTTTATACACTACTCCTGATTTACAAGGATTTGTAAATCTAAGGCAGCACCAAAAACTTATCCTTCCCAGGGAAGACAAAAAAGTGGTGCAATGAGGAGAACTACTTTTATTTCTTTTCCTTTTTTGCTCCTTCTATGTGTGCTGCATTCTGGAGCACACATAGAAGAAGCAAAACACCATTGATGATTGTTTTTGTGCAGGAAAGTGTCCCTTCCTGCACAACAACAATCACCCCTGCAACACAGGCACCTTGCACCGTGGTGCAAGAGTGCCTGCGCTGGCGCAAGGCTGCTTTTTTTGCACCGATGCAGGGGTGAGTATAGGAATGTGCCGTATTGTTGTAAATACAGTGCATTCCTGTACTTAGAAAATGATGCAGCTGAGCGCAGCAAAATTGCTTGTGGCATTGCACTGTGCCATTTTCTTGTAAATATGCCCGTAGGTGTCTCTAATGGTTCTAATTCATGTTTCTAAGCAGATATGTTCTTTGCAAATTATTGTATTTCCTTATTTTCGTCTGGAATAAATGTACAGCAATGCTGAACTTTTAACATCTTGCACATGCGGTCTTTTTCTGTGAGCAAAATGTCTAATGCAGAACGATTTTGTAACACCATGGATCAAATAGCTACTAATTCTGTGTTCACAACTAATAACGCTCCATAAGTGCTGGCTGCCAACTTGCCAACAACTGTTGAAAGCTTTCTAATCTTTTCACCATTTATTATGACTCCTACCAGTGGTATAATTACATCAAAAATATCACCCACTAATTGAGTTCCATCTTCTGCACTACATGTGTATCTGTGTAATAGTGTCATTGTTAAAGCAACTATACTATGTACATGACACAATGAAATAAATAACATGAAATAATAAAGCTACATAGCAAATGACCTCCCAATCAGCATGTAACTGAAAATAAGCATCCTGTCCACAAACA
Organism: Calotriton arnoldi; assembly: GCA_963921515.1. Lineage (NCBI taxonomy): Eukaryota > Metazoa > Chordata > Amphibia > Caudata > Salamandridae > Calotriton > Calotriton arnoldi. The sequence goes on from CAWUFW010010111.1 coordinate 407,343, forward strand.
AAACAAACTCCTGGAATAGCTGTTTCTTCTCGCTGTAAAATTTGCCATGTAACTACCATGATTTCAAATGTGTGTTTGCAATTACTATTGCCCACATGTCTGGTTCTACTTTGTGTTCTTTTTTTGTAAACACAGATTATTCCTTTTTCTCTTCTGTCTAATTTCAGCTTTGGATAAACCATTTTCTTCTTAAACTCATTTTCTTGGCTTAGTAGACTAATGCATCCACTGTAGGGGCCTGTGTTTAACCTCATGGTCACAGGTTCAAATCCCGGCGGGTACACTGTAGATGGGTCTGGTCTGGTTGCTTAGTGGACTAATGCATCCACTGTAGGGGCCTGTGTTTGACCCATGGTCACAGGTCCAAATACCGGTGGGTTCACTCAGCCTTTCATCCAGGTCAATAAAATGAGTACCATTGAGCTGGGTTACATTAAACATCTGATACTCAGCATCTTGATACCCTTGGGTGATATGTGCGCTTTACAAATACATATGTTATGTGATGTTAGTTGGTCGAAAATAATACCAAGCTGTCTCCATTTATTTTGCTTGCGGGTGTAAATTCATGCTCTGTTGCAATTGTACTCTATACAGTATTAAATCATAATTTGAGTTAAAATATTCAAAGTGTTCTCGCCTATATACCAATGTAAGCGATATACTACATGTGAATGCGCATGATAATGGCTATAGTGATAAGTAAGCTCTTCTGCAGCTGATGACGGTAACTGCGCACAGACATAACAGTATTTTTCATCCATAACATGTGTGTATTCTTGCACTAATCAAGAAAAAAATCTGGTTGTGTAATCATATCTCTTGCAGTTTGCAAATGATGCTTTCAATTGTTCCTCATCTGTTGTGTGTGTAAATGTTGCAGTTATATTTGTACCTCTAATCTCCTTATCAGGTATAAAATAGAACTCTACTAATATTGTTGTAATTACTAATACTGCTACTAGAAAGACAATACCCATAATAAATTAGCATCTATTTCTAAGGCAACACATTTGTGGGCAGTACGTTTAACTAAAATTGTACAACAGAAAGTCAAGAGTTCAGTTCAGATTTTCTCAAACAGTTTTCTTAAGCAGTTTTCTTTAAGCTGTCTAATTTGCACAGTTTTTTTATATTCAGAAGATCTTCATAGTCAACCTTAACCCTGCTCCGTGTTCTTCTAAAATGGTATCCCTACTTTTCTACTGCAGTCTTGGGCCTAGGTAAATCTTCTTAAAACAATTATTTTTTTATTAAAGTCTTTTGCACTTTTAGCTAATATTGTCTCATATATCTTTCGGTCTTTTCTTCTCAAAAATCTTTTCGAACAGTTTTATCCAAATCTTTTGTTTTAGAGTGATGTCATGGGTGTTCAAACAGTTTAGATTTCACATCACACAGTTCATCCACTGATACATGCAGCACTTGGTTTACGTAGCAAGTCCACTCAGTTGCAGAATACCTTCGACAAGGCACTCCTGCTCTTCTCAATCTTTTCAGTCTTAGTTGATCTTCCTCTGTGTCACTTGCACCACTTGGCTCTGTCTCCTCAGTGATAGTCCATGGTATTCGATCAACTGACACACTTTTTCTCAGTCTCCTTTGACCATAGTCTCATTGCCGTTCAATATTGCGGGTGACTCTTTTTCTTCCGGCATTTGTTACTTTACCTGGATCCTCTGTTCATTTTGTTGTTGTCTCAGCTGCTTTCTCAAGTTGAGGTTTGGGCTCTTTTTCTTCATCAGAGACTCCAATGCCACTTTGTGAAATAACAGGAACTTGTGTCAGTGTGACTGTCTGCGACTATTCACCCCTTGTTTCTCCTTGTTGTGGTCATTCTTGTGGAACTGGTCCTTGCAGTTGTTCAGCTTATTGTGACGCAGTCACCTCTGCTCTTCATTCAGTCTCAAAGAACACTATTTCTTCTTACGGATCTCTGACTCTTCGAGTGTGGGAAGAATGAACCCAGTTTAGTACTCTGGCACATTTAACAGCAGTGTTCGTTATCAAAATCACCTGGAAGGAGCCTTTCCATCTCGGTTCCAGACAAGTCTTCTGAACGTGCTTCTTCATCATGATCCAATCTCCAGGGTTGAGGTTGTGGCACTGTTCTCAATGGGGGTCATGTGTAGCAGCTTCAACCTGGAGAGAAACAGAATGCACCATATCAGCCATCCTTGGCAGTAATTAAGTATCATGTCATCAGTGATGCTCACAAGTGCATTTGCAGGTACAGAAGGCTGCCTCATTGCACACCCCATCAAGATCTCAAGAGGAGATAACCCGGTCTTTCTGTCTGGGATTTTTCGGATACTCATCAATACCAAAGGTAAAGCATCAGACCACTTCAGTGATGCAGAAGCACAAACTTTTAGCCAATCGAGACTTTATGGTGCCATTAAGCTGTTTGACAATACCGGAACCTTCAGGTCGATAGCAACAGTGCAATCTCTGCTCAATTTGTAGTGCTGCACAAAGCATCTTCAGGACCTCATTATTGAAATGAGTACCATGATTTGACTTCAGAGAAACCGGCATTATGTACTGTGGTATTAACTCTCTCAATAACAGTTTTGCTATAGTGAGACTGTCGTATCTCCTTGTTGGGCAGGCTTCCATCCATCTGGAGAAAATGCACACTATAATCAGGACACATCTCAACCCATTGCAAACAGGCATTCTCAATAAAGTCCATCTGCATTCTGTTAAAGGGACCACCTGATCTCCCTATGTGACTCAGTTTAATGGGTGTTGTTTTTCCTACATTCACTTGTTGACATGTTGCACAACAATGGCACAATTCTTCTGCAAGCATCCTAAATCTAGGATTAAACCAAGTTTGTCTGAACAACCTCACCATTGCATCTCTCCCTAGATGTGTGTATCCATGGAAGTGCTGTGTCATAGGAAACAACAAACTTTCAGGTAATACTGGTCTCCTATCAGCTGACATCCAAATTTAATTTGTGTTTTTTTTTACTACCTGCTTTCATCCAACCCTGCTGCTCTGCTTTGGAAACTTCTTCCGGTACTCTTTTGAGTTCCTCCCATGTGTCAGCTACTGACATCAATAGTGAAAAGACAGTGTCCTCTTTGGATTTACCTGTGTAAACATCAACTTCATAAAATGTGCATGCCACTAATGCACACTACTGTGCAACTTCATCAGCATATCTGTTCCCAACTGCAATGTATTCATTGCCACTTCAGTGAGCTGCACATTTAACTAGCGCAACTTCTGTGGCCAACTGGAGTGCCTCCAGTAGGTTCCTCACATGCTCGCCATTTCTTATTGGCGATTCGGAGGATGTCATGAAATCTCTCTGTGACCATAACTGTCCAAATTCATGGACCACACCAAACTCATACTGGCTATCTGTAAATATAGTCAATTTTAATTGGGTTCGCAAAACTGCAAACTCTTGTAAGGGCAATCAATTCGCAACTTTTGCTGAAGTAATACCTCAAAGCCATGAAGCTTCTACAATACCATTAATGGTGCAAACAGCGTAAGCTGCTCTCAGGGTACCTTGTTTCTCAGACCTGAGACATGGACAAAGATTATATAAATCAGGCTCTTCCACGGGTTCATCTTTAATGTCTGGCCTTGGTGTATAAATCTGTGACATCCAGACAATCACGTTCAACTACATCACAAAAATTTTCATTTACGGGTAATAGTGTTGAGGGGTTCAAACTTTGACACCTTTTCAAAGACACTTTGTTAGATAATAGGATCTGTTGCGCACATATTGTGAGCCTATTGTTGGTCATGTACTGGGTTTTAGTTTAGGTGAGCAATATCTCAACTGAGTGAGGGGCCATAACAGTTAAAGGATGTCCCATCACTATGCTCTCACTCATTTTGATGCTGACACCGACAGTGGCAAACGCTTTAAGGCAGCCAGGTGGTCCTGCATCTACAGGGTCAAGAGAAGTTGAGAAATAAGCCACAGCTCTTCGAGCAGCTCCATTCATTTGATTAAGCACTGAGAGAGTAGAGGCCTCTGTCTTACAGCAAAACAATGTAAGCATCTTACTGTAATCAGGCATTCCTAGTGCTGGGGCACGATAGAGACTTTCTCTCAGCTCTAGGAAAGCTTTTAAACAATTGCTGTCCCATTGAAGCGGATCATGCAAATCTTTGTGTGTCAGCCTCAGCAAAGGCTTAGTCACTAGGAAAATGTTAGGTATCCACTGCCTGCAGTAGCCAACCATTTCCAAAAACATTCTGACTTTTCTCTATGTTTGGATTGCATTCATTTGAAGAATAGCCTCCACCCTTTCTGGTGATACCTTTCTCGCACCTCTCTCAATGGTATGTCCCAAGTACTGGACTTCTTTTTGACAGTATTGCTGTTTACCTGAAGACACTTTGTGTCCATTTTCAGACAGCTGAATCAATAAAGCAATAGTATCCTGTTTACAAGCCTTCCTTGTCTTTGATGCCACAATTCAGTCATCAATGTATTGCACGAGAAATGAATGGCAGGCCATCTGTAATCAGACCCTCAAGCCTTTTGCTATTTTGCCATTCTCTAAATATTCGCAAAATTAGCTAAGGAGCACAATTAACGATATTTTTACCATATTGACCACAAGAAAAGGTCTCCCGGCAGATGTCAAATAATGGTGACTTCTTATTGGCTGTGGCTGTATGCACACACATCACTGCGTGCCTCCGTACAGCCTCAATAGCTGCTTCCTCCTGTCACATTACAGTTTGCCCGAAAAGCCCATAAACAGGCTCAGTGTCTGAGAATCCTTTTCAGAACCTCAGCTCTCTCTAATCACCATGTCTGGCTGTCAGAAGCACATAAGAACAAGCTAGCCTCTTTTTTAAGAAGGACGCAAGATCCCAAGGAGGAGAGGTTTGAACGCTGCTAGCCGAGCCCATCTGAATCCAACACCTGCCCTCGTAATACAGACCTCAGCCACACTGCTGGTGCAGACACCCTACCCGCGGGTCCGCACTGGCTTTCAATGCGAGCAGCTAGAAGGCTGCCTGCGATATAACATTGCAGAGCCCCCTCGCGTTCACAAGACAAAACCCTGGCTGCTCCCTTTTGCTCGATAGCAGGTAGACAGAATTAGCTCCACACATTCCTTCCTCTCAGAGCAACTAATGGCAGCAGGCTGGTGGCTTGTCAGATGGCCACTAGTAGTCCTCCCTAGCGCTGAAGGCAAGACAGCTTTTATTCTTAAATAGCTTCTATTCACCAAAATGCTAACTAGGCTGAAATACATTACCCTTTTCTATTTCAGAAAGAAGGTCCATTATACCCTCTTCCTCAACTTGTCTAGTGGAGAAGGGGGCATCACCATCTGCCTAAGAATCACACTTTGGAGACAAGCAGTTCCACCGATTCATAGGAATTACCTCTTTTTGAAGACAAGTCTGTTGCATTACATTTTATTTCTTCTGTTTATCAGGCCTTTAAAACTGGAGTCATTTAGTTTACAAAGCAGGTGACAAACATATTGAACGTGGATAGATAGTAGGGAAATATGTAAATGATATAATTACATTGGTTTCAGGACCAGATATCATGATACCAATTTCCCCTTCTTTTATAGGCACACACAAACTCACCAATCAGTGGAAAAACACTTCCACGTTTGAAAAACCAGACCTATTGGCTTGACATTGCTTGTTTAAAGATTACATATCATGTTTGTGCTATTCTCACACGTGATACACTATATTTACCACTACCCACGCTCTTATTTAGAGCAACAATTTCCATTGAATTAAGGCTGAAAATGAATGATTACAAGTACAATAAAGTGCTGCAAAAATGCTGCAAAAGTAACATTTTTGCACTGCAAAATTTCTATTTTTGTGTGCCACAAAATGTGCAAATATATGCTACAATACCCGGTAGGGGGTCTAGACTCCAGATTCTTTTTCAAGATCTGGTTGAAAATAGAAGGACTCTCTGTATACCCTTGTGAGACTCGGCACAATGCCAAAACTCTCTGTTGAACACAAAAGAAAGTAAAAACTGTGACTCTTCAAGCAATGGCACTGAAAAGAAGGCTTGCCAAAGGTCCATGACTGGGGACCATTCTGAAGTGCACAGGATCTGAAAAAGTATGGTGGTTGGATTCGGTACCATGGTACAACATGAGCCAACAATGCTATTAATCTTTCAGAGATCCTGCGCAATCCGATATTTTCCATTGGGCTTCTGTAAACCCATGATTGGAGAGTTGCACAGACTCCAAATGAGTTCCCTTAAAATTCCTTCTGTCAACATATCATCAATTACGGGTGTTATTCCTGCAATTATTTCTGGTGTAAGATAGTATGGTGGTGTTCTTGGAAACACCGCATTTTGTTTCAGTGTAATTCAGATAGGTTCTGCACCTTTAATCAGTCCGATATCTTTCCCTGTGAAATCCCACTCTTCTGGCTTCACTGTCTCTTTTAAATTAGGAGGTAATTCTTCAGTAGTTCTCACTGGGAACAACCCTACAGCTGTGTCTTGTTGAGCCATTTTAAACTTCACTTCTTCATCATGTGTTTGGAATTATATCCCGTCTGGAGTACAATTAATTATGCAATTTAACTTACACAAAAAATGTCTTCCTAATGATTTACAGGGCTTGAATCACAAATAACAAATTGGTGTTTTTCCTCAAACGACCCTATTTTTACAGGAACTTCTTCTGAAACTTTGTTTGAGATCTGTTTATTTGTAACTCCTACAACTTGGAACTTCTTTTCCGAGAGGGATAGATCTGGGACTTCCGCTGTTCTCGCATTGGATCTGGTAGCACCAGTATCAACAAGGAATGACACGTGGTGGCCATTTACTTCTCCCTCCACAAATGGTCAACTCTGGTCTACCTCTAAGACTGTGCAAAGTATGCAGTCTTCCTCCCCCCCAGGCCCCATCATTGGGAATTGTTGGCGCTGAAACCATCATTATCAGACACAGGAAACTGTTGAAATGGGTTCTGATTCCAGTTCTGGAATGGGTTAAGCTTGCTTTAGGCAACTGGTTCAAATTAAACCTGGGGTTTCCCATATTCTGTGGGGCCATCAGGACTTGTGGAATTGCATCATTGGGACCTGTTTCTGCATTGGCACTTGCATTTGCTGAACTGGCATGTTTTGCATCTGCATTTGATTTCCTCCCTGCATTTGTACATTTACTCTGTTTGCTGCGGAATTAAGCCTACAATCCCTCTTCCAATGCCCAATCTTGTTACAAAGTTGACAAGGAGTCATTTTCTTCAATGTTGCAACACCCATACCAGTATTCAGATCAACAGGAACACCTCTGCCTCTTCCAAATCCCCTTTGAGTACCTTGCTCTCCAGCATGTAAACCAATTCCTTACATATCACCTTGATTTCCTGCAAACAACTGTGTCACGATTCCGTTGATGAACTACGGACCGTGTTACCCTTCGACACGGATGGGACATTCACTGGCGTTGTATCGCCCTCTTTACAGGCAGGTCTGGAGCCCTTTAAGGGAAACCATCAGGAAGTGTCCTTGGGGCGTGGCCAGTGACGTTGCCCGCCACCGGCCTATCAGAGGACCAGCCAAACGAGCCAAGAGGGCCGGACCGCTGGCCAAGGACGGAAGTTGGAGTCCCCGGAGGAGGAGAGTTCGTGGCGTGGACATCGAGTGGTGGAGAAAGCGAGGACCAGGACGAATCTGGAGGAGCGAGCGTAGAGGACGACACGAAGCCGGGAGATCGTGCGAGAGACAAGGACATCAAGCCAGGAGGCCAACCGGACCACGCTCCGCCCAGCCACCTTCCAGGAGGAGGGTGGCTTGCGAAGGTACGGGCACGACTCCAGGGGTTCACGGGGCACGGGAGGGGGCGGGCGGCGTTATAGAGGGAGGTCACGACGGCCCCACTTTGTAGTAGCGGTGGCAACTTCCCTCACTCCCGATTCCCTGACTTAAGGAGTACCTCCTTCCAGTCCACTGACCCCGGTATTTTCTTTCCCCCCCCCTTTCATGCGGAGTCTCTACGACCGGCTGCGACGTGAACGGGAGAACCGAAGAGACGCATATAGAGGAAGAGCGGTCCTGGTGAAGACGGGAGTAACCCAACCGGACCCTTGACGAGTGGACACTCTGCCTTTACTTTGGAAATAAAGACCCCTTTATAAAAACATAGTGCTCCCTCCTTGATTCTTTGCGGCTACCCCCTGCACCGATAGCTGACAAGTGGTGGAGAATGCGGGCATCGCCTCCATCGATATAGGATGGAGAACCTCGTGTATCAGCTGAAGGAGGGCCACGCCAAGCTGGAATGGGCCGTAGAACGGGGCACCAACCAGGCCGAGATGGACAGGGCGGTGTTTACGGCCGCCATACAGACACAGGCAGACAACCTAACCAAGCTGGCAGAAGGACAGAACCAGCTCCTTATGACACTGGGACAAGGGAGAGGCCCTGCTCCGCCTGGTACTGTTGTGCCGCTGCAGAAGTATGTCCCCGGGGAGGACCCCATGGCCTTTTTCTTGAACTTTGAACGGGCGGCCAGGGCCAGTGGATGGCCCAGTGATCGCTGGCCCTTCTACCTAGCTCCGTTGCTCACTGCAGAGGCCCAAGCGGCCTACCAGTTCATAAACAACGACGGCACTGCTGTATATGGGCTCGTAAAGCAACACATTCTGGACCGCCTTGGGGTCGATGAGGAGGCGCTACGGCTCAAATTCAGGCAGGAAAGGGGAACAACTGGTGACACTGCCAAACGCTCTTCCACAAAATGAAGGACGCCGCCGACCGGTGGTTGAAGCCACGTGAATCCACCGTCGAGGACGTCATGACCAAAATCTACCTCGAACAATATATTGATATCCTCCCATATAACACCCAAAGATGGCTTCGACAGCACGCCAACCTGACTCTCGACCAAGCAGTCGAAATGGCCACCTCCTTCACTCGCGCCCAGGGCCGCTGCACGCCCAAGGAACCGGAAAAGCCACACAAGGGTCCCTTACCCTTGAGGTTCGAGAGGAGACCCGTCAAGAGCCAACCAGAACCCCCAAAGTTCCGGCCTGGGAGGCCCGACCTCCCAGTTACCTCTAGCCCCCAATGCTTCGAGTGCGGCGAATGGGGACACATAGCCCGCTTCTGCAGGAGAAAGAAAGAGAGACCAGAGGACGAGCCTATGGACGTCAGCTACGCCCCACGTTCGGTCCTTTATGCACAGGAGACGGGGCATATGTACTATGTGAGTCTCCTTGTTAACAACAAGGAAGTAAGGGCCCTCCTAGATTCAGGGTGCAAACACTCAGTAGCCCGGGAGGAGGTGGTCCCCAGCTCACAGAGAAGCCCGGGAAGACTGTCTGTATACGCTGTGTACATGGGGATGTGCGTGTTTACCCCGTAGCCCAGTTACCGGTACGCACCAAGGGGGTATACACACCACCATCACGGTAGGGGTTCTCCCGTCTCTTCCGGAGCCACTGATATTGGGGGTAGACAATCCCTGTTTTCCCTCCTCATTGCCAGTGCCCTTAAATCGGGGTCCCCTCGGAGGACCCTCATGATGCCCTGCTAACCTCAGAACCTTGGGCTATGGATAAGAACTTCAGGGGGCCCAGTTAAATGACGCAACCCTCAAGCATGCATGGCAAAGAGCACAGGAAACGAAGGACACCCAAAAGAGAACCTATCCTTCTTTTGAGGAGCAACATGGGCTCCTATACCGGGTCGCCAAGGAGGGGGCCACACCTCAGCTGTTGGTCCCTTTGTGTTTTAGGGACCAGATCCTTTATTTCGGCCATTCCCATCTGTTAGCGGGACATGTGGGGGCTGAGAAAACCAGTCAAGCTATACTAGATAGCTTTTACTGGCCTGGCATTTATCTTCAAATAAAAAAGTATTGCCAGGAGTGCAGTATTTGCCAGAAGAAAAACCCATACATCCCAGCAAAGGCGCCCCTACAGCCTCTGCCCATTATTGGACGCCCATTCGAATGTATAGGAATGGACTTGATATGGCCCCTTCCCAAGTCCAGCAAAGGACACCAGTATGTCCTTATGATCGTGGACTATGCCACTCGCTATCCTGAAGCCCTTCCCTTGCAGACAGCCACAACCACCACCATTTCCCAAAAACTGATCGAGGTGTTTTCCAGAATGGGGTTTCCTAGAGAGATACTTACCGATCAAGGCACGCCCTTCGTATCCCGTCTCATGAAGCAGGTGTGTAGGCAATTAGATATCCAACACATCAGAACTTCGGTGTACCACCCCCAGACCGACGGCCTCGTAGAAAGGTACAACGGGAATCTGAAGCTAACATTAAAAAAACTCCTGTCAGGGGATGGGAGGAGCTGGGATCAGCTCCTTCCTCTGGCGCTGTTCGTTATACGCAGTACAGTCCAGTCCAGTTTGGGTGTTTCTCCCTTCGAGCTCCTATTCGGAAGACGGCCTCGCACCCTTCTCGAGATTACGAAGGAAAGCTGGGAAGAACAGGGCATCACTGAGGCCCATGCCTTGCTGGATTATGCCAACCAGATAAAGGTGAGGCTTCATAAACTAAGAACCTTAGCCCACGACAACTTAGAGAGAAAACAAACGCAACACAAAACGCAATATGATAAAGGGACAAGGTTGAGGGTCTTCCAGGATGGTGACTGGGTTCTCCTGCTTCTCCCTTCTTCCTCACATAAACTAAGGAAAGAGTGGCAAGGCCCCTTTGAGGTCCTGAGGAAAATCGGCAAAACCACCTACCTGCTACGCCTTTCCCCTAAGAAAACCCAGATGTACCATGTCAATTTGTTAAAAAAATGGTTTGGTCCAACCCCAAGAAGACCCTGTAATGTGTCATTTGCTACCCCAGGGCAAACCTCTGTTCATGAGACCGTATATAGTCCTACGCTTCCTGTGACAGAGAAAGCAGAGCTACAGACTCTTCTCCTCTCGTTTTCCGACGTCTTTTCCAACCTACCTGGAAAGACCAGTTTAACCACACATTCGATACCTACCCGTGACGGGGTTGTGGTAAAACAAAAACCCTATCGGGTCCCCGAAGCCCGTCGCATGGCATTACGGAAAGAGGTGGAAGAGATGTTGGCATTGGGAGTGGTGGTACCCTCGAAGAGCAACTGGTGTTCGCCAATCGTTCTAGTTCCGAAACCTGATGGGAGTACCCGTTTTGTATCGACTTCAGGGCGGTGAATCGCATCTCCAAACAAGAAGGGTACCTCCTTCCCCGGGTGGATGAGCTAATAGAACGCCTGGGTGAGGCGCGCTATATATCCACCATCGACCTCACAAAAGGGTACTGGCAGATCCCTCTCCACCCGGGAGACCAAGAGAAGACAGCATTCTCTACTCCTGATGGTCTGTTTCATTTCACAGTGCTGCCCTTCGGCCTCCATGGTGCCCCCGCTAGCTTTCAGAGACTCATGGACACCCTCCTGAGAAGCCATTCGAACTATTCGTCCGCTTATTTAGACGATATTGTTGTATTCAGTAAAACCTGGGAAGAACATCAGTCCCATCTGTCGGCCATTTTTGCAGAGTTAAGGGAGGCCAACCTCCACATTAACGCAAAAATCAAAGTTTGCCTTTCATAAAGTCAAATATCTGGGATACTTGCTGGGAAAAGGGCTAATTGAACCCCAGTCAGAGAAGGTGAGGGCCATCCAAGACACCCCTTTCCCAACACAAAAAAGAGATGAGAGCTTTCCTCGGGTTGGTCGGCTATTATAGACGGTTCATTCCCCTGTTTTCCCAAACAGCTGCCCCCTTACCGATCTCCTAAAAAGTCTACAACAGCTCACCGCATAAGAAACCCCTCTGAACAAGAAACCCAGGCCTTCATGGCTCTGAAAACTGCTCTGACTACATCACCGGTTTTGCTGACCCCAGATTTCCAGAAACCATTCATTCTCCAGACAGACGCCTCGGGGTGGGCATCGGTGCCGTTCTCTCCCAGCTAGACAGCGAGGGGTTGGAACGACCTGTCCTATATATCAGCAGGAAGCTCTTCCCTAGGGAACAAGTATACCCCACGATAGAGAAGGAATGCCTGGCCCTGAAATGGAGCATAGAAAAACTCAGGTATTATCTAGAAGGGAGAGCCTTCGTACTGTATACCGATCATGCTCCACTCACATGGCTCCAGAGAAATAAGGGTACCAACGACAGAGTCCTTCGATGGTTCTTAGCCCTTCAACCCTTCCACTTTGAGGTGCATCACCGTAAGGGCACGGAACAGGGAAATGCGGACTACCTGTCCCGGTTTCCTCTTACCCCCGATCGGGGAAAGCCAGAGGGGGGCATGTGTCACGATTCCGTTGATGAACTACGGACCGTGTTACCCTTCGACACGGATGGGACATTCACTGGCGTTGTATCGCCCTCTTTACAGGCAGGTCTGGAGCCCTTTAAGGGAAACCATCAGGAAGTGTCCTTGGGGCGTGGCCAGTGACGTTGCCCGCCACCGGCCTATCAGAGGACCAGCCAAACGAGCCAAGAGGGCCGGACCGCTGGCCAAGGACGGAAGTTGGAGTCCCCGGAGGAGGAGAGTTCGTGGCGTGGACATCGAGTGGTGGAGAAAGCGAGGACCAGGACGAATCTGGAGGAGCGAGCGTAGAGGACGACACGAAGCCGGGAGATCGTGCGAGAGACAAGGACATCAAGCCAGGAGGCCAACCGGACCACGCTCCGCCCAGCCACCTTCCAGGAGGAGGGTGGCTTGCGAAGGTACGGGCACGACTCCAGGGGTTCACGGGGCACGGGAGGGGGCGGGCGGCGTTATAGAGGGAGGTCACGACGGGCTCCACTTTGTAGTAGCGGTGGCAACTTCCCTCACTCCCGATTCCCTGACTTAAGGAGTACCTCCTTCCAGTCCACTGACCCCGGTATTTTCTTTCCCCCCCCCCTTTCATGCGGAGTCTCTACGACCGGCTGCGACGTGAACGGGAGAACCGAAGAGACGCATATAGAGGAAGAGCGGTCCTGGTGAAGACGGGAGTAACCCAACCGGACCCTTGACGAATGGACACTCTGCCTTTACTTTGGAAATAAAGACCCCTTTATAAAAACATAGTGCTCCCTCCTTGATTCTTTGCAGCTACCCCCTGCACCGATAGCTGACAAACTGATTCTGAAAACCTTTTTGAGCAAACTGTGTCAGGGTTAACATGAATTTCTCCTTAAGCTTTCTCTACTTCATTTTTTGTTCATCACTACAGTATTTTGCACATTTCAGGATTTCATCTAATGACTTTGTTTGCCCACAAATCACACTCTGCTGTATGTGCTGTCTAATTCCTGGTCTTACACCAATTACAAACTGGGACACAAAGAAACCCATATCACTAGGTTGGGGATTCTCTCCCACTGTGTTGTTGAAACACCTGTAACAACCGCTCATATAAATCATGAACTGATTCCTTTCACTCTTGTGAGGTTGTTTTAATCTTAACACAATCAATTTCTTTTGGAGACACCTTGCCTTTCAGGAAAGTAATCACTGTCTCGTATTTCTCCATGACTACGGGAGATGGTGCATTAGTGCGAGCATCTTTTGTTGGCTCTTCACGTGGATATTGTACAACCTTGCATTCAGCCCACAAATCATTTGGCAATTTAATGTCAAAGAATTTAATCAAATCAATCCACAACACTTTTGAAATTCTGAAAAATCTGTCAACCCATGTGTACAACTGTACGGGCTTGTCTCTCAATGTTGGCAAATTATTCGTGAAGGCTGCAAGATCACCTCTGGCCCTTGGTACATGACCATATACTCCTCCTGCTAAGAACATATTGATGACTTTTTTATTTTCTTCATCTACCTCTGATTGTTTCTTTTTATTTTCATGCTTCTTTGACCATTTACTCTCAATTTTTTCAAAGTCACTCCATTTATGAATGTATTTTACTAATTCATTTATGTGCAAGTTTCAATAGCTTCATCATCCAATTGAACTCTGTAACTTCTCTGTAAAGGAAAACTTTTTGAAAGATCAACATCATATTTTTGAGCCTAATTAGCTAATTTATCATGTGTAATTGCTGAACATCTTGTAATTTCTTTACTCAGATAAATCAATTCTTTTCCCTGATACTGGTTCAAATGTTCACATTCTAAGCATCCTCTAATAATCTCCTCTAACTCCACTTTTAGTTTGGAAACATCAAGGGGTCACTACCTTTCAGGTTCTGGGATAACTTGTTGTTCTGCACTCTCTGGGGGATATTCTCAAGAACGTGCGATAAACATCGCCAAAATAGGTCAACGCAAGTTTTCATATCGCCGTCTATCGCGGGAAAATAACTCTGTGTTAACGTCATATTTTCAACATGGCGGTAACATGTGATAGTCTCCCGATAACGCGTCAAATGTCCGCGATAACATTACCGGGACGGCGATGAAAATCCAAACCTGAACGCGAAAAAAGTTGCGATGGGCCCAACTGCGATAAGACAATCAGCGAAAAGCAGCGCTAGGCCTGCAAATCACACAAGTGAGGCGGGAAAAATCACTACAAAAGCAGGAAAAAAAATAACACAAACAAAAAATGAACTACAGCGAAGCACAATGGAGGCAGCCGGAGCAGGTACAGAGGACGGCCAGAACCCCACAAGCCCCCCGGAGGAGCAGCCTGGGACCTCGGGGACAGGGAAGGGCAAGGACAAGAAGAAGAGGAAGACGCGGTCCAGTCCGCAGGAAAACAGGATCCTGATCACGGAGGTGATAGAACACCATCAACAACTGTTCGTTACCTCCACTGTGTCATTGGCAACAAAAAATGCAACATGGCAGTCCATCCTGGACAAGGTGAATGCAGTCGGAGTGCTGAGGAGGACAATGGACGAGGTCAAGAGGCGCTGGAATGGTGTGAAGCGCAAGACCAAGCAGAAACTCGGCAACAACCAGAAGGCAGCAATGCAGACTGGAGGTGGGAGTCCAGCGCCACAGGAGGAGCTGGATGAGATGGAGGAAATGGTGTCCACAGTCATCAGTGTGGAGACGGTGGCAGGAGTTGGGGCACCGGACACTGCTCAACATGACCTGACACAACAGCAACAGGGTGAGTAACGACCAGGGACTGGGGGGACGGGGGGAGATGGGCACAATGTCACACATGCACAATTAAGTATAGCACAGTGCACACCCACAATGACTCTGGATCATGTCCCTGATCCCCTTGGCACACTGCAGCACACCTATAAACAGCAAGTAGGCCCCCGTCGACTATGTGCCCAGAGCGGACCCTTCCCACACATCACCAATCCCACAACCAACCCATGCACATGTGCCAAACCCAGCAGAGTGGCGTGTCTATGAGCCACACTGACAATGCAAGTGATACTGCATGACGAATAGCATGGCTGCAGTCAATATATCATGACATGTTGCACGCCACCACACTGAGGTGGCTGAGTGTGGACCACATCCGTAAAGGAGCAGGTCACACTCTGACACATCCACGTGCACAAACAACCCCTGACGTCAACAACACATCTGCGGACAAACCATGCCCCAGAGTCCCAACTCCCACCAAGAGCCCAATTTACCTAAGAATGCAACATCTCAGCACTGTATAAGCACAGAAGTCAAAGGCACACCGCCTGAAAGGGATAAGGGCCAGCCAAATCAGAGCTGCAGGGGCGACTCTCCCAAAATGCAGCACACACACATAATATTCAGAGCACATCAACATTGACAACAATGTGGTATAAACTGCAACATGTTCACAACAGAACAGAGGACACAACTGGTGCCGCTTGTGTGTAGAAACTGGTCAATCACATTTGGCATAGCAGGGAAATGTGAGATGATAATGTACAAGTACAAACACACATCCGTGATGTTGTCGAAATGTCCACTGTCCTGCATCAAATAGGCAGCTCCTCCCAAACAGTCACAATGTACATTGTCATGTAGTTTGTATGCAAACTTGTACAATGCGTCAACATACATGTGAACACAATGTGAAACTGCATCTCCCCTTCACATTGCAGAGGGAGAACCAACACCTCCTGCAGAGCAGACCCAACAGTTCTTCGCTGATGACAAAGAGGACCTCCACACCTTCGACACCGACGCCCTCCAAGAGTTCATGGACAGCTACGGCACCTCACCTCCAGGAGCAGGGCAGCCCAGCTGCATCGAGGAGACCCCACCCCCTGCACAGACCACACAGCAGGAAGCACCCACCACCACGGCTGACTCCCAGGACCCCCACGAACAACACATGGCCTTCCAACGCCGTGTGTTAGAGGTCCAGGAGAAGATGGCTGCTCAGGTGCGGGTGGGGTTCGACCTCATGGCAGCCAAACTTGATGCCGTACATGGGTGTCTGAGTACCATCAGGGACCACTTACAGTCCCTAACGGACACCCACAGTCCGCTCCATGCTCTCCAACGATCCATGGCTGACATCGCTGGAGTCATGAAACTGAGACAAGAACAACTGTCCAGTCAGAGTGGCTCCAGCTATGTCAGCCGGGAGTTGGGAGAGATGCGGGGGCTCATGGAGAACATGGAGCGGATGACGGCAGAAAGAATGGCTGCCACGGCTGCACACCAGCGAGATGTGGCTGGGACCTTCCATGCCCTGCAGCACATCGTCATGGCATTGCTGCCTCAAGGCCTTGCGCAGATGAATGCTGCTCCTGCTTCTACATCCACATCTCCACCCCCTGATGTGTCAGTGCCTCACAGTGCGGCAGGCAATCCACCACCACCCACGTGTGAGGCACATGTGACATCAGAGGACGAAGATGCGGGTAAATCAACCTTACTGGTAAGGAGGAGACAGTAGCATTCATCTCCGCCATATGTCCTGTTTCTGCCTGGTTCTGTCCTTTGCATCATCACCTTCCACTGTCCCCCGATACACTCTACGACACTCACCTTGGACCTCGACATGGACTGCCATTTTCTGTTTGGTTACCAATGACCATGCGATCAGACTGCGGACTGAACTCTACCTCTTCCGATGTACTTGTCATTCCCTGAAGGACTCGGGCTGGCCCTCCACGGGCCAATAATGTGTAGTGGGGTTTGCATGGCCCTGTACTGCTCCAACTGCAACACTCCACTGGATGTGAATTAAACATACAGAATCGCACAGATGTGTCATGCCTTTGATCATTCAAGTATGAGAGTATGGATGAATGTAGGGTCAGTGATTCCCCCTTACATCGATATTGCTCATGTCGTGGGACTTGGGTCACAGGGTGCAACATTGTCGATTGCAGTCTGGGTGGCTTAGACACTACAACAGGGACACAAGCATCAGTTACTTCCTTGTCCAGCCCAGAACTGAAGCACGCCCGAGCCCCGGGCTCATCGTTCACACCCCTACGCTGGACTGGCATACGCCAGGCCAGCCCACTCCGCTTAGGCTTACAGGGGGGGACGACAACGCTACATATCCCAGGTCTTCCCTGTAGTGATCTGCTGATCACAGGTCTAGTTGTCAGCATGCCACAGCCACTCCCTGAGGGCTGGTTCACACCCACACCACACCCATCCAGCACAGACATCACAGGACATGTGACCTTGCCAATAAAAGGGGCCTAGCACGTCACATTCCCCACTGCCGGAGATGACATGATGGCGTCCGCACCACGCGACCCAATCATGAAGGGTCTATGACTTGTGGCACACTGAGTTGGTGGCACCTGCTCCACTGCAGCTGGCTGGGGCCTACCGCCACGTGACGATGACTTGCGTTGCACAGGGTTAGTGGCACCTGAAGAGCTGAGCGGGTGTGCAGCCTGCGATGATGCGTAGGCCTCGATGAGCCGTCCTGCTAACCGTGGTTCGATTTGAATTGTGAGTCCTGCTGGACCGTAGTGCACGCCGAAGGCAGCAGTCAGCACACACATGACTCCGCGGTGCGGTGCCGCAGGGTGCGCTGGGGGCCTGTGGCGCGGAATCCAGCGATCGGCTGAGGAGGATGCACCGGCACGTGGTGGGCCCTCTTGGAGACACACTGGTGGCGGCAGGTGAGCATTGAGGCCTGGGTGCGCAGGGGCGGCCAGTCATCGCTGGGCGGAGGACCGGTCTGGGGACCAGGGCTGGGGTGCATCAGGCGCACAGGATCACGCAGGCACCACCGGTCACAGCGGCGGACTCGTGGCTGGGTGGGGGGCGCCGCCCTCGCTGACACGACCCTGCATGTGATGACGTGATGTGCGCGGGTTGGTTTGGGACGTAGCCACCTCGTCTCCAGTGTGAATGTGCATGTTGAAGGTGGTCGGCCACGTGTGTGTAGGCCTATGGGCAGGTTGTGGCGGAGACTGAAACACATGCAGTAGTCACTTTGGTGGTGGATTGGTGACGTGTACATTTCCACAGTTGTGATTTGGGGGATTGTGGAGTTGAGGTGTGTGGTGTGATCAGTTGGTACTTGCGATGGGCAGTGCATTTCCATGGGGGCCATCCTCAAAGCGCTGGTAGGTGGCGGACTTGCGGACATGTGGGGATCATGCACACTGCCTGGGGAGTTTGCGACGACATTGGTGGACAGGCCACGGTGGTCCACTTTTGTATGCACAGTGATGGCATGCGTGTGGTTGCTGTTGCGGTGATTGTGTGCAGTGTCAGCAGGGGGCACAAGTCATACACGTGTGCTGTGAATTGCCCCCAACACATGCATGATGCCAGCTATGGCATAGTTCCCTTGCGTGGTCTCAAGATGTTCCTGCGCAGTGTGGGGGGAGTGAGGGGCAGGGGTATCGTGCTGACACACACCGTGATGCTTTCAGGTATGATGAGTCCTGCATGATGTGACCGTAACAGCAGTTCGTGTGGTCGTTACCTTCCTCTTCATTCCTACGATGGTTACGGCCACACATAGTTCTGTTACGGTCTTCTCTTGCATGGTTTATCAGGCCTGTGAGCATTCCGGTTTGTCCAAGTGCAGTGCACTGTACCAGATTAGGCATGTGACTATTCGGAAGTTTGACCATTGTCACCATTTCTCCCACAGGTTTCTGAAGACTCGTTGCCCTGTGAAGTTCCCCGTTGGGAATGGAACGCGTTGGCTGAGCTTTTCGTTTTGTTGATTTATGTGTTTGTAATAAAGTTCTGTTTTTACACTACTGTTAACTACTGGACTTCATGACCTGGCGCACCCACATTTTGGTTACTACATTCTTGGGTCTGGGGCACGGAGGCGTCTAGCACGGCTGGTGTTGGGGTTGGTTGCGCAGGTACACTACGAATTGGAACTATCGTGTGGTGCGGATACAGGGGCCCGCCGTTGCTTTTGTGGACATGCATCCATGACATGTGTGAGGGAGTTTGATGGGGCTGGCTGTGTGACTCCTCCGACTCGGGCAGTTGTTCGTTGGAAGGTACCAGGGGTCAACAGGTGCAGCACAGCCAGCAGCTTTGTCTGCGGGGGGATCTAGGTTGTCCACGGTGTTGGTACCATCAGTCTGTGGGCAATGTGGGTCAGGATGCGGAGGATGGTTGTCCTTTTGAGCCTGTGTTGGCCAATAGCTTCCTCTGGCGTTGAGTCTCTGGGGCTGGTGCGTTTTAGGGTCGTCCGCTGTCCTGCACTGCCTAGGGGGTAATCCGTGGGTGGGGGTCTGGGAGGGGTGCCTGGGGGTAGTGGCGGTGGGTGTTGTGGCCCTCTTGGGTCTCCGAGCTGCATGATCAGTGTCTCCATGGCATCTGTTGGTCTTCAGATGTGGCTCTGGGCTGGGCTCCCTTTCTACTGCAGTTGGTCATCCTGCTTAACACCAGTAAAAGGCAGGTGTTGAATCCCTGCTGCTAACGCGCCTTATCGCCTGTTCTTGGTTCGCATCGCAGATCTGACTGGCTGTTGAGAATCTCGCGAAGTGGTGTTTCCGTGAGTTTTTGCACGGGAACGCCTACTCTGCATATCATTAGCGTTGGTTGTCGCACTCATCCGTGGTGATGTTTTTTGCGGCAGCTATCGCTGGTAAACTGGCGATATCGGCAGTTTGCACCAGCTTGAGACTAGGGCGATAAATCTATCGCCACTTTTGCGGTGCTAAAGTGCAGAAGAATCGGCGATGAGTCCTTGAGAATATGCCCCTCTGTCTTTTTAAATCCTGCAGCTTCCTCGAACCATGGTGGAAAAATCCCATCTTCAGATAAATTGGTCTCTCCCTGGGCTATTGGTGTTGTAAAGACAACCCTTCCCCCTTCTCTCAGTGATTGAATCATTTGCGGTTGATTCCAGTCAACAATCTGTGAATTCTGTGAAGTCGGAACAAACCCTGTTACAGGTACTCCTCCAGTAGCTCCTTGAACTACTGTATTTGAAATTACATAAGCCAGATTATGTGAATCTCTAAAGGCTGTGCTTCACAACTCTATTAATGGGTCTTGGTACAGTTACAATTAAAGCAGTAACACCTGGAGGCATCACTGTAGGAACATTCTCAATTCGCGCAGGCACTATTCTTTTTTCATTTCAAACAATTTTCAAATCTACAGGGACAGTAGCCACTGTTACATCAGATGTTGAAATGCTCTTAGCATTTGTTACAGGGTTCACATAAGGTAGTAGATGCACGGCTAAGATTGCATCCAATATATCATCCCCTGAATCACCATCAGTATCTGCCTTTGTCTCATCTTTTTTATCTTCTTTTCCCTGTGTTTTGTTCTTTTTTGATTTATCAGGTGTCCTGGTAGTAATAGCTGGGTATAGTCTAGTTGCCTTGACTATGACTTTCCTCCATCTCTGTTGTTCCTCCTCCAATTGAGCATCTGAATAATTAACACTGCTCTTCTAGTCTTATTCTGCTACTTTTCTGTTTCCATATCACATGCTGTCTGTTCCCACATATTTAATGCTTTGTACTGTGCAGGTCTAGGTAGTGGCTTCATTTTGTACAGCTTCTCTTTCAATTTGTCAATAATTCTCAACTCAAATGTACCTTATCTTGGAAAATTCAATGGACCCTTTTTTCAGTAATCTTGCACCATTGGTGAAGCAAGAAACATGTATGCAGTCCCAATTTCTTTGTCATATAATGTGTAGGTGTACCCTCGGGAGGCGCCTCTTAACCTTCCTGTATCGGAATTGTAACATCATCTCTCACAAACTTCTTAAATCCCTTAAAACATTTCATGATTCTCACAAAGTTCAACAATAAATGATTTAGAAATTCAATGTTTTGATTCTTTTCCATAAACTTCAAATCTCTTTCTCCAATCCTGTCACATTTTTATTCTTGAAGACTCATTAACCAATCACAATACGGTATACACACAGCAACTGATCTAATACAGAGCGGCACTCTGTGTAATCGTCAACCAATTACACTGTAACAGTACACCAACCAACCAATCGCAGCACAGCACACTATGACGTACGCTCTCACTTCTTGCAGCGGTTCACCCTCCCTTACAATTTCTATTGTACACAAGTCTACAATCTTAAACAAATGTAAATAAACAAATCTTTGTCTGCTCTACTAAAGAAAACGAAAAGGCAATTCAACAATCAGAATACTGAGGGTTTTATACCTTCTGACTTTTTCACAAAAATAATTTTCACACAAACAAATGAGATCTCAACCAGCAGGAAAACACTCTAATCAATGTAGCTTTACCCTTTGCACAGTTAGGTTCTACCAGCATCAATCATGGAGTGAACTACCAGATGAGCATCCTAAGGAAATTAAAACCCTTCCTGTAGATCATCATGTAGTACCATCTACTTGCTGCTGAAACCACAGATTTTCCGCAAAAAGAAAACATGCAACAGAGATTTTTCGGGCATCACACTGAAAATTTGGAATTCTCTGCCAAAGGAAATCCATCTTAATTCTTCTACCGCCTCCTTCAAAATAGAAGTGAAAACATTTCTGATGAACAAATGGTTGGCCTAAAATCAAAATCATACCCTATATCGATTGACCTTACCTGGTGTATTCTTATTGTTGATCATGACTACTTCCTTGTGATCTACTAGGGAGGTTGCGTCCTTTAATTTTTTGTTCATCTATGATTGTATTTATGTCGTATCTGCGTTTTATTACTGTGTCTTTACTCGTTATTCACCCCCCGTAAAGCACTCTGATACCCTCACAGGTCATGTTCGTGCTATATAAAACTTTATAAATAAATAAATAAAAAATAAAATATTAGTCCAATCACAATCATAATCCCTATCTTAATTGTGCAGTCGACAGTACCTCATGATCTACACAACAAAATCTTAGCAGACAAGACAACCATATAAGTGCCTTCTACACTTATTTCAATATCCCAGTATCTTAGGCAATGCCGAACCTGATAACCTTTTCAACTTATTAATATAAACATCACCAAGTCATTTAACATGCATACTCCAAATTCAATCAATAAGGACAACAATGATCACAATTCACGATGCATAAGCCTATTGAAACTCACACCTCCAAAACGGCAACCACTTTCGGAAAATCGCACCTCCTCAGTCTTCAAGTTTAGGCATTGGGCTTTGGGACTTGGGCATTACTTTAACTTGGGCAAGCATTTATAGCTCCGCTTCTCAGAATGTAAACCATCCCTCTGCTTCCAAATGTTGCTGGAGAGGGAACCAGTTTAAATAAAACTCTGAATTACCGTCACAAGCACGTAGGACTAATCCCCTCTTCCGGTGATGCTGCCCAACAGGTTGATGGACCTTGGCCCTTGTAGATAAGAAGATCAGGAGCAAACCATCACATAAATATTAAGCACAATTTCTATCTAAATTCAGTCAATAATGAGAGTTATTAAAGATTTTCAAGGGATTTTATTATTTCAAAATTTAGTAGATCGTCTTCATTCAGAATGATAAGTTTTATTTGGATTAGTCTCAAACAAACAATCTTTTACAGAATTGATAAAGAAATAATGGTCAATTCAATTAAAATACAATGCATTAAGGGCCAGATGTACGATGTGATTTTGAATGCGCAAACGGGTTTGCGACCCGTTTGCGCATGCAAAATCACTGTGGGCCATGTACTAACACTATTTTGCGACTCGCAAAAAATTGCGAGTCGCAAAATAGTGTTCTGCGACTCGCTATTAGGAAAGGGCGTTCCCTTCATAACAGCGACCGCAAAGCCATGTACCAATGTTTTGCGACCGCGATTGTGGTCGCAAAACACTCGCAAATTACCGACCTCTTCAAGAGGGTGGTAATGGAGTCGCAAAAGGGAAGGGGTCCCCAGGGGACTCCTTCCCCTTTGTGACTGGCTCTGAAAATATTTTTCAAGGGCGGGCAGTGGTCCCAGGGACCACTACCTGCCCTTGAAAAATGAAACAAAAACATTTCATTTTTTCTTTTTTAAATGCATCCCATTTTCCTTTAAGAAAACGGGCTGCATTTAAAAAAAAAAAAAACTGCTTTATTGAAAAGCAGTCCCAGACATGGAGGTCTGCTGAGCCCAGCAGGCCCTCATCCCAGGGAGGGCCAGCCATTCCCAATGGGCTTGCAAATTGCCAGTGGCTCATTAATATGCATGAGCCTTGCATTTTGCAACCCCATTGGAAATTGCTAACAGTGTCTCAGACACTGTTGTACATCCCAAATTGCGAGTCGCTATTGTAACTAACCGTGGGCAATGAACTCCGCTCCACCAACCGAGATTGAGGAGATTTGTTAACTACGCATTTCATTGAAAACACGGAATTCATGCAATAATTCCGACTCAGCCATGTAGCAGAGTTAGCTTTTGCACTCACAACCCTTTGAGAAACAAATTTACCTTTACATGCTTAAAAGCATATAACCAATTCACAAAAGTGAACTTTGAAAAATATACCAGGCAATGAGAGGTGATGATTTTGGGGTCACCCTTAACCTAGGGGGAGGGCAAGCAGATGCCTTGAACACAAAGAGCATATTATGCTGAACGATTCGGTAGTGGTCCCATCCTCCTAAGACCACCCCAAGCAAAGTTATGGGCAAAAATACAATGCCAACCAAAGGCCCAGCAAAGCATTATGGGGCGAGATTCTAGTGTGCAGTGAATATTATAGTATTAGCTCTCAGCTGAGCCCGAGAGCCTGTCCCTTGAGGAATGTTTTGATATTGGATACTATAATATTCACTGCTCTCTAGAATATTGTCCCATAATGCTTTGCAGGGCCTTTGGTTGGGATTGTATTTTTGCCCATAACTGTGCTTGGGGTGGTCCTAGGAGGATGGGACCACCACCGAATCATTCAGCATGATGTGCTCTTTGTGTTCAAGGCATCTGCTTGGTTCTCTCCCTAGGTTAGGGAGGACCCCAAAATCATCACCTCTCTCACTGCTTGCTATATTTTCACTTTTGTGAGATTACTATATGCATTTTAGCATATAAAGATAGAATTATTTATTGTTTAACAAAAGGTACTGTTTGTTATATTTTCATTATCACTTTTGTTAGCTGACTATATGTATTTTAGCATGTAAAGATAGCTATTTGTTGTTTTACTAAAGGTATGTGAGATTTCTGTTTTACTAATACACATTACATTGAAAACACAAGATTTCAGTTTTATTAATATGCATAACACGGGAATTCATGCAATAACTCAGGAGTAAGCTACTGCACCCACAACCCTTTAATAAAACAACTTTACCTTTACATGCTAAAAAGCATATAACCAATTCACAAAAGTGTATTTTGAAAAATATCAGGCAATGAGAGAGGTGATGATTTTGGGGTCTCCCCTAACCTAGGGGGAGGACCAAGCAGATGCCTTGAACACAAAGAGCATATCATGCTCAAGGATTGTGGTGGTCCCATCCTCCTAGGACCACCCCAAGCAAAGTTATGGGCAAAAATACAATGCCAACCAAAGGCCCAGCAAAGCATTATGGGGCGAGATTCTAGAGTGCAGTGAATATTATAGTATTAGCTCTCAGCTGAGCCCGGAGAACCTGCCCCTTGAGGAATGTTTTGATATTGGATACTATAATATTCACTGCACTCTAGAATCTTGTCCCATAATGCTTTGCAGGGCCTTTGGTTGGGATTGTATTTTTTCCCATAACTGTGCTTGGGGTGGTCCTAGGAGGATGGGACCACCACCGAATCGTTCAGCATGATGTGCTCTTTGTGTTCAATGCATCTGCTTGGTTCTCTCCCTAGGTTAGGGAGGACACCAAAATCATCACCTCTCTCACTGCTTGCTGTATTTTCATTTTCGCTTTTGTGAGATGACTATATGCATTTTTGCATGTAAAGATAGAGTTACTTGTTGTTTTATCAAGGGTATGTGAAGTTTCTGTTTTATTACTTGGGATGAAACGGAACGGAGTTGCGGAGCGGAATTCATGGAGTTTTTGTTCAATTACGCAGAATTCCGCGTACTTGTACTCCGCCAACTACGCCCAACCTTAATTGAGACACAATTTGCAACTCGCAATTTGCTTGGTCGTACATCTGGTCCTTAGTGTGTTTCAGAAAGGAAGAAGATTCCTCTACTACAAATGGGGAAAAAAGTGTCAATCCGTACCCATAAAGAGTTCAAGTTCGAAAGAGAGTGAGATCAAGCCTAAAGCTAAAAAATATTTCCAAAGGTCATCAATTGATCAAAGCAGAACTTCCCACAAAGAGACATTCATGAAACTCAGTAGAGTCTCAAAGCAAAGGAAATAAGGCAAGGGAAATGCGCAGTAGCAGTAGCAACTGCAATCAATAGGATGGCAGAGGCGCGCATAGGGTCTGGCGTGGAAAGAAGTGTGTGTCAAAGCATTAATCTCCTCTAGGAACATGTATTATTATAAACAGTCAAAACTTAGGGCCTCGTTATGATGGAGTTGGGATCGCCACTGTCACCTCGTCTGTGGCGGTCCCACCGCCATCGGACCCAAATTGACCACCCGCCACATTACAATGGCGGGTGGATGGTAGGCAGTCCGAGAGACCGACCGCCACGGATTCGACGGGCTCAAGGAGCCCGTAGGTCCGTCGGAGGGACTTGTATCCCTACAACTGTGGTGGAGCCTGCTCAGGTACCACCGTAGGGATTACAATGTCCCTTTCCGCCGCCGTTTCATGGCAGCTAACCCGCCATGAAAAGGCAGGCAGAAAGGGACATTGGGGGCCCACAGCAGGCCCCCCTTTCCCCTTGGCCCTCCCACATGGGCCCTGGAGGGGCACCTATGGTGCCCCCATATCCCTGCACTATGTGGCAGGCACTACATGGTGCCTGCCACATAGTGCAGGGATATGTACAGAGTGTATCCTCTGTACTGCGGCGAGTGCTGCTGCCCTCAGCACATGCCGTAATACAAAAGATACAGATTGAGAATGACTTGAAGGCAAAAGTCCGACAGCCATCATAATGAGGCCCTTAATGTTGCAATACATGTTGTATGTTCTCCTCCTCTCATCCAATCATCTTTCAGGGTTCTTCCAGGGAACAGGTTCACTCCTCGTGTGATCACAAGGAACACAATAGTTTTCAGACAGTAACCTTCGAGTATGCAAATTTGTTATTTCGAATCCAAACTACGCATGAGGCTTCTTCATTCTAGCCATCCTATGAACGGAATTACATTTCTATCCTACTAATGAAGCAAATGAGGTGTTAGCTAACAATGGACCATGAAAAAATCGATACATCTGCAGTAACTAAAGAACATTCTCTTCAAGATTTTATCCTTGGGAATAAAACAAGTATGTTGAACGGGAACAAATTCAATTTATGTGCTACATTCTATGTAATTATTTGTCATAATTCTGCTAAATTATAAATTCTAAAGAGGCATTTTGAACTCTTCATGGTACAAGAAGAAATATTTTGCAGAGCTATGTGAAACATTTATTTAATAAAAACATGATCATGGAAAGGTCAG
Organism: Calotriton arnoldi; assembly: GCA_963921515.1. Taxonomy (NCBI): domain Eukaryota; kingdom Metazoa; phylum Chordata; class Amphibia; order Caudata; family Salamandridae; genus Calotriton; species Calotriton arnoldi. The sequence continues at coordinate 434,108 of CAWUFW010010111.1, forward strand.
CAATTAAACATTTAATGCGTGCATCAGCACATTTTAGTCCAACTTCTTTCTGAGCAATGCTGCTTTAAACAGGTTTGATGCGTAGTAACAATGGGGCGACCCTGTGTCCCTAAGAATCTGGGTATCTATATAAAAAGCTGCAGTTGTTTCTGTCAGGTAAGAACAATTGCTTCAAAGAAACATGAAGTTAATCATAAACCATACATTTAAATAAGTAACAACATTACTCGAGAAAATGAGCTGGAACATAAAAGACAAACAACTTTAAACAGAGTCATATGTATTTACTTCTGTGCTGAGAAGGAGTATTTTTATGCACTTTTTAAGGAGGCTGTCAGCAATTCAATAAAAATAGAGTGACAATAAATAAAGTGAAAAAGTGCTCAGTGACATAGGTGAAATAAGTGTCATTTATACATGAATAAGACAAAGACATATATTGTATTTACAAATTGTACAAAGGAAGGGGGGGCAAATGTATTCAGTTGTTCAGTATCGAGAGGAATCAAGTGTCTCTGGTAAACTGCAAAGTTTCTTAGTACTATGAAACCAGAAGACCTGATGAAACTGGACCAAAAGGAACGTCGACGTTTCGACCCTGACGTGTGCGTGATTTAAGCAAGCGTCATGGTGGGTCTTCTTCAGGACAAGGAAACAAAGACAAGTACAGCCAACTTCATGTAGACAATTAATGTCATATTGCCGCCTTAAAGGGTGCCGGTAATCTGAAACATTCAGGGAGATTCCCCAGTGTTATTCAGGGGCATGAACCACCTGGGATGGCTTTAATCCAAATTTTAAGGTGCCTCAAATTGTTTAGAGGTAGGGCGGTCTGGTTTGAATTTAATGGTTTCATGGGCTGGAGGGCTGTTGCAGCGATTAATCTGCACAGAGGGTGGAACTCTAATATTTCTTTCGTTGCCCTCAGTGCCCGGGCCGTATGAATGGAAACAATTCCTACGAGTTCAGGAAGCTCCCGAGTCGCTTCTAGCAGTCTCCTCATCAGGTTTTCTGGTTTCATAGTACCAAGAAACTTTGCAGTCTACCAGAGACACTTGATTCCTCTCGATACTGGCCGACTGAATAAATTCCCCCCCCCTTCCTTTGTACAATTTGTAAATACAATATATGTCTTTGTCTCACTCATGTATAAATGACACTTATTTCACCTATGTCACCGAGCACTTTTTCACTTTATTTATTGTCACTATATTTTTATTGATTTGCTGACAGCCTCCTTAAAAAGTGCATAAAAATACTCCTTTGTCAGCACAGAAGTAAATAGGTATGACTCTGTTTAAAGTTGTTTGTCTTTTATGTTCCAGCTCATTTTCTCGAGTAATGTTTTTACTTATTTAAATGTATGGTTTATGATTAAGTTCATGTTTCTTTGAAGCAATTGTTCTTAAACGGGTTTGACGCCTAGTCCGTGTAAGTATGGCTAGTTACTACATTTGCAGATTTTAATATTTGCATTTTGTTCATTTAAGTCTGCACGTTAATATCACTCAAATTTTAGCCATATTATTTTGGGTTTTGCTAAAAACGCCTCTTCAAAGGCAAACACACAAAAACACTGGCATCTGACCAGATATCTGAGTAATTTCTTGTCCAACTTTTTGTCCAGCATAGTTGCTGTATCCATAAATTTCAAACACATAGGACAATAAGTGGAAGAAATAAACTCAAAAATATGAATGAACAGTTATACTTACCATTCAAAATCTGTGCCACATGCTTCAGGCATTTTTCCACTTCAGTAATGTCACTGATTTCTGGACATTTGGATCAGGCAAGCAAAAATGGCTTATGCCGATGACGTCACAGGAAGAATTGTGCTATCTCCTACAGGCCAAGGCTGTATCAGCAAGCTCAGCAGAAGGAGGCTGATACTAGGTATGAGGCAACAGAAGTTCAGCAGACCAATATTAAGTATGAGGAATCAGGGGTTCAGGAGTTCAGGCTAGCAAAAATAAGATGACGCAACTGCACAGGAAAAACTTTGGCATTGGGGCTAGACGTGTTGCCAGTGTGGATTCTGAGTATGACACTGTCAGATAACGCAGAAGATGTGTTGATTAAATACAAGGTTTATTTCAAGAGTAATGCTGTTCTATAGACAATGCCCCATCCACAAGTAGATCTTTTGTCAACTGTCTCTAGGAATACTCACATGGCCAACTCCAATAGTCTAGAACACTACCTATAAACCTAAAACTCCCTTCACAGGAATGCAGGAAACACTCCGCTGGAGAAGTTACAGATACCACCAATCAGTCTAGTTTACAACCCCTTTTATATGGCTTAAAATCTAAACCAATTTATTTTTTGATGTTTAATCATCCTTTGCAATTCCTTTATTGTGACAATACATGCAATTTTTGATTAAATGGTCAATGGGCCTAATTCACAAAGGCCTCCACATTCATGGCTGAGGCCCCACAGCCGGTACGGGGGCCTGCAGTCGTGGTGGGACCTCTAAATGAGAAAATGAATGTGGAGGTCCGCCATGAGTGCAGGGCCCCTGCCACGAGTGCGGAGGCTCTTTTTGAATCAGGACCAAGGTTTGTAGAACATGTTCAACAAAACCAAAAACCAATGCACTATATGGTGAGTAGTAGGATAAGCATGTGTTCAACGCCCTTTGCTTGGTCCTCTATTACTTTGTTGGGGCGGTTGCATCTGTAATCTTCATAAAAGTATATCATTACTAAAGGAACTAATCCGTTCATTTAGTTTATTTTTGTCAAATATGTTTGAAGATGAATATAGATTAATGCTTACCTGCCTGCAAACATGCTAAGTTCAGGTGAAGTGAATGCTATTTCTGGATGATGTTGCATTTATATAGGGCTGCATAAGTAAATACTTCATTTTAGGCAGGCATCAGACATCTGGAAAGTACAACCACCATGTTTGAGGGAAAATGTCTATCAATTAAATGTATGTTGCAATCCATCATTATGTGTCTGTGTTCAATCATAGAAGGGGCAAAAAACACAAAAGTACCGATCATTTCCTCAAAAGTAATGTTGATGGATAACATTTAAAAAAATAAGTATATGTTTCACCTATAATTACTAAACAAAGAAAGCAAAACACATCAAACATAGGTCGTCATATTTGAAGAAGAGATGGCCACAGTTTAAGTCCTGTTGTTGTTTTATATGTCAGATAACTCAATATCCTAAAATCAAACCACCATAAATGAGTGCAATGTCATAGAAAAGGTTAGTTGAAAACTATCAAAACAATCTTTAACTGGGTCGTGGCCAGGCAAGATGGCTGGGTGGACGTGATCTACACCTGCTCCGGAGCCTCGTAGCTGTTGCGAATAGCCTCAGAGCAGCGAGATAGCCAGGCACCGTCCAGAATGGTCAGCAAGGAAGCGTGACCCCCACAGGGAGCTCGAGAACCCAAATCCGACCCACCCACGATGCAGAAATTTGAGGGGCCCCGCGGAAGAGGAGAACGGAGCGAGCACTCAAAATGGCGCACAGGACCTGCCCGCCTAGGAAATGCGGAGTGAGTGAATCACGGTTGCAGCACGTCCGCCCGGAGGAGTGGGCCCCCAGGAGAGTTGCAGCAGTTGGGGAGACCACACGACCGACCTACCGGTGGAGGGAAGGTCCGGCAAGGAGCAGACACGAAGCAGACCCCAGGGGTCGCCCGCGTGGCACGGCGGTGACTCACCTGGACAGTCACAAAGGTGAGCCGGGGCCGTGCCGCTGCTAACGGGAGGCTCGCTGCTGGGCCCGGGTGGCGGGTGGTCCCCGAAGACAATCGCACCGAACTTTTAAACAGCAAAGACGGTGGTGTTGGGAAGCCTGGTGGGACACGCGTGACTCTAAGGTGGCGCCCGTGTCAGTAGGGCACTGAGGAATCAAAAAATGAGCCTGGATTGCCGATGCATTTGCCCTAGATGGGGATAGCCGCCAACTAGAACCAACAGACACAACTGTGCAAGTATGGCAAGCTATGCTGGGAACAAGTGCACCAGCTGCACGCTCTGTGCCTGACCCTAAGATGGCTGCCAATTGTTAAACTGGGGAATCGACTTTGCTGAATGTGAAGTGCGCTGACAGAAATCTTCATACCCGTTGGCGATTACAGGGGGATCGAAATTCGGGGGGGAACAGCTCCCTCCTGAAGAGAAGGCTGACAACTCTGCACCAACTGGGATGCTTTCAAAGTGGTTCTCAGGGGCAAATGTAGTGAACTAAACTCTACACTGAACAAGCGGAGGGCTAGGGAGTGAGTTGAACTGGAGGCCAAACTGGAGGATGTAGAGAGAGAGCACAAGAAGACGCCCACACAGACTCTACAGCACCAACTCAAGTGCACTGAAGGGAAAATCAAATCAATCTATACTAATTGGGCAGAATATACCTTACTGCGGCTCCACCGGGTCTCCTACACCCAGGGAGGCAAGGTAGGAACGCATTTAGAGAGGCAACTATGCAAAAAGAGGGAAAGAGAATACATAGGGGGCATCTGCGATTGGGAAGGCAACTTAACACACGTAGATGATGTAAAGGCACACATATTTGGAAGGTTCTATAGAGAGCTCTATACAGACTCACCTCCGGACAAGGAAACGCAACACCAATACTTACACTCGCTGGACTTGCCACAAGTCCTGCCGTTGGAAAATGACAAATTAAACGCCCCTATCACCACGGAGGAAGTAGGAAAGGCGATTGCAAACTCAAACCACACAAGTCTCTGGGTCCCGATGGCCTGACAGCCCACTTCTATAAAACATACGCGTCAGAGCTTATACCACACCTCACCTCTCTATTTAATGCAATAGCGGACGGAAACACAGTGTCGAATTCTATGGCTCAGGTTGTGATTACCGTCATCCCCAAGACAGGGAAAAATCCGCAGAGCTGTGCCTCCTACAGGCCAATTGCCCTGCTGAATTTAGACGCTAAACTATTCTCAGCCATTCTGCCCGCAAGACTAGAAGACCTGATGCCTGCACCAATCCACCCTGATCAATCAGGCTTCATAAAAGGGAGGCAGACCCATGATAATATCTGTAGGATGATACATCTGATTGAAAAAGCATCCAAATTTAAAATCCCGGCGATACTCGTGGGCCTGGACGCCAAGAAGACCTTTGACAGGGTGGATTGGTCGTTCCTCTTTCTCACCCTGGAACGATTTGGATTCGGGAAGAGGTTTATCGATATGGTCAGGGCTAATTATAGGCATCCACACTCAAGAATGCAGGTCAATGGGTCAACGTCACCTCCATTTTCATTAAGTAGAGGTACAAGACAGGGCTGCCCACTTTCGCCTCTATTGTTCACCTTGAGCATCGAGCCACTGGCGATACGGATTAGGGCCACCCCGGAGATTAGGGGGATACAATTTGGGGAAGAGGAACACAAGCTATGATTATTCGCGGATGATATCTTGCTGGCACTGACAGACCCGGATCCCTCACTACGGACGCTGCAGGCAGAACTTCGAAAGTTCAAAGATGTAGCCGGCTTCAAAGTCAATCTGTCAAAATCCTCTATTTTAAATCTTACGGTCCCAGATGGAGAGGTACAATTGCTCCGGGGGTAGATTCCATTTCAATGGGTCAAACGCTCCCTCCAATATCTAGGAATTCAGCTCACCCCATGGATAGAGGACGTCTACAGGGCCAGCTATCCCCCCTTATTGTCCCAACTCCAACAGGACCTCAGGCGTTGGCAACCTCTGTACATTTCTTGGCTCGGGCGAACAAACGCCATAAAAATGACAATGCTGCCAAAGCTGCTTTATCTGTTCCAAGCACTTCCCATCGACTTGGACCGAGATCTCCTTCCCAAAATCCGCTCTCTCATCACTAAGTTTACATGGCAGAAGGGAAGGGCACCTCTCCTGTTCCACACTCTACGACGCCTGAAGAGGGAAGGTGGGGTTGCCCTACCAGATTTTGGCCTATATTACAAAGCAGCCCAATTGAGAATCGTCGTGGAATGGTCCATGAGGGAGTCTGACAAACACTGGCTCCACATGGACAGGGCGATAGTGGGCAGATCAATATGGGATATGCTCTGGAAACATAAGAAAGATAGACCGGCTAAGGCATACATCAGTACTCCGACACAAACCCCGTAAAGGTATGGAATGATGTTACAAGGAAGGGGAGATGGACATCCTTCCCTTCACCCTACACTCCAAGCCACTTCAATCCAGACTTCCCCCCAACAATACGAGAGGGCCCGTTCGATGCGTGGAAGGCAGGGGGTTGCTTGATGCTCTCAGACCTATTTTATAACTTTGACGTACTCACTTTTGAGAACTGCCAAAGGGATTTTCAGGTTCCACCCAGCGAACACTTCCATTATCTTCAGCTTAAACACTGGGTAACTCAGCCACAGATCAGGGATGCAGCCACACGAGAACGAACCCCGATAGAGAGGTTTGTACAAAGGGCGGGCATCATGAAAGGGGTGATCTCTTTCCTCTACGGTCTTTTACTTTCGACATTGCACTCACCACAAGCACGCTATATGAGTTTCTGGGAACAAGTGGTCGGGAGGGACAAGCCCTATGATTAGAACTTTCTGGGAGGAGATCTTAGCACACATTAAAGACATGCTGGAATATCCTATCACGACATCCATAGAGGGGGTACTCTTGGGCATCAGAGACCCAGACTTAGAACACCAAACGAAAGCAGATAAGGCAATAATGTGGGCCTACTTAGGGGCGGCCAAAATGACAATAGCGGCAGCATGGAAAAAGAAAGAGGCACCAGCAGTGCTGCTGTGGCACTCACGTCTGTGGACAATACTCCCCATGGAAAGACTAGCGGACATATTCAGAGATGAATATAAAAACTTTGAAAATAAATGGGTCCCTCTTGTCTCATTCCTCACTCAGGGTCTCCCTCTAGCAGTGTGTCCACCCTCGTTAAGAGCCATGCACTTGTTTCAGCTTTAACACAGTTATAGTCCAGGTTCGATCATGCCATTATACGGAAGGGGTATATTCGTGAGAAATAGAGAAAATAGAGAAAAGACCGTACCGCTTGGGAGCATCTGCCTACCAGCCTGCAAGTTTCTGATTGACCAGTTTATAGACTATGAAACCACCACCACCATCAGGGAAGGGATGGGAGGGGGGAGGGGTGGGACAGTTGGGGTAAGTTTACAAAGGTTCTACGTTCTAAAAAGGCTAAAACATTGGGTTATTAAAGACGACATGAATCAGATGAGGGGGGGATTTAGGACTTTACAAAGTGAGAAGCTGCATCCTCACTAGACTGTATTGAATGCATGAGGTCTGTTCTTGCTATACGTTGTAATGTCATCTGATTGTCATGTTTAATAAAAAGATTTTTGACAAAAATAACAATCTGTAACTCTTGATCTTTGTTTGAATCCTCCAGGATTAAGTCTAATCTGGTTATGCATTTTGCGTCTGTTTTTCCATGCTCTATATCTAAATTGACCTCTCTTTAAAGTTTGAAAACAGTCTAGAAAATTGCATTGTAATACAATGTAGCTATGCACAGATTTAAAGGGATCATATTGTTTATACACACTTCTCAATCGTGTAAACATCAGCTATAGTAAGCAGATCAAATTTCAGCAGAATGCCTTATTGTGGGTCTGTAATGGAGGTGTATGTAAACAATGTGATTACTGAGGTTTATCAATTGGCTTACATTATTCGATAACTAAATTATATGGAAATATTGCTGCAGTCTAGGAAGAATTGCTGTATTCGACAAAAATGATCCTTATAATAGAACCTTTGCCCAATTCTGGTGCTGATAAGTAATCCTTGTGACCTTTACAAAGCGATGTGCAGGGGGAAAGACATCTTAGCAGTCAGTGTGAACTCTGACATGGATATTTAGCAATCTGAAGAATAAAAGTTGTGATATAGTGGATTGAATGAAAAACTCACTCAAAACAATTGTTTGTACTTCTTTTTTATCTAACTGAATTTCTCTGTCAAATGATATGAGCATAGTCAGTCATATTCATATGTAGTTTTGCGTTCCACTATTCTTCAAATAGTTTATTAAACAACTTATCAGGAGAGCACCTGCCAGTCACTTGGATGGTAGCAGCACAGGGCCAAACATTCCAAAATAAACCCACTTTTTCCTTTGAGTGTTTGACACTTTGCCTATGTCCCTGTTTTCTAAAATAGTTTTAGCAAAACATTGAAAACAAAACATAAGACAACTGCAGTACGACACAGCAAAATCCCATTCCAATCATGCAGAGGAAAAATACAGTAGCACAAAAAGCAACAGAGCAAATCGCCACCAAAATAAAATACCACACAAAAAATATGCACAAACTTTATTGTTAAACATTACCACCTCCAGAATCTTTTTTTCAAAATACATTGGAAAAAGGTGTTTGGAGCAAGCAGTGTCCTAACATACCACCATGGACTCTAAATAGCGTCATTGAAGAAATATTTTGTCATCCCGCCCTTTACATTGAAACGGGGATGTGGAGGGGTGACTTTTTAGATTGTTGGAGTTGAATAGCCCAACGTAGAAGTTTAAGACTGACCTAGATGTATTTAGAACTTGTGAATATGGTTTGCAAGGTAGTCCTTTTGGCTCTTGTGATTACCTTGCAATAGCCTTGTCTATTTTCCTTGTAGTCGTTTCAGTCCTCCAAAGTTGTTGACTTGCACCATTGTCGTTTCAGGCTGTGGATGAATCATTTCATTTCAGCAAGTTCTTCAGTTGATCACTTAATGAGGGATGAGCTTTAACATCTTGCTTGTGTTTACGGTATTTAATAGGTGCAAGGATATCCATTGCTGTTGTTATCAATACTTAGAGGTTGCTTAGCAGGGATGTAGTGTCCGTTAAGTTAATTTACATGGATTTAACTTTCTTGTACTTTGACTCAACAACTTCTGTAATGATATTTATAGTGAGTTGATAGAGGCTAGAAGGGGTGTCACTCAAGAGGTGGCCATTCAGTTTATACATAATGTTTGTCAAATATGCAGTGCTGAAGGAGTGACTTGACCATGTTTCTAGCTGGACCTCTATATTCAAAGTATTTATATCAGAGGTCTTCAAACGTTTTTTCACTGAGCCCTAACAGCAAAATGCAAGTCAGTCATAATTGTGATGCGGTGTGGCCATCACACCCATGACCCCCAGTGTCACTGCACTCGCTTCACTAATTATAGCTGTAGCCTTTCAAAACAATATTTCACTTCTGCTAAAACATGCGGCCCTATCTTGCCAACTCTCCACTCCATCTCTGTGATACCCAAAGTAAGGTGTTTCCTCAATGTCAATTTTCTCCTCCATTGGGCCATTGCTTTGAGGCCCAAAGAAACACTGGTACTGCAAGGATGCATTGGATCCTAATGCAAGAAAGGAAAAATAGTAAAAAAGCCATAATTTCAGTGTAGTTACCCCCACGCACCCCTGGGCCCAGTGTCACTGCACCCGAATCACCAATGATAGCTACAGCCCTGCAAAGCAAGCTGTCTCCTCTGCCCACTCCACTCACCTATCACTTGAAGGTCTTAGGCTCAAAGCAGACTGTCTGCCCATTTGTGTAAAAATAAGGTAAAAGCCCCACATCTTTTCCCCTGTTGCTTGGGCCCTGTTCCCTGCATAGCAAGGGGTCCCTATGGAATAATGCTGGCAAGAAATATGGGCCCACTCCCAATTTAGCTAGCAAGTCAGACTTAGTGGCCGATTACGATGTTGGTCGGAAAGCCTCCAACTGTAGGTCGGAGGCTTTCCGACTGCATCGTCGGTTTCAATTCCGACCAGCTGACTGAAACCGGCCAGGCATTCAGGCTGGATTCCGACGGGCTCAAGGAGCCCGTCTGCCAGTCAGAAGCCGGCCCGTAATCTATATGGACGGCATTTTACGCCATCCTGATTACGATGCACAGTTTCCAACAGGCTTTCCATGCCGGCTTTCTAACATGGAAAGCCTGTCTGAAAGCATGTTTGGGGGCCCTTAGCAGGGCCCTTTTCTGTTTGCGGCCTCCAATTGGAGGCCGAAGGGGCACTTATGGTGCCCCCTTGTTGATCCCTGCACCTTGAGGTGCCTGCCACAGGGTGCAGGGATTAACACAATCTCCCATTTCTCTATGGGAGCTTGTGTTACGGCCAGTTTACGACCATAACACAAGCTCCCATAGGGAAATGTGAGTATGCGACTGCACCATGTGCGGTCACATTGTAATTAGGCGGTTGGGACCGCAGACCGGAGGTCGTTCGGTCCCGATTCCGCGACAGTGTCGGTCAGAGGCAACTCCGACTGACATCGTAATGAGGCACATAGTTGGGGTGCAGTGGCTCCTCACACCTCTAGGACCTAATAGGACTGATACATTAACTGTACTGATGGCCTTTTTATTTTTTTAAATAACAAGACTTCCCCCATCTAGACCATTTCCCTGGTGCATCTCTCCAAGTGGATGTATGACGGAATATCAACACCAACAGGTCTGGCTCACCTGAATCTTCGGCACCAAGGGCCGTTCCCCTGCCATCGCACACGACAGATAATTAGTGCACTTACTCTTACCAGTCATCGCAACGAGTCCACTCTAAGTACTTGCAGGGGAGGAGGTCAAGTGACACATCTCTTAGAGCTGCACCTTCCCAGGGGTCGCTGCCCAGCAGTACATCCTCTGGACTCAGTCTGTCGCATGTTCGCCCACCTCCCCACTGCCTACAGCTCTCACAAACCACTTCCGGCCCTGTCTTGTTCCTTCCTTCCTGTGCATAAGGCCTCTCCAATAAACCCCAGCCCTTGTGCTGAGAAGATGCGGTGTCCTGCTGATAGTGCTTTGTGGCGCAGTCCTGCCATGGCTGACGAGGACAGCATCCCATCCAACCACCCTCTTATCCATCTGAGGTCACGCCAATATCAGCAGACCGACATGGATAAGGCTATCTGCGGGCTTGTTTCTCCAGCTGTGAGGTAAACAGGGGGGCCTTTAACCAATCCCAGCATGGGCTGGTTAACTGAGGCGTGAGGCGCGCAGAGGTGAGTGACCTTCAGTGAGCCAGACATGCCAGCGGCGGGTGAGTCAGGTCACTTATTGCCTCTCTGACGTCACTATTGGAATGACGCAGCTAGGCTGGGAGGGCAACTCTGAAGCAATGGTGTGATCTCTGGTCGGGGTGGGGGAGCAGGTACAACACATGCAGACAGTCACAGGCACAAAACCTCACCTCGAGGCCCTATGCTCCTATAATGGTTAACAACTGTGGTTGTGCATGTTGGGGTTGAAGGGGAGGAGTGTACTCTTATCGCCTTCTTATGTATTGTTATGAGTGACTAAGTGGGTGTGGTGTTGGCAACAGGGCCCGCAGATCTGGGTTCTAGTGCCGCCTTCCTGATATTGTGTGACCCTGGGCACGTAGCTGTCTACATCTTCCTGTACCTCCCTTCCACTGTCCACATAAATTTGCAGTGTGTTCAGAGCTTCAGCACTGTTCACACTCCGAGTATTACTGACTCTATAAAATCATTGTAAATATTCACCCAGAGCCTGTTGGCACCGCTGCACACCAGATTATGGAGGAGAGGAAATCCCCGGAATTCCACTGAGTTTTCATGCAACTCCACGGAATTCTGTGTAGTGCAACTCCACGAACTCCGCCCACCCCTAGTTACCACCCCTTCTCTTGCCGTCTCTGGTCTTTAGGATGATTTTATGGTCCAGTGGTAGAATGTCTTAGAGAGAGGTAATAGGGCTAGTTCCAAACTGTGCTTTGGTGAAGACTACTCTTTGGCAGCTCAATTCAGATAGGTGGTTGTGGTTGTCAAATACATGCTTCAAGACTGAGCATGTATTGATGAGTTTCTCAAGCTGGTAATGCTCTTCTGTGCAATTGGGGATGCAGGATGTTCTCCTGAATGTTGGAGATCAGGGGCTGATAGAATGTTTTAGATTACTTACACTATTTGAGTATCAATGGGGTTTTAAATAATTTGAGATTTTTGAGTTGCTCGAAGATCTCCCTGTAGCCCAGAAGAATCCAATCATTGGCCTAGATCATAATCATTCTGAAGTTGCAGATATTGATTGTAGCATTCTAATCAGCAATAAAGCTTTCCTGGTTGACTAGTATGTGCTGTTGTTTCTTCTTTTTTAGCATTGTTAGACACTGTTGTTGATTGGTAGAAGATATAGAAGCTCTCTGTACCAACATGAATAATCTGTATTTGGTTCTATGTCAGAATACAATAGCACAAATGCCATCTGTATACAATATGGTTTACAAAAATATACCATTGGAGTACATTTTCTTTTGTTAACTCCAATGGGTTAATATTTTTGCAAACAATATTTAGGACACAACATTTCAATCAGATATTTTGATTATGATATTCTGGTATCCTATCTATTGGTTAGGCTGAGTTCTAGACCAATGAAAAGTTAAAGGGCTTTAGTACAAAATCTCAAAATAGGCATTACAAAAAAACTTAAAATCTATGCCATGAAGGCTCAGATACAGAGTACATAGCAGTGCTTAGTTTCTGCCGCTGTTTTCCGGTGCTCAGCACCAGAACTTATTTGTAAACATCGGCATATATTTATGAGAAACCACCACATGGTGGCACTGTGCATGTATTTTTAAGCAACATTCATTAGTTGAGTGTTAAACTATTTAATATATCCTTAAACAAATGATAAACATTGAACTTAAATCTGCAGTGTAAAGTGATGTAGGTTGTGCTACCTGCAGTGGATCAGTGAGTAATACCTTGGGCCCTGGCACTTAATTATTTACAAATTAAGCACTGATACATAGTCAGAAATCAGAATTATTCTGCGCCACAATTAAGCAACAAAAACATATGTGGTACAGACAGCATCTTCAGGGAGAAATAGAAAGTCATCTAACTAAATGGGCAGAGTCATGTGAGAAAAACAAATTGTCTCTCCTGGTCACAATCACAAAGGAAACCTTCAGCATCTAAAGTAGAAAAGGGAAAGTCTCTGACTCACCCCCAAAACCAAAGGTTTTTATACGCATTTTACGCATAGATAATTAGCAAAACTGTAAATTCAGCATGGCATGACTAGTGATAATACATATTGGGCAAATCAGAATAAGACACTTCATACAAACAACTATAACACTAACCCATTTCTAAAGTAGTGGACATTTTCCATTAGCTTGCAAAGCAACAACGTAGTTCGGAGATGTACAACACCTTTTTAAGCAAAGACTCATACACTTGTGTGCTAGCATGCCTTCATCTGAACTTCCAGCAAAATTGTCCTTCAGAAAGTTACATTCCGAACTCAATTAAAGTTTCATTCAAAATACATGCTCTCTAAGGAAAAGAACCAATTGTGTCACAGGGGCTGATTACGAAGTCAGTCGGAGTTGCCTTTGACCGACACCGTCGTGGATTTGGGACCGACTGACCTCCAGTCGGCGGTCCCGACTGCATGATTACGGTCCCATTTCTCTATGGGAGCTTGTGCCACGGCGGTAAACTGGTCATTGCACAAGCCCCCATAGAGAAATGGGAGTTTGTGTAAATCCTTGTGCCCTGTGGCAGGGACCTCAAGGTGCCTGCCACAGGGTGCAGGGATTTACAGGGGGGCACCATAGGTGTCCCCCAGGCCAATAACCGTAGGCCGCAGAGGCAAGGGGGCCCTGCTAGGGGCCCCCAAAGTCACTTTCCAACAGCCTTTCCATGTCAGAAAGGCAGGCACGGAAAGGCTGTCGGAAACCGATATCGTAATCCCGATGGCGGAAACGCCATCCTATTGGGATTATGGGCCGGTCTCTGACTGGCTGACAGGCTCCTTGAGCCCATCCGAAGCCAGCCGGAATGACCGAATGGTTTCAATTCTGGCCGCCTAGACTCTAATTAGGAGATCGAAATTGAAACCGTCGATGTCGGTCAGAAAGCCTCCGACCTGTGGTCGGAAGATTTCTGACCGACATCGTAATCGCCCCACAGTGTTTGGTGCTCCACAAAAAGTATGAGGAGAGAAGACACGAAAGGAGACATTGATTAGAAGCGGTAATGAGCAGGAGCAAGATGAACAGAAAAAATGAACAGCATCCCTTTTAATAAACTGTCTATGAAAATGTGGCATAACTAAACTACCTTAATAAACACATTTCTAAACTTCTAAATAAAATTGTTTCAAGTGAAACATTAATAATTCATCAGTTTCGATTATATCCATGAAAAAAATTATTAGTATTCAAAAACTAGTTTTCCTCCTGAAATTGTACATTTAAAAAAAAAGCTCTAACATACTTTAGACGCAGCTCCCCCTTCTAATCACTTAAAACCCATTAATAAACTTTATTAATCAGTTATCAGTGAATAGAGACTCTGTCATCATCTTTGCTTATCTTGGGGAATTTTCCTCCACAGTCTTCAACTGGTTGTAGCCACGATCCTTAAAACTCTCCAATTCCATTTCCATTGATCATTTTCTTTTCTTCAACATGTTTCAACCTGCTTTCATCTTTAGCTTTGTTTTTATATCTACTGATCATACACCCCAACTTTCCTAAAGCTCTTACCTAACTCACTAAACTATGAACCTACAGTTTCCCACATGCCAGGTTCTAAAAAAGACTTACGGGCATATTTATGAGAGCTTTGCGTCATGCTTGCATCACGCAATGTGGTACATGCATGACGAAAACCTCTACGTCATATTTATGAAGCAACTCAAAGCCACTTTGCGGGGCATTGAATGGATTAAAAAATATGGAGTAATGCAACACAAAGCAAATCGCTGCGTTGCATTACTCTGCGCAAAATGTTAAAAAAAGATAATGAATACGAAATAGGTAACTGAATGTATGTAGAACCCTCCCCAGCTGATGTAGGAAGGTAGGCAAACTCATAACACCCACTAACCTTCACTATAACTACATATTCTCTAATCATTTTAGTACATACATTGGGGCCGATTCCGATTCAGGCCGGAAATCTCCCCGACCGAGCCGGACCCGGAGAGATTTCCGACCGAATCGGACCCTAGCAGTCCGACCGAACGAGTATGATGCGCACGTATGCTATCGGACTCGATTCGGTCGGACTCCCATTGAAGTCAATGGGAGCCAGTCGTACGACGCATACACGGGCTCCCATTGACTCAATGGGCACGACGCGAACAAGGGCGCCCCCTACAGCGTGTTCGCGTCGATGCGGGTCACGCCGTACATGCACGTGTAGGGGTGACCCATGGGTCCCCCCTGTGTGTGACTCGCACGCCTACGCTTCCAGGGGGGTCCGACACGGTCCCCCAAAGTGTGGCTCCGACAGCTCCTTGGAGTCGGACTGCGCGAGTCGGTCGGAGCGGTCGAGGTGCGCATCGTACTTACCCGGCCGGGGAACGTCTCGATTGCGCGGTGCGCGTCGTCCCCGTGCGAGTCGGTCGGAGCGGTCGGGTCCTGCGAATGAGTCGGTCGGAGATTTCGCGAGCGCACGCACCGTACTCGATCGCCCGGACGCACGTATGACTCGGTCGGGAAATAGGGCTCCGAATCGGATCCGGTTAAGCCGAATCCGATTCGGTGCCCTACCGGCCAAGATCGGAATCGGCCCCATTATCTTTAAATCCACTAACTAAATGTTCTCTATGTACTGGTGCATCATGTTTTAACTCATTTCTTTTAGTAGTAATTTCAACATCAGAATTATAAACACGATCTGAAGCATATCCTACAGGAATCAGTAAACTACAATCCCTCTAAAACTATTAATATTATTATTATTTTTATGACTAACCATACAATTTTACAGCATTTTCTATTTAGACAAAAATTCTTCTAGTAAAAATACAACACAACAAAACTTTTCATTAAAAAAATAATATTTTCTTCTTTTCTTCTTATTTTATTAAAACAATAATCAAAACAAAAATTCAAAAATAATCTCAGTTTCATCCAAACTGTCCTTTTCAAATGTTCATTTTACATTTCTTGCAGGTTTCAGTTCTCATTGCTCAACAGCATTCTTAAAAATGTATTTCAGCAAGAGTCTCTTTATTCAGTTCAATGTGGCTCTTCATCAGTTTCAAACTCAGGGCCTGATTATGATGTCGGGCGGACGTAAAGCAGGACCACCCGACTAGGAGTCGGAGGTCCCGCTGGCCGCATTACGATGCGACCGCCTTCACAGCGGTCGCATTGTGTATCTTTTGTATTGCGGCGTGTGCTACGGGCTACAGCACAGGTTGCATTACAAAAAAAACACATCTGACATATCCCTGCACTATGTGGCAGCTGCCACATAGTGCAGAGATATGTAGGGGGGCACCATAGGTGCCCCCAAGGGCCCATATCAGAGGGACAGGGGGAAGGGGGTCTGCTATGGGCCCCCAAAGTCCCTTTCTGACAGCCTTTTCATGGCAGGTTAACTGCCATGAAACGGCGGGCGGAAAGGGACATTGTAATTCCTATGGCGGTGCCTAAGTCGGCACTGCCACCATTGTAGGGATTGCAGACTGTCCGACGGTCCGGCGGGCTCATTGAACCCGTCGGATGCATGGCGGTCGGTCTCTCTGCCTGCCCTACATCCACCCACCATCATAATGTGGCGCGTGGTCCTGCAGGGTCCAATGGTGGTGAAACTGCCACCGTCGGCCTGAAGGTGGTGGTCCCATCGCCATCGTTATGAGGCCCTCAGTCTCACACTCAAATGTGTACTGGAATACATTTCTCCAATGAATAATCATATAACACAGTTTCTTCTTCTTCGGAAACTGTAGCTAAATACACCCATTCAGGCGAGACATATTTTCGATTTGGAACTCTCTTTGTCATTGAACTTTTGGCAACTGGTGATTCACTCCCACCAGTTTCAGAACTGATTTGTCTCGCAGGCTTCTCTTCTGGTTCACAGTGTTTTCTTTTGCAAGTTCTCTTCCTTGAAATATCTTCCGCAGCTCTTTCTCTCTCAGCAACAATCTTTGTCTTTATTTCTCTACTCTCCAAGGAAACTTTACTTGAACTCAGACTCAAACTCGAACTTGAACTATCATCAGCTTTGTCTTTGTCTATTCTGTTCACTGTAAAACTATTCTTTCCTTTGGGGTTCCTTGTAACTTTGATCATCAACTTCAACTTCTCACTGCTTGCGTCAGAGACTACTTCTTCTTGCATCCACTCATGCTTTTGTCTTTTGCACTGTAACAGCTCTTCACTCTGATCTCTGTTTTGAAACTGAACTTGAAGAATATCTGGTTCTTTGTCAGAGCTTTCACTGACCTGAAACTTCAGGCTTTCAATGTGCTTTTGCTCGTTGTCTTCACCAGTTTAAAAATTTCCAAATTCTTCACCCGCTTCTGGAATCAAGCTAGAAAGACAACCTTGGCTTTGATCTTGACTCTGTGTGCCTCTTTCTGAACCAACTAATTCATCCCCTGCTTCAGTAACTATCACTCTCTTTGTGTGAGCAGCATGGATCTATTGTTGCACATCAGCAAATTTCACCGCTGTGTTCATTGTCAAGATTACTTGATATGGCCCCATCCAATGCTCACCCAGGCAGCCCTTCCGGACATGCTTTTGGATGACAATCCAGTCTCTAGGGCTCAATCTGTGGCATTCATTATCCTTGGATTCTTCTATTGCCACATCCACCTGATGAAAGACAGATTTCTCCATCTAAGCCAGACTCTTGCAATAATCTAGCATAATGTCGTCAGTTATTGAAACTAGTGTAGCTGAAGGTACATATGTAAGCCTCATTGTTCTACCCATGATAATCTCATAAGGCGAAGATAAATCAGTCTTTTTGTTAGGAGTACTTCTCATTCATCAAAATAAGAGGAAGGGGAACAGGCCACTTTAAACCAGTCAAAACACAGACTTTTGCCGATTTTTTCTTGAAAGTACCATTTGCTCTCTCAACGATAACAGAAGATTGTGGCCGCTAACTACTATGAAATATCTGGTTAATCTCAAATGCTGTGCAGATTATTTGCAAAACTTCATTTGTGAAATGGACTCTACGATTAGTCAAAATAGAAGTCGAGAGACTGAATCTCTGTATCAACTTCCTCAACAATAATTTGACCATAGTAAGGCTCTCTGCTCCACCCATTTAGAAAACAAGCAGATAACTACCAAGGGCCCGATTCCGATGTCGTTCGGAAGGCCTCCGAATCGGATTTGGCTTTCCCGGATCCGATTCGTAGCCCTTGTTTACGACCGAATCGTACACAGGTCCGAATGACCAAGTATGATGTGAAGATCGCGTATGCGCCGACCGAATCGTTTCCTGGACCCGAACCTGTCCATACGACACATTCGTAGCCGAATCGTGCCGCACTATGGAGCCAAATTCCGACCGAGTGAGTACAATGCTCGATTCGGACAGCCGCTTCGCCTCGGTCTCAGCGAGACGAAACGGCTGCCAGAAGCGTACTTTGGGGGGGCGTATTAGGCCCCTCTTCACCCGGGACCCTCCGAATCTCTTACAGGGGTGTGCCCATGGGTCCCCCCGATCCAGGCATGCACAGTGTGGCGGGCACCATGGGGTGCCTGCCAGAGGGTGTACGCTTTTCCCCACCCACCCCTTTTCTGCTATGGGAGCCTGTGTACATGGGCTCCCATAGAGTTCAATGGGAGTCCGAGCGAACCAAGTCCGTAAGCATCAGCACCGTACTCACTCGTTCGGACTCCTGGAGTACGTTTCGCTCGGAAAGCCCTCAGGATCCGAGTCGTACGGAGAGCTTTCCTAGCCAGATCGGAATCGGGACCCGAGACTTACTTCAATCCATTGCAGTTTGTCATCTCAGTGATATCCACTTGGAGTCTTGTAAATGGGCCTTCAAAATTGTCGATAGGATCCATAACAGTAACTGTTCTTTTGCCTTGATTGTTTAAATGACAAGCCAAACTTTAGCCGCAAACATCTTCAGCAACATTTTGAAAACCTGTACTTTCACTGTACTTTTTGAAACTTTGAACCAAACTATCTGTATCTACATGTGACCTGTTATGCAAATGTTTGCACTCTGGATACAACATTGAATCGGGTAGAACATATTTATGCTCAGCAGTTACATACAAATCCTGATAATTCGTTTTGTAGCCTCACTTTTCCCATTTTCTTTTCTCATTCTCTAATGCATCTTACTTCAAATCTCACAGTTCGCTCAAAGAAGTCTGAATCCATAAAGAAACAATGCACACATTTCTCTATTGTCACCCTCTTGTACAACTGTCTAATCTTGTAATGCACCATATTTTGCCACTTGATCCGCATACTTGTTTCCAAACATGACCATATCCTTTCTAGCTTTATCAGCTATACATTTAACTACTCAATTTCTTTTGGCTTTTGTATAGCTTTCAAGAAATCCAATATGTAAACACCATTTTAATCAGGGCTCCTGAAAATGTCATAAAACCTCTCTGTGACCATAGCTGGCTATAGTCATGGACGACTCCAAAACCATACTGGCTGTATGTATATATCATCACATCCAAATTCTCAGAGCAGCAAGCTCAATGCATCCAGCACTGCCACTTGTGCTGAAGTTACGGTTAGCAGAGAAGATACTTCTACTGGTTAACTGATAAAATATTGACTAGTAAACATCGACCTACAAAACTATCGACTACAAAAATGTTGACTACCTATACTTAAACAGGTAAGTGCAAAAATATCAAGAAAATATCGTTTACAATAATATAGTTGTATTTAATATCAATTTTTAAATAAATACACATTAAAATATTAAAAATAAAAGATATTAAATACTAACATTAATTTAATAAAAATAAAATAAAGTTATTAGATTTTAACACATAACAAATAAACTTACTTTCAAAAAGTTAAACACACATACATATATATTAACATATATCAATTTAAAAAATATAATGAAACTAATAGTTTTAAATTATATTATAATTTTAAAAAAATCAATAATATAATAATATAACAAATATATATATATATACCAAAAACATAAAATATTTACAAAGCAAACCACTTTAATTAAAATTAAAAAGTACAATTCATACATATTTACAATTTAATAAAAAGAATTTACCAACAAAAAACATTAAAAATTATAAATATTATTCTTCTAAATAAACAAAAATATATTTATATAAGGTAAAACAATATAAAATAAATTATTAAAAATTGAAATTAATAGATAAACATTTCCCACTACAATTGAAACAAAAATAAAACATTCTTATACTAATAATTTATAAAATGTACTACTACCACCTCACACAACACAACAGTAATAAAATTGTTACATCACACAAAAGTAAAATGTACTACTCTCACTACAACAAATACAAAATTAGATAAAATATTATATTGCAGTGTACAGAAATGTACTATTCCCAATACAATTAATACAACACTAGTAAAAAAATTTAGATTGCAGCAAAATAAAATTTTATATTCCCACTCCAATAACTGCAACAGTGGGGAGAGTGGTGGATTACGAAGGGGTAAAATGTATTATTCCCACTCTAGTCAGTGCAACAGTAGGAAAAGTGTTGGATTGCAGAGGGGTAAAATTTACTATTCCCACCCCAGTGAGTGCAACAGTAGGGAAAGTGTTTGATTGCAGAGGATTAAAATGTAATATTCCCACTCCAATCAGTGCAACAGTAGGGAAAGTGTTGGATTGCAGAGGGGTAAAATTTAATATTCCCACTCCAATGAGTGCAACAGTAGGGAAAATGTTGGATTGCGGCAGGGTAAAATTTACTATTCCCACTCCAGTCAGTGCAACAGTAGGAAAAATGTTGGATTGCAGAGGGGTAAAATTTACTATAACCACCCCAATGAGTGCAACAGTAGGGAAAGTGTTGAATTGCAGAGGGGAAAAATGTAATATTGCCACTCCAGTCAGTGCAACAGTAGGGAAAGTGTTGGATTGTGGAGGGGCAAAATGTATTGCAGTCAGTACTACATTAGAAACAAACAAATTCTCTACAAAGCAATAAAATAATTTCAAAAACAAAATAACAAATTAAAATATAAATATATTTCATATAAACATTTTTCAAATAAATACATATTATAATTTTAAATACATATCATAAATAATTACAAACATTATTAAAAATTCAATCAAAAAATAATTGTCATATATAAAATATTTTTATTTAAAAATTATTTAACAAAAAAATAATTTATAACATATATTTTATTTTAGTTACCCCCACCATATACCACACCAAAGCTTACAACCAACACCTAAAACGTAACTTTAAAAAGCTAATTATTTACACTTTTAACATAAATATTTATCAACAAACTATTTATCAATAATTAAAAATTCATTATTATTTAAATTAATTTATTTTACTTTCCACAATATACCCCTGCAAAATATACAAAACACACCTATAAACAAATAAAAAAAGAATAAAACAATTAACATAATTAATTATAAATTAAATAATCATTATTACAAAAATATATAAATATTAATTATTTAAATGTACTTCCCAACCTGTACCCCTATAAACCCCACATCCCACATATAAAGATTTATTAAAACAAATTATTTACACTATTAACATAATTAATTATCAAATAAATCATTAATATTAATCAACAATTAATTAAATCATTACTTTATTATAATTAAATTACTTCCCACTCTGTGCCCCTATAAACCCACAATCCGCTATAATACTAAAAATAACAAAAAATACTTAAATTGAGTTTAATAACTACTTAAAAATGTACAAGTACATAAAAAAATAAACAATAATTATACAAGAAAATTGCATCATATTCATACATACCAAAATACATACCAATAATTAAAAATCGATATCATAAACAACTTTATTATTGTATTCAATATTAATAACCTCGATATTTTAGAAATCAATATTACTTACCTTAAAATCGATATTCTTGACAACGATATTCTTGCTGATGATATTTCCATGTCACAATATTTTTGACTCGATACTTGTGCACGTCGAAATTTACTACTCAAGGTTTTGTCTCAGCACTACTTCTAATGTCTCAGAAATGGAACATACTATATATGCAGCTCTCAGTGCTCCATATTAGTCTCTTAACAAGAACCATCAACAACCAATGTTAGGTTAGCCACTCCCAAAGGTGTCTCTTTAATATATGGCCTTGGATTTGTACATAACTCAATCACCTCAAACAGTTGTGGTCTGATCCGTTATCAATCTCATAATTTTTCAGGTCTTAACTAGCCTTATCTGAAATAGGAAGCTGTATTGCTGGGTTTAAAACATTACGGGCATTATTACGATGTCGGACGGACTCATATCCACACAACACCGTTGCGGTCTCGGACGGACCGACCTCTGGTTGGTGGTCCCGACACCGCAATTACAATGCAACCGCACATGATGCAGTCGCAAGCTCCCATGGAGAAATGGGAGCTTCTGTTAATCCCTGCACTGCGTGGCAGGCACCTCACGGTGCCTGTCACACAGTGCACCTCACGGTGTCTGCCACACGGTGCACCCTGCCCCCCAACCGGAAGCCACTGGGTGAAGGGGGCCCTGCTAGTGGCCCCCACAGTCGCTTTCCAACAGGCTTTTCATGTCAGAAAGCCCGACATGAAAAGCCTGTCGGAAACCAACATCATATTACCGATGGCAGAAGCGCCGTCCATTGGAGATTATGAAAGGTTTCCGACTGGCTGACGGGCTCATTGAGCCCATTGGAAGCCAGTTTGAAAGACTGGCCAGTTTACACTCTAAACGCCTACATCATATTTGGGCGGTCAGACTGTAAACCTACCATGTCGGTCGGTAAGCCTCCAATGAGCGGTCAGAGGCTTACCGACCGACATCTCTGAATAGAAATGTTCTCTGCTGCAAGTATGATCTGCTCATACCAAGTCAGTCTACTGCTCGCAATATGTTGGGTTCTTGTTCTTCTCAAAAGAATTTCGACTAAGGGGCCGATTACGATGTCATCCGGAAACTCTTCCGACCAAATCGGTTTCGGAATCGTTTCTGACTGAATCGGGTTCTGCGAGTCCGACCGAACGATTACGATGCTTCAGGACATCGTTCGGACGAACTCGCATTGACTTCAATGGGAGCCTGTGTTCCAAACGAGAACAAAGGCTCCCATTGACAAAAGGGGTGGTTTGGGAAAACCTTGCACCCTGTGGTGGGCACCCCATGGTGCCTACCACACTGCAAATGCATGGGAAGGTGGGACCCATGGGTACCCCCATGTGCCTGATTCAGAAGGCCCCTAGTGAATTGGGGCCTGCTACGTGCCCCCAAAGTCAGATTCCGACAGCCGATCCATGTCGGAACAACCGATTCAGAAAGGCTGTCCGAATCTGACATCCAAATCGCTCGGCTGGAAATGTGGTCCATAGACCACTACGATTCAGCTCCCACCGACTCAGTTACTCCCAATGCCTTTGGGAACCGAGTTGGACAGTCCGAACTCTTTCCAGTCATCGTAATCGGTCGTTCGGAAAAGTGTCCAAGTCGGTCGGAAAGGTGGGTTCCGAATCAGATTCGGAAGAATCAAATGCTGTTCGGTGCCTTTCCAAACAACATCATAATCGACTCCTTAATGTGGGACATATACAATGAAAGTATGTCAAATCACTATCCCCTCACTTTGTTCAATGGCAATGCAAAAGTTGGAATCGATTTCAAAAAACCTCTATGACTTACAGCTACTGGATCCAACACAGCAGAAAGAGATGCCACTGGGTGCATTAAACCTCCATGTTTCTATGTAAGAATCTAAAGTGCACATCCATTTCTCTCATGAAAAAAAAGAGAAACGATAATTGTAATCAAGTATCCTGAGTGCAGATGCATGACACAAACTCTCTTTCAATTTTTTTAATGCATTCATGCATTCAATATCAAATGGTACCAGATCTTGGGCATCACTACATATCAATCATACCAATGTTTGTGGTACTTATTTTCCAACTGGCCAATTTTAACTGAAACATCTGCTGTAACCTGATTAACAATTTATTTATTGCTGATTCCTACAACTTGAATTTCTCATCCCGGAAGGGGTGGGTCTGGGACTTCTACAGAATGAACTGTAGGATGGGTAGCCCCCGTATCAATCAGAAACGAAACAGGATGGTCATTTACTTCTCTGTCAACATATGGGACACTTTGATTTACCTTTAGTACAGCTCCAGGTACGCAATCCTCCTCCTCCCTCAGGCACTGTGATTGCGAACTACTCCCAGCCAGCTCATTACTCAGAATTAATATATTCTGCTGGTAGCCTGCACTATGGGGCATATGTTTCTCATATTTTGCTGCACATCTGGAGCTGTATGCATTGGCATTCAAAATGATGTCTGGCTCTTCACATTTTGTTCAGTATTTGCATATTTGGGACTATCACATTATCTCTCTGCATCTGAGGAATTTGTTATACATTTCTCTGAACCCATTTAGGATTGTGAAGGCATTCCCTCTTCCAGTGCCTGATCTTCCCACAGAAGTGACAAGCTGTATTCTTTTTCATCTTTTCAACACTGTATCTGCATAAGCCTCTCATCAAAGGCATGCACTGAGTCTGAGTATTTCAGCTCTTGTGAAGTTCTCAAAATTGTGTTCAAATGTATATTAGGCCTGGGTGGTAAACTCTGCTCCGCCGCAGAGTTCACAGAGTTTTGTCCACTCTGCCTTCCGCTTGAAGCCCGGAGTTCAGCATAAACTCCGTCAACCGCCACGCAGCGGAGTTTACCTGCCCAGTCATTCATTTTTCATCGAAGATGTGTTCCCATTTCAACATGTCCGATGGATTCCATTGAATAATATACTGATGGCTTCCTTGTCCTTTTTCTATGCTATTTAACTGTCCTTGCCAAATGATGGAAGTCTAGCTCTATCTGTCAAGAGCCATCGGACTACACTTCCCAGAGAACCACAAGTGGGCTGTGCAGGTGAAGAGAGGCCTGTTTGTGAGCGGGCAGTGATGGTGACAGCAGGGACTGTCAGTGACTTAGAGTTCCGCCCAGGGAGGGTTAAGCAATGGACAGTGCCTGAACGCTCTTCCAGTCCTAGGATTCCAGCTCAGACAGGCTGCTTCTGCAGTGCCCAGCCTGCCCTTTCTGTCAGTAGCCCTGTAAGCAGTGGAGAGGGAAGTTCCCAGCTCCCTGCACCAAGGGAGGAGTATGGAGTGAATAAGTATCCACTGGAGTGTACCAAACTGGCTTCAGCTAGGATACAGGTGACCCCGCCACAGCGCCATTAGCCTCCTCCTGCTGCTGGATGCCCCAGATCCTTCACAGGTAGGCACAACAGCTCTGCTGCGCAACCTTCTTTACAATAAAGTTTATTGCCTTTACAAACACTTAAAAATATCAACACCTGCAGGTACACACAGCTAATTCATTAGCTCATTAAAAAAAAAAAAAATTCTAAATGCATCTACATTTTTTAAGTGGTGCGTCGCTTCCTCAGTTTTTTTCATGCGTACATGGATTACGCCATTACTGGCAGAAGCTCCACTCATGCCTCTGTGTGCCCCCTTACCCTCTTTCCTGTCCCTCATAGCCTCCTCCCTGTCCCTCGCCATCCCCTACCCATTGCAGGCCGATCCCAGTTGACCCCCCCCCCAGCCAGTGTCAGGCACGCTGCAAGTGTCAGAAACATTTGCAAATGGCAGACGAAAGATTTAATATCAATATGCAGGAGTAAAGTATGGGGTGGCAGAAGCCCCCCTCCTTCCACAGCAGTTTCACTCTACTCCACCCTAGTTTCATAACATACAGAGGAGAGTTTGAACTGCCACTGCTGTGCTGTGCGTAAGGTCTGTATTTAAGAGAAATGAGTGCATCAATGCTTATTTATTTATTTATTTTTATTTTAAAGGTTTTATATAGCGCTGGCTAGACCCGGAGGTATCAGAGCGCTTTACATGAGTGTGAAGATAGTAACGGTATAAAACAATATTTCAATTGCGTGGAATTCCAACAAATTAACAAAAGAGAAACAGCTTACGCTTACACAGAACGAATATACAGACAGATAGAACAAAAGCTATATACATATATAACATGGATATGGGGGATCAGATTTTGTATTATGATACTAGATGGAGATAGGCATAAAGGGCTACAGGTAGTACGTAGTACGACGTTAGTTTGGGGGGTGGGAAACAGATGGGGGAAGGGGGGTATTTTGGATGGGGAGGCGGTATGGGAGGGGATGGGACAGACTGGGAGAAGGAGCAGAGGAGAACAGTGGGGGAGGGAGCAAGTGAGCCAGTGGAATATAGAGGTAGGGGAGGGGGAGGAGGGAGACTGTAGGAGAGTGGAGGGGAACCTAAATGGTGGAGGGGGAGGGGGAATTCGGGGCGCAGGTTATGACCCCCAATATTTATTGAGGAGGTGCATTTTGAGGTCTTTTTTAAAGCTGATGTGGGAAGGGTTACATCGCAGGTCTTTGGGGAGGGCATTCCAGATGTTTGGGGGCATTTCCGGAGAAGGAGCGAGATTGTGTGGTTTTCTTTTTTAGCAGGGGTGGGACGAGGAGGAGAGCGTTGGTGCTTATCATCGGCCGTGAGCTGCCCGCTTTGCTGAGTTTATTGGAGAGGTACAGAGGGGTATTTTGATGGAGGGCTTTGTGCGTAATGCAAGCAGTCTTGTAGGAGGATCTGCCTTCGATGGGAAGCCATTTAAGAGTTTTGAGGACTGGGGAGATGTGGTCGAAACGTTTGCAGTCGGCGATGAGCCTGGCTGCAAGGTTGAGCACAGATTTGAGTGGGGCTAGGTGGACCTTGGGGATTCCGGTGAGGATGGCGTTGCCGTAATCAATTTGCGAAAGGACCAGTGATTGGACTATTAATTTAAAGTCATCAGTTGGAATAAAGGGTTTAATTTTCTTGAGATGACGGAGAGTGAAGAGGGCTCCTTTAGCCAAACTTTTTATGTGGACATTGAGAGTTAGGTTATTATCGATGGAGATCCCCAGAGATTTTACTGAGGTGGACAAGGAGAGTGAACAGTTGAGGGCATTAAGGTCGGAGATCCAAGTTTGGATGGGGAGAGGGTTATTTTTAGGGGAGAAGAGAATGATTTCAGTTTTTTTAGGGTTGAGTTTGAGATGATTTGAATGGAACCAGGATTGGATCTTAGTCAGGGTGTTGTTAAGGTGTAGGACATCCGAGTGGGATTTAATCTTATAGTAGAGTTGGGTGTCATCGGCATAGAGGTGGTAGTTGATTCCAGCTTGTTTTAGAATGAGGGTAAGGGGTTCCATAAAGAGATTGAAGAGAGGGGGAGAGAGAATAGATCCCTGTGGGGCCCCTAGGGAGACCAGTGTGGGGTTTGATAGGCAGTCGTGCAGTTTGATTTGCTGTGTTTGGTGTTGTAGATAGGAGACAAACCATTTATGGACAGGACCACTGAGGCCAGAGTGATCTCTGAGCACATTAAGTAGGGCAGAGTGGTTAACTGTATCAAACGCTGCAGAGAGATCGGGGAGGATAAGTAGGCAGGTCTCGCCATTATCGAGGGAGTGGTGAATATCATCAACTATGTTTAGCATGGCAGTTTCGGTACTGCAGCCTTTCCTGAAGCCTGATTGTAAGGGGTCCATAGGTTGAAATTTTCGATGTGTTTGTCTAATTGGAGCAGGGCACATTTTTCTAGGGCTTTGGAAAGAAGGGGGAGGTTAGAGATGGGGCGGAGATTGTTGAGGTCATTAGGGTTGGTATTAGGGTTTTTAATAGTGGGAGTGATTTGTCCGAGTTGGAGGGAGATAGGGACACACCCCGTGGCAAGGGAGGTATTGATGATTGTAGTCCAAGATGGGGCAATGATGTGCTTTAGGTCTTGGACAAGGTTAGAAGGGAGGGGGTCTTTAGTGTGAGAAGACGGTTTTAGTTTAGCAATGATGTTAAAAACTTCGAGCTCAGTAACAGGGTGGAAATTATGCCAGGAGGCATTGTTTTTTAGTTGTGAGTTAGAGTGGTTGGTTTTGAGAGGAGTAGTTGTGGGTAGGTGTGGGGAGTAGTCAAGGGGAGGTGTAGTAGTAGGTAAGTGTGAGGAGTAGTTAGGGGTAGGTGTAGTAGTGGGCAAGTGTGAGGCAGAATCAGGGGATATGGAAAATAAGGTATGAGCTTTTGATGTGATGTCAGCAGTATATTAGAAGTTGTTTGGGATCTGAGTTAAAAGGAAGGGTTGATCTATTTTGGCGATTTTTTCCGAGAAGAAGTTAGCAATTTCTTCACATTTAGCAGTCGAGGCCGTCGGCTTTGGAGGGGCGGAGGATGTTTAATTATGAACAATGTTGAACAGTTCTCTAGGTCTATTTTTGGCCCGATCAAGTTGTGTACGGAAGAAGGATGCCTTTTCATTAAAAATGTGTTTCTTGTATGAAGATCTAGCTAATCTGAGGAGTGCCAGATATGAGGGAGAAGGATGTTATCTCCATGTTCTTTCCATCAGTCTTAGTGAGCGTCTTTCGTTGTTGAGCTCTGAGTTGAACCATGATTTGGATGGGATACTTCTTTGATTTTTTAGTTTAGGTGGGGCCATTTGGTCTAAGACATCAGTGACAGCTTTATTAAAGTGTTCGGTAAGCTCATTTGCGTCTTGGGAGAGTGGGGTGAGAAGACGTTGGGCTTGGAGTTTAGGCTCCAGTTCTCCAGGGGGGATAAGATTTAGATTTCTGGTCCATTTCATAGGTTTAATGTTTTTAGTGGGGGGGTGGGGCCGTGGTAGCGATGGTGAACAGTATGAGGTGGTGGTCAGACCAGTCGATGGGGATGATGTTGGACAGAAAGGCCAAATCATTGTTGGTAATAATGGCATCAAGAATGGCTCCTTTGGTGTGGGTTGGGGACTGGCACAGTTGTTTGAGGTCATTAATCTCAAGAAGATTGGTGAGTAGGGTGATTGTGGGGTC
Source organism: Calotriton arnoldi (assembly GCA_963921515.1). Classification (NCBI taxonomy): domain Eukaryota; kingdom Metazoa; phylum Chordata; class Amphibia; order Caudata; family Salamandridae; genus Calotriton; species Calotriton arnoldi. Next base: position 462,969 of record CAWUFW010010111.1, read on the forward strand.
ATTAATATCATTCCAGTGGAGGTTAAGATCTCCAAGGAAGAGATTTTTTGAGTTAGATATAGAGGATTGTGTCAGAAGGTCGGATACTTCCTCAGCGAAGGGAAGAGGATCTCCAGGAGGGTGGTAGATATTATGTAGACGAATTGGGTGGGAACCCTGTACTTTTAGTTCAGCTTCAAGGTATTCAAAGGTAGAGTGATCAGAGTTTTTAGGGAGAGCTGAAGTTCATTTTTGAAGATTATGGCTAAACTGCCCCCTATTCTGTCGGGTCTGTCTTTTCTGATGATAGAGTATCTGGGGGGAGAGTAAGTCAAGTATGCTCATTGAGTGGTCATTGAGCCAGGTTTCCGTGAGGAAGGTGATGTCAATGGTTTCGCTTAGGATGGTTTCAGAAATTTCAGTTGCATGTCAGACAGCAGATCGACAGTTCACAAGCATGCAGGCGAGGGGTTTAGGTTTGCTTTTGGGGGGTGTGCAGGAGTGGATAGTGGTGAGTTGAGGTGGGCGTCTGGGGGAGACGGGAGAGGAGGGGATTCTGCTAGTCCCCAGAATAACGGGGATGTTAGAGTAGGGGGGGAGGATACTGTTTGTAGTTAGTGGGGTTTTTTAAGCCAGAGTAGGGGGAATTTGAACGATTGAGGGGGGTTCTGGAGCTGAGGGAATTAAAATCCTCTCTAAAGTCGAGTGAGTTCCATCGTCAAAGTGGAGAGATTGCATTCTATGTTGAGTAGATTCTGGGTTATTAGAGTGAGGGGGAACACAATTGGGGAGGAGGAGGGGGATAGGGAATGTTCTGTGTTTACCGCGGAGGGAATTCTGTCGTGTGGGGGACGTGAGAGGCCAGTAGGGGGGGTATGAGGAGTGCTCAGGCTGTTAGGCGAGGGGGGTGGCGTGGGTGGGGACAGGATATTTATGGCCTCAGGAGATGTGGTTTGAGAAGTTGAAAGGGAGTGAGGAGTGTGGAGAGAGACCGCATCAAGGTTCAGGAGTGGTGTGTAATTCAGGGAGAGAGATAATAGGTTCAGTGAGGGAGATGATGGGGCCGGAGGGGGCACAGTAGGGGATTCAAGGTGGGGGGGCAGGGATTCAGGGAGGGGGGCAAGGAGGAAGGAGAGGGGATATAAGTAGTATTAGGGGTTGGAGGGGACCGGTTGTTAGAGTGCGTGTGGGTTTGGGAGAGGGGGTATGCAGTTGAGATGTCAGGAAGAGGGAGGGTCGTTGGGGGGAGGGAATACATGGATGTCGGTGTTTGGGAGATGGCATTAGCTAGTGAGATGTCAGGGGAGGGGGAGAATGGGGTCAGAGGTAAGGGGGAGAACGAAAGGGCATTGTGAGGTTGGGTAGGCGGAGGGTTAGGAATAGTTTTTTATAGTTGGAGAGACAAGGAGTTGAAATGGTGCTCAAAGATGGTGAGGTGGGATTCCACGACTTTTATGAGGATGTTGCCCGTTTTGAAAATGGAGATGTCAATTTCGCCTAGAAAAGCTGGGGAGGGAGTAGTAGACAATTTAAATACATAAGGAATGTTAGTTGAGTTAGTGACTGGGAGATGTCGTAGGAAGATGCTTTTCCATTTGGAGGAGCGTTTGGAACAGAAGATGTAGTTGGTTTTTATGGGGGAGGTGAGGCTGAGGTAGTTATCAACAATAAGTGTTTCAGGGTGTCGGATGAGTAATTTGTGTTTAAAAAATTTCTTAGCGTTTTTTGAGAGATTGGGGGGGGGGTAAAGAATGGTCCATGAGTTGGGGCCATGTTTGGAGAGAGTAGTGTCATTGGGGTTGGGGACATGGTTAAGGGGGGCATGTTGGGACAGTAATGTGATGGAGGGAGGTGGAAGAAAGCAAGGGGGTGGGCAATGAAGGGGTAAGGGAGGGGTGAAGAATCCAGGGGAGGAGGGAAGGAGGGGGAGGTCAGTGTAGGAGGGGAGGTATATTATGAGGCAGGGCGAGGAGAGGGGAGTACCCTGGAGGGAAAAGGAGTAAGAGAGCGAGGTCTGTGCTAGAGGGCAAACATGTGGGTGAGTCCGGTACGGGATGGGGAGGGAGTTCACAATCACAGTAGGCACATGAAAGAGAGGGAAGTCGGTGCTTGGGTGAAGAGAGAGGGGTCAGGTCAGGTGAGTCCGTTAGGAGACGGAGAGAAAGTTAACAATCACAATAGGCACCAGAAAAGAGGGGGGTAAGTGCTAGGGGAAGAGAGAGGTGTCAGTGGTTAGCGGGAAGAGGGGCGGGAGTATCAGTGTAAAAATAGAAAGGGAGTTAGCAATATGTGTGAGTACAGGACAATAAATTACAAAAGCATTCACAGGCATAGATTATAAGAAAAATTGCATTGGAGGGCATAGTAGATCACCATCAGGGAATTAGTGTTCTGGATTGTCAATACACAGAGCGGAGGGGCTGAAGGGTGCACGGCAGCAGGACGCGGTGCAGTAGGGCACTGTTTCAGAGCAGGAAAACTCCAGCGGCGATTTGATGTGATTCAAAGGACTCAGGCGGGCAAGTGGGGGCGACGTTGGTAAGGCTGCTAGATTGAAATGTCAACAAGGGAGAGGTTAAAAAAATTGTCGCTCCCCCTGGACACTGCTTAACCACGAAGTTCGTCAACAAGGGGGAGAGGAGGCTGGATTGTCACCATGTGGAAAACTGGCGGAGTAACATCTGAAAGAGTGGTCTTCAGGGGGGATAAACTAGACAGCTAAGACAAATTGGAGCCATCAAGTACCAGTGGTGTCGGTGGATTGATCGGAGGGATGGTGCCAGTCGGTGTCGGTGGATGATCAGCGGGACGGAGCCAGTAAAGCCCCAGTCGGTAACATCGGCATTAGAGGAGGCTCGCCGATTCCTCTAGAGATGGAGCGGCCTAATAGTCAGGGAGGGCGTGGTCAGACTTGTTAGCAGAGAGGTCACGGGCAGTAGAGAGAAATCACTAACCCTGGACTTAATGCATAGTCGCGACTTTTGTCGGTGTCGGTGGTTGATCAGTGGCACGGATGGGTATCCACACGTATAGAGGACGTTTTAAAAATCACTCAAAACCACTTTTGGTTCTCATATGCTACAGAATTAAACAAGATTTTTGTAGCCAGTCAGGTCCAAGTTGGTAAAATCTGCATTAGAGAAGGCTCGCCGATTCCACCAGGGCTGAAGCAGCAAAAGCGTCGGAGAGGGCGTGGTCGGGCTTGTTAATGGAGACGTCACGGGGTAGAGAGAAATCATTCGCCCTGGCTTTATTGCATGGCTGCGATGTTAGCCATTTTGGGGTGTGATGTCTGGTGGATCATCACCATTTTAGACCTGGCGGAACATCACCATTTTAAGGAGTCGTCTTCTGATGAAGTTGGCAATCAAAATATAAAAGAAAGAAAGAGAAAGAAAGAAAAATGAGGTCGTCCACATACCGTCGGTGTCAGGGGCTGTAAGGCGGCACAGCGCCAGTCAAGTCTCAGCCCGCTACACCGGCAATAGGAGGTGGTTTGCAGAGGCCGCCAGGGATGGGGCAGCCAAACAGTCAATCAAACAATCAGCGAGGACGTGATCAAGGTCTAAGTGGCGGTCTGGGTCTGGCCAGCACCATCGGAATGAGGGAAGGTTTGCCAAGGTTGCTAAAAACAATGAGGCAGCCAAAGGGTGTATGAAGGGTCCAAGGGGTAGATGGGGTCTGAAACCAGTGAAGTTTGGTGTTGTGTGACAGCAAGGCTCCAATATGATCACTGAGCCTAGTCTGATCCTTAAAAGCGGTCGGAGTGGAGGAAGGTTACGGATGCCACATCGAGCCCCTCACGAGGTCGGAGTGGGGGCAAGGAACAGATCAAGCGGTTGGGGTGGAGGCAGGGTATGGAAGCCTCATCAAGCCCAGCAAGAGGTTGGAATTGGAGGCAAGGATCAGATCTAGAGAAGACCATGCGTCCGTCCAGACATGTCGCTCCATCAGCTCCATCAGGGTGTTGTGCGGCAGCAGGGAGCCGATATGGTCATTGAGCCTCGTCTGACCCTTAGAACGGTCAGAGTAGAGGCAGGGTACAGAAGCCTCATCGACCTCCTCCAGAAGTCGGGGTGAAGGCAGGGATCAGCGCAAGCGACGAAGCCTCATCGACCTCCTCCAGAGGTCGGGGTGTAGGCAGGGATCAACTCGAGGGTCCTCTACGGCAGTGATGTTGTAGGGACAAGAGGGGGCACACTCAGACCAAGGGATACTCAGCCATGGATCCGGATGGTAGCCGTTGGGGGACTCGTTTCCAATCCGGGTAGGAGGGTCCGATCCTGGCGAGGAGCGGCTGGGCGGGCGAGGCGAGAGATCGTCAGGTCGTCGGATGTCGGATAAACAGCCAGCAATGGATCGGGGTGGCAGTCGATGGAGAGGCCCCACATCAGCACAGCTGGGTGTGGAGGACTCGTTTCAAACCAGAAAGGAGGGTCCGGTCTTGGCGAGGAGCAGCTAGGGCAGCGAGTCGTCGGATCGTCGAGTCGTCAGATGTCGTCTCCAGAAGGGTAAGACGCGATGCAATCTCATTCTGATGAAAAGTAGTTAGATTGTTTGCAGGTAATTTGCAGGATAGTGGTGGATGGCCGGGTAAATAAGGGATATCTACCGATTTGGTAGTCCCAAACCCGGGAGCGTCAGGGGAGAACTCCTACTCGGCGGCCATCTTGGCAGTTCTTTCAACATATTCCTAATGCTCTTTAGTATGTTTTAATTGCACTGTGTGTGAGGCAAGCACTTCTGCTAAGTGTGATGCTCCTGTTTAATGCGTAGGCTTGCTGATGCTTGTGCACACATGGGAACCGGAAGACATGTCTTCTTACATTTTTGCACATTAACTATTGTGCAAAGGAAGCGTGCACTGCTTCTTCCATACTTGGGGGCCGATTACGATGCGGTAGGATATGGCTCTGACCGTCGGTCAGAGCCATTCCTACTGCATCGTAATCTGCTGATCGGATTCCTTTCCGATCAACCCTTTTGGATGGTGTCGATCGGAAAGGAATATGATCGGTCATTCTGACTGCCATCCGATGGACTCAGAGAGCCTGTCCAAAAGTCGGAATGACTTCAGTAATCCCAAGGGCGACTCTTTCCGCCCGAGGGATTACAATGTTGGATTCTGGCAGCCTTTCTGTGCCGGCCTTTCCGCCACAGGAAGGCTGTCGGAAGTTGACTTTGGGGGCTCCCATCAGGGCCCCCATGGGTGCACGGCCTCCGTTTGGTGGCTGAGGGGGCACCTATGGTACTCCCCTGTTGATCCCTGCACCCCGTGGCAGGCACCTTGAGGTGCCTGCCACGGGGTGCAGGGATGAACTGCACCTTTTCGTTTTCCAATGAGAGCATGCATTCAGGTCTGAATGCATGCTCCCATTGTAAAGAATAGGAGTTCGACTGAACACTGTTCTGTCGCATCCTAAATGGTTGGTCTGGACCGCCGACAGGAGGTCGAGCATTCCCAAGACCGAAACGATGTCGGATGGACTTAAGTCCGCCCGACATCGTAATTAGGCCTTTGGTTTCTGTGTGGTGGAAGCTTGAACGGCATGTGCTAGCTTTGGTTTATTGGAGCTAGTAAAAACAGTTGCATTTTACCAATATGAAAACTATTGCCTCCTTAGACATGTCGGGCCTGATTCACAGAACTGACTTACGTGAAATACGTAAAGTTAGTGATTTTCGGTATTCACAGAATACACTTACCAATACTAACTTCATGTCCGCCTCTGGGCCGGAATCTCCGCCTCCGGGCCGGATTACCCTCATTTAGGCCGTTTATGCTCAAACGGCCTAAATGAGGGTATTCAGGCCCGGAGGCGGAGATTCCGGCCCAGAGGCGGAAATTCCGCCACAGGGCCGGAATCTCCGGCCCGGGAGCGGACATAAAGTTAGTATTGGTAAGTGTATTCTGTGAATACCAAAAATCACTAACTTTACGTATTTCACGTAAGTCAGTTCTGTGAATCAGGCTCGTCATGTCATTCTTGTGGCTCAGAAAAAATGGTATTGACATTGCAGAAAGTCACATGTCGGTGTTGTGTCTTTAGAAGGCCAGCATGGCTGTATCACTGGCTGGCACATGTTACACCTGTGTCTCTGAAAGATAGATTTATACACTGTCAGTCACATGCCAGCTAGAAATCAATGTCTTTAAGGTCAAAGGCTATGGCACAGTAGCATAATGCCACTCCACTCCTGATTTCATAAATCCTGACATACTCAGTATATTTCCCGTGTAATTGAATCACACCATGTGTCCACTGGGACATGCTCAACATAAGTTTAAAGTGAATACTCACCTCTGCTGATAGGGTGCACCAAGTTGGTACTTTTAACATGGGTGAACACTTCGTCCACTCGCAGAACTCTGCTGAATTTTGCAAAGTTTTTTGGTAACTCCGTGGAATTCCACGTAGTGAAACTCTGTGAGCTCCACCCAGGCCTAATGAATATCCTTCTGGGAAACTCACTTTTTCAAATGCTTTATCACTTCTTGCATTTGGTAGCTACCTCTTTAGAAGAAACATCACTAGGTGCAATCCTTGCTGGTTCATGAGTAGGCCTTCCAACAACAGCCTTACACTCAACCCACAAGTCACTAGGGGAACCACAATCTCAAATAACATATTCAGAGAAGTCCGCAACTTCTGAGAAATATTAAGTGTCAATCTGTGCATATCTTCATATCATTTTCCTTGATCCTCTCTCAATTTCAGAAAATTATTAGTAAATGTGTACAAGTTAGCTCTAGTCCATGGCACATTCACAAAATTCCCTCCAGGAACCTCTCCTAAAAGAAACTCCAAAACTGCTCCTGTCCCAACTTCCAAATCACTTGCAACTCCTCTCGCCCTACAGCCAGTCCCTTTCATTCTCTTTTTATTAGCAGTAACTTTCTTTCATCTTTCTCTTTATTTTTTCAGATCATTCCAATCCCTTGTTTTCTCAATTAAATATTTAATATGGCGTCTTGATGTTATTTAACCCATCTCTTCAATTTCATCATGTGTCAAATACATTTTTGAATTTTGTTTTACATTCTTCATCTTGATGATGTCTATTTCTAACTCATCAGCCAATTCCTCAAATTTATCATATGCTTTGTTTGCACATCTGGCTGCTTCTTAAATAAAATATCTCATTTCATCAGCATTGTAAGTCAATAGTCTATTCAAATCAATATTCCCCTTCACCAAATGTAAGTTTTAAAATGCCAGTATTAATTTGATTAGGAACTTCTTCAACCATAACTGTTTTTACAGGTTTGGCAGCTTGAGTCTGTACTCCTGATTGTGTATCTCCACTTGTGCTAGGCACAGTAGCCATCCCGAGCTTTGATAGTGCACTGGGTACCGCAACAGTAGTAGTAGAAATCTGTACAACTGTGCCACCATCTCTCCCATTGCCCGTATCAGGTCCTGAATTAGGCTCACATGTCCCTGCTCATTTTGTTGTGTATGGAGGAGATTTGGATTTCAAAAGCTCATTTATAAATGTATCTTCCTCATCAGAATCAATATTCAGCTTTTCTTTTTTATTTGTCTTGTCCTTGTCACCTTTATCATTACTAAAAGCAGGGAATATTTTCACAAATTTGATCATATCCTCGCTCTAACTCTTTTCCTGCTGATCCATTTTATTCTCAAGCCAGTGTCTAAATGAACTCTTCACCTGGTTTGTCACTATCTTTTTCCTTTTCTCTGTTGCCATGCCATCACATTTATTAAGCGCCTTGAACTGTAGGTCTAGGCATCAGCTTCATGTCATACATAGTTTGTCCCAAGAAATCTAGCTTCCTAAAATTACAGGTACCCTCCTATAGAAATAGTAAACCTTCATCATGTGCAGGACATTTATTCCAGTCTAAAATCCAGGTACAAGTACAGTACCTCCCTTCTTTCATCATCTTGTAGGCTGGCGTTCCTTCTGCAGGTATTCCTGACCCTCACCACATACTACAGTTACCGTAGGCTTTACTAACAAACTTCCCATTCTTTTCATTTAACACAAACTGAAAGAATCTACTCAAGATCACAACAAAGAAGCTAGCGAACAACAATCAATCAGAGCGCATCTCTGTCAAAGGTCAGCTTATCACAGAGCAGCTTCATCAACAACCAACCAATATGAGGACTACTTTGTCAAACGTATCACCAATCCCGGCACAAGTCCCTGGATGACTAATCAATCACATCACGACTTATCTGTGAACAGAAAACAATCTCAAAACCTTTTTAAAACCAATAAACTAAATAAACCCTTGTCTGTTTACCCTAGAAAGGAAGGAAAAGTCAGTAAATCAAGTAAGACAACACAATCTAAACCATCAAACTTCAGAAACAATAACAAAATTAAAAACAAGAACAGAAAAACAGAAAACTATTCATAAAGTATTACGATTCCCGCTAGACGGACTCCATCCAGTGGTAAACCACCCTAGTCAGTGCGCCTCTCCTGTTCACTCAAGAGCAAGAATCACCAAACCCAAATTAAATATGCAATCTAGAAAAGAAAACTCATTAGTTCAGAATCCCTTTCAAAGTGTAAGCGGTGCACTGCTCTACCCAGCATAATTGCAGATAAAAGAAACAATATATCTCGAGACTTTGCATTTCACTGAATCCGATAACCAAACCAAACCAACCAATAGAGCCAATAGAACTTCAAATGATCTTCAAAAATGTTTACAAATCTGAAGAATACATCAGTACAACAGTAATGATTCCACCAATTAAACCCGCAATCATCATTGTATAACCAGACAACTCACAACAAAACAGAAATCCATTTCTCAAACACGTTGTCAGGTTATAGAGGTCCTGAGATGAACGAGCCAACTGCAAACATACATGATATTCAGAGAAATGTCTTTATTTGTCGATTAATGATTTCTATATTAAATAAATACCTCTCATCCAGGTTTAGGGTCTTTCTGTCAGAAATTAATCAATGCAGAATGCATCTTTTATATAGATGGAAGTTCTTCCTCAGAGTTTTTTTTCTCTTCACTCCTCCATGTGGCCTTCCTGGGAGTTTCCGCCGGTTCCCTCGGAAAGAAAACCACAGGTAAGTTTCTTGTCTAAAATTTAGCAACCTATATTTTTTATTTTCCTATGATTTCTGATACTTTGCCAATTAATACAAACTTAACTAACCCCTCAATTTCTGATTATGTTTCTGCTCCCAGTCTTTTTGATATAATCTGATCTATTGTTTATCCGGACTTCCTTTACCAACTGAAAATGACCCGTTTCTTTATTGGTTACTGAAATCCCTTTTCTGGGTTTACCTTTGGTTCACTCCTTAGTCGAAATAAAAAATTTTAAAAATGTAAAGAGGAAAAAAAATACTTTCTAACTGACATGACGTATGACAAAAATAAGGGTCATAGGGTTTTCCCTGGTCCTGAGAAACCAAAAGAAAAGAACTGTCTTTGTTCAGTATAACTTTGGGTGCATACATTATGAGGAAAGTGAGTAGGGTCTGAAGTGTTCTTGCAGTATCGAGTTGGCATTTAAAGGCTTAATTACTTTCCAATTTTCCCAAAACCGGCCCCTCCCCTTTAGTACCTGTACCTTTTCACGCACCTGTGGTAGCCACGCTCATCCGGGAGCATGGCAGGCTGTCTCACTTCTCCGCTGGGCCGCGCCTGTAGTGTCCGGTGTCAGCATGTCGGTGTCTCTATCTTCGGCACCGCAGGTACTGGTCCTTAGGCAGGGGAATTCCAAGGCCTCTCTCACTCTCAGGTCTTCGTCTATCTGGTGACAATTTCAATTCAGTATCTCCCGCTCTGCTGTCCTGGGTGAATCTCTCTGCACTCGTCTCCCTCCCCATTCAGTGTTCCTCTCTCTCTCCTCCCCTCTTAAGAGTTTTTCTGGTCCTTATCCTATTTCCTCATTCGGTCCCTGAAAAATGAAAAGTCCCTCTTTTGTTTCCACTTTTTACACCTCTTCCCTATCGGAGTCAGACAAATCTTTAACTCTTTCATTTCCTTCTCTTTTAGATGGTAATGGTGGCGGAGACCAGAAAATATTTTCAGTCGAGTCATCTACCTCTATTTCTTCCTGCTTAGTCTTCTCATTTTGACACACGTACTCTCAGGTACATCACAAATGCATACACCACACACATCAATTCACCCTTTTTTCATCCTTACACTCCAACTAGTTCAGGAATGCTCAGCAAATCATTTCTGAAGAGTCTCTCCGATTCTGGACTTTTGGCAGACTTCCATGAACTCCTTCCTCCCTCGGAATGGACAGTAAAGACTTGAAATTACAGTAAAACATTCGAGGACTACTCTAGAATTTCCACATAAAAAGAGGTGCTCTTACACAAACATCCACTGCTACCATTTTTATGGGAGCTGAACTCCAATATTTTACTGCACCCCAATATTTTGATCACCCCAATATTTACCATCGGAAGCTCTGTTATGTTTCATATAGGTACCCTAATATAGGCCCGGGTAATATCATACACCTTCACCTACATTATCTCCCTTATACTACACAGTAACGAGCCTTTAGGATTGAACCTTTACCTAGTTCTAGTCCTGGGCACAGAAGGAGGGTTTTCCATGAACAATAGCGTCCTATAACTCCATTAATAGACTCATACATTATGAATGAATATTCATGAGGGTTCCTGGAAACCAGGCAGGGGCTACACACCACCTGCATAATATCTACGTACAAGGTTCATCCCATACGTCATCCTCAAATCCAACAATGGCTAATACAAGAAACAAGGGACAAAGAAACCCTAGATACTTTTTGTATAAATACAGCACATCTTGCTAGGGTTGGAAGAGGAGACCGAGACTTCCAGGCCGACACACTGACCAGAGACGCTGAGGCTCCTGCATGCAGATGCTCTAGCTGACAGTGGTCTAACACATCCCTCGCGGGGTGTCCAACTCGAGACCAGGACGGGGTCCCACACTCTCTCACTTCAGGTAATGGGGTTGGACTAAATCCTATAGGGATTCTTGGCTTCACACCTACTCACATGCTAGGTACACTTAGGTACATCTAGATAGGCATCGTAGGAGTATGCGCATTTTTATCAAGCATTTTATATTCATGTATGTATTCATGATTATTGCAAGATGGTAGAACTGTACTATCCTTTTATTTTCACAGTACTGCTAATCATATATATATGCTACTGTCTAACGGTTGTTGCAGCACATCTATTTTACACTAGAAGAACAACTGTGCAATAAATTCTTATTGTAACACGCCCGACTGTTTCTTCTGTGTAATTCTCTGAGACCGAATAAGTGAGCACGAGTGACTGAGCGAAAAGTAGTATATTGTTTCCACGATCCTGGGGGATCAGGGTTGTCATGTTCTGAGGCTGCCAGAAACTATTCTCTCCCCGATAAGAGGAGATTCTAGTGGCACTGTGAGCTAGCTAAGACAGAAAGGCTAACATTCTCGGTGGGGGTTCTCAGAGCCAGTCTGCCACCAGTCCTACAGTTTATGTTATCCGAACGCGCAGATCCTGTATGGGTAATATAGGAACTACACGACATGGCACCGCCAACGTTGGTTGGGTACTTATTTAACAGTAGAATCTGTCGTGCTATTCTCAGAGACCCCTACTCACAAAACACCAGAAGCGTCTGGAGTGGGTGGGCACAAACTCCGCCACAGCTGAGTAGGCGAGAAATCCTATTTATTGGCTGTTGGTTAATCAAGCTTGAAGGACACAGTGTTCCTAAACTTGTGTATAAAACCTTATCTTGGTTTCCTTGAACAAAAACTTCTTCTTTACAAAATGACTGAGGGCAGGGAGGACCCAGTAGTAGACCTACACCTCTCAGGCGAAGAAGATACAAACGCAATACAAACTGCACCAAAATTCAGACATACAATCACCCTGAAACTAATAGAAAATGGTTTAACAGCTAGGGGTGGCTTAGTAGCTTTCGTGATTGAGGCACACGAATCAAATAAAACAGAGGTATTTTATTCCTGGGTTACATTCCCAGCAGCAGATGCAAGAACACAGACATTTCACTACTATACAGAAGGAGATGCACCAGTGGAATTGGAATATGGTCCGTTCGAGGACATAGAGATTCCATTCACGTACCAGGAACACTTATACTGGTTTAAAGGCGCCCTACCCCACAAGAAGAAGAGTAAGATTAGACCCGCTCGGAGGAGAGGGGGCAACATGGCCGATATTAGCAGCTTACACACCACATCCTGACATTGACCCAATGCCACAGGCAGACTTACTCATACAACACAAAGATTTAATTAAAATCTACAGAAACTTGACGTAATTCGTCATGAGGACTTTCACAGTCCAACCTGCAACAGTTGCAACAAATGGAACTCAATCTCAAGGTACAGCAACTAAAATCACACCACAAACACTACACGCGGTAATGGGCAAAATGCCCACGAAACGTGAACAAATGCCATTCTGGGTAGCTCAGAAAATAACTCAGCTCGTGGCAGTATTCCCGAATACTACCCCATATGAAAAACACAGAATGCTAACAATCTGCTTGCCCATGGGGATAACACCACAAGTAGAAGATTGTACCACTTGGGGTACAGTCGTTGCTGCCATATATACCCGAACTCATGGTATACCATCCTTAGCTGTAGTACCAGATGTATTAAGACAAATACAAAATGAGTACGGAGAAGAGCCTGCCCTAAACTTAGGGATGAAGTTACTAGGTAACTATGATCAGGTATCAGCAATAATACTAGCTAATATTAAAGGGGAAGCAGTTTCGGTGGCAATCCGCCAATGCCCAAGGGAGTTCAGTCCTATAGATCAACAACACAAACTACCCAAAATAATTGAAACTGCATATGCAGAATTAGGCAGAGACAGTTTAGGTGGGAAAGCTTTAAAACCACAACTGATGGGCAGTCCTGAAAAGGACACTTCCAAGCAGACACCAGCTTCTTCTAAAAAGAAGTGAGATAATAAAAAACAACAAACAGATCTCAATCCCGAGGTGGATCTCCTCCACAGGAGCCCTCCGAAAGGAGGTATAATCTCAGGAATAGGGATAATATTAGGAAACCTGACAGGTATCAGGAGGATACTGATACACGTTCCTCTCGTTCCTTTCAGGGTTCGACGAAAAACTCCAAGAGAGAAGGATGGTCAGAACACAAGGAAGAGCTTACAAAGTCCAGAGACAAACAGCACGCTCAAGACTATACTTCCAAAAAAGAAGAAAAGCCAAAATCAAAACCTCAGTTTAAGAAGACGAAAGTTGCAGGTCTAAAGATCAGACATGCCCAGAATTCTGAGGACACAACTTCTGAACGGGGAATGGGCTCAGACGATGCTAGACAGTGCCGCAGAAGTAACAATAGCTCGCCAGAACCTGATGGAATTTCTGGTGACAGCGGACTTGAATGATTACATCACGGTGGAAACACCAGATACGAGGGTAAGCGTCCCACATAAGTTATATGAAATAACGCTCCAAATGGAGGGGGACAAATGTAGAAAAGTGAGAGGTCTCTTTTGGGAGAACCTAACGTTTGGCTATGACATTTTGTTAGCTGAACAAGATTGGCCGCCAGCATTCGTCATGGGCTGTCCTAAAGGAGAAACGGTAATTATGCCGGCATTCTCAGACGATATTCCCAGGCACTTGCAACACACATATGCGCAGGAGTGGGCGGTAGCCCAGGCTCCGGCATTATACAAAAACCATGTTGGATGGGATGAGGATTCAACCCACCACATAATTCCTTTAAAAAATACTCCAACTGCACAGAGGCAGTATCCAATAAAGCAAGACACTAAAAAACAGGTCAGGGAGATCTTAGATCAACTTGAATACCAAGGGGTGATCGAAAATTGCACCTCATCAATGAACAATCCTTTGTTTCCTGTCATGAAACCTGACAATACATATCGACTCGTTTTAGATTACAGACATTTAACACTTGCAATAAGACATTTGCAGTTCAAAATGCACACTGTGCCGCATTAATGATAACATTGTGCGGAAAAAATACAAAACTACACTTGATATCTCAAATGGATTTTTCTGCCAAAATATAGTGCCTGAAAGCAGGTATTTGACCGCATTCTCAGCGTTGGGGTCCCAGCGACAATTTTGTTGTCTCCCCCAAGTGTATAAGAATAGCCCAGGGTTATTTTCAGCAAGAGTAACCGAATTACTCCAAAATTTTGATGAGGAAGCATTGTCCTATGTGGATGATATTTATCTGACGGACAATGACTTAAAAAGGCACTTGGCCAGGGTGAGCACCATAATTATGGGATTCGCCTCTGAGGGCTACAAATTTAATTTTAAAAAATCAAAAATCGCCCACCTCAATGTCCAGTTTTTAGGATATGAGTTTTCAAGTGAAGGGAAAAGTCTGGCAGCCAACATTTTAGAAAAATGTCGCTGCTCCAACCTCCAAAATCTTTCAAAAATTTACAATCAATACTATGATTCCTAAATTTCGGCAGAACATACATTTTGGATTACGCGGAAAGAGTAAAACCTTTCTACGACTTAATAAAACCTGACTTTTCAGTTAGACAATGGACTCAGGAACCGTGTAATAGCGTGTCAATGCGGGTACACCTACTTAACCTTCAATGAAGGCGAAACAGTACCAATCGCTTACAAATCACACCTGTACACAAACGCAGAAATGCGTTTCACTTCAACAGAAAAAATCCTGACAGCAGTTCAGACCGCTGTAGCAAGAGAAAGAGCACTGGCTCAGGGAAAGCGCATAATTGTCGTAACACCGGTACCGGCTTTAGAAGCTGTTACAAAGGCTAGCATTCCAAAAGCAAAAGCCTTACATCCGAGATGGATACAATAGGCTAATTCTCTTACTGCAACGGATGTTGAATACAGATTTGATCCAAGCCTAAAAACACAAGCATTTCTGCAATACGAACAAGAATACCCTCTGCTGAATGAAATCTTGCCTCTAGATCAGTATGAATATAATATTTACACTGACAGATCTGCGCAACCGGCCATAGGGAGTAAGCAACAATACAGCGCAGCATGTGCTATCGTTAAAGGTCGCATGCGGGATGGAAAGTTCCATCCAAGTTGCACCAAAACGCAATCTCTAGGAGACTGCATGGCTCAGTTGGCAGAGTTAAAAGCGCTGATACTGGCACTGGTGAATACGGATCACGAATTCCCCACACTGATAGTGTGTGATTCTTTTTACTGTGTGCAGTCATACAATGAATATTTACATCATTGGGAACTAAACGGGTTCAAAGACGCAAAAGGTGGCACAATTAAGCATAAAATGCTATGGGAACAGGTAGTTGAGTTGAGAAACGAACTACCATGGGCTCACATGATTCATACACTGAGTCATCAACGAGATGGCGTTCACGTTGAAGGGAATTCATTGGCTGATGAAGCCGCGAAGGGGGCTGTACGCACAGCTTCCGTATCTGCAATCACTCGTTCAAAAACGAGGATAGACAGTGAGATTATGGTTGCTGTCATTGCTTCACGCAAAGGCAGCTCAGCAGTACCAAAGAAATTTCCACTCAAGTACTCCTACAAGTTAGATGCAAACAACATTCCATATGCTCAGATACCTGGAGTGGGGGACAGAGTAATTCCAAATATGGATCGTAGGCAAGGTTTGATTATTGCAGCACACGAGGGTTTGGGCTCTGCGCATACAGGCGTTACAGCGACTATTTCATTGTTGAAACAGCGCTATTGGTGGCCAGGTCTGACAAAACAAACTAAAGACTACGTCTTGAAATGCGACATCTGCCAGCAGATGAAAGGTCCACTATAGCACGCCCGGCACAGACACCGTTATTAAAATCAGACAGACCTCTTGCTTGTGTATATCTGGACCACTGCTGCCCCTTACAATCAGATGGGGCTTACAAGTATATCATGGTAGCAGTGGATTCATGCTCAAGATTCCTATGGATTTGGCCTCAGCGCTCGGCTGACGCTCGAACTGTTATCAAAGATTTGCGAGTCTTTATCGGGACATACGCAATTGGCACGTTACATTCTGACCGTGGCCTGGCGTTTAGCTCTCGGGCTTACAAAGAGGCCATGGGGAGTATGGGCGTAGCATTGCGATACTCCTCTCCGTACCATCCTGAGGGAAATTCGGTTGTGGAAAGGAAAAACCGGAACCTAAAGGAATCTTTAACAGCTAGGGTATTAGGCAAGGGCGGTAGTTGGGTCAATCATATATATGGGGTACAACGAGCTCTCAATAACCAGCCAAGAAGCTCTCTAGGGGGGTGTCACTCCTTACAAGGTCCTATTTGGGACAAGAATGTGGGTACCTGATCTTGATTGTGAAGGCGCAGTGGCGGATGAGAAACCATTTGATATCCATGATCGTTTGGCTGTTTTACAGGATCTAAACGAATCCAGGACACAACAAAGTAACGTCCACCTGAAACAGACTGCCACTGGGGAAGTCAAGGCAGTCACGGCAAGACCTGTCTGGATCCCAAAAGTCGGGGATCTGGTCAGAGAGAAGATAGAGGATAAAACAGAATTTGGGCTATCCTACAGAAAACCTGTACCGGTCCTAGCAATTCAAGGAACAAGAACTGTAGTTCTACCACCTCTTGCCGGGAAAAAGGAGAAAAGATTTGTCTCAATCGACTTAATCAAACCACACTATGTGGCCGATACTGAGCAGTAGGCCTCGTGGACTCCGCTGTAGCAGATGCCCTCCTCTAGCTACAATCCAAGAGGTTCAAACAGAAAGACTCATCCCGTTTGAAGAGTCCTCTTGAAGGAATGAAGGACTATGCAACGATGCTATTGAACTCATTCCCTTTGAACCCGAAGTTCAACTTCAAAATCAAACTCAAAATAACACACAAGTTGCAATAAGACCTAATACAGATGTCTACGTCAACATGCCTCGACGAGAGCAAACTACGATTTCAACAAATCCTGATGCAATTCCAACAATTGATCAAACCGCTTCTGGCTACTTCATGAACTTTGATACGTTTTCCTTGGATCCAAGTGAACCGGAAATTACGCCAGCCCAACAAACACGCAAGCGGCAGATTACGGACTTTCTGAACTTTCTCAAAAAGACTTACCTGGTATTGCCTTGGGTAGAACTCTGGGTAATTACTGGGATACTGTTCTTTCTTTTCTGGCTAGGCTTAGTTATAACTTGTAGCATACTTATTAATGGATTATACCTTCAACAAAGACCTGAAGCCGAAAAAGTAAATTTGATTCTGAAACCACATCAATCTTCTCATTGTGAACAAAGAGACTTGTCATCAGTGAACATTACAGCAGTTCCTATACCGGATGGTATAGTCTGGGACAAGGTTGATTTCAATATATTCGGTCCAACTGAACTTTAAAAAATTTCTCATGTATTTAAAATTTCATTGAGTGATATCATTACCCCCAGTACATTTTCTGATGATTGGGACTCTGAAACTGTTAATAACATGTTGTCTGATTTAGAGAAAACTGCCGCATTTCCAAACACTGAAATGCTCGAACGTACTTCAGACTATGACACTTTGTACTGTTACCAACATTATAGTCATCATTTCCTACACAAATCTATAACACCTAGAAATGTTTTTGAGTACCACCAGTGGGAACATTGCCCCACACCACCGAAAGGTAGTTCGCAAACATTTGCACAGAAATTCTCATATTTTTCAGGGTTTAACATTTCTAACCCGAAGTCATTTTATTATAAAGTCGCGCCCACATCGGCACAGAAAATTATGTTGACTAACACCAAACAGATTTACTCTGCTTCGTTTATCGCCCGATTGTCTGAACAGGGTTTTGACCTATGGAAGGACACAATAGACTTAAAATCAGTCTGGGGTTCTAGAGACTAGCAAGTCCAAGGAACAGAAGCGCTACTTAGAGCATGCCTCATTCCACAGCAGATGATATTCCTAAATGACACTGTGCAACAGACATCCTGTCTTGGACTAGCCAAGAACAAGGACCTGAACACACCTCGGTTTCCAACACCATCACAGATGGAGGGGTGGCAAAATACAACTTCACAAGAAGGGGTAGATGTAGATGACATTTTTCGGTACAATAGATCAGATCCTAATTGGAAAGGATGGTTGGTTTGGCCCATAGACACGAACAGATGTCAGCAAAGATTCTGGGGTACCACCGATGGGTTCAGTATCCATAGGTCAGACCCACGCTATGTACAAAGAGAACATCCAGGGGTAGTGACATCCTACAGCGTTGGGAAGTTGTGCCTTGATTGGCTAGAAACCTCAACACTCACAGAAGTGAAACATCACCTATCCTTACTAACACATGACATGGATCTTAGGGATTCTAGGTCCCAGGAAATCACGTCAGAAACTTTTCATATATGCTGGCATTTATGCTGCCTACCATGAAAATTGGAAAATATCCCAACAAGAGGCCGCAGAGGGAATACGGGATATAGACTGTATTAACTTAGAGAAGGCATTAGCAGTAGTGGATAATGGGTTAACAACTTTGACCTCCAGGATCTATTCCTTAGGCAACATTGTATCTTCTGCAATAGACATACTGGAACAAAATTTGGCCATATTACAACACGGGCAATCTCAGTTACGTTCTATTATGTTGTTGAGCTGGACACTGCAATCTTTGCGTGAAGGCTATGTGCCTTGGCGTTTTATCAACAGTACGTCTCTGTTTTCTGAATATAATCTAACAGATAAACAGATAGAAATGGCACAAAGGGGAGCAAAATATACAATGCTGCTTATTGAAAAACTGGATAGATTACCATTTACGGTAGCGGAATCACCATCCACAGAATGGCTAATCCATGGCCACATCACTCTACCGGTCACGACTTTTTAGTTTCAGTAGTGCCTTGAACAAATATGAAAAATTAGGTAAGGAATACATTAAGGAATCTTGGAAATTACCGTACAGATTTCGATGCCGGAGTGGGGATCGAGAAGTGTTTCTAAGAGGTACAAACTGCAAGAATGCTTTGAGTGGTTCTCTCATGTGCCAGGATATTTTACTACACAGAGCTTGTAATGGTTCAGTAGCGAACTTGTCCTGCCACCTGCAAGGGACTCCAGAAGCCGTGATTACACCGGTATTTGAGCTGCTCTCGAATGGAAGTTACTTGATGCTGAATGATTAAGGTTGTTGTGGGATGCTTCCGGGGATTGTCTATCTGGTCACAGTGAACTCCAGGGTTACTTGCTGTATGCAAGTATTATTTCCCCCAACAAGTACAGTCAGGGAGGCACCACTATGGCCTTCGCTAAATGTTTCTTTTATACAGTTTGATACTTTGAGCAGAATGAAAGCCATGCTTTTACAGCAAACTGTGCCCTTAACCTCCGCCCGGGAGACCCTTGATCTTCAAATCGCAAGGACCTCGGCTGAGATACAGGCACTCATACGTACAAACTGCCCCTGTCATTTCACAGAAATGGTGGGACGTATCTTTAATATGTCTGATACGAGTGGTATTGTACACCTATTTAAGACCATAGGGTCAGGATTTCTGAGCACCTTTCAGACTATCCTTGGAGTTATTCCCAACTTTATACACTCCGTATTGGGAAGTATATTTGGAGGTCTTCCGCTGAGCCTGCTCTCAAAAGCAGGTATCCTGATTGTTATTTTTCTGCTATGCAATGGACGGCCCAATCACCAACGAGATGGCAAAAGCACTCCTGGAGCGTAAATACCTTGAACGCATGGTACAACATCGGGGCACACCTCGCCTGCGGGAACTGAGTGCCTCTTGGTTTAGACCAGTCTGGGTGGACTGCATCTTACCTGTTCTTCGATGCCTGTTTTGCGGAGAAGAATGCGTGTTAGATCTCTGTCTGATACTTCCATCGGCAACGCCACCGGACATGAATACCATCCTGGAACCGGTGAGGGTCCGTGCTCGGCAGTGTCCCCAGCGTATTCCTATCTTGATGGCTGCATTCCTCGAGAACTCTCAGGTGCCTTTTGCTACAACTGGGTTGAGCATCAGCTCTTCCACTAGCACACAGGTATCGACTACAGCACCGGCTGCCTCTGCACCAGCTATTGGCAGTTCTGAGTATCATCTGTGCTCAATTGACGTGCTCTGCAAGGTGTTACAGGGATCGTCCTCTGCAACAGCGAGCAACGACGATGTTACGTCTCCCAGCCAGGACACTTAATCTATAATTGGCTCATCGTGTGCTGGGAAAGAATTTGGTTTTTCCTTTCTGTTTGAAAACTCAACTAAATTTGGAACATTTCCTTTAACTGACACTTTCGCTGGGAAAGCATGGCCTTCTGATGCTTTTAGTGGTTCGAATTATATAAACAAACTCAACTAGGACTTTGGCTTCGAGTGACATTTCCACTGCTAAACTTTCAAAAATAATTTTTCTTCCCCCCTATTAGACTATTTTTAATTGGTTTTAAAGACATTATTATATGGAGCTCACTGATAGTTTTATGCACCGCTACCTAGTATAAAGAGTAGTTCACTTGCATTTTTATCATTATTGACTGTTCGGAAGAGGAGTGGGTATTATGTTTCATATAGGTACCCTAATATAGGCCCGGGTAATATCATACACCTTCACCTACATTATCTCCCTTATACTACACAGTAACGAGCCTTTAGGATTGAACCTTTACCTAGTTCTAGTCCTGGGCACAGAAGGAGGGTTTTCCATGAACAATAGCGTCCTATAACTCCATCAATAGACTCATACAGTATGAATGAATATTCATGAGGGTTCCTGGAAAACAGGCAGGGGTTACACACCACCTGCATAATATCTACGTACAAGGTTCATCCTATACGTCATCCTCAACTCCAACAATGGCTAATACAAGAAACAAGGGACAAAGAAACCCTAGATACTTTTTGTATAAATACAGCACATCTTGCTAGGGTTGGAAGAGGAGAACAAGACTTCCAGGCCGACACACTGATCAGAGACGCTGAGGCTCCTGCATGCAGACGCTCTAGCTGACAGTGGTCTAACACATCCCTCGCGGGGTGTACAACTCGAGACCAGGACGGGGTCCCACACTCTCTCACTTCAGGTAATGGGGTTAGACTAAATCCTAGAGGGATTCTTGGCTTTACACCTGTTGTAGGGATTCTTCACATACACAGAGCTATGCACAGGATAATAGGACCTCGGAATATAGTGGTGAGCCAACCATAAACCTTAGCACCTAAAACCCTAACCCGACTAGCTGTAGCGTCTCATTAGCAACAATGCTACCAATGATTAGACAACCCAGAACACGGTATCTCTCTCTCTCTCAGGACTCGCAGTAGCAAGAACACCCTTTCATAACTCACTCATACCTGTCCACAACGCGCGTAAGAAGAGACACTGTATAGTTTAAAATGTTTATTTCAACTAACGTGCTCTAAGATACAGTACACGTGCCAGTACTATCAGCATAATGCATAATGATAAAATAAGCAGCATAGTTACAACTCCATAGCATACAAACGGGAAAGCATTTCATAAAGCAGTGGATATAAGGCTAAATGACCTTACCACCCTCCCCGTGCTTGTAGCTAGTTTATTATGATAATAGAAGACCTCTGGGCTTTGACTAGCGAACCCCCATACCTCAATATCTAGATGCAAGTTTTACATCATCAGATAAGCACAGCTCTTCTCTCTGGAAAGGTTTTTCATCAAGTGTGTCAAACAGTGAAAAACACAATATTAAAAGCACATGAATTTCTCCAGGGCAGCTGTACATAGAGTGTTATGTCTAAGTGCGAGGGACTGGCCAAATCAGCAGGAACAAGGGACGTTGTTTTTCAACCTTGTACATGGTGTGCAGACGTAGCCCAAAAGGAAACAGGAGAAAAGGTGAAAGATAGAAATGCAGACAGTGCTAAAATAGCCGGGCAGAAGCAGAGGCTTGAAAAACAACGGCACAAAGTAACGTGTGCAAAAAGGCCTCATGGCAGCTAGGCCTAAGCAAACGTAGCAAGGCAGACCAGGAGGCCACAAACCACACGACACACCTACTCACATGCTAGGTACACTTAGGTACATCTAGATAGGCATCGTAGGAGTACGCGCATTTTTATCAAGCATTTTATATTCATGTATGTATTCATGATTATTGCAAGATGGTAGAACTGTACTATCCTTTCATTTTCACTGTACTGCTAATCATATATATTTGCTACTATCTAACGGTTGTTGCAGCACATCTATTTTACACTAGAAGAACAACTGTGCAATAAATTCTTTTTGTAACACGCCCGACTGTTTCTTCTGTGTAACTCTCTGAGACCGAATAAGTGAGCAAGAGTGACTGAGCGAAAAGTGGTATATTGTTTCCACGGTCCTGGGGGATCAGGGTTGTCATGTTCTGAGGTTGCCAGAAACTATTCTCTCCCCGATAAGAGGAGATTCTAGTGGCACTGTGAGCTAGCTAAGACAGAAAGGCTAACATTCTCGGTGGGGGTGCTCAGAGCCAGTCTGCCACCAGTCCTACAGTTTATGTTATCCGAACGCGCAGATCCTGTATGGGTAATATAGGAACTACACGACAGCTCAGCTCCTACACTCTTGATCTAGTGATAAGAGTCATCACTCTCCTTGACATCAGGACCACAAAATTAGCTTAGTAGAGTAATAAAACAGTGACTAGGACCACTCAATAACTGAGTTCTAGATTGATGAAAAGTTAAAAGGTTTTATTGCAGAATCTCAAAATAGGTATTACAGAGAAATGCAAAATATATGCAATGAAAGCTCAGATACAGAGTACATAGTCAGAAATCAGAATTATTCCAAGTCCCAATTAAGCAACAAAATCATAAGTGGAACACATTGCATTTTTTAGGAGGAAAAAGAAAGTCGTCTAACTAACTTATCAGAGTCCTGTGCGAAAAACGAAAAGTTTTTGACTGTCAGAATCACAAAGGGTACCAACAGCATCTAATCTAGAAAAGGGAAAGTCTCTGGCTTACCCCCAAAACCAAGGGATTTTATACACATTGTATGCATAGGTAATATGCAAAACTGAAAATTCAGCATGTTATGACTAGTGATGATACATATTGGACAAATCAGAATGAGGATCACCACCCAAGCAACTCTATAACACTAGCCCTTTTGTAAGGTAGAGGAAATATTCTATTAGCTTCCACAGCAACAGCGTAGACCGGATACGCACAACACAATATGAAACATGATCACGGTCCAGAATACACCAGCAACATACCAATACAGTACATTGTTGTGTTGCTTTGTAGTTTCACAGTGATTGTTTTGCCATTGTATTGTTAAGCTTTTGTAAAGTATGTTGTCGTGGTTGCTTTACCGTGTGCTGGGTTGCATTTTATTTTGTTTTTGTTGTCTTGCTGTTTTATTTTGCTGTCATTTAGTTTTGCAATATATTATTCGATGTTTCCAGACAAGAGCAGCACATTCCTTTTAAGTTACAGTAATAGACAGCATTTAGTACATCAAAAGGCGCTATAACATGCCGCAGTTCTAATACTGTATATAATAGCTATCAATCTATAACCGTGTCACTACCCATTCCTTATGCAGCTCTTCTCAGGCGCGCTTTATGTGACCATCCCTTTCTGCGTGCCTCACTATTTTCGATCCTCATCTTTCTTTCATCACTATTTTTTCTCTCTTCATCTTGCTCTAACCCACCTCCTGTCTGTTTTGTCTCGAGTACCTCCTCTCTCC
The DNA here is from genome assembly GCA_963921515.1 of Calotriton arnoldi. Taxonomy (NCBI): domain Eukaryota; kingdom Metazoa; phylum Chordata; class Amphibia; order Caudata; family Salamandridae; genus Calotriton; species Calotriton arnoldi. Next base: position 486,645 of record CAWUFW010010111.1, read on the forward strand.
CGCTCTTTTTACCCTTATTTTATCTCTCTAAATCACTCTCGCTCTCTCCTCCACCGTTGTTCCTGTTTCACTCTCTTGAATTCAATGTGTTACCTCTTTGGGTACATTCTATGGATGGTTAAAATATACTTAATAATATGTTCACAAAAAAATGAGAGCAGCATGTTAAAATCAGCACATAAACATCCCCCCTTGTATAATGACCAGCTTTATGTCAGAGCCAACACTTGAGGCTACAGCAGTCGACTTTTGTACTGGGGAACCAGGTTGGAACCACGGCCTGGGCTCAATTCTTTGGGCAAATCACTTAATCTCCTGGTGCCTAAAAAAGAGTGTGAAATGTTCCGGTGCTCACCTAAAGCGCTCTAATGCCGTCGTGCCAGGTTCGCATTACAGGAAAAAAAACATTTGCCTTCAGTAGGTAGTCTACGCTACGAAAGGACCCTGTTATAAGGGTGTAATCAAGGCTGCGGCCTGCTGCACGTTGTCAGCATATTCATTGTTGTTAGAAGACATGCACCCCGCGTCCTTGGGGAGAAGGGCTGCAATCTGCAGAGCAGGGGTCTGTCTGGGCTCCGCAGATCCGAGATGCGTTTGAGGCCTCGTGTTTAAGGCTGCGTGCCTAAGACCTCATTTTGTGGCTGCTGCTCGCTGCGTGGCAGACAATGGCGCAGAGTGTTTACTGACTGACCAGAAGACAATTAGCGATTCACTGGGGGGGATGTGTCACCCAAATGTCAAAGAAAAGCTAACATGACATCTGTTTTAATGGTTCCTTGCTAATAAACTCCTCCCCAATGGCGTCTTTGTGGGGACGTCAAAGATTATTTACAGAATGAGTCAATTTCTAAATGGTTTCCTGCTCACCAGGCGGAATCGCGGTAGGTGGTGGTTGTCTTTGTGGAAGAGAGAGGTGGGGGAAGGCTCTCTCTCTTCCTCTCACTGGGGACAGGCCCGAGGAAGGAGGGAGAGAGTGGGGTAAGATTTGAAAGATGAAGTGTGAATCATGGTTTCACGCTACAGCCAGCCCATTTAGAGCAGCAGTGTCCTCAAAACAAGCGCTGGCAAAGCCAATCGATCTCACGTACTGCTATGAGACAAGAACTATTGGCTTTGACAAAGTTTTTACCCATGTTGTACAGCACTGTGACTACTGTGCAGCATAGCTGAAAGTAAAAATTAAAATTAAAAAAGTGCTGTGATGCGACCACAGCTGGCTGTGTCATACAACTTTTTTTATTGCATGGGGCGGGCAGCAACACCGACGGATATATTGGGGCAATAGTGTCAGAGGGTGTGGTAGAAAAAGCACTATGATGTGACCAGTGCTGGCCACGTCATAGCGCTTTTTTTAAATTTAGTGGAGTTGGAGGGAATAGGGAGGAAGGGGGTGGAGAGGGTCGGTAGAGCATCAAGACAGGCAGTGTGTGTGGCAGAAGGAAGAGCAACAACACAGACAGTGTGTGGGGTCAGATGGTTTCAGGAGGGAGAGCAAAAACACGAACAGCTGGTGAGGGAAAACAGCAACATGGAAAGTGGGAAGAGGCAAACAGCAACACGGATAGCAGGAGAGGCAAGCAACTACACATAGCGAGAAGTGGAAAGCAACAACTGGACAGCGGCAAGTTACAATAAGTACAGAAGGAGGAGTGAGCAAGTAACATGGAGGGCGAAGCAACATGGAGGGCAGGGGGTTTGGGCACAGAAGCAACACAGAGGACAAGTACATGAGGGAGACTGCTGGGAGACACACACTCTAGTCGACTGTTTATACAAAAATAAAAAAGTAGCATCTGATTAAGGGAGCAGTGGAAGGACACAGGTACTTGGGTCCTGCTCCAGGGGAGGGACAACCACAAGAAATGCAAGTGAATGCTGCACATGCCGACTTATGAAAAGCAAGCAAATGAGAGTGACGATGAAGCCCACTAATGGTACACAATGGGTGGCCTCTAAGCCACTGTACGTAAACAGAATGTCTCAGAAGCACTGTCTCAGGTAAGACCTAATGACTCCTATCAAGCAAAAAAATCAAAGTAGCATGTAACAACTTTGATGCTCATTCACTTCTAGTCTGATTTTGTTCCTGTGTCACATTTGTATATCTTGGGGGTATTTTCAGATTAGAGTAAGTGCTCTGGAAGGTTCCTTTGCCTACCTATATCCTAATATTCTGTCAGTGAACATGATGAGAGAGAAGGAGGACAGAGGACAGTGCTGTACAGGTCTACTGACAATATACAATGGGGTTATTGGTAGTATTTGAGCAAGTGTCAGAGTGATGTTTGTCAATAGGTCAATAAGTTTCCATAGATCAGCTAGGTTAAGGACCCAACTCAGAGATCTGGAGCTAAATTCTATATGGCCAGGATGCGCCAATGTCCCACGGTTATCTACCATTTTCCACCAAAAGATCCATTTCAAAGACAATGCCTGAGAGCAGCACTTTCAGTTAGGGGTCGTAAGACCCCCGGATGTATTTATTTTTCACACACAAAACATTTGTAAACATCAAATATTTGCAGAGTAACCACCTTATTTACATCTTGTGAGACCTAGCCTTAACAGAGTCTCTAGTACATGGGAGTTACCTAATCACACCTAGCTTGTTCCTGTGCAACCAACAAAACATAACTGTTCTGAGTGAGATCATGACTGCTTCTGTGACCCTTCTTCTTAAACCTCCCCCATCCAGAGGATGGGTCCCTCCTTATAGGTGACCCCACTGTCCCTCTTCCATACCAGGAGCTCTTCTGCTTCAGGAGCGCTTGTGCAATGGCCCAGCTTCCCTTAGGATACCTACCACAGGCACCCACTACACCCAAATTCCTCGTCCCCCAAGGGCCTGTGCCAGCTCGTGCCACATGTGTGTGTGGTTGCTAGCTAAGGACCGTGTGTCAGCAACCACCCGTACCCCTGCGCCACTGCAACCTCCTTTCGACTTGCTGCCAACTCTCCTCAGAGGGAGCAGAGATGTCGATGTTAATTTGGTATAAAAGGATGCCGTAATGGGACCCAAAGTGTCCCCACCAATCATGATCGTACCCGCCACAGGCCAGCATAGTTCACCGACTATCTGGCATCCTTGCCCCCCCTGCAATGTGCTCGTAGGCCTAGCCAGGCCAGCAAATTCTCAAGAAACATCGCATTACCTTCCTTTTATAAGTGCACCCATCCTGTAAGAAAAAAACGCTCACCCTTGGTGCACCTGTGAGGTATGGATGGTAAACACGCTGTCCTAAACAACTTACCAATCTTCCGGTTCAACCGTTTTACCAACTCATTGAGGGCCCTGACTGACTTACCACCTCTCCAATTCATCCTCGGGACAATGTTGGACCACACAATTGTGGCCTCCGGGAATTTCTTTGAAAGCCAACACATTTCAGAGACAATCAGTTCAAATAAGTCTGCCCATCCTAGTTCCGTCAAATCATTTCCTCCTAAATGCACAATTATAATCCCTGCAAGCAGAAGCCTCTGGGGCAACATTCTGTCCATGCCGTTCTCCAATGGACCCCCCCTTGCCCATGGAAAGTCAGCTGATATCCGGCTTTCCTTGCTCGCATTCCACATTCACCTGCAGAATAAGAGACATTTTCACACCTCACGTAAGAGTTGCTCAACACCAGCATGTCTGTGACACTTCTTGCTCCTGAGTTGACAGGAGGCAATGAGGTATCCAGGGACTGAATCACTTTATCATGTCTTCCACCTGCGTTGACAGGAGAATGCAGGAAAGGATGGGAGTAAAATGTAATGCTAGAACATTCATAACATGTATAATCTAACAAAGCGCTTGTAGCAGTCAGACGTTCACTTACCTATCTTTTGAACTGCTTGTCCCACCAGCCCAATGCCTGCTGCTGCAGTGGCTGCGCCAAACCAAAATAGATGCAAACTATAGTCCACGGGACCTAACCTTGCTAACAGCAAGACATTACTGAGCACCCTGACAGATTGGAACCTTGTGAATGGAATCCCATCCTCATGCACCAAAAGGGGGCCAACCATCCCTTGTACCCAGTGAGCGAATAAAGGCTTCCAGATTCCCTATCGGGCCGCATTCTTTCTCTGGGGCCCTAAGAAGCAGTATGTGGTCACCCCTACCCATTTGGTCGGTCTATGAGAAAAAATTTGCCTGATGCAGTACTACCGAGATTGGGTTCCAAGCATTCAGACTGCACTCAGACTCAAGCTCTTAATTAATTAGAGTGGCACTTTTCCACCAAGCAACCGCCCTGCACCTAACATCTTCTCACCCCCAAATCACTCAAAGAACAGGGGCACAAATTATGCCAAGCTTTGCCCCAATAAGTGGGCCTCAAATGCCTATATGCCACTACTCATTTGTAGGCACCAACAAAGTACCCAACAAAACTCAGCCCTCTTCAAAAATCTGCCCAATGCGGTACTACTGAGATCGGGTTCCAAGCACTCAGACTCTTATTTAATTAGAGTGGCGCTTTTCCATCAAGCAACCGCTCTGCACCTAAAATCTTCTCAGCCACAATCACTCAACAAACAGGGGCACACATTATTCCAAACTTTGCCCCAAAAAGTGGGCCTAAAAGGCCCCTTTAGGCCCCCCTTACCTCACAGTCTGCACAGCCCCTCAAGGCCCTCAAGAGCCGCCATTGAGAGTCGTGATGGAGAAAAACTCTTGGGTCAGGCGAGAAAAGAGAGCTCCATCCATGGGGCTCCTGGAGGGCAGAGCATGGAAGAATCCACTAGCAGCACCGTGGTTGCTGTTGCAGGAGGGATGGGTGGCATCAGCGATGGCACGCACAACTACCTGCGTTGTGCACACAGCGACCCGTTCGCTGCCACACGTCTCCTTTTCTATGGGAAGGATTAATCTGTGCAACTCCTGAAACACTACGGTACTTCTGGGGCAGTGCCCAACCTGGCCAACCCTCACCCCCGCCCCCAGGGATGGCCCCCAGCTCTCCGCCATATTGTCAACCCTCCCAAGTGGGGAGCCTATGGAATTCATTTTTGTTTTGCTATTTGGGATCTTTCAATAGCGCCATACATCTCAACAGTTGGCGGCATCAGAGCCCTTCATGCAGCAAACAAAGGTATATAGCTATGTTGATTCTTCTGGCTCAATATGCAGTATATGGTGAAGTAAATAGCATTCTTTATTGTATTATAATATTTGTACAATTCTATTTTGTGACATTAGATATTTGGAATAGTAGATCTCAGCTTCCAGTAAAGACTGGGCAATGTGGGCTCTCTAGGTACGTTTGTAAGTAATGGGATGGGGGAGGGCCCATGCTGAGAGTCAGAATCCATCTGTGTAACCTGCCTCTGGCTCTAACAGTCTCATTCCCCAGTCCAAGGCTTGTTTCAAGTTTCTTGAAGAATAATTTATTAGAGTGAGCTTTAATGGATGAGTCGAGGGAGTTCCTGTAGCTCATGCCCTGCATTCCTACGACTCTCTCCTGTTTTTGAAGTCTGATTTTCTATAGGCAGCATACCTGTTTCTTATCTGAGTGCAAATTCTTTCATGGAATTTAATAAGGATCAAGTTTTGTAAGCAACTTAGGCTCTTTTGGCAAAACACCTAGGGCCTTATTACGATGAGACTCGGAAAGCCTCCGAGCCTCACCGCGGTTTCAGTTCTGACTGCCGCATTACAATGCAGGCAGACAGAACTGAAACTGGCCAGTCATTCTGGCTGGATTCCGACAGGCTCAAGGAGCCCGTCGGCCAGTCGGAGACGGGCACGTAATCCTAAAGGACGGTGTTTCCACTGTTGAGATTATGATGCTCGGTTTCTGACAGGCTTTCCATGCCCGGCTTTCCTACATGGAAAGCCTGTCGAAAAGCGGGTTGGGGGCCCCTAGCAGGGCCCCCTTCTCCCCGCGGCCTCCTGTTCGGGGCCGAGGGGGCACCTATGGTGCCCCCCCTGTTAATCCCTGCACCGTGTGGCAGGCACCTCGAGGTGCCTGCCACACGGTGCAGGGATTAACAGAATCTCCAATTTCTATATGGGAGCTTGTGCTATGGCCAGTTTACAGCCGCAGCACAAGCTCCCATTGAGAAATGGGAGTATGCTACCGCACCATGTGAAGTTTCAATGTGATTGCAGGTTTGGGACCGCCAACTGGAGGTCGGTCGGTCCCGAGACCGTGTCCATCGGAGGCAACTCGACCGACATCGTAATCAAGCCCTTAGTGAGTATGCCCCTTAGTTTTGGGCCTAAACCACAAAGGTAACTTCCACTTTTGAGTCAGTTTTCACCTTTGAGTACGTATACTCCTTTTTGGTATTCACAAACTGTACTTTTGCAGTAATTTTTATATATGTTTATATTAATTTATATGTACTTATATATTTATCTATTTGAAATAATTTAATTTAATTTAACATTATTTACTATGAGGTTTTATTTTCAGTCCCTACTTGGGAGACATGAATGTGTGGATGTCTGGAGCTGCTGCTCCTTTTATTGTGGAATAAATACTTAAACTTAACTCATTGTTTGATGAATCAATTAACACGACAATTGGTGATGAGCTGGAATTCAACAATGAAGGAGCAAGCATTATCTTGAAAATTGTTTAGAGAAATCATTATTCATATGGGCAGGCACTTTCAACAAATGTATAGGAAGAAAAAGAAGATTTCATTGTTGATGTATGTGTGATTTTCAAGCTTTTCCTTTAATGGAATATATTTTGGTGGGGAGTAACTGTTTTATTTCCTATGCATCCGGATAAGTGTTACTGGCTTGAGAACCATTGGTTTCTGTTGCTTTACAAAAGGCAAAACAGGAGTGAGAATAGTAAATTTAATCCCTCCGAATCCAACACTTTCCCTACTGTTGCAGAGATTGGAGTGGGAATAGTAAATTTAACCCCTCCAAAATCCAACGCTTTCCCTACTGTTGCACAAACTGGAGTGGGAATAGTAAATCTCACCCCTCTGAAGTGTAACGCTTTCTCTACTGTTGCACAGACTGAAGAGGGAATAGTAAATCTCACCCTTCCGAATTCCAACACTTTTCCTATCATTGCGTTCTTTGGAGTTGGAATGGTAAATCTAACCACTTTGAAGTCCATCACTTTCCCTACTTTTGTGCTATTTGGAGTAGGAAAAAAAGTCTAACACTCTGAAGTCTAATACTTTCCCTACTGTTGTGCTGCCTGGAGTGGGAATAGTAAATGTAAACTCTCAAAAATCTAATGCTTTCCCTACTGTTGCTTAGACTAGAGTGGGAATGTTAAATCTTTCCCCTCCGAAGTCCAATGCTTACCCTAATGTTGTGCAGGCTGGAGTGGGAATAGTAAATGGCACCCCTCTGAAGTCTTCCCTGCTGTTGTGCTGTTTGGAATAGGAACAATAAATGCAACCCCCGCAGTCCTACACTTTCTCTACAGTTGCATAAACTGGAGCAGGAATAGTATATCTGTTATTCCCAGACTCCAATACGTTTCGTAATTTGGGGTAAATATATTTTTTAATAATATTTGCTAATAATTTAAATGTTACATTATTTGTTTATATTTGATTTTAAATTTGCTTATATTTTTTGTAAATTACTTTGGTAATTTGTTTCATGTTTTGGAATTTATTTGGTAATATTTTTTTCTGCTTCATGTAAAAAAAAATATAAATATATACATATATATCTATTTATGTAGTGCTTTTATAGTACTAAGATACAAAACTTAAACAAAAAAGAATATTATGATTTTTATAATTGTCTTGACACATAAGAATTCATTATGACCTTGATTATGATGTTATTATGTTAAGTACTCACATACTGTAGGCGATTAATGAATTAGTGCATTGTGTTCTAGCGGGGCACGCACAAAAGTATGTTGTTAATGTTAATGAATTGAGCATCATTTATTTTCACCACTGTATGGCGGATCACAAGAACTTCACAAAGGCTACGTGTTAGCTGAAACGCGTTGTTCTTAATTTTCAATAAACACCATTATACAGACGTTGGTGTGCTGTGGTTTACTTTTGTAGCTATTGCAAACCTTTACTGGATATTTGGACGGAAGTGCAAGCCGTCGCTGACACCCACATCGTCAGGCAGGAAGCAACCTGCTTGCTTCCACATGCATACGATGTATATGTGTATATATATATATACACATGTTACCGACTGTCAGCACCATAGGACCTAGTTTCCATAGGAAAAGCGTTTTTTGACTTGCCTATATCTTTGGTGCCGGTTGATGAATCTTCACTAAATTTTCAAATACAAGTGTCATAGTAGTCTTGCTGTCCATGTCAGGTTTTGGGGTGATCAGTCAAACGGTGGCCGAGAAAAAGGGGGCTCAATAAAAGTGCATTTTCCCATGTTAATTCACATAGGACGTGTACTAGAACCTACAGCCCGAACCGCTGGATGGAATTAAAGAAAATTTGGCAGAAAGATAAATGTTGTTACATAGATTGTGCTTTTTGTTATTTGGTGCAAATCCATTCAGTAGTTTTTGAAAAATTGACGAAGATAAAGTTAGTGATATCTCTGGACGCAGATATTTCGCTGCGATTCGCGATTAATCGTGATTGCACGCGCCAACATGAATGCTGTGATTGGCTAGTCGCAACCTGAACAGAAAGTTGCGGCCACCATTTTCTTGATCGGGGAACAGTTTCCGGGGCTGAAAATGTCGATGACAGCTGATATAAGGGGTCAGGGTGGCAGTACTCTGACCCCATATTTGAGAAATGGGGGTATTAGTGACACAAGTTATGTGTCCAAAATGTATCTTTTTAATCACACATGATATTCATGACCATGCTGTGGGTACCTTCATGGGGACGTCACGATTATTGACGTCATCGTGAATATTGGTGAAAATATAAAAAAATATATATGCGCACACTTGCCAACAGTTTTACTTATATACTCACACACCCACTCAGAGATGCCCTCACATGCTGATGATGCACCCACTCACAGACTCAATCAGACACTTACACACCCACTTAGAGTCCCACTCAGACACTGATTCACTCACTCACAAACCCACTCAGACACTCACACACCCACTCACACAGAGACTCATGCACCCATTAACATACTCACTCAGACTCTCATACACCCACTCACATACCCACTCTGACACTAATGCACCCAGTCACAGACCCGCTCTGAGACTCATTCACCCACTCACAGACCTACTCAGAAACTCATGCACCCAATCACAGACCCACAGAAAGACTCATGCACAGACATACATACCAACTCAGAGACTCATGCATCTACTCGCATACCAATACAGGGACTCATGCACCCACTCACAGACTCCACTCAGAGACATATGCACCCACTCATAGAGTCATGCGCCCACTCACATGTCCACTCAGGGACTCATGCACCCATTCACATACCCAGACAGAAACTCATGTACCCACTCATGCACCCACTCACATACCCACTCAGACACTCATGCACCCACTGACAGACTCACTGAGAAACTCATGTGCCTACTCACATACCCACTCCGAGAGTTATACACCCACTCACAGAGCCACTTAAAGACTCATGTGCCCATTTACATACCCACTCTGAGACTCATGCACCCACTTGCATACCCACACAGAGACTTATGCACCCACTCACAGACACCACTCAGACACTCGTGCACCCACTCGCATACCCACTGAGACAGTCATACACCCACTGACATACTGACTCAGAGACTGATGTACCCAATCAGATGCCCATTCAGACACTTATGCACCCACTGATAGACCCACTCAGAGACTCATGTGCCCCCTCTTATATACCCAGTCAGAGATTCTTGCATCAACTCGCATATGCACTCAGTGACTTATGCACCCTATTCACAGATCCACTCAGAGACTCATAGACCCACTCACAGACCCATTCAGACTTTTGCAGACCCACTGAGAGACCTATACACCCACTCACAGACCCCCCACACAGACCCAGTGTTATTCTCATGCAGTCACTCACACAGCCACTCAGATACTCATACACCCACTAAGAGACGTACTGACAGACTTATGCATTCAATGACAGACCCTGTCAGAGACTGAGTCACTTACTTACAGACCCACTGAGACACTGATGCACCCAGTGATAGGCTCACTCAGAGGATCATACACTCAGTCACACACCCAGTCAAAGACAGATGCGCCTACTGACAGAGCCAATAAGAGACATACAGTGCCATTCAGAGACCCACTCAGAGACTCATATACCCACTGACAGACCTAGTCAGACACTAACACATCCATCCACAGTTCACACTCAGACTGTCATGCACCCACTCAAAGACCCACTAAGAGGCTGATACACCTACTCACAGACTCACTCAGATAGTTATGCATCCAATGACACGTTCACTTGGACACTCATGCATCCAGTCACAGACCGACTTAGACTCTTATATACCCACTAAGAAACTCAGTGACACATTCACACAGACAGTCACATAACCCAGTCAATCATTCATACACTCAGTTTCAGAGACATTCAGAGACTGATATATGTTATTTAGATGGTGATGTATCTAGTGTGATGGTTAGAATGAACTATGTAGTTATACATTTTGAATGTGGTGGTGGCTATTAAATTCCTGCCTTTGCTTTGCGTTTTTGCAAAGTATTCGCGATGTTCCTGACTACCAATGTCATCGCGACTTCTGGTGTCGCTGCGAAAATGGGGAATACATTTTAAAAGTGCTTTTTTTGACAAATGAATACAAAATGGAAAGTAAACCAATATGTTGCTAAACACCTAGAGTCAAACTTTATATAAAGTATGTCTATATATGTCTTTTACATTTTATGAAAAACACGTGTTATTCGCAACTACTGACGTCATCGCGACTTCCGGTGTTACCGCGAAAAACAGGGAATACATTTTAAAAGTGCTTTTTTTCACAAATGAATACAAAAAGGAAAGTTAAACAAATATGTTACTAAACACCTAGACTCAAACTTCATAAAAAATATGTCTATATATGTTTTTTACACTCCGTAAAAAACATGCACTCTTCACAGTGTGTCCACGGCGACCGCAATGATGTTGCGCAGACCAAAAAATCTCTTTAAAAAAAGATGAATGAACTACATTATAAATACATGACAAATACAAGAATGAGTGGTGCACAATGCAGATGTAATGTACAATATCCAATTATAGAAAAAAAAGAAAAAGTCATAGAAGTTCACAAAAGAAACAAAGTTAAAATGGACATTAAAGTTAATAAATAGAATTTTAAAAACCTTAGAAATGCACTTAAAAAAAACAAAAGTTACAGGGACATTATAGTTAGGAAATATAATTTTTTTTAAACTTAGAAATTCACTGAAAAACCAAAAGTTACAGTGACGTTATAGTTAGGTTGATGTTTCACTCACACAGACCAGAGAAATTCAGCAGCTATAGTTACCTGAGCTAACTATAACTCACGCCCCCACAATACACTGCTTATGACCTCACATATTACATCACTCATGACATGGTCACTGACATCACTGATGACATCACTGATTACATCATCCACAGAAGCACTCACACATCCATTTACACCCCCATATAACATCTCATACAGCCACTCCCTCATAACCACTGACAGACCCATTCACAGACTCATAAAAACACTCACACTCACACTCACTGATCCATACAGCCATTGACACATCAACTCGCCTATACAGCCAGTAACGCAACCACTAACTCACATATACAGCCACTTATGCACCTACTCACTTAACAATACAGCCTCTCAAACATTCAGTCATATACTTACACACCCATACATCCACACACACACACTGAATCAGACACTCATAAAGCTATTCACACACCTACTCACTTACCCATAAAGTTACTCACAGTTCAGCTGGCTCCACCTCGTTGTTCAAAGCCCCAGCGTAGTCCAAGTCCATCGACTACAGCTCCCAGCATACAGTTCGGCCGGGTAAGTGCTAGTGGCCCAAATATTTGGGGTAGGATGTTGGGGACCTAAGGAATATCGGGTCACTCCTTCAACCAGGCTTTACCATTGATACGAAGCCCTGCTTTGCCCGGAATAAACAGCGCCCAGTTAGGGAATATTGGGTCCCGCCACTAGCACTTACCCGGCCGAACTGTATGCTGGGAGCTGTAGTCGATGGACTTGGACTACAGCTGGGGCTTTGAACAACGAGGTGGAGCCAGCTGAACTCCCACCAATGGGAGTGCTACAGGACTTACATAGCAGGGATTCCGTGTATTTCCCTCTGTGTCCTCTGATTACTTTTACTGAGTGGTCTTCGTTGTGACATTTTATATATATTCTGTCCGGAATGGGGAAGCTCTTGTCATATATATATATATATATATATATATATATATATATATATATATATATATATATATATATATATACCTACTGGTGGTCGCCAGTAGGTAGTTATAGTTAGAACCTAGTTTCCATAGGAAAAGCATTTTTTGATTTGCTAATAACTTTGGCGTCGTTTGACGAATCTTCCTGAAATTCTCCAAAACAAAAGTCTATCCAGGTCAGCTCCTATCCTGAAAGTTTGGGGGTGATTCGTCAAGCGGGGGCTGAGAAAAAAGGGGGGTCCCAAAACTCATTTTCTCCATGTTAATTTCCAAAGGAAATTTTGCGACGAGCTACAGCTCGAACTGTTGAACGGAATTACCCCAAATTTGGCAGAACGGTAGAGCTTGATTCAGAAAGTGACCTTTTTTTTAAATGGTGTAAATCCGTTCAGTAGTTTTTGAGAAATTCAAAAAATCAATTTCCCATAGGAAACTTTGTGCAGGGCTACAGCCGAAACTACTGAACGGAATTACTCCAAATTTGGTAGAAAGGTAGTGCTTGGGTCAGAAAGCGACCCTTTTAAAAATGGTGTAAATCCGTTCAGTAGTTGCTGAGAAATTAGAATAATAAAAGTTTCGATATCTGGGCGGAGCCTAAGTCGCGTGCGCGAGTTTCACTGTGATTGGCTGCTAGCACACCAAACCAGGAAGTGTTGGCAGCCATCGTGTGGCTCGGTAGAAGCGAGTCACCCGAAAACGGAGAAACAAAGGTATAAAACAAGAGAAGGGGGCAGGGTAGAAAAACCCTGACCCACTAGGTCTGCTGAGGGGGTCCCAGGAGGACCCCCAGGGCCCAAAAAATCATTAAAAAAAAAAATCGGCAAAACTTCGCGCTAGGGTCACGGGTTCTCGCGTTTTATTTTAATGAGGCCCTTGGGTGGGCTAGGTTGCGGGGGTATTTCTTTAAAAATAATAGCATGGGCTCGCAGGGGTGGCGGGGGGCCGCTGGGGTCCGCGCAGCCCCGGGGCTTCACTTATGTTGGGACGGGGTTGCGCGGCCCCCCTTCTGGAGTCTTGTATGTGCTTGTAACTTTGGCGTCGTTTGACGAATCTTTATGAAATTATCCAAAAAGTTTCTCTTTTTTGGATTAGCTCTTATATTGAAAGTTTGGGGGTGAATGGTGTAGAAGGGGCTGAAAAAAAAGAGGGTCCTAAAACGTGTTTTCTCCATGCAATTTCCATACGAAACTTTACAGAAGACTACAGGTGAAACTGCTGAACGGAATTACGCCAAATTTGGCAGGGAGAAAGGTGATGGTCCAGAAAGCACGCTTTTGTTTAAATGGTGTAAATCCATTCAGTAGTTTTTGAGAAATATCAAATTTTACAGATATCGATATTTGAGAATTCTGACATGTGATCGGCTGAGGGGTTACAAACAGCAGCTTGCGGCTTATTGGCTGTGAATGGTTGAAACCAGGAAGTGTTGGCAGCCATTTTGTGATTTACTCCGTCAGCTCGCATCTCTCCGTGTAGAAGCCATCGGGTTCGTAGTTTTACGTCTGCGAGGCAACACTGGCATCTGTGTCTGTGTGAGATATGCCTTTCAGGCTGCCTCTTCTCATATCACCAGGTCATGGCTATGTCTTTAGAAGCCCGTCCGTCGGCTCGGAGCTCTGTGAGTCAGTCTGTCGGCACGACCCCCTACACTACCCAAAGACTACCCAAACACCACTGCACTGTCGTAAACTCGAAAACACTACCCCAGCACGATCCCCTACACTACCCAAACACCAGTGCACTACCCTAAACCCTAAATCTACCCCCAGCACGACCCCCTACCCAAACGCCCCTGCACTACCCTAAACCCTAAAATACTACCCCCAGCACAACCTCCTACACTACCCAAACACCACTGTACTACCCTAAAGCATAAAACAATAGCAGTCCGTCGGCTTGCAGCTGTGCGTCTGCGAGCCGTCGTGTCCCTAGCTGTACATGTCCGAGTGAGTCCGTTAGGTGATAGGTGTGTGTCTGCTAGCAGGGCGGTTGGCCCGTTGGTGTCCCTTTGCGAGTTAGACCGGAGCTCTCCCTCTGCGAGCCAGCACGCTGGTGTGCGTTTGCGAGCCGACGACCCGTAGCTCACACTGTGCGAGCCGAGCCGACGGCCCGTAGCTCTCCCTGTGCGAGCTGAGACCACGGGCCGCAGGTGTCCCTCTGCGAGGCTGCTCGACGGCCCGCAGGTCTCCCTGTGCTAGCCGGATCGCAGCTGTCACTCTGCGAACCGATATTGGGAATATAAGGCGGCTCTAAAAAGAGCCCTTGTGTTTATTAGTTGGAGCTACATATAAGTGCGGATGCACAGCTTCAGGTTATTCAGTAAAACTCGATTTCCCTGATCTGTGAAGTGTACTACATCACTTCTGTAGATATCAGCCATATGAAAACGTATGTTATTGTTGTAGATCGACCCCATTCTATGGTCTCTGAGGTATGCAGACACAGCTTTGTTGACATTCTTCCTAGATTTTTCAATCTGAGGACAAAATTGGTTTGACCATTTCCACTTCTGTCTTTGGCATATATTGGAATATACAAAGACAGTTTGAGGCAAAAGCAATATCAATTGTCGAAAGGTGTCCTTCATTAGCATTTCCAAACCTACCCCAGTCAATGTGCCTAGGTCGTTTCCACCACAGTGCACAATCATGAGGTCAGGGTGTTGGAGATGCAAACAGGTTTTACCAAAGGCAACAATTGGTGCCACTTCAATCCTCTTTGTCCAAACCATTTAAGGTCCACATTTTGTAAACCTAGGTCTAAGTCAATACGTCTCTGTTCTGCATACCTCTTGCACCAGAAAACATAGCTATGTCCTACGATCCACACTAGCATTTTGAAGGTATGGCTGGGAGGAATGGATAGATGTCTGTAGCTCATGCAGTCCGTTCGTAGAATAAGAGATATGTTTAAAGATGGGGAACTACTTTTTTGCCATACAAAACGATACCTGATTGGGAGATGAAAAGCATTGTTTTTTAAAAGTAGGGTGCACATTCGTTTGGTGGAAAAGCATCTTTCTGATTGGTTAAGAAAAAGCAGTTTAAACGTGGAGTACATATCATAGGATAAAATTTGCTCAACTCAACCACAACTGCTACTTGCATTTGGAAGGCACTGTTCGAACTTAAAACAATCGTGAACTTTTAACCTGCACGTGCCGTTAAATGTTCGAGAAAATGTTGCAAAACAATATCGTTCGGTTTAAAAAAATTGATGAACTTTTAACCTGCACGTGTTGTAAAATGTTCTAGAAAGTGTGTTGATAGAATACGTTGCACTTCTGACTTCTATGTGTCCTTGAATATTAAAAAAACTGTTTATATGGAATTTTTTTTAAAAAACAATAGAGAGAAGTTTTGAAACCTAAAAGAATCAAGGAACTATTCTAATTTGTTCATTACATGTATTTATGTGTGGAGCAACAAAATTAGAGACACAACAGCACCAGGAAGAGGAAGAAGCAGGGAGTGGGAGGACGGGGGAAGATGGCCACAATGGTACACATGCACAATTAAGTACAGCACAACTATAGACAAACCATGGCCAAAATGAAACACACCAACAAGGAGCACAAGTCACACAACCTGCCAACATCACACCACTGAACAAGCATAGAAGTGAAAACCACACTGCCGGAAAGGGAGAAGGGTGAACAAAAGCTCACATGAAGGGACATCTCACACACAATGCAGCACACACACATAGGAAGCAGAGTACACCAACATCCAACACAATGTTGTCCAAACACAAAGATTCGCACAATCGAACACAGGACACAAATGCACTCGCCTGAGGCGGATAAGCGTCCAAAAGCGTCAGTACGAAACAGGCACATGAGAACGCATAAGTACAAACCCACAGTCCAGATGGGGTAGCAATTCACGTATGGCAGGCAGCCAGAGAGTCCGTGACACACACATTGGCATACAAATGAAGACACTACACATTTGGAGACAAGTGAAAATGTGGAAACTTTATTTAAAAAAAGTGCGTGTCAGTACGGCCAAGAGTAGTGCCACGATATGTAGAGAAATGCAGCAGCATGGCTGAATAAGGAACGTAGGAAAACGTCCATGTTCACCTCGGGGTAGTCCATCACCAACACACGTCAGTGTCAAGCAGCGTTGGTTGTCCACGCTTCGGACATGATTCTACGCCAATGCAGCCATGTCCTCTGTTGTTTTGGGACATGTGACCAGATGTACAACGTGCAATGATGCGGAGGGACACGTGCAATGTGGCACATCGAGTCGTGGTTGGAGGTACCTTGTCACTCGTCCATGAACGCGAGTGCAGCTGCATAAGCCACTATCTCTAATGAGTGATGGTTGGCCACAATATTTGACATGTCGTCGACGTAATCCATCAGCTGACCGGGACAGATGTGCTGACTCCAACCACTGTACCCAATGTGCACCAAAGCAGAATCGGGAAGTGGGTCAATTTGCTCACTGCATACTACGACACGTGCAATCTCCCAGGCCCAGTTCCCAACATGCATGCCAAACATCCATGCATGCCATAAACGGGCATCACCATGACAGTCCTGGTCGTGGGCCAACAGATGGCACACACACCTGTCGTAATCCATGTCAGCTACCCACTCGTTGGAGAGGCACACGTCCATGCACCACTCGGATAGGCACGTGCGACATTGCAATTAAGCCTGGGCGTAGTTCGCGAAGTAGCGCTACGCGAGGCTACGCAAAGTGCAGTTCGCACTACGCGAGCTACGCGTAGCACTACGCGAACTGCGTAGTGCACTGTTCGCAATGATTGCACAGTGCCGGATGCTTGTCCGCACTGTGCAATCATTGAAAACGGCATCTTGCACAGTGCGAGCTGTGTCTTTACTGCCGCTCGAGTAGATTTTTACTCAAGCGGCAGCTTTCTCAACGCGGACTGGTAGTTTCTCATCGCGAGCGGTCGCGAGCATACGCGACCACTCGCAATGAGAAACCTGACCTCCCAGCGTTGAGAATCTCGCCGGGATGTCATTTTGCTTGCTCGCGGTCGCCAACTTGATGTTGAGGACCGCGAGCAAGCAAAAATGACTGCTGCACTACGCTACGCTACGCTACGCGTGTTTGCACTGTGCTACGTGCAGTTCGCGTTGTGCGAAGTAGCGCAAACTTCGCAAACTACTCGAGCGTAGCGTAGTGCTTTGCCCAGGGTTAATTGCAATACAGGTTGAACGCAGGTGACGTCCGCAATGCGGAAGCACAGCCGGTAAGTGATCCACAGTACTGCCAAATGCAGTGCACCCAGGACATGCAGCAGACGTGCAAGGTATAGGTGGACGTGCATGGAGTCGACCATGTGTTCGGGATGCTCTGCCATTGCGTCAGTGGCTCTGCTTGTAGCTGCACTGGCTTGCCGTGTGCCAGTCTTGTGGATGAAATGGCACAGCTTGGTGCAATGAGCCGGGTCTGTGTGCAATGGGTGCAGGGTAGGGGTGTGGTGGGAGTGCGTGTGAAGGCCATTTTACGCACGCTAACTACGATGAAGGACTTTTGAGTGTGGGATGTGTACTCGTTCTCAAACCGGGCAGTGCGTACTGTGGGAGACGGACGCAAATATTATCGTATCTGTCAGGGGGGGCTGGCCACTTGCAAGTTCCTTCTCGGAGCAGCAGATGTGCTACTGCAAGATAGCTGAGACAAAGAACCTTTCATCCCTACAGTAAGTTCTCCAGCTGCATTCATACAGGATGTGTACAAAGGCCGGTCGTGGGTGTTGTGGGATGTCTGTGACCCTGATCATCATGGATGAGATGCCCAGCACGTGGCACATGGGCGGGTTCACTGTGTGTTACGTTGCCAAACAGCTGCTCCTCCCTCCCACGAGCCCTCACACTTTTGTACGGTGCACTGTTGTATCCTGTGCACTCCTACGGCACACCATTGTAATGCCTATTCGCGCATGTCCTGCGGCATTCCAACCACACCGTGAGACTGCAGTTTGGAGGTGGTGCATGCCACTGTACAACATCGACTGCTGCGGCCCATGTGGTGGCCACACCAGAACACAGAGACACACTTACCGCACTTCCTGAACACGGACATGTCCGAGACACCCCGTTCCCCTTTCCGGATAGGCAGACCCCTGCGCTGACCTGTGTACGCCAGACCAGCACACGCCGCTTGTGCATGCAGGAGGATGCGTGCGTAGCTACATGTCCAGGCTCACTGCCAACGCTGAGGTGACATGGTAACGTCCGCTGACACTGTGATGTTGCAGGGCCGGTGCCTATCATGCTAACACAATGACCACACGGACACACTTGCTCAGATGTGGGTTCGGGGGGCGTTGGCGGTCCTGGGGTTGTTGCGATGAGTGTTGTGGACCTCATGGGTATCCGTGTATCATGCTCATTGACTGTATGGCGCCTGTGGGTGCTTCGGTGTGGCTCTTGGCTGTGTTCTCTTTCATGCTGCAGGTAGTCGTCCTGCTTAACACCAGCACAAAGCAGGTGTAAAATCCCTGGTGCTAACGCGGCTTATTGCCGGAATTTGTTTCGCATCGCAGTTGTTGTCAAAGTTGTGATGTGGTTTTTCGTGTACAGAAAAATAAGCGAACTGGGCAGTGTATCCCGTCAAGATCCAGCACCTGACCCACTATTCCCAATCAATATAAATACAATGACATTTCTTCATTGATTTTGTGTGTACACTGTAAGTGCACCCACTACCACAGTGCAATTCAATACAGGATTTTAGTATTTAGAATAAATCGCAAAGGTGCACCTCGTGTCTTTTTGCACGGGAACGCCTACTCTGCATTTCATTATCAGCACTTTAATGCAACTAAAGTTGAGATAAATATAACACACTATTCAGAAGCTGGTGCAAACTGCAGACATCACCAGTATTCCCGTGATAACTGCCCCAAAATTTAAGACCATGGTGTACACCACGAAATAACAGTAATAAGAACGAGAAAGAGTCACACAGCACTTAAGTAACAACCAAAAACTTAATTGAATTTTTTTTTTTTAATCAAACTTTACTTTTTCGTAAACGTATATATAAAGGATAAACTAAATTTAACAAACTGAACACAAAACAACAAGGCGGAAGACTCCTGTCGGGACCATGAATGTCGACGACACAGCCTGGAAAATAAAGCACAAAATAAGGACCTGTGTAATGCGCATATCAAAGGAGTGAGACACAGAGAAGGAAAAAAAAGCCAGAGAGAAAAAGAGAGGGAAGGAAAGAAAGGGAGTGAGAAAGGGAGAAGGGAGATAGAGAAAGAGAAGAAAAGGAAGGAAGAGAGTGAGAGAGAGTGAAGAGAGGGAAGTGAGAGAGAGAGAGAGAGAGATACTGCCACCCCTGCGCATCCGTGACCAAATAATTACCTGCTGCCACCGAAGTGTCTACCAGTGGGCACTCCACATGCCCGTCAAAGCTCCGCGGCCCGGCAGATCTCACAGATGTCGGTGAGTCCTGAGTCATGAATGGCAGAGACCACATCAGCTTCTCCGCGGCCCGGCAGATCTCACACATGTTGCTGAGTCCTGAGTCATCAATGGCGGAGACCTCATCAGCTTTTGGTGCCGCTAACCCTGTGCAACGCAAGTCAGCGCCACGTGGTGGTAGGCCGCTGACGGCCATACAATTTAGGGTGCGACTAACCCTGTGCAACTCAAGTCCGCGCCACGTGGTCGAAGGCCCCTCACGGCCACATCAGCTTCGGGTGGCACTAACCCTGTGCAACTCAAGTTCGCGCCACGTGGTGGTAGGCCCCTGACGGCCACATTAGCTTCGGGTGGCAGTAACCCTGTGCAACTCAAGTCCCCGCCACGTGGTGGTAGGCCCGTGACGGCCACATCAGCTTCGGGTGGCAATAACCCTGTGGAACTCAAGACTGCGCCACGTGGTAGTAGGCCCCTGACAGCCATAGAGCTCAGGGTGCGACTAACCCTCTGCGCAACTTTTCATGAGTCTTTATGATTGCGACCCGTGGAGCGTCTGCCATCCAGTCACCACCGGCAATAAAGGATGAGATGTTCTGGATCCATTATATTTGCTTGGTCACATGGCCTGTGACGCATGTGCCGGATGGGTGTGGTGTGTGTGCAAACCTGCCCTCAGGGAGTGGCCGTGACATGTTGACAACTAGACCACTGACCTGCACACCAACAGCGAGTACGCCTGCGACAGGTAGCTATGTGGGGGGAGTGAAAACGTGTTTTCTCAATGGATTTTCCATAGGAAACTTTAGACAAGGCTACAGGTCAAACTGCTGAATGGAATTACGCCAAATTTGGCAGGGAGAAAGGTCTTGGTCCAGAAAGCGCGCTTTCTCGCATCGAGTGCAAATATAAAAGAAAGGTCTCGGGGGCAATTTAATAGACCAGAGCTCTGTTTCTGCGAGATAACTCTTTCACGCTCCGTCTGCCCTACATCACCACTTCGCAGCTATGCCGTTAGAAGCCAGTCCGTCGGCTCGCAGCTCTCTACGTTTGCGAGCTAGTACGCTACTGTGCCTGTACCTCTGTGAGGTACTACTCTGCTGTTCCTTTGGGAGCGGACGGGTCGTAGTTCTGCGTGTGTGAGTCTAGCGGACGGGCCGCAGTTGTCCCTCTGCGAGCCTGGGTGCGAACTGTTCATAACTCACACTACATAAGCATTGAAAAACCATTTTGTGATTCAGTCCGTCAGCTGGCATCTGTCCGAGGCATTTCTGAAAACATATCGGAGTTCTTTCTGTGAGAGATACCCCTTTCACGCTGCCTCTCCCCACATCAGCAGGTAACGCACCCTCTTCCCACATTACCAACATACCCCCAACAACGTTCTTGGGCCCGGAAGTGTCCCTGTGCGGTTGGACAAACAAGAATCTTAGTCATGTATAGGTTTACATATAAAACATTTTATTTAAAGAAAACAACAACAAATAAAACTGAAGGGAGTCTGCTGCTGTGGTTCTCTCACGGAGTTGGGGTCACTGCCATTCAGGACTCAGGACACAGTTCCACATGTGGGATCGGCTTGTATTGAACAGGGTTAGTGGCACCACGTGTCGCGCCTTGTGTTGTACAGGGTTAGTGGCACCACGTGTCGCCGGCCTTGCATATGGAAATATGCCTCACTAACCAAAGGGAGTCTGGTGCTGTGGTCGCTGCCACGGACTTGGGGTCACTGCCATTCAGGACTCAGGACACAGTTCCACATGTGGGATTGGCTTGTATTGAACAGGGTTAGTGGCACCACGTGTCGCCGGCTTGTGTTGAACAGGGTTAGTGGCACCACGTGTCGCAGCTTGCGTTGAACAGGGTTAGTGGTACCATATGTCGCAGGCTTGTGTTGAACAGGGTTAGTGGCACCATGTGTCGCGGCTTGTGTTGAACAGGGTTAGTGGCACCACGTGTCCAAAGTTGGAATTGCGAGCTCTGCTGCCCGCAGTGTAGACTGCTAATGAGTGTTCGTTTGCACTTGAAAATGAATTTGGTGATTGTACTAAAGCTATAACTGATATAAAAAATGTTCTTGAAGAAAGGATACTAAAAGGATATTATGTAGATTTTAGGCCTGTGATAGTTACTTGCCTAGTGGACTCTGTAATTAATGAATCAATACTTAATTTTAATTGTGAGCCCTACTGTCCGCAGTGTAGGTGTATCATGAAAAGATGAAATAAGTATAGAATACACTGACGAAGTGTTGTATTTTCTGAGTACAATCTTCTTGTTAGAAATTAGCATTTAAAAATCGAATTGCGAGCTCTGCTGCCCGCAGTGTAGACTGCTATTGAGTGTTCATTTGCACTTGAAGATGAATTTGGTCATTGTACTAAACTATAACTGATATAAAAAAGTTCTTGAAGCAAGGATACTAAAAGGATATTATGTAGGGTTTAGGACTGTGATAGTTACTTGCCTACTGGACTCTGTAGTTAATGAATCAAGAAATAATTTTAATTGTGAGCCCTGATGACCACAGTGTAGGCCAGAGGTAGCGGTCAGCAAGGGCCCATAGCCATGTGGCGTTGAGTTGAGGTGCACAGTTAGTGGCACCAGAAGCATTGAGACTCTATGAGCCTGTGATGATGCTTGGTGCGGACGGGCCGCACTGGGAGCAATGTGTCTTGCCTACTGGTCTGCGTCATGTGCAATCGGGACTCTATGTGATTTGTGAGGCCTGCTGACTGTAGTGTAGGCCAGAGGTAGCGGTGAGCAAGGGCCCACAGCCATTTGCATAGGTTGGTGGCCCCACCGGCCTGCGTAGTTCAGGTTCAGTGGCACCACGTGTCGCCGGCCTTCCATATGCAAATACCCGTCACTAATCGAAGGGAGTCTGATGCTGTGGTCGCTGCCACGGACTTGGGGTCACTGCCATTCAGGACTCAGGACACAGTTACACATGTGGGATCGGCTTGTGTTGAACAGGGTTAGTGGCACCACGTGTTGCCGGCCTTCCATATGGAAATATGCCTCACTGATCGAAGGGAGTATGGTGGTGTGGTTGCTGCCACGGACTTGGGGTCACTGCCATTCAGGACTCAGGACACAGTTACACATGTGGGATCGGCTTGTGTTGAACAGGGTTAGTGGCACCACGTGTAGCCGGCCTTCCATATGGAAATATGCCTCACTGATCGAAAGGAGTGTGGTGCTGTGGTCGCTGCCACGGACTTGGGGTCACTGCCATTCAGGACTCAGGACACAGTTACACATGTGGGATTGGCTTGTGTTGAACAGGGTTAGTGGCACCATGTGTCGCCGGCCTTCCATATGCAAATACGCCTCACTAATCGAAGGGAGTCTGCTGCTGTGGTTCTCTCATGGAGTTGGGGTCACTGCCATTCAGGACTCAGGACACAGTTACACATGTGGGATCGGCTTGTGTTGAACAGGGTTAGTGGCACCACGTGTAGCCGGCCTTCCATATGGAAATATGCCTCACTGATCGAAGGGAGTCTGGTGCTGTGGTCGCTGCCACGGACTTGGGGTCACTGCCATTCAGGACTCAGGACACAGTTACACATGTGCGATTGGCTTGTGTTGAACAGGGTTAGTGGCACCATGTGTCACCGGCCTTTCATATGCAAATACGCCTCACTAATCGAAGGGAGTCTGCTGCTGATGTTCTCTCACGGAGTTGGGGTCACTGCCATTCAGGACTCAGGACACAGTTACACATGTGGGATCGGCTTGTGTTGAACAGGGTTAGTGGCACCACGTGTCGCCGGCCTTCCATATGGAAATATGCCTCACTGATCGAAGGGAGTCTGGTGCTGTGGTTGCTGCCACAGACTTGGGGTCACTGCCATTCAGGATTTAGGACACAGTTACACATGTGGGATCGGCTTGTGTTGAACAGGGTTAGTGGTACCACGTGTTGCCGGCCTTCCATATGGAAATATGCCTCACTGATCGAAGGGAGTCTGGTGCTGTGGTCGCTGCCACAGACTTGTGGTCACTGCCATTCAGGACTCAGGACACAGTTACACATGTGGGATCGGCTTGTGTTGAACAGGGTTAGTGGCACCATGTGTCGCCGGCCTTCCATATGCAAATATGCCTCACTAATCGAAGGGAGTCTGCTGCTGTTGTTCTCTCACGGAGTTGGGGTCACTGCCATTCAGGACTCAGGACACAGTTCCACATGTGGGAAAGGCTTGTGTTGAACAGGGTTAGTGGCACCACGTGTCGCCGGCTTGGTTGAACAGGGTTAGTGGCACCATGTGTCGCGACTTGTGTTGAACAGGGTTAGTGGCACCACGTGTCCAAAATTCGAATTGCGAGCTCTGCTGCCCGCAGTGTAGACTGCTAATGAGTGTTCGTTTGCACTTGAAAATGAATTTGGTGATTGTACTAAAGCTATAACTGATATAAAAAAAGTTGTTGAAGCAAGGATACTAAAAGGATATTATGTAGGTTTTAGGCCTGTGATAGTTACTTGCCTACTGGACTCTGTAATTAATGAATCAAGACTTAATTTTAATTGTGAGCCCTGATGACCGCAGTGTAGGCCAGAGGTAGCGGTCAGCAAGGGCCCATAGCCATGTGGCGTTGAGTTGAGGTGCACAGTTAGTGGCACCAGAAGCATTGAGAATGTATGAGCCTGTGATGCTGCTTGGTGCGGACGGGCCGCACTGGGAGCAACGTCTCTTGCCTACTGGACTGCGTGCAATCGCGACTGTATCTGAATTGTGAGCCCTGCTGACTGCAGTGTAGGCCAGAGGTAGCGGTGAGCAAGGGCCCACAGCCACGTGCATAGGTTGGTGGCCCCACCGGCCTGCGTAGTTCAGGTTCAGTGGCACCACGTGTCGCCGGCCTTCCATATGCAAATACGCCTCACTAATCGAAGGGAGTCTGGTGCTGTGGTCGCTGCCATTCAGGAGTCAGGACACAGTTCCACATGTGGGATCAGCTTGTGTTGAACAGGGTTAGTGGCACCACGTGTCGCGCCTTGTGTTGTACAGGGTTAGTGCCACCACCTGTAGCCGGCCTTGCATATGGAAATATGCCTCACTGATCGAAGGGAGTCTGGTACTGTGGTCGCTGCCACGGACTTGGGGTCACTGCCATTCAGGACTCAGGACACAGTTCCACATGTGGGATCGGCTTGTGTTGAACAGGGTTAGTGGCACCACGTGTCGCCGGCTTGTGTTGAACAGGGTTAGTGGCACCACGTGTCGTGGCTTGTGTTGAACAGGGTTAGTGGCACCACGTGTCCAAAATTCGAATTGCGAGCTCTGCTGCCCGCAGTGTAGACTGCTAATGAGTGTTCGTTTGCACTTGAAGATGAATTTGGTGATTGTACTAAAGCTATAACTGATATAAAAAAGTTCTTGAAGCAAGGATACTAAAAGGATATTATGTAGATTTTAGGCCTGAGATAGTTACTTGCCTACTGGACTCTGTAATTAATGAATCAAGACTTAATTTTAATTGTGAGCCCTGATGACCGCAGTGTAGGCCAGAGGTAGCGGTCAGCAAGGGCCCATAGCCACGTGGCGTTGAGCTGAGGTGCACAGTTAGTGGCACCAGAAGCATTGAGACTGTATGAGCCTGTGATGATGCTTGGTGCGGACGGGCCGCACTGGGAGCAATGTGTCTTGCCTACTGGTCTGCGTCATGTGCAATCGGGACTCTATGTGAATTGTGAGGCTTCTTAACCGATTATACTCTCTTACACAATTAGCATCGGCACTAATCTTGAATTGTTAGCCCTGCTAACCGCATTGTAGGCCGGAGGCAGCGGTCATCAAGGGCCCACAGCCACGTGGCGTTGACTTGAGCTGCACAGAGTTAGTGGTACTTGAAGCACTTAGCGTGTGCGCAGTCAGCGATGAGGCATGGTCCGGGCTGGCCGCACTGGTAGCAATGTCTGTTGCCTACTGGACTGCATCATCTGCAATCGCGAGTCGCTCTGAATTGTGAGCCCTACTCACCGCAGTGGAGGCAGGAGGCAGCGGTGAGGAAGGGCCCACAGGCACGTGTTGTTGACTTGAGCAATGTCTCTTGCCTTCAGGACTGCGTCATCTGCAATCTCGACTCCATCTGAATTGTGAGCCCTACTGACCGCAGTGTAGGCCGGAGGCAGCAGTCAGGAAGGGCCCACAGCCATATGTTGTTGACTTCAGCAATGTCTCTTGCCTACAGGACTGCGTCATCTGCAATCGCGACTCGATCTGAATTGTGAGCCTTGCTGTCCGCAGTGTATACCGAAGGCAGTAGTTTGTACAGACATAAGTCCGTGGTGCTGTGCCGCTGGGGGCCTGTGTGGCGGAAGCCAGCGATCGGCTGAGGAGGCTGGCGGTCATGTTGGCGGCCTCGTGGCAGGGTGAGGGGCGCCGCCTTGACAGACGCTTTGACCTTCCCACAAGTGAACCACGCCCAGAGCTCCGGCCTATTTATTCACACTCCTACGCTGAAGTGGGGTACGTCGGACCAGCCCACTCCAGTTACGCTTATGCTTACAGGGGGGGACGACACAGCTACATGACTGAGATCTTCCCTAGTGTTTGACGTAACATGGTTAGGTCCACTGTCCACAACACTACAAGCACCAGTAGTATTTGTGCACATGGAGAGGTGTGTGTTCTGCATACTGAGATGTGTCCAGCACATCACCGCTACACTTTGCATTGTGTGCATTGCTAAACATGGGTGAATTGCTTCCTTCACATATAGTTTGTTCACACCTGTCCCAATATTCAGCTATTGTGTGGCTGAGGGGCCATGCCGTTTTCGGAAAGTTTGCTGTCTTGTTCTGCGCTACCTTGGTGGTAGAGGGGGGGGGGCCTGGGGGTGGTGGTGGGTGTTGTGGCATTCTTGGGTGTCGGAGCTGCTTGATCAGTAGGTCTATGACATGTGTTGGTCTTCAGATGTGGCTCTGGGCTGGGCTCCCTTTCATACTGTATGTAGTTGTTTAATATTTAAAAAACAACAAGGCATTATATAGTTTAAATAACAAATAAAAAAATTACAGTAGGGAGAGGGGTGGTACGGGGGGAGGTCCTGAGGGTTGTGGCAGTGGGTGTTGTGTCCTTCTTGGGTGTTGGAAAAAACTATAGGTTAAATAAACATTATAATTAGAAGTTAGCATTAAAAAAAACATTGAAATTCACTGAAAAAACCATACGTTGCAGGTACGTTATAGATAGAAATTAGTATTTAAAAACCTTTGAAATTCAGTGAAAAAACCATAGGTTTCAGGCACGTTATAGTTAGAAATTGGCATTTAAAAAACCTTTGAAATTCACTGAAAAAACCATAGGTTTCAGGCACGTTATAGTTAGAAATTAGCATTTCAAAAACCTTAGAAATTCACTGAAAAAACCATAGGTTTCAGGGACTGTTAGAAATGGGATCTCTAGTTGGCAAGGGCTTGCACCTTTGTCCAAGTAGGGACCCTTCTTCCTAGTCAGGGTAAGGGAGTTACACTCCTAAAATAACCCCTGCTCACCCCCTTGGTAGCTTGGCACGAGCAGTCAGGCTTATTCTTGAGGCAGTGTGTAAAGCATTTGCACATAACCAACAGTAATACAGTGTAAGCACTACAAACTGACACCACACCAGTTTAGAAAAATATCCAATATTTTTATATACTTTAAACAAGACCAAATACGATAAAAATCCACTGTACAGTACTTCAGAAATAGTTACTTCTCAAAATGTCTTTAAAAACAGTTCCTTGATGTCGATAGCTCCGTCCAGGGCTATCAGGGCGTCGTGAACAAACAAATCCAAACAGTTCTGGCTGACCGCGGCGTCGCGGGTCAACTACGGTGTCGGGAAGACCCGCAAACAGTACCTTTCAGAAATGCAGGGCGTTGATGAGCTTCCGAAAACACGGCGTCCGCAGGCGTCGGTTCCGGAGGTCGGTGCGGCGGCGTCGGGGCCCTCGAAGTCACACGCGTTGCAGATCGATCTCCTCTGTTGAAGTCAGGAGCGCTGGCGTCGGCCGGCGTCGGGTGCTGCGGTGCGAAGTGCAGCGGTGCGGTGCCCTCAGGTCGCGGTGCGAGCAGCGGCTCGGTGGCGGCGTCGGATGGCGTCGTCGGTGAGATCAGGGTCGCGGTGTGAGATGAAGGCGGTGCTCGTCACGGTGCTGGCAGGTCACGGTGCAGCAGCGGCGTCGTCGTAGCTGCAGCACTGTTGTCGGCTGACGAACTGGAGTCGATGGCACTGGCGTCGGTGGGCCAAGGCTGCGGTGCGGGATGAGGGCGGTGCGTCGTGTAACTTACGAGTGGTGCCCCCGAACCACGGTGCAAGCAGCGGCGTCGAGTCCGGCGTGGAGCGGCGTCGTCGGGAAGGCCAAGGCGTTGTCGTGAAGCGAGGCGGTGCGGAGTGCGGTGCCCACAGGTCGCGGTGCGAGCAGCGGCTCAGTGGCGGCATCAGCAGGCGTCGTCGGTGAGACCAGGGTCGCGGTGCGGCGTTGCGGCGGTGCCCTCTGCGGTGCCGTCGGGACACGGAGTCGGCAGCGGCGTCGTCGACGTCGTCAAGTTGCTTTTCTTCTGTTGCAGCACAAAACACACAGTCCCCAGTGCTGAGGGCAGAAGAACTTGAAGTCTTTGCTGTTCCTGAGACTTCTTGAACAGGGGGCAAGCTCTACCTCAAGCCCTTGGAGACACTCACAAAGTAGATTGCAGAAAGTTCAATTCCAGTCCTTTCACTGCCCAAGACAGAAGCAGCCACTGCAGGCCAACACAGCAAAGCACACAGCAAAGTGGTAGTTCCTCCTCACAGCTTCTCCAGCTCTTCTTCTTGGCAGTCTTCTTGATCCAAAAGAGTTCTCTTGAAGTCTTTTCTATCCCTGAGACTTCCAACAGGAGGCAAGCTCTACTTCAAGCCCTTGGAGAAAACTCTAACAGCAGGATGATGAAAGCACAGCCCAGTCCTTTCCCTACCAAAGACAGAAGCAACCACTGCAGGCCAACCCCACAACACGCAGCATAGGGGCAGTACTCCTCCTCCAGCTTTCCTGGTCCTTCTTCATGGCAGGTTCCTTAGTTCAGAAGTAATCTAATCTTCTGGGGTTTGGGTCCCCCTTTTTATCCTCAATTTCTCTTTGTTCTCTGAAGGCAGAGAGGCCTTTGCTAAGTCCAAACCAGTTCTGGTCAGTCCTGGAGCACTTTGTTGACAAGACTCCTTCTTTCCTTTCACAGTGCAGGCCAGGGACATCAGACGCACCACAGGAGGTGGAGCCAGCATTGTGGAGGGAAGGCACAGCCCTATTCAGGTCCCAGGTGCAACTCCTCCCACCCATCTACATGTAGATCTTGCTATTCAGCCCTGTGTTGACTCACCCTGTCTCCTGGCATCCCCCAGCCCCTGTCACTCACAAACCCAGACAAGGAATACACAACCTAGCAGAGGCAGGCTTGGAGGGTTAGACAAGAAAATACCCACTTTCTAAAAGTGGTATTTTCAAACACAGAATGTTAAAATCAACTTCACTAAAAGATGTATTTTATCATTCTGAGTTCAGGCATACTAAATTCGTTTTTCTACCATGTTCCCTGGGTCAGTTAGGATTATAAGCTGTAATAATCAAAACTGCCCATTCTGGCCTATGGGGAACAGGTAGCCTTGCAATAGTGAAAAACGAAATAGGCTGTAATTCACTATCAGGACATGCCACACACACCAGGGCATGTCATACCTTTCACATACAATGCACCCTGCCCACAGGGGTACCTTGGGCCTACCTTAGGGGTGACTAACATGTAGAAAAGGGAAAGTTTAGGGACTTGCAAGTGTGTGCACTTGCCAAGTCGACATGGCAGCCCCAGGCTGCACACAGGCTCTGCAATGGCAGGCCAGAGTTACACTTTACGGGCTGTTTGCGTGGGTGGCACAATCCAATGCTGCAGCCCACCAACAGCATTTGATCTATAGGCCCTGGCACTCTCAGTGCACTTTACAAGGGACTGACACATAAATCAAATAGGCCAATCATGGAAACACCAATCCATAACACATTTTATACAGAGAGCATATGCACTTTAGCACTGATTAGCAGTGGTAAAGTGCCCAGAGTCCTAAAACCAACACACACAGTGTCAAAAAACAGGAGGCCAAAAAGCAAAAAGTCTGGGGGTAAACCCGCTGAAAAAGCCAAGTCTAACACAACCCCCTCCCAGCCTAAAGCCAGGGTAGACTAATCAATCCCTTGATGGACTTCCCTGCTTGGGGCGATAGAACATAGACCTGGCCCACAACAGCGGGGGCACGTTCTGGTTCTACGCCTTTCCAAACCCAGTTGGATCCCTCTATCCATACTCTCAGGGCCCACTAAGCTGACCCATGGGGTACCCTTCTCTTCACCTGTGAACCCCATCTGTGCAGCGCCTAAACTTACTTTGCTCACAGATGTGTCCCAACAGTTCGACCGTGCCCACATGGCCAACCCAGTGGTGTGGCCCAGTCCACCCCCGGGGTGTGACTCCTGTCCCCCTCCCAGGGGCAACTCTGTCCACCAGGACAGTAAGCCACAGTGGCTACCGACAGTTGTCAGTGGGGAGACCCAAGCCTTATGCCTCTCAGGGCTCTCTAACCTCTGTGGCGTCAGAGAATGGGGGGCGGTAGCCCCAGGTGCCTGGCACCCTTGGTCCACTCTCCCTCCTGTCAGGTCAGGTATGACTTCCTGACACTGACCCACCAACCCCGGGCCTGTACCCGGCAGCTGGACAGGAGACTGGGGTGGCCTCCCCACACCCGGTCCTCCTCCCTGGGGCTCTGTACCCTCCCACCTGGAGCGGTACCCCCTTCCAGAATTGTCAGGGCACCTGTGGCAGGTGTCCTGCACAATTCGCCCACCAGTTCAGGGGTTCTATCCTACAACTGGGATTCCAGCTTAGGGTCTGTACCCTTAGGCTGGACAGGGGACTGGGGTGGCCTCCCCCACACCCGGTCCTCCTCCCTGGGGCACTGCATCCCCCCACCGGGAGCAGTCCCCCTCAACTCCAGAATTGTCAGGCCACCTGTGACAGGCGTTCTGCACAATTCACCCACCAGTTCAGGGGTGCTATCCTGCAACTGGTACACCAGCCCAGAGTCTGTACCCTTAGGCTGGACAGGGGACTGGGGTGGCCTCCCCCACACCCGGTCCTCCTCCCTGGGGCTCTGTACCCTCCCACCTGGAGCGGTACCCCCAAAAGACAAACTGGTAGGGGCACTGTTAGCAGTCGCCCCTTCCTCCAGGTCAGGGGGACACCCTGAACCTGGTCCTTCAACCCAGGGTCTGTATCCTTAGGTTGGACCTGTGCCTTGCAACCCAGGACTTCCGGGGGAGTACACCAACCCTCCCCAAGGGAAACACACTCCTCATGAGTCGTGCGAGAGTCTGCCTGGTGCAGGTCTCCAGCCTCCTGTCCACCTGACAGAGCATGAAGACCCCCAGGCCAGAAGTGGCCTCACCAGGGTCAGTCCTGGGGTGCTCTGACCTCAGAGCGGGCAACCCCTGACCCACTGGTCCTTCCACTGGGGACAGCGCCCCCCTCACCCTTTTCTCTGGACTCATGCCCCCTCCCAACTGGAGCGGGGCTGCCAGACAACGGAACCTGTGGGATGCTCGTTACAGCAGTCCCCCCCAGTTCCTTAGACACTAGGGGATCACCCTCAATGGATGGCCAGGACCAGGCCCTAGGCCATCCAGATGTCTCTGGCCTTTGCCAACTAACAGAGTAGGGGGCAGTAACCCCTGGTACATAGTAACCATACTCCACTCTTCCTCTCATCAGTGCAGTTCTAAAGAACCACTGATCCTCCAACCTAGGGTCTGCACCCTCAGGTTCACCAGAGGTCTCGGGCGAGGCTCTCCTCCCCTTACCTCTCCTTCTGGGGTCCGGCCCTCTCCTCCCAGGAGAAGCACCCCCAGAACCAAAAACTGTCAGGATGCTGGAACCAGACCTCCTACACAATTCTTCCACCAGTTCAGGGCCTTGACCCTGCAACTGATTCACCACCCTTGGATCTAAACCCTCAGGTTGAACCGGGGTCAGAGGCGAGGACTCCCTCCCTCTGCACCCCCTTCCAGAGTTCTGTACCCTTCCACCTGGAATGGTACCCCTGGAAGACAAACCGGTCAGGACACTGCTTACAGTCGTCATTCCCTCCAGGTCAGGCAGGACCTGAACCTGGCCTCCCAACCCAGGGACTGAACCCTGCAGCTGAGCACCTGCCTGGCGCACCAGGACTTCTTTGGGAGCACGCATACCCCCCCTGAGGGCAACACATGACTCGTGTTGCGTGACAGTCTGCCTGGCGCAGATCTCCCGACCACTGTCCACCTGACAGTGCGCAAAGATCCCCCAGGACAGAAGTGGTGTCACCATGGTCACTGCTAGGAGGCTCAGCCCTTCTGGCTGGCCTCTGACTCACTGGTTCTCCCATGGGGGAACACATCCCCCTCTCACCCCTCACTCTGGACTTCTGCACCTTCCCAACTGGAGCGGTACTGCCAGACACCAGAACCACTGGAGCTCTGTTTACAGATGCTCCAGGTTCTCCTGTCAGTAGGAGATCTCCCTCAATGGACGGCCTACCAGTACAGTCTAGGCTCCCCACCTGGTGTTCCCTCCTGGAACCACCGAGGCTCCGGGACCGGGTTTTGGGCACCTTGGGCCGCAGCCCATTCTCACTCCTTCTCCGCAGAGACAGGACGTGAGTCCCTACACCCTTCCCATGACACCGGGACCTATCTGGGCTATTACAAACCTTTCCCACCACTCTTGGTTGGGAAATACCTAAGCCACTTCCTCCAGGATCACCCCCCGATGCTTCTCCAGACCCTCTGGAATCCACCAAAAGGTCTGCCTCCAGTGCAAGCTCCCTGGGGTCAGAGAACTCACACCCCACTGGGTGTTGGCATAGCTCTGGAAAACAGGGACGTAAAATATGCTCTCCAACAATTGAATCACACAGCCCCACACAGGTGTTAACCAAACTACCCTTCACCCAACCATCCAGTGCCTCAGAAAAGTACCCCACAACATTCTCACAAGACTGGCGAGACAGTGTCTGACTGTTGCTGTCCCTCAACCCATACTCTTCTGGCTGGTCTTCATACTCACTTACCAGGGCTTCTACCATGGGGGAACCCCTCTCCCTGCAACTCTCATCTAGAGTCAGTAGTGTGTCCCTCCCCCTACCAGGAATATGATCCCCTGTGCTAGTTCCCCAATCCACCTCAGGGACACTGAGCACCACTGGAGTTACCTCACAATCCTGAACCCCTTGGTGTATGTCAACCCCCTCCTTGAAGTAGGGCCCCAAATCTGTGTGTGTGTCTACCTCATCCTCAGTACTGGACACTACACTTTTGCTGCCAAAATCTGAGCTGGACAAAGCCCTACCGGCTTCCCAATCCAGCTCCAGCTCTCTCATTTTAAGCTCATGATCTAGTATCATTTTCTTTTCCTCCATGGCTATTCTTTTGTCTTCCCTCTCACTTTCCATCCTGAGTTTCTGTAATTCGAACTTCCTTGCTTCCCGCCTGTCCTCCAACTCCTCTGGGGACAAGCCACTGCTGCCTTGCCTGGAGGGTCCCCCCCCCTCCCAAAAGCACATCCATCCTAGGAATAGGCTCCTCCGCCTCTCCACTGAGATCACCAGGCTGCCCACTGGCATGTCTGGCTGCTACCCAGGCCCTCAGCGCCTTTTGTAGCTCCTCCTTCCTAGTGAGGCCTCTGATTTGGACTTTCAGGTTTTTACAAATCACTTTCAACTCCTTCCTGTTGTAGGATTCCAACCTATCCTCCTCAAAGGCAATTTCCCAGGATGCAACAGGTGATGCTCTTGATTCAGGCATGTTGAAGTAGCAAGTTCAAACTGGCAAGATCAAAAATAGGCCAAAAAGAAAAAGAGCCTGTAAGTGGTACGTAATGGTCTGCGATATGGTAGTAGTGCACACCAATCACTGTAAGTCAAGTGCAAACACAAGTCCTATCCTCACCGCTGACAACCAATGTTAGAAACGGGATCTCTAGTTGGCAAGGGCTTGCACCTTTGTCCAAGTAGGGACCCTTCTTCCTAGTCAGGGTAAGGGAGTTACACTCCTAAAATAACCCCTGCTCACCCCTTGGTAGCTTGGCACGAGCAGTCAGGCTTATTCTTGAGGCAGTGTGTAAAGCATTTGCACATAACCAACAGTAATACAGTGTAAGCACTACAAACTGACACCACACCAGTTTAGAAAAATATCCAATATTTTTATATACTTTAAACAAGACCAAATACGATAAAAATCCACTGTACAGTACTTCAGAAATAGTTACTTCTCAAAATGTCTTTAAAAACAGTTCCTTGATGTCGATAGCTCCGTCCAGGGCTATCACGGCTTCGTGAACAAACAAATCCAAACAGTTCTGGCTGACCGCGGCGTCGCGGGTCAACTACGGTGTCGTGAAGACCCGCAAACAGTACCTTTCAGAAATGCAGGGCGTCGATGACCTCGCGGTGAGCTTCCGAAAACACGGCGTCCGCAGGCGTCGGTTCCGGAGGTCGGTGCGGCGTCGTCGGGGCCCTCGAAGTCACACACGTTGCAGATCGATCTCCTCTGTTGAAGTCAGGAGCGCTGGCGTCGGCCGGCGTCGGGTGCTGCGGTGCGAAGTGCAGTGGTGCGAGCAGCGGCTCGGTGGCGGCGTCGGATGGCGTCGTCGGTGAGACCAGGGTCGCGGTGTGAGATGAAGGCGGTGCTCGTCACGGTGCTGGCAGGTCACGGTGCAGCAGCGGCGTCGTCGTAGCTGCAGCACTGTCGTCGGCTGACGAACTGGAGTCGATGGCACCGGCGTCGGTGGGCCAAGGCTGCGGTGCGGGATGAGGGCGGTGCGTTGTGTAACTTACGAGCGGTGCCCCCGAACCACGGTGCAAGCAGCGGCGTCGAGTCCGGCGTGGAGCGGCATCGTCGGGAAGGCCACGGCGTCGTCGTGAAGCGAGGCGGTGCGGAGTGCAGTGCCCACAGGTCGCGGTGCGAGCAGCGGCTCGGTGGCGGCATCAGCAGGCATCGTCGGTGAGCCCAGGGTCGCGTTGCGGTGGTGCCCTCTGCGGTGCTGTCGGGACACGGAGTCGGCAGCGGCGTCGTCGACGTCGTCGAGTTGCTTTTCTTCTGTTGCAGCACAAAACACACTGTCCCCAGTGCTGAGGGCAGAAGAACTTGAAGTCTTTGCTGTTCCTGAGACTTCTTGAACAGGGGGCAAGCTCTACCTCAAGCCCTTGGAGACACTCACAAAGTAGATTCAGTTCCAGTCCTTTCACTGCCCAAGACAGAAGCAGCCACTGCAGGCCAACACAGCAAAGCACACAGCAAAGTGGTAGTTCCTCCTCACAGCTTCTCCAGCTCTTCTTCTTGGCAGTCTTCTTGATCCAAAAGAGTTCTCTTGAAGTCTTTTCTATCCCTGAGACTTCCAACAGGAGGCAAGCTCTACTTCAAGCCCTTGGAGAAAACTCTAACTGCAGGATGATGAAAGCACAGTCCAGTCCTTTCCCTACCAAAGACAGAAGCAACCACTGCAGGCCAACCCCACAACACGCAGCATAGGGGCAGTACTCCTCCTCCAGCTTTCCCGGTCCTTCTTCATGGCAGGTTCCTTAGTTTAGAAGTAATCTAATCTTCTGGGGTTTGGGTCCCCCTTTTTATCCTCAATTTCTCTTTGTTCTCTGAAGGCAGAGAGGCCTTTGCCTAGTCCAAACCAGTTCTGGTCAGTCCTGGAGCACTTTGTTGACAAGACTCCTTCTTTCCTTTCACAGTGCAGGCCAGTGACATCAGACGCACCACAGGAGGTGGAGCCAGCATTGTGGAGGGAAGGCACAGCCCTATTCAGGTCCCAGGTGCAACTCCTCCCACCCATCTACATGTAGATCTTGCTATTCAGCCCTGTGCTGACTCACCCTGTCTCCTGGCATCCCCCAGCCCCTGTCACTCACAAACCCAGACAAGGAATACACAACCTAGCAGAGGCAGGCTTGGAGGGTTAGACAAGAAAATACCCACTTTCTAAAAGTGGTATTTTCAAACACAGAATATTAAAATCAACTTCACTAAAAGATGTATTTTATCATTCTGAGTTCAGGCATACTAAATTCGTTTTTCTACCATGTTCCCTGGGTCAGTTAGGATTATAAGCTGTAATAATCAAAACTGCCCATTCTGGCCTATGGGGAACAGGTAGCCTTGCAATAGTGAAAAACGAAATAGGCTGTAATTCACTATCAGGACATGCCACACACACCAGGGCATGTCCTACCTTTCACATACAATGCACCCTGCCCACAGGGGTACCTTGGGCCTACCTTAGGGGTGACTAACATGTAGAAAAGGGAAGGTTTAGGGACTTGCAAGTGTGTGCACTTGCCAAGTCGACATGGCAGCCCCAGGCTGCACCCAGGCTCTGCAATGGCAGGCCAGAGTTACACTTTATGGGCTGTTTGCGTGGGTGGCACAATCCAGTGCTGCAGCCCACCAACAGCATTTGATCTATAGGCCCTGGCACTCTCAGTGCACTTTACAAGGGACTGACACATAAATCAAATAGGCCAATCATGGAAACACCAATCCATAACACATTTTATACAGAGAGCATATGCACTTTAGCACTGATTAGCAGTGGTAAAGTGCCCAGAGTCCTAAAACCAACACACACAGGGTCAAAAAACAGGAGGCCAAAAAGCAAAAAGTCTGGGGGTAAACCCGCTGAAAAAGCCAAGTCTAACAGGGACGTTATAGTTTGTTGGACATTTCACTCATACAAACCATAGAAATTCCACCGTTATAGTTAGTTCAGCTAACTATAACTCGCGCCCCCGCAATGCACTGCTGATGACGTCACATATTACATCATTCATGACATGGTCAGTGACATCACTGATGACATCTCAAATGACATCACTGATGACATCATCCATGAAATGCTAATTTCTAACTATAACGTGCCTGAAACCTATGGTATTTTCAGTGAATATATATATATATATATATATATATATATATATATACATATATATATATGTACATATATATATATATCTATATATATTCCAAACACCAAACTCCATTGTCGGGGGCCCCCAACCCTGCAGGATGGCCGTGAATGCAGGAGACAGAGATTACCATAATGCAAATCCAGGAACAAAAAAAGTCTCACAGCCAGACCTGAACTTAGCAGCATTTATTTGTAAAATGACATAGGCTGCAGCAATCAATCGTTCACTCCTGACGCGTTTTGGCGGAAAGTGTCTTGTTCACAAGTAAGTCAATTCTGGCTTGTTTCGAGTTTTGCTGCTGCCGGCTGGAATAAATAAGGCGGAACTTTACGTTGTGTGTGGTATCTTCTCTTGGGAGCAAGTTCGATTGGAATATTAGTGGCCCGCTCTGGTCACGAAGATACCCCACTGCTTATCTAGCGGGTCCGTGTGTTTCTGTATCTGAGAAACACACAGAGGAACAACGTGCCTGTTTCAGCGGCGCAAACAGAGCGGCAGACTGGCCAAGTGCAGGGCAGTGACCCGATGGGAATTGTAATGCGGAGGAAAAGGCACAGCAGCGCCAGTTACTATCAACAAGAACTACGATAACCACAATGCTGAGCAAGAAAATGACACGCCCAGGTGGGCGGTCTTAAGAATGAGCAACACCTGAAAAAGCCCAGTGCAATGCTTTCTCTTTTCCCCAGTGCCAAGCCGGTGAACAAGGGGAATGGTCCCCGAAACGCGTATGGCTGTATTGGTGCAACTCTTCACTGTCATGGCTTGTTTCGAGTTTTGCTGCTGCCGGCTGGAATAAATAAGGCGGAACTTTACGTTGTGTGTGGTATCTTCTCTTGGGAGCAAGTTCGATTGGAATATATATATGTACATATATATATGTATCTATATATATTCCAAACACCAAACTCCATTGTCGGGGGCCCCCAACCCTGCAGGATGGCCGTGAATGCAGGAGACAGAGATTACCATAATGCAAATCCAGGAACAAAAAAAGTCTCACAGCCAGACCTGAACTTAGCAGCATTTATTTGTAAAATGACATAGGCTGCAGCAATCAATCGTTCACTCCTGACGCGTTTTGGCGGAAAGTGTCTTGTTCACAAGTAAGTCAATTCTGCCAAGCACCATGTGATTTATAAAGCCAATGCCACATGCCTGTGCATTCTCCTACTACACTTCCCATATTTCAATTCGTTCTGCAGTTTGGTATATGTCATGCCTGATTGGCGTTTTGCACACCAAGATAAATCGATATTTATATGTGCACAGAAATAATTGGGTTGTCATGTGAGGGCTTGCGCAGTTAATAGACATGATGTTGCTGCCACAGATTTGAAGTCAATGAATGCACAGGGTCCAGATCTTACCAAACCGAGGCAAAGTGCTGTTCCTGAGGTTCAGGAACCCTTGGCAGGTGGCAGAGTGTACTCCTCCTGCCTAAACTTAAGAACCTTGGACTTAGAATGTTTTTGCTGAATTTCTACCTGAAGAACAGTTGAGGAACTGAGACAAACCTGCCAGACGATCCACTGAGGATGCATGACTTCGCAGCAGCTCCTGTTGTTATTCTCTGCAGAAGCAAATCCGTTTCAGCAGGCCAGGTGCCAACTTGTATTGAACAATGTTGAACCCTCTTCGACTATAGCCTGCAGCCTTGCCCCGCTGAAGAAATCTGACTTCCAGAAAAGAGTCTAAGTCCGAAGGACGAAATCTTCACCAGGACTGACACCGAGCAGCATCCAATCAACGCCGATGACTGCCTGGGCATGAACTTCGAACTTTTTCCTGCTCAGAGCTTTTCTCTGAACATGAACCTAAGGCCTTGTCCTTCACCCAGGCCTTGTCCTTTGTCAACCTAACATCAATAAGCCCCTTCTTTGGATTCAGACTACACCCTCGCCTCGCTTTACTGAGAATGAAGGTAACGTTACCATTGGGACAAACCTAGTCCTTGTATCTGACCCGCTCTTCATCGCAGACAGCCTTAAAACGTACCCTTGTCCTGGTCTAGCGTGACCAGTTACCCATGGCTGGCACTTTGCGCTTTTTCGCGCTAATTTTATTTAAAACTTTAAAATGCATATCTCCGATTCCTCTTATTCGATCTTTTTCGTTTGATGTCATTTTGTTCATTACACTATTCTCTGTTTTTATATATTAGAGTGTGATTTTTATTTTGTTGTGTTCTTGACGTTTTAACTGATTTGGTACTTCGCACTGCTTTGCACATTTTGTTGAGTTAGGCCTATCTGCTCGTACTATAGCTATCAGGGGTTCAGCTCAGGTTTAAGTTTTTGAAACCTTTACTGGACCTAATAAGAATAGGGCCATTATTAGTTGTGTTGAACTACCCTCCATCCAAACTTATAATTACGTTTGAGAATATTGAACGCTCTTCCTCCCGAAATCAGAACTAACCCCTCAATTGCCACATTCAAAAAAGTAGTCAAAGGGTTGCTCCTGAATAGCTACCTGCAACAACAGACCTGAAGCTACCCAAACTAACCTTTACTTCTTGTTTACAGCACTAATTTTAACCTTCAACGACACAATTTGTACTGCCTTCTATGATGTGGGTTGTCCTTTTTTTGTTTTCGCATTCCTGCTTACCTGATTTCCTACATGCTTAGTATTTTATCTTTTCCTGTTTATCTTGCATGACTATTTTTTGTACAGCGCTCTGATACCCTCACCGATCACGTTTGCGCTATATAAAACCTTTCAAATAAATAAATAAAGAGGAGCACAGGAATGCAGCCCCAGAGAATGAAAGGACAGGGGTCCACTTGTCACAAAATGGATTTTCTGATGTAACATCCAGGGCTGAAAGCGAAGTGGCTCTAGAAGAGGGGAGTAGATGACTCCTATACTCACATGAAGGAGGCCCTTGTGCAGAAATTTAATTTCAAACCTGAGCAGTACTGAAAGACATTCTGGGGCACAAAAAAAGGCACACACAAATCCTCCGTTGACTTTTTAAATGCCTCACTGAAAACATGAGAGGACTGGGTAAAAAGCAATACAGTCACTACTTATGTTGAGCCATGTCATCTGATCATGAAGGAGCACATTTTGAGTACTTATTCATTGAGAGGTACACCAGCACCTAGTATAAGATTCCAAGTTGTCTGCCCCAGGCAGCTTGGTATTGCAGGTGACGCGTGGGCGTGCACTAGGGTGTGTTTAAAAAGTCCCAGGAGGGTGATTCCAAGAAAGGGGGTTCAGCATGGCCCCTCAGGAGAAAGAGGGGAGGAACAAGGATAAAAAGGAGTTCTCACAAGGGCTCCAAAAGCCCACTCAATAGCGGAAGTCCTTTTCCTTTTTTAAACCCAAGTGGGAGGGAACAAGGCGAAGAAAACTTTTGACCTCATAAAGGCTGGGGTGTGCCAGTACTGTCACAAGCCAGGGCATATAAAGGGAGATTCAGTCTGCTCCAAGATGCCCAGCATAAGTGGGCAGTCCCAAGGGATTGCAAGTGTAGGGTTTAGGGTGGATGTTTGCCCAGGGAAATTACCCTGAAACTAGGGGTGGACGTAATTCTCATAATTCTATGTAGAGAACTTAAGTGGAATCACTAAACATGAAGCTCAATTAAGTAGAATTATGCGAGTTGCATCTTGCACACATGGCAGCGGAAAAATGACGCCGGTAATGCTTTCTACGCTCAAAAACAGCTCGAACGACCCCTCGGTGGGCAAGCTTGTGGCCATATTGTTTACTCCAGCCTGTTCTTACCTTACCTCATGTTCCCTGCTACCTAGGCCCCACCCAATCCAATCGACCCCATTATGCTCCACCTTTGAGTCTCATTTAATTATATTTTCACTTTTTTTATTAGTTTCCCACTAACCCATATGTTTTTTTTCCTTTTTTGTTCCCCAATTTTGTCTATTTTTTTACCCATCCCACCCAGCCCTGCTATAGCAGAGGCAGCCAGCTCAGCTGCTGTGTCCTGCATTCCCTGTGGGCAACAGCGTTGGAACAGGGTCACGTCCCGCCAAGTTTTTCCAGAGGCGGAGGAGGTGGCGCAAATTATTCTGCTCAATGCCACCCCCCTCCTCATGGCATCAGGTGGAAGGCCAGAAAGGGATACGGCAGCTGCAGTGGAGGGAGTGAAGAGCTGCATGCACAATCACACTGGGGTCACTCGCATCCAGCAACAGGTGATGCACCTCTGGGCCAAAATTCTCGACCTGGAGCAAAACCTGCTGGACTTGCTCTGAGTCAAAGTGACCGGGCTAGGCAAGTAATGGCTTGTAATATCTATCTAGCTATCCATCTAGCTATCTAGCTATATATACGTATATATATGTATACGTATATATGTAGCAAACACAAGGAGATGATGGACGGAGCACTGAAACATTTCAGACACTCACACCCAGTCACAGATCCTGGTTGCATCCATTATTGTTCTTTAGCTCACTTTGCCATCCCAGTTCAGACCCAGTCATATGCAAATCAGTTTTGACCATGTTCCTCATGGGAACAGTCCAGCCCAAACTGCCAAGCCATGTCTTCCCTGGACGGAAACAAGCATCCTGGGACACGTTTTGGGGTAACACCTGGCCTGGTAGTTCAGGCCTCCAACCAGCTCTCAGCAATCCTGCTGTGTGGGACTTACTGCTGGTAACAGGAGGGCTTCTTGGCCCCCAACAACACTCAGCATCCAAAGGGACTTAATCCAACAACAAGTAGTGTGCCAGGAGGTGCGTTTGCAGAGTGGTGGAGAAAAGGGGCGGGCCTTTGATGATCTCAGCAAACCCGCTGTGTGGAACTTACTGGAGGTAACAGGAGGGGTTGTTCACCCCCTAGAACCCTCAGCATCCAAGTGGACTTTATCCCCCAACCAGTAGTGCACCAAGAGGAGTGTTTCCGGAGTGATGGAGAAAGGGGCAGGGGCCTCAGATCAGCTCTTAGCAATCCTGCTGTGTGGGACTTACTGGAGGTAACAGCAGGGGTTGTTGGCCCCCACGGGCCCACAGCATTTAGGGGGACTTCATCCCCAAACCAGTAATGTGCCAGGAGGCTCATTTGCAGAGTGGTGGAGAAAGGGTGCGGGCCTCCCACGAGCTCTCAGCAGTCCCGCTGTGTGGAACTTAATGGAGGTAACAGGAGGGGCTGTTGGCCCCCAAGGACCCTCTGCATCTAAGGGGACTTCATCCCCAACAAGTAGTGCACCAGGAGGTGCGTTTGAAGAGTGGTGGGGAAATGGGGCGAGCCTTGAACAACCTCACAGCAGGGGTTGTTGGGCCGCACGGGCCCTCAGCATCTAGGGGGACTTCATCCCCCAACCAGTAATACGCCAAGATGCTCATTTGCAGAGTGGTGGAGAAAGGAGGCGGGCCTCGGATGACCTCTCAGCAATACCACTGTTTGGGACTTAATGAAGGTAACAGGAGGAGTTGTTGGCCCCCAAGGACCCTCAGCAGCCAAAGGTACTTCATCCCCCAACCAGTAGTGTGCCAGGAGGAGCATTTTCAGAGTGGTGGAGTAAGGTTGTGGGCCTCCCACGAGCTCTCAGCAATACCGCTGAGTAGAACTTAATGGAGGTAACAGGAGGGGCTGTTGGCCCCCAAGGACCCTCAGCATCTAAGGGGACTTCATCCCCCAACCAGTAGTGCACCAGGTGGTGTGCTTGAAGAGTGGTGGGGAAAGGGGGCGGGCCTTGAACAACCTCTCAGCAATCCTACTGTGTGTGACTTACTGAAGGTAACAGGAGGGGTTGCTGGCCCCCAAGGACCATCAGCAGCCATAGGGACGTCAAGCCCCAACAAGCTGTGTACTAGGAGGACCCTTTGCAGAGTGGTTGAGAAAGGGGGTGGGGAATCCAGTGACTTCCCCCGGGGTGTGCCTTTTTTTTATTAGGGAAGGAGTGCCGCACACCCCCCTCCCAAGGCCTATTTAGGCCTGGGGACCTCAGCCAGAAGGATCCAGCCTTTTTGTAATAGGGAGGGGGCCCAGTCTTCTATTTAAATCTATTTTTATTAGGGGAAGGGGGCAGTGTGACCCCCTCCCTGGGTTGATTTTGGCCACGGGGATCCCATCCTCGAGACCAGCCTCTTTAGTCTGGGTGCCCCTAGGGCACCCAGTTACCTGTGTTGGGGACCGTGGGGGGAGCCTCAAGGCTTCCAACCTCCTGAGGGAGCCGGCATTGCTGTGAAAGACAGGCGGCTGCTGAAAGGCTGCACCCTGTCTGTCAGAAAAATGTTTTCTTCCTTTTCTCTGCATGCATATTTGCGTGCAGGGAAGCAGATGAAAACTCCTCTTTCTGCAAGCCGGACCTCTCCATGCGGGCCCCCGCATTGATTTTATTTTTTTTGCCCTTGGGTGGCAGTCCCCAGGGCCATAAATGGCTACACAAGGGGGAGCTACACAGCCCCCCACCATCTAAAATCCTTGACCCGGGGGGAGG
Organism: Calotriton arnoldi; assembly: GCA_963921515.1. Classification (NCBI taxonomy): domain Eukaryota; kingdom Metazoa; phylum Chordata; class Amphibia; order Caudata; family Salamandridae; genus Calotriton; species Calotriton arnoldi. The sequence goes on from CAWUFW010010111.1 coordinate 529,845, forward strand.
TGGTCCCCTGGGCTGAGGGTCCACCATGGAACCCCTACATTCATATTTTTTTAGCTGTGGGTAGGTGCCAGTCCCCGGGACTGCGGGAGCCATGCGGCTCTCCCCTTAAACTCAATAAATTGTCCCAGGGGGGTGGGGGTCTCTGGGGCTATGGTGGTCCATGCGGGCCCCCAGCATTGATTTTATTTTTTTGCCCTTGGGTGGCAGTCCCCAGGGCCATAAATGGCTACACAAGGGGGAGCTACACAGCCCCCCACCATCTAAAATCCTTGACCTGGGGGGAGGTGGTCCCCTGGGCTGAGGGTCCACCATGGAACCCCTACATTCATATTTTTTTAGCTGTGGGTAGGTGCCAGTCCCCGGGACTGCGGGGGCCATGCGCTCTCCCCTTAAACTCAATAAATTGTCCCAGGGGGGTGGGGGTCTCTGGGGCTATGGTGGTCCATGCGGGCCCCCAGCATTGATTTTATTTTTTTGCCCTTGGGAGGTGATGGTCCCCGGGGTTGCAGAAGTGCGTGCAGGCCCCAAGCATTTTTCTTTGCCGTGGGGAGGTGAGGGTCCCCAGGGCATGGGTGGGCCTAATGGGCCCACCTGCATTTTTTTTTCATAGTGCCTAGGGGAGGTGCCGGTCCACAGGGCTCCAGAGGGCCACCAGACTCCCCACATTAACTTAACTTCATTTGCCCCCGGGGAGATGGCAGTCCCCAAGGTATGGGGGCACATGTGGCCCACCCTCACACATATTTGAAAGTCCCCCCGGGATGTGGCAGTCCCCGGTGATTATGATAAGCCATAGCAGGGGGACCCTGTGCGCCCCCCTCCTTTAGATATGTGCTCTTGCCCCAGGGACCTGGCCCACCCTCAGGCCTATTAGTAAAGAAGTTTTCTTTCATTTTTCAGTGGAAGCGGAAGCTCCAGAATGGCTCACGCCAAAATGTTTTGAAAAAATATAGATTTTTTTGCCCTGGTAGAGTCCATCTGGGAGCCTCCCAAGAGGCCTGGGGGGGTCAGGGTATTCCTATCCTGCCCCCTTCTCTTTTTAAAAAATTTTTTTTGTGGGACTGAACTTGAGATGCCTCCCAACATTTCCTGGTTTGAAGTGTTAGCAGCCAATTAGATTTAAGCACAGGGACTGTCGGATGCTCGGAGGATCTGCTCCCCTATATATAAATTTGGATTTTCCTTAATATTTCAAAAACTACTGAATAGATTTATGCCAATTTACAAAAAGGTTGCTTTCTGGACAAACAGCTACCTTTCTGTCAAATTTGGTATAATTCCGTTCAGCAGTTTGGGCTATAGTCGTGTCTAAAATTCATATGGGAATTAACATGAAAAACACATATTTTTTGACCCCACCCTTTTTCTTGGCCCCCGCTAGACATATCACCCCAAAACATTCCATGCAGAACAAGAATCACGGGGCACTTTTTTTGGAACATTTTGTAAAGATTCATCAAACGCTGGCAAAGATAAAGACAAGTCAGAAAATGCTTTTCCTAAGGAAACTAGGTCCTAAATATAACTATACCTACCCACTGGCGACCAACAGTGGGTAATTTATATATATATAAAAGCACCCAATGGCTTTACCACATGCGGAACATGTAAAGCCTGCTGCAATGGGAGGAACTGTAAAGAATATCTTGCGGGTGCGGGAGAACAGAAAAAGATAAACCATCTCATTAATTGCAACAGTGACTTTGCTGTCTACGTGTTGGAGTGCCCATGTGGCCTCTGATACGTAGGCAGCACCAAACTCCTGCTTAAGATGAGAATATTACAGCACCTTCGTGCCATAACTAACCGTGATTATAACTATCCGGTATCACGACACTATGCGGAGAAGCACAAAAGCAATAACAGCAGTCTCAAATTTTATGGAATTGATTTAATACCCAAACATATCAGAGGAGGGGACAGAGAAAGAAATCTCAGGATTCTTGAATCTAAATACATTATCGAGTTAGATTGTAAAACGCCCAAAGGCCTAAATGGAGGCGAGGAGTTAGCCACACATATAGGTCATTAAAATGTTCTCGCACTACTACTCCATAATCGGAGAATTCAAATTATTTCAGTTTCCATTTTTATTTTTTTATTTATTTTAATTTGTCCTTATCACTTCACAATTTTAAGGGGGATTTGAAGTTAGGAGTTGTACTTGTAAATAGATTCCAATTGGATATCTCTAGAGTAGATAGCTGTATTAGCAAATATATTACTCTGATGCCGCACAATAAATGTTGACATCATTTTACCGATACTGGTTCTCCCGACATACGTCCATATTTATCACTGGTAGGGACATTCACATTTCACAGTCCCATTTCACTTTCTGCACTATAAGAAGGCTTTTTTTACATCGATTTTAAAAATTGTACATTAAGAATTGTTACGGATACAGTGATATCCAAGTGCGTTACAAATAGATATAAGGCTCTTGCCACATGCCATAAGCTGATCCTCGCATTAAATATATATAATATATGATAATCCTCAATGTACTTCAGATTATAAAGGGAATTCTACGTATGATTATCAAACAATATGATTACAAGAGAACACCAGTTGGTGGAAATTCATTGTCTCTTTATACCGTGTATTGTCCCCGAACCCTAGTATTGCATATAGTGAATGTTATAAATCATAAGCATTAATCTATGAAGCATTAGAAAGTGTGGTTCATAATCATGTGTCTATAAGGAATTAAATCGGTGGGAAATGTTTAGGACATGATGGTCGATTTGAGGGACCCTACATGCCAAAATTGGGCTATATATGATGATTGAGTCTAATATCTATTTTTCTAATGAAATGAAGTATAAAGGCGAATATATCGCAATGTTGACTTGCTCGTAATCGTGCTGAAAAGTTAAACGTAGAACCAGCGCTACGTTGGGAGGAGGGCTGAACCATTGGTTTGTCTTTAAATCAGGAAATTGAATTGAAAAACTTTATTGAAAAAAACGTTTAAGTCACGTTCGTGCGCAAATGAAATGCATGTGAATTTGGAAAGTATATGGAATGTAAATTACATTATAATTGTATTTATAAATGTGCGAAAAGGAAAAAGTTTTTTTTCATTTGATTTTATCTTATTTTCCTTTTTGAAATTGAAAGACAAAGGTAAACTAGGAATGGCTAAAATTCTTCTATGTCTATGCACCATTGAATGTATTTCTATAGGAAATCGATGTAAGACAAACACTTGACAAAGGCTAACGCCGAAACGCGTCGTCTTTCACTTGGTGCACAATAAATTATTGTGCTGTCTTCTGGTGTGCCGCCTCTTGTGTTATCGTCGATTGGGGCGTCTTACTCAGGAAATCCTAAAAAGAATTTAAGCGGCTGCTGCTGCCGCTGGCTGGCACCAACGCCGAAGGCAGGGAACCACGGAATGCAGCGTCAGGTGGAATCTATATACATATATATATATATATATATCTTTCCGAACACCGAATCCGGCGGCACCCAGTCAACAAACTGCAGCTCCACTATTGCGAGGTCAGTTTTTTTGAAAAGTTCATATTTATTTTACTTTTTACATGGCAAAATACACAGTCACTTGTATCTCCAATATTGGACCGACGCGTTTCGGCGAATTGCCTTCTACTGGGTCACTGTGGGTTCAACATATATATATAATCCTACAAAGCAGTCCAATAATGAAGGGTGCACTATCCAGCTGGTGCATGCGGCAAGGCTGGACTAGCCTTGAAAGTATATCTCTCACCAAATCAGAAATAACGCAGCACTCTCCTTGGGATTTTTGAATTTCATTTATTCAGCAAGCCATCTTCCTCCTTCCTACGCGTTTCAACCACACAGGTCTTGGTCACGGTGCATAGCGATAGTCCATCTTCGCTTTTACCTATTTATACCAATCTCCCACTTTGCCCATTATGAGGCATTGTGGGAGTGGTAGTTTTTACAAACAAACATTAACATTAAAGCATCATTACTCCTTTTTAAGAGTGGACTTACAGGTGTTTACATGTTATTTGGCATGAATACTTTTTATGCAGGCCCATTTATACTAATCTGGCATGTTGTTACATTTTTTAAGTCCCAATCATTGTCAGAATGTCGTTATATCAGTGCCGTTCCTTGCTGCCGTGTACCAGTGACACAGTCGGCCACTTATCAGTCGAACATAAACATCTTAGTGATTATTAAACAACATGCTGATTTTAGCATTATTGGACTAAGTGTCCCTGACTCATTGATGCAACATTATTGACCTAGTGTCATTTCTCTGGAGTCTCTTACTGGGGTTAGTGCTAAGTCAGGGACACTTAGTCCGATAATTCGAAGATCAGCAAACAAAATCACATGTTTTAAAATTGAACCCAATGCGTGCTTTCATAATAATAAAGTCTTTGCTCTTCAAGTGTTGCCGTAATCAATTCAGTGTCTGTTAAAACGAAGAGTGTCCAGAATCCCAGAGACAAGGACAATTCCTTTCTCTTTTCCCTTCCTCACCTCCGTGCTTCAGAAATTTTAGGTTTAATCCTTTCGCTGTCCGGAGGAAAGTGGGTCATGCTCCCCAATTCAAATGCAAACGAAACACCTCCATCGTCGGGAGCCATCAACCCTTCAGGGCGGCCTCAGCTAGTTAACAGGGACGGAGCTTCCTGTTACTTGTGCCACACACACAACTGAAGAAAAGCGCTGAAGCCAGATTCTGAAGACAAACAGGGCATTTTATTCTTATTCTTAAGAATGCACACTCTCTTCCTCCTTACGCATTTCGGCTTCTCCATTAAGCCTTGATCACAGGTTAGCAAATGACGTGTGCAATAATATTCATGTGCTTTTAAGTCCAAACCCACGTGATGCCACTGCCTCCTTCAGTGCCCAGAATGCACCTGGAAAGATGTTATGTATCTCTTGAACTGTAGAGCACAGTATAGGTAATGCTAAAATAGCATCGATTGTTCCACAGTTTCAATATTGTTCCAGTGCAAGAATGCTCAAAAATAAAAGCAAACAAAATCACGTGTTTTAAAATTGAACCCAATGCATGCTTTCATAATAATAAAGTCTTTGCACTTCAAGTGTTGCCGTAATCAATTCAGTGTCTGTTAAAACGCAGAGTGTCCAGAATCCCAGAGACAAGGACAATTCCTTTCTCTTTTCCTTTCCTCACCTCCGTGCTGCAGAAATTTTAGGTTTAATCCTTTCGCTGGCCGGAGGAAAGTGGTTCATGCTCCCCAATTCAAATGCAAACGAAACACCTCCATTGTCGGGAGCCACCAACCCTTCAGGGCGGCCTCAGCTAGTTAACAGGGACGGAGCTTCCTGTTACTTGTGCCGCACACACAACATAAGAAAAGCGCTGAAGCCAGATTCTGAACACAAACAGGGCGTTTTATTCTTATTCTTAAGAAGGCACACTCTCTTCCTCCTTACGCATTTCGGCTTCTACATTAAACCTTGATCACAGGTGAGCAAATGACGTGTGCAATAATATTCATGTGCTTTTAAGTCCAACCCCACGTGATGCCACTGCCTCCTACAGTGCCCAGAATGCACCTGGAAAGATGTTATGTATCTATTGAACTGTAGAGCACGGTATAGGTAATGCTAAAATAGTGTTGATTGTTCCACAGTTTCAATATTGTTCCAGTGCAAGAATGCTCAAAAATAAAAGCAAACAAAATCACGTGTTTTATATATATATATATATTTTTTTTTTTCACTGAAAAAACCAAAGGTTACAAGGACTTTATAGTTAGACTGACATTTCACTCCTACAAAACCAGAGAAATTCAGCAGTTATAGTTAGCTGAGCTAACTATAACTCACGCCCCCACAATGCACTGCTTATGACCTCACATATTACATTACTCATGACATGGTCAGTGACATCACTCATGACATCATTCATGACATCTCAAATGACATCAATTATGACATTATCCACAGAATCTCTGATGCACCCACTCACACTCCAATATAACCTTTCATACACCCACTTCAACTTCTACACTAGCATACTCAAAACCATTGACACACTCATACCAGTACTTACACACACACACTCACTAATTCATAGGTCTACACACACATACACTCAGTCACCCATACAGCCACTCATATATCAACTCACTCACTAATACAGCCACTGATATATCCACTCATAGACCCATACAGCCACTCACTCAGTCAGTCACTCATAGAGCTACTCACACACCTACTCACTCACCTATCGTGTCAATCACACAGCCATTTACTCACCTATAGAGTTATACACACACCCACTCATTTATTCATACAGATACTAACACATACTCACTCACATATACAGTCACTGACGCAAGCACACACTCACCCATACGGCCACTCTTGCAATCACTCAGACACACATACAGTCACTCATATACTCCAACACTCACCTATACTGCCTTTCACATATGCAGTTACTCACCATATACCACTGACACATCCATTCACTCACGGACACAGCCATTCACACACTCACTCACCCAATTAGCCCCTTACACACCTTGGGCCCGATTCACAAAAGTAATCTGAGACAAAAGTCTAAATTGATGACTTTTGGTATTTACAGAAGGCACTTACGATTTTTGGTATTCACGGAAATCACTTACGGCTCCTATCTTTACGTCCGCACTCGGGCCGGAATTTCCACACCCAGGGTGGAATTTCAGCACCCGGGCCTTAAATCCCACACCTGGGCTGGAATTTTCGCACCCGGGCGGAATCTCCGCTTCCGAGCCGGAATACCCGCATTCGGGCCGGATGATCATTTAGTTCAATGCTAAACACCTGTCCAAGTGCTTACCATCCCCCCCACCTGCATTAGAGGAAATCAATTAACATCAACAGCAAGACCAGCACCACAAACCACATAAAAGCAGCACACATTCAAGGAACAGGTTTGGCCACAGAGAGTTCCTGATTTCCTTCTCTGTGCATCACTACTGGAAAATGTACCAACTGAGGAGGAAGAAAAATTTCCAGATGAGGAGACCACCATGATTATTGAGTTCATTGTGAGGCACCACAAATGGCTACATGGTCTCCCCCCTTACTGCACCAGTGGCACACAGAATTTAGCTCTATGGCAGCATTTAGCCACTGCTGTCATAGCATTGGGGGAGGATGTGCGCACAGTCCATGGCATCAAGAAGAAGTGGCAGGATGAAAAGAGGCGGGTGAAGGAGAAGTATGCCAGGATTGAGTTGGCCAGAATTCTCCCTGGCCCACAATCCGGAACCCACATCCGTCTCACCACATTTGCTGAGAATGTCCTCACTACAATCCACCCCCACATGCTCCATGGGCTTCCTGTGAGTGAGGTCCGCAACGTGGTACCAGGTAAATGTGATGATAAGAACAAATATATAAAATGACTGTCTGTGTTGCACCCCCATTGTGATTAAGGAAGTTGTCCAAAGTTTATATTAATATATAGTCAGTTAGAGGCTCATGTGTTGCCCTCTGTATGTTGCACCACAAGTCCCAGAATCCTTTGTATTAGAAATGGCAAATCCCATTCCCACTATTGAAAACATGGGCCCAGTACTGCTGCTGTATATACCTAACACTTTTAAGTAGCAATAGACAAAGTGCCCCTTCCACTTATCGGGACGCGGCCGGATCAGTCACGAACGCCGGGGGGGGGGGTTGGGTGGGGCGGTGCAGAGTAAAATCTACAGACAACGGAATAGGGAAATTAAAAAACAATCATCCAAAAAATAACTCACCTTGTGCTTGCTGCATCACCGAGCACAAGGTGAGAGAATCGTTATTCTAAGACATTTCTTTCCACTATTCCGTTGTCTATTTCCCAACCTGCCCTGCCATTACACCCCTAATGCCCCACTGCTCCTACCTGCACCAGCCGTGGTAGTACTTCACAATACTGTTAGCATGCAGGAGATATGAGAAAAAGTTGCACATGTACATTTTCGATTTGGTTACTTTCCTCTCTTCTCACCTATTGACATATTCAGCCAGAGTACAGATGACCGCAGTAGCAGAGGTCCCTACATCTTCTGGGAGGAAACAACATCATCCAGAGCAAGGCATACCACCCCTCACTAACTGGTAAGTTGAACTGGTCAGGAGATGGTCAAAATGCATACATTGTCAGCAGACAACAGGGGGACATATAGGGCCAGAATCTCAAAGGTAACCAGAGATGAAAACCTAACTTTAAAAATATTGGAATACTTAAAGGACATTTACCTTTAGCAAATGACATTTGTGAATAGCGAAAGACAAAAATAAAAGATATCTAGGCTCATCATACCTTTGTGATTTGGGAACATTGCATGTATTCCATCAACAGTTCCAGAACTGTGAACTCAATCCTGGAATTGAGTGCAACAACAAGTCAAAAAGGAGTCTCCACTAAATTGTAATTGGTTTTGTAGACCAAATCTAGAAATCCAATGTTAACAAATATAATAATGATGAACAAGAAGTGAGATTCAATTGTCAGGATGAAGTACCTGAGGAGGCTGAAGAATTAGAGGATGATGAAGACTATATGTCCATCCTCTCAGAGGATGAAGATTCAGAATCCATGGCCCAAAAATTTCCCACATCGGCCAAATTTGACAAGGCCTCACACCCTCCGCCCAGCAAAGTGCCTCAGCCTTAACAAAGAAAGATTGCCTGTCCTCAGCATACAGCTAACCAGCCGCAGCTCACATGCACCCCAACACATACATCACTCCCTCACAGCCCTCACATCCAGTACAGACGTGGTGGTTCCCCTACAAACTCCTCCCTATACAGTGCATCCCAGGCATTCTCTCTACCATCTGAGGGAAGTACCAACCCTGTTGTGGTGCAGGTCTCCCCTGGGCACCATTCTCCTGTTTACAGGCTTCCACCTGCCACCCTCCCCCCTGCTGTTGGACCTGGCGGTCTTATCCATGGCCGACCCCTGCAGAGAGGGCCTGCACCTGGCTATGGTGGCCAGTGGGAGCAGGACTTCTTCCAAAAGAAGGCAGATGTGAGGCAGGAAATTTGTGCCATAGGGGCTACCCTATCAGACATGTCTCAGGCCCTGCAGGACATGTGCCAAATCCCTCAGGTGGTGGACAGACTGACCCATGTTTTGGACAGGATGGATAGATCTTGGCAAGACATGTCCATGAATATCAGAGACATGATATCCATTCAAAGGGAAGAGAGTGGAAGACTCCATTACTTGGCCATGAAGATTATGGAGGGCATGCTGAAAGTGATCCATAGTCTCCCTTCACGGTCAACATAGGGAGGGGAGGCATCACATCTGCCTGCAGCACATCACACCCACACACCTGAACCACAAACTGCACAGGACCACAGCAAGGGTACACACACACCACCCCCCCTATCCAGGCACTCCCCCCACCTGCACATCCATCACCACCCCCTATCCAGGCACTCCCCCCACCTGCACATCCACCACCACCACCTGAGCAGGCTCTCCCCCACCTGCACATCTATCACCACCCCCTAAACAGGCACTCTCCCCACCTGCACAACCACCCGACCCCCTGAACAGGCACTACCACCACCTGCACAACCACCCCTGTCCACGCACAAACACCCACTGTACAGACACCATCCGCCCCTGCACATGAACTTCACCCTGTATAGGCATATGCAACACACCAACCTGCACCTCGGCAATAACCCAGACATAATCCCTCACGGCGATCCTCATCTCCAAATTTGCGAAGTCGCAAGCCCAATCCCTATTGATCACATCGAAAAATCTTTGACCAGTGTGAATATGTGTAAATAAAACAAAAATCTCATCACAAGTCAAGACTATGTTGCGTATTATGTCCAGATAGGCAAATGTTTACCAATTGTGGTGGCCTAGAGATGTGAGGATGTATGTGTGTGTGTGTGACACATGTACAAGTGTAATCCCATTATTGCAACACGATCTCATATGCAGAGCAGATAACTACCAAAATATATGCCCATATTTTGTGCAAGACATTCACAATGAAGTCAAACAAGATAGAGAAAGTATGATTAAAAAACATTATGGCAAAAAAGTGTGGGATTAGAAATGCATCAACAGTCTGTTTGGAGGGGAGTAAGGAAAATAAATGATGTTCTTAATGCAGAAGAAGAAGGGAATGTGGAGTGGGGTGGGGCAACATAAATATAACACATCAGGGAGCGTCAGGGGAACCAGTCTATATACTAGGGGCAAAGTAAATAATTGTCCAAAAAGAAAATTCTGTGCAACAGGTCAAGTGTCAATCTGGTCATCCTTGATTTGCACAATGTCCAGAACCTCTGAGTCCGAGGCAGGCCACACGAGGAGTAGGGGGGAAACAGTGTGGGGCAACGGACAGGGGGAGACATTGAAGGTGGTGTGGTAGGGAGGTTGGGAATGGACAGACAACATGGCTGCAGTCAAAGAATTGACACTGGCAGTGAGGGTGACCATAGCTCGAGCATTTTCGTCTCGCATCATACGCAGCTCTGTACACATCTGCAGCATGATCCGAGAGGCCATGTCTGGCTGACCCTCACATGCCCACATCAAGTTTGGTGGTACAGCCACAGGAGTAACAACACAGGGAGGGGTTTGGGTGGAACATGAGGGGTGTGGTTCCTCGGGTTCGGAGCCGATGTTGGTGTCTACCTGGCAGCCATGATGAGGGGGACTGGTTGCAGGGGATACAGCTGGAGGCCCCGATGGAATGGGGCCTCCAGAGTTAGGGAGGGGCTGATGGCAGGCCCAGGTTGTGTAGTGGCCTGCCCCGGGGACACTTTGTCAAAAGTAAGTAGTGAATGGTCCGGAGGAGAGTCGATCTCCTCCAGCCCCAGGACAGAGGGGTCCAGTTGTTTCCCCCCTTCAATGTCCTCAGCCTCCACCCGGTCTGTAGCACCAGAGGTGTCTTCCTGCTCAGTCCGTGTGGGCCTCCTGATGTAGAAGGTCCCGCCTCATCCTCTTCTTCCTCACTTGTGGATAGAAGTCGTGGCCACCGGTGCACCAAAGATGTCCTGCTCTGAACTGTGTCCTGCTGTTGGTCCTTTTGGCCAGCTGTGCCCACTGAAATGTAAGCCAAATCATGATGTAGTGGTTGTACCCGTTAGAACAAGACACATACCTAGATGAGCCAAGGGCAGATTTTGTTCTCCTCTGATCACACTATACAGTTGGCAGTGATTAGGAGCTTAAATTATATGTATGTTCACTGTCATCTCCAGATTTGAGTCAGACATGGACATCTCACTTGAATTTTGGTGGTTTACACATCAGTACTGACCAACCCTCAACTTTGGCATTCTTGAGATCTGTGTGTCCTGTCACTGCTACAGAGGCAGCTTCCAAACTCAGTCTACAAAAGGAGATCAGATAGAGTCCAGATGGTATTGGAATGGGCCTGTGATATGGAGTCTCTGCACTTTGACTTCCGGACAAATGTTATCTGCTGTGTAGCATTGTATGAGACAACACAAATGCCAATTGGGGGGTCATACATCCATATTGGGTCTGGGCTATTAGGTTTGCTAAGTTGTGAGTCTGACCTTTTGATATTCCCTCACAAAAGCTGACAATCCACTGCCACATATTGGCTTTGAAGACTGATCAGGTAGTGCTGTACACTGGTGAACACCAGTGGCTAGTTGTTACAGCTACCTGGACTTTAAAAATGGCATAGAAGCCACTGAGAGTAAGACGTGTGTCTGTGGACATACTTGGAGAAATTGGAAACAATTAAGAGTGAGGCAAGGATTTCAAAGTCTGTCTTGACTCCATGGCACATGATGATCTGTCTTAATCAGAACCCAAACTCAAATGCAAGCCACAGCATCCAATACCCATTGGCCTCTCATACACACACTGGACAGTGTCTGTACCCTTTCTCATACAATGCACACATCAGTTATGATGCCCTTGGTTCACTGTTAGTGGTGCTGGCAGTGCAAATTGCTGTACAAATGCACGTGTGTGGCTCAATTCCCCAGTTGTCATAATAAAACTACCAATCCCAGAATACACTCTGCCCTGTACAGTCAATGTGCTACTGTGAGCTGCATTGACACAGAATAGGTAAATGGATGCATGGGACACATGATGGTACTGCTCTGTCTTCACTCACATCATACTTTCAGATACATATTGCATATAATGCACTTACCAGGTCTCTGCTGCTCATGCTCCTCCAGCTGAGCATGAAGGGTCGGCCAAGCTGAACGCAGGACCCTCCTGCACAGTAGTGAGAGGCGGGGACGATGCACATGGTGCTGGGAAGACTGGCCCAATAGCTCCTCGGCCTTGTGCCGGGCCCAGCGTTTTAGGTCCTCCCAGCACTTGCAGCATGCCCTGGCCTTGATGGTGTATATGCCCACTGCACTGCAGCGCTCCCCAATGTTGGGCCATAGTGTGGCCCGCGCTGCATTACTCAGCTGGTCCTCTGGCCCCCCCATATAGCTAAGGATATTTGTTAAGCACCCCCCCAGCTAAAATGTCTAATTCCCTTTCAGTGAAAGGGGGCCTCATAACCCTCAGCCATTTTAAGGGTAATTAGGTTGAACTGAGCAACTTGATGGCAGAGGATCTGGTCTGTGAGAGAGGATGACTCAGAATGAACAAAAAATGGCTGTCAAAAACTTCCTGTGATGTATTTCCTGTCTACCACTTCCTGTATGTCATTTCCTGTATGAAAGAATGGGTTCCGGTTCATTTTCGGAGTTTCCGGCCCGAATACGTACTATCCGGTTGCGTAGCATAGGGTCCGCAAACAAGGCGTACGCTCCGCAGACGGAGAGCACACATTTGTGCCAGAAGTTGCGAAATGAACTGGAACCCATTCTTTCATACAGGAAATGACATACAGGAAGTGGTAGACAGGAAATACATCACAGGAAGTTGTTGACAGCCATTTTGTGTTCATTCTGAGTCATCTACCATCACAGATCAAATTCTCTGCCATCTGTTGTTTTTTTGTGGAGAAACCTGAAATGACAGTGTAAGTGGAAATCATAGACATGATACAAAAGGTAGAAAAGACCATTTTATGAGATTTGGGCTGGAACAAGGGGGGGGGGATGGCACAACTTCACACCCCAAGATAGTTTTCTCCTCCTTTGCATTATGGTACATGAAGTCCATATTTAGTGCTCAACACCAGAGTTGTCTGTTGTGTTCCATTAAATTTGGCGGAAGCAGTGCTGTGTATCCCAGACACATAATGCCAGATTCACCCAGAATATCATCACTCACGTTGGGGGCCCATCATTTGTGGTGGAGTCAAATCAGTTGGGGGCAAAAACTCTAACAATGCAATAGTTAGGCCCTTTTGTCATTCAAACACCCATTCTCAAAAGGTCCGGGAAGGTATCTCAGAACATATACATCTTATCCTCTGAGTGAATAGATTCCTTAGTGACATCTACTACACTGATTGTTGACATTGGAACATGACCTGATGCATGGTCAATCTTTTGACTCCTGTCAACAGCTGTGGTTTACATACAGTTAGTGTGGCTTGCAAAGTAGTCTCAGGATGGAATTTTTGGACAGAGTCATAATTGTCCAACTTTCATCATTGACAACAGACTGCAAACCACATTTTGTCCATAACATGTCCAGCACATGTGAAAAAAGTAGCAACCAGCTGATCACAGACTTGCATGTCCTGACCTCTGTTATGTGCAATTGCCCGGTTGCCAGGATTAAGAGCTAGCCGAGGTACAAGAGATACGTGTAAGCCATGACTTAAAGCTATGTTGTGCAAAACACAGCAGGCTAATATGATCTTGCACACAACTTCAGGGGAGTACATCAGAACACCCCCTGTACGATCAAGACATCTGAATCGCGACTTCAACAGACCAAAGGTGTGCTTTATGATGGATCGAGTTCGTATGTGTGCCCTATTGTACCAACGCTAAGGTACAGTGGTTGGATGTCTGTATGGTGTGAGGAGTTGAGGGGAGAGTGCATACCCAGCATCGCCTGCGGAGGGAAGATCAGGCAATAGGTTACATTTCCCTCTTAAATTTAATCAGAACATGATCTATACTTTGGTACATGCAGTGTTTGTTGAGACCGTGTATGTGGCTTGATGATTCTTATAGTACAATGGTTGTTAATGTAAGGTGGCATTTATACATTTCATTTACACATATCCCTCATTTTTAGTGCTTGGTACTTACCCAGTAGCCACATGTTGCCAAATTCTCCCACAGCCAATCTGCCGGGCAAGAGGTGACATGCGGATACAAAGCTGTCATGGGTACTGCCTGGAAACACTGCATGCACATCAATGAATCTCCCACTGGCATCACAGACACCCTGCACATTGATGGAATGCCATTGGTGTCTGTTGCAGAATATGTGTGCAATGCGGCGGGGTGGCTGAAGGGCCACATGGGTACAATCAATTACACCCAGCATGCGTGGGAAGCGGGAAATGAGATAGAAATCCCCAGCTTCCCTTTGTCTCCCGTCCAGTGTATGGGGCATTCATATGTGGATGTGGGCTCTTGAATTGATGCAGCTCAGTACCTGATGCAAGCACCACGCCTGGCTTACCAGAGAGATGCCCACAAGGTCACTGGTGACCCTTTAGAACGACCCTGTCGCAAAGAAATGGAGAGCAGAAAGTATCTTGAGATATGCTGGAATGGCATGGGAGCAGCAGGTCACAGAGCCAAGTTCCTGCTCCCACTCACATACCATCTCCAAGATGACTTCTGGAGGGAAACTGTATCTGGCCCTGACATCTTGGCTGGACATTCCAAATAGGTTTATCCTTTGTCTGAATATCCTCTCTACTCTCCTCCTCCTCCTCCTCCTCAGGTCTTCTTGCCGCATGGCAAGGGGCAGAGCAACAAACACATTCAGCGACATGTTGGAAGATTTGTGTGTGTCTGCTCTGCTTTCATATGTGCTACAGGGCTGGGATTGGCTGTTGGGCTGCAGTGTTTCAGCTGGAGCATGGTGGGGGATGGTAGGCACTTGGACAGGTGTTTAGCATTGAGGAAAATGATCATCCGGCCCGAATGCGGGTATTCTGGCCTGGAAGCTGAGATTCCGCCCCGGGTGTGGAAATTCCAGCCCGAGTGCAAACGTAAAGATAGGAGTTGTAAATGATTTCTGTGAATACCAAAAATCGTAAGTGCCTTCTGTGAATACCAAAAGTCGTAAATTTAGACTTTTGTCTCAGATTACTTTTGTGAATCGGGCCCATACTCACTAACCCATAGGGTCACTGACTCACCCACGCACTCATCCATACAAGCAGTTACACGCCCCCTCACCCACCCACACATGCATTGAGACACCCATACATGTACTCAGACAACCAATCACTCACCCATACAGAAACTCAGGTACCCACTCACAAACCTATACAACCACTTAGACACCAAATGACAGACAGATACAGACACATTTACACAAGTCACTCACCCATACATTCACTGAGGCACTTAATTATTCACTTATACCGTTACTCACGCACCCACTAAAACATCCAATCAGGCACTCATATGCTCACTGATTCACCAATACACATTGTTATGTATATTTAACACTCATAAACTTTTTTAAAAACACTCACAGTCAGTGGATGATATCATCAGTGATGTCATCAGTGATATCATTGATGTCACTGACCATGTCATAAGTGATGTTATATGTGAGGTCATAAGCAGTGCATTGAGAGGGCACGAGTTATAGTTAGCTCAGCTAAATATAACTGCTGAATTTCTCTGGTTTTGTATGAGTGAAATGTCAGCCGAACTCTAACGCCCCTGTAACCTTTGGGTTTTTTTCAGTGAATTTCTAGTTTTTTAAAATTTCTACTTCCTAACTATAACGCCCCTGTAACCTTTGGATTTTTTAGTGAATTTCTAAGTTTTATTTAAAATGCTAATTCCTAACTATAACTTACCTGTAACCTTTGTTTTTTTCAGTGAATTTCTATGGTGTTTTAAGTAGAAATGGTGTTTGCAGAATGTTGTGGAAAGGGGGCAGGACTCTGAACAGCTCTTAGGAATCCTGCTGTGTAGGACTTACAGAAAGTACCAGGAGGGCTTCTTGGTCCCCAAGGTCCCTTAGCATCCAAGAGAACTTTATTCCCCAACCAGTAGTGTGCCAGGAGATGTGTTTGCAGAGTGGTGCAGAAAGGGAGCATGGCCTCCGAGGACCTCTTAGCAAACTGACTGTGTGGGACTTGCTGAAGGTAACAGGAGGGGTAGTTGGCCCCCAATGACCCTCAATAGCCAAGGGGACTTTACCCCCAACTAGTACTGTGCCAGGAGGCGTGTTTGCAGAGTGGTGGAGATAGGACTTCCTTGATGATTGCACAGGTAGTGCCTGTATGATTCTATGAGTGCCATTGGCAAGGACACTGCGAATACCGGTTGTTTTTGACAAAGTGTAAAATACATATATAGACATATTTTACATAAAGTTTCAGTGTAGCTATTTAGCAAGGTACTAATTTATTTTTCCCCTTTGTATACATTTGTCGAAATAACTACATCAAAAATGCATTTTCCTTCTTCACAGCAACACCGAAGTTTGCAATGACATCAGTAGTCACAAATACAAAAGACAAAATGTAAAACAGATATTTAAACATATTTTATGCAAAGTTTGAGTCTAGCTGTTTAGTAGCATAAATGTTTAACTTTGTTTCAACAGCACATTTAACAAAAACAACAATTTAAAAAAATAACTTTCAACATCTGAGATAATGAACAGAACATAACTACAAAACACCCATAAAACTACCCATTCTTACCCAAACTCAACAGGAATTAAAAACTGTTCCTAAACTAGTACAATGCACACTCTGTGGAAAGATCCACTCTAGAGATACAAATAAAAAATATTCATGTGGGATGACGTCCATGGTCTATCATCTTAAAATCTAACATAGAAAAATCTGCAAAAAGTCATACATGCTAATTTTTTCCCCTTTTATATTTTTTGCACATTTTTCAAATTCTTTCTGTCCCAGTTGCCATTTTTGTTAACATGAAAAAACATTTTTACAACTTTACAAATACACTAAAACAAAAATTTAACACCAAAACAGAAAAACATGTCACCAGGAAATAAAGGAATGTCATTGGATAATACACTTTTCAACATGCCCATTTATCTTTTTTGTGCACAGTGTCTTACAATAGTGTGCATGCATTTATGTTTGTTGTTTTTCATATTATCCAGTCCTGTCTGCACTGAGACCAGTAAAATCCTGTTATTTTGAGGAAACCAAAACCTGCAGATCTAGATGCAAATTAGAATTTTGCTTCCTTTTTCAAATGTGGATGCATTGTTTATTTTTTATTTGTTTATTTTTTATTTCACTGTAAAACGAAAATAGTGAGCCTTCTGGTTGTTGATCAGTAGTATTACCATTGGAGTATGCTTTATTGTTTTTGACTTTTGATACTATTGATTCTATTTGTCTTTGATCTATTGTAAAGCGCTCTGATACCTGCAAGGGTCATGTTCACACTATATAAAACTATATAAATAAATAAATAAAATAAAAAAATCTATCTTGAACATTCTTTAAGAGGAGTTCATAGTGAGCAGATTTGTGCAATGCACAATATGTCATAAGACATTGTCAAGGGGTACAAATAAAAAATATCCTTGCAGGACTACGTCCATGCTTTACCATCTAAAAAGATACCAAAATAATAGTGTAAAAGCACCAAAAAAGCAACGCAAGACTGAAGGACCCTCAACTTCAAAAGCAGCCATTACAAACCCACCAGGGCAGAGAGTCCATTCAGAGGTCCAATCTCAACTTCAAGACTTGGCTCCACAGTTTTCCCGGATGGCATCATACTGCATGAATTGTGGTGTTGTTGTGAGTGCTGGAGAACAGTCCATAACGGCCCCCTCACAAAGCTGCAAAGAATCATAAATGTTGATTTGTTTTTTATTTTTGGCCCTTTATAGATTTTCTTCGTTAGCATGCATTTTATTATCTTACAAAATGTCTAATATCTATGTGTTGTTCATTTTATTATATTATAATTTATTGTAAAACTACTTACAGAATAACTTGCCATATAGGCAAGTCAAAGAGTTCTCCTACAAATAAATACACAGCTAACGTTTGCCAGGTGTCATTATTTACTTTTTCACTTTTTAAATATAAGTCAACAGTCTGTGTTAAAATCTACTAGTAAGTGCATCGACAACATATACAGACATACTCTGGGTTTTTAGGTCACAGTGTGTTAAATATTATAATCTCTTCATTAAAACTATAATTGTGATATATGTGTCCTGTTCTGCAACTCCTCCTCTTAACAACTTTTCATTTTCCCTAGAATCCTTCTCAGGACCAAAGAAACAAAACTGCACATCACCACAAACCTTTTCTATGTCTGCCTCAGTACCATGCAAAAGTGCTCCATTAATTTCTTCTGAACATAAAGCAGGAGTTTTCACATGGTACAGCCTCCTAACTAAAGTGTGCATTGTTGAGTGGTGTACAGCTAACATCTTGAAATAATGAAAGGTGCTTTGGCACACTTTGTTTGATAAACAAGCTAGTGAGTGTCCCTGCAAATTTGGATGCTTTCTAATTTTGCAAAGGATCCAATCCTTCTAAAGTACTTTTCTTCTGTTTTAAACTTTGCCTTGGAAAGATATGTAGAAATGTCCTTAATATATCAATGGATTGCTGTTGAATACTACAAACACAACTACAATTCCATTTCTATATAGGTGCCTGACTCCACCTTCCCTGTAAATGTTCTCCAATAACTTGTTCTACATTTATATGTACCATCACCTCTTTTGCTATAGGAGTGCCATTCTTCATTTCATAACATTGTCTGCTGTAATCAATAGCATGAACTAATCTATTATCCTGGACATAGCTTTCTTCATTAAAGAAAGACTATATATGAAGTATGTATGCATTCTCCACTAAAAACTGTACAAAAGTTACTTCTATTCACTAATCTTTTTTCTGGTTTTGTCTCCTCAAGTACAACACCATTTTGTCAAGAGTCTTCATTCTATTTATAATAATCAAAATAAAAACCTTCACCTTCAAATCAAAGGCCTTATCAACTACTCTCTCAACTCGTTCTTTCTGTTTCACTGCATGTCTCATTCTTCTATACTTCTTAATATGTTTCAGTAGATTTATAACTGCTCTACTACGAAACATCCTAGCTCTGATTTCCTTCTTTCCTGTTCTTGCTATATAGACTTTGTCCATTGTTATTATTTCTCATAGGTTGAAATGTATCTACATTATTTCATGATCTTTGAAAGTGTCCACATATATTTTTTAAAAATGAGTTTGTCCTCTTACCAATAGCTCTTTTTTCGTTCACCACTTTGTCTTCATTTTGCCCCTTTTGAGTCTCAGTTCTGCATAGATACTGTACTTGCTTCTGTTCCTTTTCCCTCTGAGCTTTTGTGGGCAATCTGTTTGTGATTATGCAGATATTGTTCTGTAAAAAAAAAAATGATTTTTTTTAGCTAATGTACCAGCTAAAAGATTTTGTATGTTATGTTGCACTTTTAAATCTACAAATCAACCTACCTACATAACTGCAAGCACTTACTTCACTGTACCAATTCCAAACCAAAAAACTAAACTTAATTTATTATTTACCTTTTACTATTATAGCACCCTTTCCTTACAGCACAGATGCACCATATCTCAGTTCTCACTTATACACGGTAAAAAACCACTTTATTCCTTTTGTAGTACATGTTAAAATAAACATGAACCAAAGTGTAAAAGTACATAGAGTGTCTCAATACTCTAAGTCCAAAAACAGAACATAAGAGCTATTTCTGTGCCTCTCTACCACTGTGTCACTGGTAGATTTCAGTACTTCTCTACTTAGATGTGTCAGATTTATATTTTGAGAAACACTGAAAATAAAAATCTGCTCATTAATCTGTATCACAGCATATAGTTCTCTAATTCTTCTAAGTACATGCAAATAGTGTGTGACTGGTTACATATATAATTCACCAGACGGTTCTAAAAGAGTACATATTCCTCACTAAAACTTGTAAATAGATGTGTTTGTGGTTGATTACAACAATACTCCCTGGATGATTGGATGAGTGCATGGATAGTGCCTACGTAATTTCCTCAGAATATAAGTAGTGCCCGCATGATTCCCTGAGTATGTACTTACTACACCAGTGGTCCCATATCTGCATAGTTTCTGCCTGTGTATTCACATAACTATATTGCTACTATCTGTGTGATTAGCTGAACGCATGGGTGTTGCCTGTGTAGTTCAATGAGTATATAATTAGTGCCTGGTGATCAGAAGAGTGCATGTGTAATGCCTGGGTGATTGAATAAGTCTAGATATCACACTTGATATATAATTGCATACATGGCTCTCTAAGAGTACACATTGCTCTGATACTCAGCGTCCACATGCATCAATAAGTTCTAAAACTGGAAACAGCAATTCTCACCTTTTGAAAGCACAAAACATTTTCCTAATTGCATACCTACATCATTTCGCAAATATTTCTTGTGTCTTAAAATATATATACAGAATTTCTGAAAGAAATGTTACATGCCAAGTGAAGCTAGCACACAAACTATCAAAAGACCTTCTTCACTATTACCCCTCCCTAATTTTAAACAGAGCATGTTGAAAGAAATACACCTCCCTCACTATATACATGAAATTTTCAACAGCCTTGAAGAACATAGATCACCATGTAAACATATATGTGATTTCATAAAAGATATACACCTTCAGACCATTTTTCCAAAAATATATAGTTCTCTGCATCCTTAAGTAAACTCAACAGTCTCATCGTACATATAACTATCTGCAACCAGAAAAACCATATCTCACCATCTAAACATATGCAAACCGATCATATAAGTAAAAAACCACATTGATGAACACTTCCTAATACAAATGCCTAACAAATATTACTACTTTATAATTTATATACAGGCACAGCACATTTTCTTATGTTTTATTCATGACTACAGTACTCCTGTTTAATAATATCACTAAAACTACCACAACTCCCAGAATGCAAATAATATAGATGTATCTTTTCTGCACATAATGCTTAGACATTTAAAACATTGTCATTGTTAAAGGCATTGCTCATGGTAATTTTCAACAGTACTAACTTCTTAAACACATACCCACTGCCAGATACAGTTCAGCTGATATATTTTTTTTTCACATCACTGTGATTCTCTTTTTAATCCAACTCCCATATACATCTTCATTTCTAATGTACATTTTTTTAGATAATTAAAAAGTTATATACATACCAGTGAATTGAGTTTGTAGATTATATTGTTGTTTTAGCTCTTTCTGGATAGTTTTGACACTGTTAAGATTTGTAAAAACTAAGCACAAGAATGGTACACCACTCTCATAGAAAGCAACTCTAAAATGGCAACTTTCAACTTTCCACTCTATCAACATGATAAAGGCAGCAAATAAAATCATGTCATGTTCCGTTTTAGACTACTGCATCTCCACTTGTGAATTGTTAGCATCTGTTAACCCTTTCCCTCTCTTTCAAAACAAGGTTCCTGTAGGCACGTTTTCGCAATGTTTTCGCGATCATCACAGAGTAATCGCGGAAAAAAACGGAAGTTCAAACAATGAGCTAGCTTCATTTTTTTTAAAATTAAATACTGAACAACAGTTTATTACACAGTCCTGAGTTGGAAAATAAAGCTTGTTATAACTTAAATTGTGTCATCACTCCTCAACTTTAAAAAAAACATTATGTCTCTTTAACACCCTTCCCCCGCAATACACTCTTAGCTCAGTGTACCTAGCAACCCAGTGGAACCAGTAGGTCACATGTTCACAGCACATTCTAGAGGGAACATGCTACTTCCAAATAAGATGCAGCAGGTGTGCTTTACTCCACAGATTCAAAAGCATATTCATGTCTGTATTTCATTTCTTTTCCTAAATAACAGCCAATAATAGGACTTCTTGCTAAGGCATCCAACACACTACCTAGTTTTATTCACTTTCATGCTGACAGCATCCAATGAAATATATCTTTCAAAAAAAGAAACACCTCCATTTTAACTGCTTTTCCTTTAGAAAACTACCTCATTCAGCTCCAGCCTTCTCCTGACTAGTATTGCTCCTTACTTCAAAATGCTTTGAGTATGGATTGTGGGCCACAGCTATATCTATTGGGCCAAAGAGGCTGCAAAAAAGAGAGGTTTCGACCGGGAATTGGGGTTGCCAAATGTGCAGATTACTTGGTTTGGCCAGAGAGGGTTAAAGGTTCATCAGTTGCTGGCTTTGGTTAAATCCATTGTGGATTCCCAAGCTCCTCACCTCATGATTGTGCACTATGGTGGCAATGACCTAGGCACATTGACTGGGGTAGGGCTGGAAATCCTAATGAAAGAAGCCTTTGCAAAACTGATGTCGCTTTTCCCTCACACTGTCTTGGTCTACTCTAATATATGACAGACATGAAAGTGATCAAATGAATTCTGTCCACAGATTGACAAAGCCAGGAAACATGTTAATAAAACTGTTTCTGCATTCCTCAGAGACCATCGCATAGGCTGTATCTATAACAACCATCTGCATTTTGGCATTCATGGAATTTATAGAAATGATGGAGTGCACTTTACAGATGAAGGCAACAGGGTGTTTCTAAGCAACATGAAAGTCTGCATCTGGTCTTATGTGTAGCAGCCATATACACTAACCCCGGGCGTCTTACTCCGCTTCGCCAGCGGAGTTTTACCAACTCCGCGCTCCGCTGGGAATGCGAAGTTGGGCAAAACTCCGACTCCGTGGCGGAGCGGAGTACGAGGCCAGCCCCATTACAAAAAAAATTAAAACAACCCACTTACCTTGTCTTCTGCCTGCCCTGCTCCTAACCGCGGTTTCTCCCTTCTCCCGGCATCCTCCTCCTCGCGTCCCTGTAGGTATTATGTCATGCGTGAACTGCGCATGTGCAGTTCATCGACAACGTAATACGTATGGGGACATGAAGAGAAGGACGACGGAAGATGGGCGACACCGCGGCGAGGAGCAGGGCAGACAGAAGACAAGGTAAGTGGTGTATTATAAAATGTTTTGCATGGTTTTTGTGGTCCTGGGGCGGAGCGGAGCTCTGCGTAGTTCCACTGAGGTTTTTTTTTACTCCGTGGAACTATGCGGAGCACCACTACGCATACTCCACCCAGGGTTAATATACAAACAACCAACACAAAGACTCTTGTCAGAGCCACCCTAGTACCTGAAATATTGTAAAGTTTTTTTCTAAAGGTTTTTTTTTTTTAGTTTTTGACAATCTTTGCGACGACGTCATGCTCCCCACGGACACCTCATGAAAACGGAAAACAAAAGCAGAGATTCAATGACCAGCAACACATCCAAAAATAATATGTAGAAAAATCCATTCTGAACATTGCACTATACATATTACTACATACATACTTCTTTCAAAGCATGTTTAAACTCATATTTTTGTACTAAGTTTCTTTAAAAAACATCTTTCAGACCTATTTTCCATTTTTGTGGATATTCGGGGCGTCGTGACGTCGCCGTTAACAGCGATGATCGCACTGTTTCCATAAAGTGAAAACACATATATGCACACATATTACAGTATTTTACACACTAGGGGTTTATTACTGTACACTTCAAACTCATGTTTTTCTAGTGTATTTCTAGAATAGCCATCTATAAAACCTATTTTCCGTTTTCGCTGTGAGGCCGGAGATTGCATTATTGTTGGCCATCGCGATCCCCGCGGTTACGTCGCGAAAGCAGGAAGCAAAAGCAGGAATTCAGTAGCCACCACCACATTTAAAAATTATAAATATACAATTCATTCTAACCATCACACTATATAGCTCACTATCTAAGTAACTCTATAAAAACATTTATCAGAATCTCCATAACAATGCATATTAATGATTCACTGATATATTTTTTTATATTCCTACCAACGCTCACAACCCACTCATACTCACTAACCCCTACAGCCACTCACGTACCTACATATAGACCCATACAGCCACTCACAGTCCGATATAGCCACTCACACACCCACTCACAAACCCATACAGCCACTCACACACCTACTCACCACCCTACAAAACTACTCACCTACCCACTCAAGCACTCAAAACAACTCAGACACCTACTCATCCACTCATGCAGACACTCACACACCCACTCACGGACCCATACAGCCACTCACACACCCAGGCACCAACCCATACAGCCACGCACACACCCACAAAACCACTCACACACACTCGCACACCCATACAGCCACTCACATACCCACTCACAGACCCATAAAGACACTCACACACACACTCACAGACCCATACAGCCACACACAGACCCATAGAGCCACTCGTACACCCACTCATTGACCTATATAGCCACTAACACACTGATACAGATACTCAGAAGTCATATGTTAGAAATAGTATCACTCATTAGTGGTACAGAAAGAGTAGTAATGTTACGGGTTACAGTTAGAAAATAACATTAAAAAAATTTAAAATATTTACTGAAAAAAACAAACGTTACAGGGACGCTATAGTTAGGAAATAGCATTAAAAACCTTAGTAATTCACTGAAAAAACGAAAGGTTACATAGACGTTATAGTTAGGCTCAGATGTCACACGCACAAAACCATGGACATTCAGCAGTTATAGTATCTGAGCTAACAATAACTTGCACTGCTTATGACCTCACATATTACATCACACATGACATGGTCAGTGACATCACTGGAGTCATCACTGATGACATCTCACATGACATCACTGATGACATCTTCCAGTGAGTGTGTTTCTGCATAAGTTAAATTACTATTCTTTCTATACTACAAATGAGTAATACTGTTTCTAACATATGTCATCTGAGTGGCTGTGTGGCTGTCTTTATCAGTGTGTGAGTGTGTGGCTGATTGGCTGAATGGGTAGGTTTATGTTAATATTGGATGGGGCACAATGGGCCCCCCTCCAAGGGCATATTTATCCCCCAGGGACATTATAAGGGGGGTCCTCGTGGATCCCCATGGGCCCCTGTGGACCACCACCTCCCCAGGGCTATAGTAAAAAATAATAATTGGGGGGCTGTGCTGACCATCCCGGGCCCCAGGGAACACCATCTTGCCGGGGCTAAATTGAAAGTAATGAGGAGCCTCACAGACCCCCCAGGCCCCGAGGACCACCACCTCCCCAGGGAAAATAACTTTAAAAACCCGGAGAGGGGCCACGCAGCCCCATTCCCGGGCCATATTTGGCCCAGGGGCCCACCACCTCATTGGGGCTGGCCAATGAAAAGTAAAGGAGGGGGCTCTTCCCTCCTCCTGGAGCCATTAATGGCCCTTGGGACTGCCACCCCCCGGGCTTGCTCCTGCTATGTCCCAGGGTGCCCACCCCCAGGACATAGCTGTTTGCTTTTGCTTCGCTGAAGCTGACGGTTCCAGCCAAGCAAAACCTAATTCCCTGGTTCCAGCGGGCGGGAGCTGTCAAAGTTCTCCCACTTGCTGGAAGCAGAGGTTTTATCTCTTTTCCTATCCTCAGACATGCAGGCAGGGAGATAGATGAAACTATTGTTCTTGCTCACTGGGAGCTGCATTTCCTGCAGCTCCCTGTGTGAAATTGCGATGCTGGCTCCCACAGGTCCCCAAGATGCACTCTGGGTGTCCTGGTTAGGCTCTAGGGAACCCAGGGAAACATGGCTGGGACCCAGGGGATAGGGTCCCAGGGCCAAAATTGGTCCAAAGAGGGGGGCTGCGTGGCTACCCTCCCTCATTGAATTATGGTGGGACCCGAGTGATGGGGTCACAGGGTCTGAAATTGGCCTGGGGAGTGGCCCAGCATGGCACCCCTCCCCCATTGAAAATACGGCTCTCTCCTCCATTTTAGAGGGAGAAGAAGAAGAAGAAAATGGGGAAACAATGGGCAGAAAAACAAGCAGAAAAGACAAAACTGAGGGCAGAAAAACAAGCAGAAAAGGCAACACAGAGGGTAGAAAAACAAGCAGGGTAGGCAAAACAGAGCAGAAGAGGGCAAAACAGGTAGCCCTCAGACACTTATGCACCCACTCACAGACCCACTGAGACACTCATGCACCAAATCACAGGCCAAAAGAGACACTCATACACCCACTCACCAGCCCACTCAGAGACTCATGCACCAAATCACAGACTCACTCAGACACTCATGTACCCACTCACAGACCCACTCAGAGACTCATTCACTCACTCATAGACCCACTGAGAAACTCATGTGCTCACTCACATACCCAATAACAGACTCAGGCACCCATTCACAGACCCACTTAGAGACTCATGCACCCACTCACAGATCCACTCAAAGACTCATGCACCCACTCACACACCCACCCAGACACTCATGCACCCACACAGAGAGCCACTCAGGCACTACAGATACACTCACAGACTCCAGCACCCACTAAGAGACTCATGCACCCATTCACAGACCCTCTTATATACTCATGTACCCACTCACATATAAAACTCAGAGACTCATGCATTCACTCACACACCCACTCAGACACTCATGCACCCACTGACAGACCCACTCAGGCACTCACGCACCCGCTCACTAATCCACTCACAGACTCATGCCTTAGCCTATTTGTGAAACACACCTGTATTCTGCAATGATCTCTAGCAGTTTTTAGTTCCTTGTAGGAATCTGGTGAGTTAGTCACCATGGTGCGGTTTTGACAGAGTTGTCAGGCTCCACATCTTGCTACTAAGCTCCATCTTGGAAGTGTCAGTACCCTGTTTTACTGATTTTATGTTTTTACTTTTCCCACCTTTAAGTTATTTTAATTTCTTTCACAGTACTTTCCCTCACAGGGAAGCCTGTGTAGGGCAAGAGGGGCTGCTGGGCCCTCAGTTTGCTCCCTTTTACTTTACTCAAACATTATTAGGCTCGCACTCCGGCGCCGGCGTGTAGACACACCCACCTTCTAATGGAGGGTTATTTAACACGGGTATCAGCGCTTCCGTGCAGCTCAGCCTGAGCATATTTGTGAAACCCACCTGCATTCTGCATTGATCTCTAGCAGTTTTTAGTTCCCTCTTGTGGAGGGTTATTTAACGCTGGTATCAGTGCATCCGCACAGTGGATGCATGCAGCGGGCGTGCCCTGGTGCACCGAAGGCATGCCAAAGGCAAGCCCATCTGCTCCCGTCTGGGCCCAGATCGCGCTGAGCACCGGCACCCCTGCTGATTTTACCTTAGATCATAGAAGCATAATATACCTCTCAGGTTAAGATCTTTTAGCTCTTAAGGGAAGGAAACCCAACTGTACCCATTTTTACATGTCTTCTCTTTGGTCTGGTAACATCTTGTGCTGTAACTACTGCTGTTCCAATCTTCTGGCTCCTCCACGGCAGAGCCTTCTCACACGGCGCTGTAACTCCTACTAACAGAAGCAGACTCCTCAATATCGCTGTGCCCTAATTAATGCACGATCATTGGTAAAACACGCCTTCGAAATGGCTGAGGTAATTGACGCAAAACAACCAGATATCATTTTTATTACAGAAACCTGGGAAAATAGTGCCTCAACCCCAGAACTTCTAACAGCTATCCCATTGGGTTACACCATGCACAGACAGGACCGTCCACTTAAAAGGGGTGGAGGGCTTGGAATTATTTACAGGGAGAAGATCAGGGCCAGTTTTACAGCCATGTCTAATGAAGACTGTGATAATTCATTTTGGTTTGAATTATCCAAAAGAAATCCTTTAGAGGAACCCTTATTAATCACCCACCTGGCCCCAGAAGCAATTTCCTTAATAACATCAATTCCCTCCTGGAAGATTAAATTTGCCACACAGACTTTACAGTTCTTGGGTAACTAAACTTTCATCTATAATCTCAAAAAGACAAGGATGCCATAGCTCTGGTAGAACTCATGAATGCCTTTGGTCTCTCGCAGCTTATGCAAAACACCACGCACGCTGTTGGCCGTACCCTAGATGCCATTTTTTCGTATAACAGCTCCATCACAGGTCTCAATCTTCTACCGCTTTCTTGGTCAGATCACGCTGCCATCTTTTTTGAGCTACAAGGTGTAAGCTCAGTCATAGGTCTTAACAATAAATCAGACATGGCCACCTATACAGCATGGTCTAAAATAGATAGTAATCAATTACAGCTACCTCTCACAGAAACACTGCATACACACGTGGAAAACCCCAAACTAGCTACTCAGGACTATACTAATTGGTTAGATACGGCACTCAGCCAAGTAGTTCCCACAAAAAAAAAAGGCAGGAAGCAACCCTCAGCCTCTTGCTTGTCAGAGGCCCTCAGATTAGAAAAGCAACACTGTAGGCACCAAGAGAAGAAATGGAGACCCAAGTATGAGCTCCACGAAAAAGAAGCATGCAAACATGCTCTAGCGAAATACAAAACTCTTTTGACGGAAGGAATAAAAACATTTTTTGTCTTACAGATCAAATCAGCAAAAAACTCATCCAGAGAACTGTTTCAAGTAATAAATAGCCTCACCAAGCTACCAGAAACTAAAGAACCCTGTAATAGCCAAACCTTCTGCAACACCATTGCCCAACATTTCAGAAATAAAGTTGATCAAATCTATCACTTATTCCACCATCCTAAGAATCTAACATCACTGGGATTAGTGAGAGCCCTATGACTAGCAATAAAGCTCAGCCCGCTCTGACTAATATTTCCCCAATTACAGTGAAACAAACTCTGAACCTCATTCAGACTACTAAATAAGGGTCTCCGGAAGATCCCTGCCCTCCATCTGTGCTAAAATTAATTCCAGATATCTTAGCCAAAGTTCTTACGAATATTTTCAATTCTATGTTTAGCACAGGGATCTTTCCTACTCCCCGGAAAAGGGCTTCCATCCTCCCTCTTTTAAAAATAAACACTCTCGACACAGAAGATCCATCTAACTACCGGCCTATTTCTAGACTTCCATTTCCAGCAAAAATAATTGAAAAAATCATGAACAATCAACTAAATGAATTTATTATAGAGAACGATCTATTAGATCTTACACAATTCGAATTTAGATCAGAACATAGCACGGAGACGGCCCTTACTAAAGCAACAGATTAACTCAAATTCATCCTAGATGGAGGAGGAACAGCCGCTCTGATCCTTTTGGATTTGTCTGCAGCCTTCCATACCGTAGACCATCCAACCCTGCTCTCCCGCTTGGAGGATCTAGGCATAAAAGACATAGCCTTAGAATTACTTAAATCATTCCTAAAGAACAGGAAAAACATTGTGAAACTGGACAATTTTAGCTCCAGTACCTTCTTTCTACCTTGCGGGGTGCCACAGGGATCATCGCTTAGTCCCACCCTGTTTAATCTCTATATAAGAGAGCTTGCCCCCTTGGTCCAATCTTTTGGCTTCTCTCTTACTTCATATGCAGATGACACGCAGTTCATTCTATCGGCTACCAACAGTACCAGTTACACCAGTCAGTCATCTTCATAATTGCATGGGATAGTTTGGCAGATGGGTGAGTAAGCACTGTCTCAAAATTAATTCATATAAAACTGAAATGATTCTTCTGGGAAACAACCCTCATCTCTGGTCTACCGCTTGCTGGCCATCAGAACAGGGTGCTCTATCCCAACCCACTACAAAGGCTAAAAGCCTCGGTGTAATGTTTGGTGACAAGCTTAACTTTAGCAAACAAGTTAACTCAGTTCTATCCTCCTCTTATAATACTCTTAGAATCATAAGAAAGATTATACACTTTCTTCCCAACAATTCTAGAAAAACAGTTATCTCCTCCCTAATCTTATCTAAAATAGATTATTGTAATGGACTTTACTTTAATCTTCAGGCATAATATCTCAAGAAGCTTTAGGTATTACAAAACGCCGCCGCCAGATTACTTCTTGACCTTCCCAAACACCACTCTGTTTCCCAAGCAATCAAAGATCTACATTGGCTAACGATCAAGAATCATATTAAATTGGAGGCACTCTGCCTCACCTTCAAAGCTCTGCATGCCACAGGACCTGAATTTCTGAGAAAATCCATTTCTTGGTATGTTCCCAACAGGAACCTGAGATCAAGTGGATCCTACAAAGCTACCACCTTCAGATTTAAGAAAACCAAATGGGGTGGAGGCAGCTTCCTGGCGGGAGCAACCAAGGAATGGAATCTTCTGCCAATACACATAAGATCTGCACCTTCTCTACAGGTTTTCAGAAAGCTTCTGAAAACCTGGCTTTTTACTCTATAGCCCTCAATCTGTCTCCCCCTGCTCTCTGCTGAGCTAGCACCAAGACACCCTAGGGTATACATAGCGCTTTACAAGCATTTTAGCATAACATAACAAGCATCACCTCACAGACCCACTCAGAGACTCATCCACTGGTTATATGACAGAACCACACATTCCATTGTGAGGCATGCTGCTACAACGCGGCTGTTACAAAGCGAATGCCATTACCATGCATAACCTATACCACACATTTTTTAGAAAGCACATGCCTTTACCATGCATGCCTTTACAACAAATTTCATTGTAAATGCATGAATGTTAAAGGCATATGCATGGTAAAGGTCTCATAAGTAAATATAAGTATTCTACAGGTAAGTTTAAACTATATATATATATATATATAAATATATATATAAATATATATTTATATATATATTCCACCACAGTGACTGCTTGTCTGAAGTGATCTAGCTGCACTCACTCCACAGAACAGCCAAAAAACACCAGTGAGTCCGCTTTCTTTAGTCGTACATTTTTATTTGCATTTGATTAATTCATGTGCCGAAGCACCTAACACAGGATGCCTACATGTTTTGGCTTGCGCCTTCAACTTGGCAACCCCATTCCCACAACCAACGTGAATTTTAAAAGACAAGTATACATCACATGACCATCTATCATTTCCTGTTTGCAACATCTAGACCACTTCTTACATTTTTACTCGGTCAACTTTTTCCACCATGCTAGATTATAATGTGACAATATTTCACTTTTACTGATTCAAATTGCTCTATATGTGTAGAAGTGTATATGCATATATATATATATATATATATATATATATTTATATATATATATATATATATATCCATACATATATATATATATATATATATGTATATATATATATATATGTATATCCGAGCCAAACTGCCTTTTCCCCACCAGTTCTTCGTCGGTGAAAGCAGACACGGACCACGAGATAAGTGCAGTTTCTTTATTTCATTTCGTGTCGGCCATTACGCGTTTCGGTCCAGCCGGACCTTGATCACATGACAACGCTTGTATTTACTCTCCACCCATTTAAAGTGACTTGTGCATTACGTCATTGGTGCAATGGAGGTAGGCATAGAAAACATACTTTTTAATTTTTTCCTTTTGAATTAACATGCCTAAATGCATTCGGTAAAAAACATGGACCACACTAATTAAAAACGGATAATTGACCTTATCTTTCCCATACAAAGTTGAATATTTATGGCTTCTTACTGGCAGCCTGTAATTTATAAATCTTCATGAAATATAAAAACAGTATTAAAAATAATAAAATACCATTTATAATAAATACATACATTTCATGACAATAAGTTCGAATACATATATAAATATATAAATATTCCTTTAAAATGTAAGGGAGGGAATTAGACCTAATTTTTAAAGAAATCGGTTTTGATTCAAAGCGTTCCAAAAATCTTTTTATATTTGCATAAATGCAGCATTGTAACCGTGTTTGATGATAGTCTGGGTCCATTTGTTACGTATGTTTGCCCTGTTCTGGGCTCCCCCAGTTCTTACCTACCAAAGCCTCCAATTAGTTTCATTAAAATGCTTGTGCTACCTAAAAAATAAAAAGTCCCGTCACCTACTTAACCACTACTTTTAAAAACATGTTTTTTATTTTTCCTCATTTTTCTGATAAAAGTGCTTTGAGCGGTAATCCTTAAAAAACCATTATGTCCCTGGTTTAGGTTGGTTGGGCGGCCTATACTTTGCCATAAGAAAGTTCATTTTTGAAATTTGCTTCCTGTTTCATTTGTGTTTAACATCCTGGATCTGTTAACCTATTAACACCAAGTGAGGTTAAATTCATTGGACAAATGCTAGTACTATTTTCGAATGGAATTAAAGCAGGACTGATTTTATTACCATTAGAATTTATTGATTCCTCTCCTCATTTAAGGGTATTTTATAGGCAAGTATAGAGGTCCTCCGTTGTATTGAATCCTCCCGGGGTTTTACCATCGAGATTCAGTATGTATCTAGTTTCCATCTTTCTTAGTTGTCCTTCCCTGTCTCCACCTCTTCTATTGATTGGAATAGAATCAATCAGATAATATGAGAGGTTTTTAGATTACTTTGATGCACCTCCCTAAAATGCCTCGCAACTGGATAAGACTGGTCGTAGTTATTTATTGCTCTTATGTGTTGCAATATTCTCTTATGGGCGGGCAGCTTAGTGCTGCCCACATATTTGAGGTTGCAAGAGCATTCCAACACATAAATAGCATATTCAGTTTTGCAATTCAGTGGTTTATCAATATTGAATTCTCTTTCGCTAAATGCCGACTTATATGTTTTCTTGCTTACGCCATATTGGCAGGCCTTACAGTTTTTACATTTGACAAATCCATTTTGAAGCCACCATTTTCATTGTTCTTTGACTTCCGGACTACTACTGACCAGGCTCTTATGCATAGATGGCGCTCTTTTATATGTTACCCTTAAATATGGTGATAAAGTATCCCCTATTACTGGATCACTTCTGACAATTTGCCAGTTTCGTTGCATTATTTTTTGATCTCTTTTTGTTGGGCATTGTACGTTAAAATTAATCTGACTTCCGGTGTCTGAGGTTCCATAGCCACTTCATCCCTCCTTCCCGTTTGCAGTAACTGGGCTCTGTCTTTCTTATTAGCCTTAGTTATGGCTGCCTCTACGGTTCTCCTACTATATCCCCGTGCCAAAAATCGTTTTTTACTTTCTAGTTGTGCCGTCAGTAAATCAGTGGGGTTGCTGCACACCCTTTTTAGTCTTATCATTTCCCCATAGGGGATACTTTCAATTAAGTGTCTGGGATGGAAGCTAGTGGAGTGCAACACCGAATTTCCTGCTGTTTCTTTTCTGAAAATTCTTGTTTCCAGGTTATTATCTTTTATGTACAGTTCAACATCTAAAAAGTGAATATTGGACTCACTGACTGAGGAAGTAAATTTTAAATTAATGTTATTAGTATTTATAGCTGTTACAAATTCATTTGCTTCCTCCACTGTTCCTTCCCATACAAAGAACAAATCATCTATGAAGCGATAAAATACCTTCACATTTTTATCCATGTAGTTTTTGTATATAATCTCGAGGACCAGCTTCTCCCACCAGCCCATGAACAAGCATACATAGCTGGGAGAGAAGCTGGCTCCATTGCTACCCCACGCATTTGTTGGTAATATGTTTTGTCAAATAAGAATACATTGTTATAAAGACAGAAACTAATCATATTCATCAACATACTGTGGGCTGACAATGTACCATCCTTGGCTCTTAAATAAAATTCCAGAGCACGTAACCCATCCTTGTGATTGATACAAGTATATAATGACACCACGTCAAGGTTCATTAATAAATAATTTTCTTTCCACTCGAAATCTTTCAATTTTAAAATGAAATCGCTTGTGTCTCTAATATAAGATGGTAGTTTTTTGATCAGATCTTGCAAAAAATAGTCCACATAGATTGATGCATTCTCTAGGAGGCTGTTCTGCGCCGATATAATCGGTCTCCCAGGTGGCTTTGTGGCACTTTTATGGATTTTCGGGATGAAATATATGTTGGGTAC
This sequence comes from Calotriton arnoldi, assembly GCA_963921515.1. Lineage (NCBI taxonomy): Eukaryota > Metazoa > Chordata > Amphibia > Caudata > Salamandridae > Calotriton > Calotriton arnoldi. The sequence goes on from CAWUFW010010111.1 coordinate 563,686, forward strand.
CCGGGGATGATCATTTCTGATGAATTTGTATTCATCCGTAGTCAGAGTCCCGCACCTTTCCATGCAACCAATTTGTTATAAAAATCATTGTAGATTTCCCTTACTACTGGGAAGTTGCTGATGTGATAACATTCCCTATTACTCAATTGAGACATGGCCTCCTCTACATAGTCTTTCTTGGTCCACAAAACCACATTCCCTCCTTTATCAGAGCCCCGCACAATGATATTATCATTTTTCTGAAGTTTAGAAATCAATCGGTGGTATTGCATATTTTTTACATTCTTTTTGTTCCTTTGGTTTTGCTTTTGCATTTTAAAATTCAATTTCTTTATTTCCTGTACCACATTCTCATTGAATATGTCTATGCCGTCCCTCATCATGACGGGAGTGTAAGTCGATTTTTTCTTGAAGGGGTTATATTTGTTTTCTCTACTGAAGTCAGGGGTTGATTTATTCTTTGGCTGTTAACTTCCCCATTTTCTTCTTGTAGTGCCACCAAGGTATCCAGAAGATTTTTCTCTAAAGTGTTGACTTGTTCACGCTCATTGGGATTATTCCCTTCATCTATATTTATGTTTGCTTTGGGTTGTTGTAACAATGCGTACTGCTTTTTAATTTCAGTTTACGAATGAATTTGTATATGTCCATTCGAGTATTGGCATAATCAAAATTGGATTCCGGGCAGAACGACAGACCCAATGCTAAAATCTGTTTTTCTGCTTTATTTAAATTGATTTCTGTCAAATGTATTACTGTTCTTTCAATTTCCGCATCAGACATTATTTTTTGTTGTTCCACCAGCCCCTGCCCAGTCCCCGTTTCTTGTTGGAGGCAGGCCTTTCGTTTTGCCTTTCTCCTCTGTCTTCGCCGGTAGTTTCGCCTTTTCCTGCTTGATTTCTCTGGGTCCTTGGGCGGAGTGTTAATCTCCGCTCCTCCGCTAAAAAATTCAGCTCCTCTGCTGCTGAAAGTTTCGGGACTATTCCTCTTGTGGATGCTTGAATTGGGTCGTTCTCTGCCTCGCTCTCCAAAGCAGAGCTTAAATCTGAAGTGGAAGTTTGAGGTTGTCTACCCTGGTATGTCGATATACTTGTTCCTTGTTCACTTTTGGATTTATTTTTGTTTATTTTCATTGTCTCATATTTTTGGGAGAAAGTGAAAATTCTTCCTGTCTCGTAATCCACTCGATCCCGGAGCAACTTGAACGCTTTGCGCTCCTTCACCTTTTCTTCTTCCTTGCGCAATCTGGCAGTCATCTCTTCTCTTAGTTTGATACTTTCATCACTTTTACCCATACTGTCAATCTCCTCATTCAATTCCTCTATTTTAGCCTGTATGTATATATATATATATATATATATATATATAAAATGGGTTTATATTTTCCTGTAAAATACTTATATTTACATGCTAAAAGCATGCATGGTAAAGGCATATGCTATATATATATAGATCGGTGAGCTACCTTGAACATTCTGAGATGTTGGTGGATATGCTAACATACTGCCTCAATCACAATGTATTTCTTTTCATGGGTGACTTTTTTTATCAAAAGCAGGGGACATCTTTTGCACCCACTTATACAAATCTCGTGATGGCAGTTTGGGAAACTGAAATCTTGAAAACACCAGCCAGTCATACTATCAAGATGTGGAGTAGATTTATGGATGATCTTTTTGTGATCTGGGAGGGAAGTCTTGTTGAACTTGAAGATTTTCTACAAGCAGTGAATAACAACATATATAATCTTTCCTTCACATTTACCATCAGTGAGTCCAATGTAGTGTTCCTGGATGTAGAGGTATTCATCAAAGATCAAAAAATATGTACTAGAATGCACCGGAAACCAACCTCGTGCAATAGCATTCTCCATGCCAACAGTGGGCATCCACAGAACTTAAAATGGAGTATACCCTACGGAGAGATGCTCAGGGCCAAAAGGAACTGTTCAGAAACCGTGGACATGGAAGCCCAACTAGATTAAATGAGTAGTCGCTTCTTGGAAAGGGAATATCCATTTAAAGTTATTGAAATTGCTAGAACTAAAGTGGAATCCAGAATGCGAAAAGATCTTCTAACTAAACATCAGAACACTCCAGGGACACAGCATAACAAGGACACCACAACTGGATTGATCATTGATTTCAATAATCAACATAAAGATCTAAGAGAAATCATACTAAGAAACTGGAAAATACTTCTACTGGATGAAACCTTAAAAACAACTCTTTCACTGCGTCCAAGTATCACATACAGAAAAACATCATCTCTTGGTGATATTTTGACACATAGTCATCTGACGATAAAACAACCCACCATCTCTACCTGGCTCAACACTCCTGGTTTCTGGAGATGCCAAAAGTGTAAGGCATGTGCTAATGGTCAAAACACAAAAACATTTCAACTTTTGAATGGCAAAATCAAACAGATCACTGATCACCTGTGAGTCCAAATTTGTGGTTTATATACTACAGTGTCCCTGCCAGAAACTTTACGTTGGAAGTACAATAAACAAATTGAAATTGAGGATTCTGCAACATCTGCGGGCCATCAAGAATATGGATTTTTCTTATCCTATGGCCAAACACTTCTATGACTTCCACTCCAGTAACAACCGAAATACTTTGGCATTAAAATCATCAAGCCGAAAGAACAAGGCGGAGACAGGACAATGAATTTAAGAAAAGCAGAATCACGACTTATTCTGGCCATAGGTACTGAGAGCCCACGAGGACATAATCTGGATGCAGAACTACATATACATTTGCAGTAACAAGATATGAATCATCAATCTGTAGTTATCAAAAACCATGGATCTACCAAACTTTCCTGGCCACTCTGCTCCAGACTTTCCTAATCTCAAATTGTGGAATTATGAGATATGTTCATTTGTCACTCAACAGTTTGAATTTTGTGAGAATTTTGTGAGTGGTCTGCATCTGTATATTTGTTTACAATGGCTTTGACCATTTTACAGCTCGGCATGGATAGCCCTGTGCTAATCCTATGCTTCAAGACTTTGCTGTAGAAATGGCAAATGACTTTGTCGCTTTCTGTCTCAGCTTGGATGGCACTGTGCTAATCCTACGGCTTAAAGACTTTGATAGAAATGCAGATATTTGAGGTGAACAAATTTAGAGTGTCGCTGGTGTTGAGAGTGCTTTATACTGGAGCTGCTTTCCACCTAAACTTGAGAACTACCCAGAGTTCTCAGCTTCTTTTTGCATATATATATATATATATATATATATATATATATATATATATATATATATATGTATATATACATATATATATATATATATATATATATACACACACACATCCTTAAAACCCCACAACCCCTCAACTCATACCCACCCTCCTAAACCCCAAGATTACGTTTGCCACCTCAAAACACATACAAACCTAATTCCTAAAATTTCCCTTGCCAACCCAAAATCCATACCCACCCTAAAACCCTCAAATTACCCTTGCTACCCCAAAACCCACACCCACCCTAAACCCTAAAAATTCACTTGCCTTCCCAAAATCCATATCCACCCTAAACCCTACAATTACCCTTGCCACCCCACAACCCAAACCCACTTAAACCCTAAAAATGTCCTTGCCACCCAAAACCCATACCCACTCTTAACCCTAAAATGTCCTTTGCTACCCCAAAACCCATAACCACCCTGAAAACTAACATTTCCCTTGCCACCCCAAAATCCATATCCACCCTAAACCCTAAAATTGCCCTTGCCCCCGAAAACCCATACCCACCATTAACCCTAAAATTACCCTTGCCACCCAAAAACCCATACCCAGCCTAAACCCTAAAGGATCCTTTGCAACCCAAAAACCCATCCCCACTATAAACTCTAAAATTACCCTTGCCACCCAAAAACCCATACCTACCCTAAACCGTAAAATTACCATTGCCACCCCAAAACCCATACCCACCCTAAACCGTAAAATTACCCTTGTCACCTAAAAACCCATACCCACCCGAAACCCTAAAATTACCCTTGCCACCCCAAAACCCATACCCACCCTAAGCCCTAACTTTACCCTAATGTATATATACACATGAACGATTAATAATTTAAAACCCATATGCCTTTGCCTTTTTACCATTCTTGCCTTGACAATGAAAATGAAATTCATTGTAAAGGCATGTGTGGTAAAGGCATATGCTTTGTAAAACCCTGTGTGGTAATGGTTATTTTAGTTTTATTTATTTTATTTGAAAAGTTTTATATAGCGCGAACATGGCCCAAAAAAGAACAACCCACGACATAGTAGATATAAAGCAGTACAAATGACATAGTTGAATATTAAAAGCAGTGCTGTAAACATGAAGTAAATGTTAGTTAGGGCAGCTTCAGAACTGTTGTTGCAGGTAGCTATTCAGGAGCTACCGTTTGACTTCTTTTTTGAATGAGGCGATCGAAGTGTAAGCTCTGATTTTGGGAGGAAGAACGTACCATATTCTTGGAGCAAGACCGGAGAAGGCATGGATATAAGTTCTCTTCTTTTTGAAGTTTTGTGGTTTCAACAGTAGAGTGTTAGAGCTTCTTAGGGCCTGATTCAAGCCGGATAGTTCAAGTTTTTTTGCCAGGTAAACCGGAGTGTTATAATGAAGCTCTTTGTGCGTCTGCAGGCTATCTTGAACGGAATCCTTGCATTGAGAAAGAGCCACTTGAGTTGAATAAGATCTGGTGTGATGTGATCACGTTTTCTTGATCCCATGATGAGTCTGGCAGCAGAGTTCAGAGTAGCCCTTAAAGGAGCCAGTCTAGCTATGGGTAGCCCTGCCAGAGTCAAAATTCCATAATCTAAGCAGGAGATAACTAGGGATTGGACTGCTAGCTGCATGCCATCCAGAGGCAGGAACAGTTTGATTTTCTTTAAAGGTTTGAGTTGGTGATTAGTTCCTCTAGTTGTTGCACTGATGTGGTCTTGCATGTTCAAGTGTTCAGAGTTATGCCTAATGATCAGGTGGAGTCAACAACACATGGAGTGCAATTGAGGGCCGTTAGTTGCTTGAGCCAATCTTGAATGGGAGTAGAATGATTGTGGGGGGCAATCAGGAGGAATTCCGTCTTGAGTATATTTAACATAAGGTGATTGAGAGTTAACCAATGCTGAGTTTTCAGAAGTGCAGAGTTAACAGTTTAGATATCATCCGGTGAAGAAAGTTTCATGTACAGTTGAATATCATCAGCGTACATGTGATGGTTTATGTTTGAGCAGTTCAGAATTTTGGAGAGAGGTTCTATGAACAAGATGTGGGTGATAGCGCAGATCCTTGAGGCACTCCAATTGATACCGGAGTACCGTTAGTAATGGAATGGTTGACTTTGATTCTTTGTGTTCTATAATGTAGGATAGAGGCAAACCAATTAAAACTGGGCCCAATAACCCCATCCTTTTTTCAAGAAGATTAATTATGTTGTCAGTTTGACCGTGTCAAATGCAGAGAAAAGATCAAGAAGTGTGGTAACTGTAGCTGCTTTGTAACTGCTGCATTGTAATGATTATGCATGGTTATGACCATGTTGTAATGGCTGTTTCCCTCATGCACCCACTCAGACACTCATGCACCCACTTAGGCACTTATGCACCCACTCACAGACCCACTCAGGCACTCATGCACCAACTTACAGACCTACTCAGATATTCATGCACCCACTCACAGACAAAACAAAGGTTACAGGGACACTATAGTTAGGCTCAGATTTCACTCATACAAAACCATAGAAATTCAGCAGTTATAGTAACCTGAGCTAACTATAACTTACGACCATGCAATGCATTGCTTATGACCTCACATATTGCATCACTAATGACACGGTCAGTGACATCACTGATGACATCACTGATGACATTTCAAATGACATCACTGATGACATCATCCACAGAACTACTCACACACCCATAGAACCTCTCATACACCCACTCCCACTCCCACACAACCCCTCACATACCCATTCACAGACCCATACCAGTACTCATACAAACAATCACTCATCTATAGAACCACTCACATATCTACTCACTCATACTGCCACTCACACACCCACTAATGCACCCATACAGCCACTCATGTGCCCACTCACTCACTAATACAGCCACTCGCACATCCAGTCATACAGACATACAGAGACTTACAAGTACACACCCACTCATACACCCTTGCAGCCACTCCCACACCCACTCAATCACCCATACAGAAACTCACATAGCCACTCATTCACCAAAACAGGTACTCACACATCTACACACTCACCCATATAGCCACTGACACAGCCACTCACTCACCCATACAACTAACCACACACCCACTCACACACACACAGAACCACTTACATACCCATTCACACATCCATATAACCACTCACAAACCCACTCACTCACCCTTACAGCCACTCACACAGATATGCATTCTCTAATAATGCCACTCACACCCACTCATTTATCTATACCCATACTCAAACATCAACTCACTCACCCATATAGCCACTCAGACCCCTACTCCTTTACCCATGCAGCCACTCACATAGCCACTCAGTCACCCATACAGCCACTCACACAACCACTCACATACCTATGCAGCCACTCACACATCCACTTATTCACCCATACAGCCACTTACACACTCACTCACTCTCCAATACAGCCACTCATACAGCCACTCACTCACCCATACAGCTTCTCATGTACCCACTTACACATACATATAGCCACTCACACACACATACAGCCACTCAGATATCCATTCACACACTGCTATAGACAGTTACAGAGCAACTCAAATGAGATGTGTTAGAAATAACATGACTAATTACTAGTACAGAAAGAGTAGTAATTTAACTTATGCTGTCGCTTAGTATACATCTTTAAGTCTCAGAAACATTTACGAAACACTCACACTCATGGGATGATGTCATCAGTAATGTCATTTGAGATGTCATCAGTGATATCATCAGTGATGTTACTGACCATGTCATGTGTGATCTAACATGTGAAGTCATAAGCAGTGCATTTCAGGGGAGTAAGTTATAGTTAGCTCAGGTAACTATAACTGCTGAATTTCTATATCATCCCTGTAACCTTTGTTTTTTTATTGAATATATATCTATAGAAATATTTGTATATAAATAGATATTTATAGATAGATAGATATATAATTCCCTGAAAAAACGAAAGGTTACAAGGACGTTATAGTTAGGTTCAGATTTTACACACATAAAACCATAGAAATGTAGCAGTTATAGTTATACGAACACCACCAGTCATTTGATTTTGTGCCACTGTGTTCTATTTGAATCCATTTCTTATACATTGTGCCTATCTATCAATTTTGTGGAGAATGTTACTACCTCAACAATGTTTTTATATTGTCTTGAGTATGCATGGAAGTATGATTGACAGACATGAAAGTGAGTGTGTGTAGATTACAGATTGTCCAATTGTCAAGAATTAAAATAAATGATATTTTGTACTTTTGATAAATAGCTGTTGTTGCCTTGGTTCTTTCCATTTATTATTGTTTATACATTATTGTTAATCATCATCATATGAATGGTTGCCTTAATTCTTTACAATGATTGATTTTTCCCTACCTTAAGGAACCTCACCTAAATAGTAGGGGGCCTCTTCTTTTACGAAGTTATAGTTCTAGTTATCTCAAGTAACTATAACTCGTGCCCTATGGTGATTATAACTCATGGCCCTCGCCATGCACAATTTTCTCATCAATAATTTCACTGCAAATGTTGCAGTGATATTATCAATGATGTCATAGAAGATGTCATGAGCAAAGTAATATGTGGGATAATTAGCAGTGCATGGTGAGTTATAGTTACCGTAGGGCACGAGTTATAGTTACTTGAGATAACTCTAACTGCTGAATTTCTATGGTTTGTGTGTGAAAAATATGAACCTAACTATAACGTCCTTGTAACCTTTGGGTTTTTTCCAGTGAATTTTGAAGGTTTTTTGGTTCTATTTCCTAACTATAACATCCCTGTAATCTATGTTTTTTCCAGTTAATTTCCATTGGTTTTTAATGTGATTTCCTAACTATAATGTCCCTGTAACCTATGTGTTTTTAGTGAATTTTACTGGTTCTTTTTATTATAAATTGTACTGCGATTTGACCCATAAGTTCAACTCACTAATATACATTTTGACAAGTATATAAATACATTTTATTCACACATTCATTCTAATTATATATTCTAAAATTACAAATAAAAAAATTACAGTAAGGTAACTAATGTAGTTTTTCTATAAATGCAATGCACCAAGTCAATCTTTTATTCAAATTCATTTTATGAATCTGCAGATCCATTGTGAATCCTTGGACACATAAGGGTTCTGCTGGCTATATTGCACACATTCAATACTAAAACACCAACACATTTAATACAGATATATGCTATTGCAATTTTTATAAGTGTATCACGGCCCGTGTGTGGGTGTGTGAATGTCTGTGTGAGTGACTGTGTGGGTGTGTAAGTGGGTGTGGGAGTGGCTGTGTGGGTGTGTGAGTAGGTGTGTGAGTGGCTGTGTCAGTGTGTGAGTGGTTTTGAAGATATGTGAGTGGGTGTGTGAGTGGTTGTGTGAGTGTGTAAGTGTGTATGTGTGAGAGATTGAGTATGTGAGTGGGTGTGTGAGTGGCTGGCTGGGTCTGTGAATGTGTGTGCAAGTGGGTGTATGAGTATATTGGTGTGTAAGTGTTGTGAGTGTGTGAATGAGTGTGTGAGAGTATGTGTGAGTGGTTTTGTGGGTCTGTGAGTGTGTGTGTAAGTGAGTGTGAGTGCATGAGTAGGTGTGTGCTTGGCTCGGTGGCTCTGTGAGTAGATGTGTGAGTGGTTTTGTGGGTCTGTGAGAGGGTGTGTAAATGGCTGTGTGAGTCTGTAAGTGGGTGTGTGAGTAGCTGTATGGGGGTGTGAGTATGTGTGTGAGTGCTTATGTGGGTATGTGAGTGGTTGCATAGGTCTTTAAGTAGTTGTGTGGGTATGTGAGAGAGTGTGTAAATGGGTCTGTGACTGGATGTATTTGTTTATTTTATTGAGGTCTGGATCCATGGATCTGCTGCGGATTCCTATGGGGCAGCGCTAAGTGCCGCGATGGATCCGCAGATTCTCAGGTGCCAAAAATAAAATGTTTTTAGACAATTTTGTTGCCCCTGAGGAGTATTTCCCAGACCCCTCCATCAGTCCCATGGGGTCAAGATACCTCTAGCCTGACCCCTTTTATCCTATTTATACTTTATTTTCCCAGTGGGAACCATGTACCATTTCACAAAATGGCAGCTGCAACTTTTCTCTCAGTTTGCGGCCAGTCAATCACAACATTGCTGTTGGCGCATGGATCATCCCAGTCTCTAGACATACATAAATCTTTTTTCTTTAATAACTCCAAAACTGCTGAACAGATTTACACCAAATTACAAAAAGCACTCTTTCAAGGCCAAGATCTACCTTTCTGCCAAATATGGTGTAATTCCATGCAGCGGTTCAGGCTGTAGTCGTGTCTAAAATCCCTATGAGAATTTGCATTGGTAAAATGCATTTTGGGACCCCCCATTTTCTCGGCCCATGCTTGCCAAATCATCCAAAACTTTCTAGACAGCAGCTGAAGTGAGTGGCAAACTAGTTTTGGAAATTTCATGAAGATTCGTCAAACTGCGCCAAAGTTATTCGCAAAACAAAAAACCTTTTCCTATGGAAACTAGGGGGCATAATTATGACATTTGTGGCACAGGGCAGCGCAGCAAGTCAACTTGCTGCTCTGCCCTGCAACACAGAGAAAGGGCAGGAATGTGCCGTATTTATCCAATATGGCGCATTCCTGCCCTTTTCCCTTGTGCTGGAGCCATTTTGGCAGCCTAGAGTCAATTCACGCACCCTTACACCATAGTGCAAGAGTGCCTGCATTGCATGCAGGATTGTTTTTGTGCAGGAGTAGCACCTTCCTGCACAAAAACAATCCTGAGAGGCTTTTTCCTTTTTCTATGCTTGATGCACAATGCACCACACATAGAAAGAGGAAAGAACAAGGAGAAATAAAGATATTTCTCCTCGTTATGCCTCTCCTGGGGAGGCGTATCTTTTTGTCACATTCCCAGGTTTGCAACTTCTTGTAAATCTGGGAATGCATCAAAATCTATAGATGTTGCGTGGGACCACCCATGCATCATCCATGGTAACGCCTCCCTGAAGCAGAGTAATGCAACGCAGGGATTTGTGCTGCATTACATTACATTACATTGCTCTAGGTGGCCTTGTCTGGCTTCATAAATCTCATTTTACATCTGTGTCACTCTTGTACCACGTTGTGTGGTGCAAGAGCAAAGCAAATGGGCTCATAAATATGCTCCTAGACCCTAACTATAACTACATTCTTGTGACAGCCTGTAGGATATATATATGATAAAGCCTGCTGCGCAGGCGAAACGCATCTCTCTTTCAATGCGGGGTCGTGGAAGACCTGACTTTCAATAAATAAGCCCTATTCCTACATACCTGATGTACGTGCCTCTTCTTCGTTGGAGCAGGATTGTCTTTTTGGATATATATATATATATATATATATATATATATATATATATATATATATGAACACCATAACCGTTTGCTAAAAAACAAACCGGCACCGACACAGGGAGATTTTCTGCCATAAAGTTGTTTATTCAACAATCACGCTACGACGCGTTTCGGCATTCACTGCCTTGATCACACAGTGATCGTTCCTTGTTCACAGCATTATATACAATAAAATCTGACAGAGTGATCCGATCACCTGACCGGAAGCTTACTACTAAATCATGAAGACAGACTATCAAATCGGCACTGCTTGAGACTGAAATCACTCTTATGCATGTAAGTATTCACTTTAAAGTATTCAAAATTCGGGAATTACAATAAAATTACAATGCAATAAATAAGATTATATAAAAACAGCACACAATTCAAATTTCATTGTTGTACTATTTGCAAAATCAGGCTGAGAAGTATATACATGAATGTGCAATATTTAACATAGAAATAAATCAGTTACTTGGCTTCAATGAATCATGCATTTTTTTACATTTTAGAAGATTAAAGAAATCCAATATTAAGCCAGTGCCTGAATTCATTGTTACAACCTCACAATTGGGTCACTGTATAATCTAATAATAGACATCCTTCTCTTTCCTGCTTATCAACTTGTCATGCAGCCTTCATTAAAATTCATGAATTGCTGTGCATTTTTCTTTTGACATTAATGCTCAATTATTTACCATTGATAAGGGAATCACAGGACCTACTGAAGAACTATTCCACATCAAAATGGAATAAAAGACATTATTGTACTCATAAGGGATCCAAAGGACAAACCCTGTTTCTTCTGTACAATATAGATAAAATTCAAATTCTTCTAAAAGGTTGATTAAGGCCATTCAGAGTCGTTCTTTTTCCGGGTACATTGTAGCAAGTTTTACCAAAAAGGGGGAAAGGGAGTATAAAATTGTCTAAAATATGTACCTTCTCATATTCCTCATTGCACCCTAATCAAATAAAACAAAACAAAACAAAACAAAACATGATTCCATAATAAAGTGCTAGTGCATGACAGTACTGATTATTCGTTCCAAAAATTCATACCACTTCCAATATTTGAATTGAATAAACATCCTCCAGATGTCTTATTACAAGGCATTCATCGATGATACTAATTGGCTATCCATGTTAAAGTGCTAGTGCATCATAGATACTACAGATAATTTACCCATGATAAAGTGCTAGTGCATCACAGTACTTATTATATACTTAAGGAATCAGTTAAGTTCATCTAAATTCTAACAATGTTCCCGACTTTGACAACAGGCCCCAATCAACCTTTCAATTGTTTAAAAAACGAACTCTAAATTATAATACAATCATCTTTGTTTCCATCTTCATAATGCTGGTAATATAATCCCAATGCCACTTCTGATTCTTTATATATCTTCTCTAAGCCTGTTCACATGCCAACAAAGCTGTCTTCTCACACAATAAATCACTCTGCTTACCAGTTGATAAAATCTGAAAAACACGGAGAAGAGGAAAGAAAGGAGAGGAGGAGAAGAAGTGTCAAGAAAGGGAGTATGAATTCAACATAAATGGACATACAAATCTTCTTCAACATTGAGTCCATTAGGTGTTTTGGTATTGAACAGAATAATATATTTTGACTCTAATTGACAAAGTTTGCCTTCTCTTTCCCCTCCCCTTTGGGATTTAGGAACTTGATCAATGGCAAAATAAGACAGATCATCTAAGTTCCCTTTATGAAATTTATTCAAGTGACGAGCCACCACATAATTCTTGTCATTATTTTTGACAGCCCCAATATGCTGTAGAATGCGAATATGCACCATATGAATGGTGCTGCCTATATACATCTTTGGGCATGTGCATTGAAGAATATAAACAACATAGTCGCTTCTACAATTCAAAAATTGTCTGATTTTCCATGGGCTGTGCATGAGTGGTGTTGTCACTTGTATATATATTACCTATTGGAGGTCACCAGTAAGTAGTTATAGTTAGGACCTCGTTTCTATTCAAATAGCATTTTTTCTTTTGCCAATATCTTTGGCGCAGTATGCCGAATCTTCGCGAAATTTTCAAAACTAGTGGGCGCTCCGGGCAGCTCCTGTCTTGAAAGTTTCAGGGTGATTCGTGAAGCGGGGCCCGAGAAAAAAGGGGGGTCCCAAAACACAATTTCCCCATGTTAATTTCCATAGGAAAAATTGGTACAGGCTACAGCCCGAACTGTTGAACGGAATTACACCAAATTTGGCAAAAAGGTAGCCCTTGGTTCAGAAAGAGACCTTTTTGTTAAATGGTGTAAATCCGTTCAGCAGTTCCTGAGAAATGTAAAAAAGAAAAATATCGATATCTGAGCACCGAGGAGGGTTCACGGACCCTCCCAGGCACGAGGTCAATTCTGATTGGGTGCCAACATTCCAAACCAGGAAGTGTTGGCAGTCATCTTCTGACTAGGTAACCGAGTCACAAGAAAAAGGGGAAAAAAGGTTGAAAAACAAGAAAAGGGGGCAGGGTAGAAACACCCTGACCCCCTAGGCCTGCTCAGGGGGTCCCGCAAGGACCCCCAGGGCCAGAAAAAGCATTTACAAAAAAAGAAAATCGGCCAAATTCTTGCTGGGGTCACGAATCCGGCCGAGAAAATAAAAAAAAATGAAGCGCGGGCTCCGCGCTTCATTTAAATGAGCCCCCGGGTGGGCCAGGTCCCGGGGGAATACCAAAATTATATCCGTCACCTCCCCGGGGCTATGTAAATTATATGCGGGAAGGCACGTGGCCCTCCCGCAGTCCCGGGGACCACCACCTTCTTTTAATCTGTGGGGGGGCCTCAAGCCCCGGGGACTGCCACCCCCGGGGCTTTTCTTAAATATGCATGGGGGCACACGGCCCCACCGCTTCCCCGGGGACCACCACCTCCCCGGGGCTTGTACCTAAAAAAATAATTAGTCACAAGAGGACCTCATCGCCCCACCAGCAGTGTGCCAGAAGCCGCGTTTGCTGCGTGGTGTAAAAAGGGGCACGGCCTCGGAACACCTCTCTGCAACGCAGCTCTGTGGCGCTTACTGGAGGTACCTGGTGGGCTAGTTGGCCCCCAGGGACCCTCAGGATTGAAGTGGACTTAATCCCTCAATTTACAACGCGCCAGGGGACGTGTTTGCACACTTGTTATATCAGGCCCCACCCCCTCCCTGCACCACTGTGCAAACACGCCCCCTGGCACGTTGTAAGTTGGGGGATTAAGTCCACTTGAATCCTAAGGGTCCCTGGGGGCCAACTAGCCCACCAGGTACCTCCAGTAAGTACCACAGAGCTGCGTTGCAGAGTGGTGTAAAAAGGGGCATGGCCTTGGACCACCTCACTGAAACCTATGGTTTTTTCATTGAATATATATATATATATGGGTAATGATTTGTATTTGTATTTTACAAAAATATATATTCTTCCTGTCTTATTTATTTTTTCAGGTTGAGTTAGTAGTCTACTAGTATATTTAGAGTTATGATAATTTACTTATATCATTACATTCTACAACTGTATTTAAACAGAGACATTGTATTGCATAGTATTTTTTCTATGTCTATATGGATTGCCATTGGTCACTTGCACTTTAAAAATGTACCTATTCTTTCTGAACGCTGTCATGTGATCAAGGCCGCTTGTACGGCCGAAACGCGTAATGGCAACATGGTGATGGCTGGTTGGAAATAAATAAAGAAGCAACTTGCACTGAAGAAAAAAAGAAAAAAAAAAATGGCAACATGGTGATGGCTGGTTGGAAATAAATAAAGAAGCAACTTGCACTGAACTGGGTCTGCTCTTGCCGTTCTGTTCATCGAGTACTGGGCTTGTTTGCAGCTATATATATATATATATATATATATATATATATATATATATATATATATATATATACACTTTGGATTTTGTCGAGCACTGCTGTATTCTTCCCACAAACGGGCACGGACCACGGTATCTGTGCAAATATTCTTATTTATTCAAACAGCCATTACGCGTTTCGATCTGATGAGCCTTGATCACATGACATGCGCCAAGGCATGATCTCATCTTTTAAAGTGACAGGTGCAGAATCAAAAAACGTGCAAAACAACGCTATCATAAACATGGACAACATCTTTGTTTAGTGTCACATTCAGTCTGTCTTCATATACATTTACTCTTGAAATTATCTACGGGGTATTAACATCTCCGTAAAATTAATTAACTTGTGAGAACACTCCTGCATAGATTTTAAAGTTTGAACGTTTAGATAGATAGATAGATAGATAGATAGATAGATAGATAGAGATATATAGATAGAGATAGATAGATAGATAGATAGATAGATATACATACATATATATATATATTACCTACTGGCGGTCTCCAGTAGGTAGTTATAGTTAGGACCTAGTTTACGGGGTATTAACATCTCCGTAAAATTAATTAACTTAAAGTTTGAACGTTTAGATAGATAGATAGATAGAGATAGATAGATAGATAGATAGATAGATAGATATATAGACAGATAGATAGATAGATATACATATATATATTACCTACTGGCGGTCGCCAGTAGGTAGTTATAGGTAGAACCTAGTTTCCATAGGAAAAGTGTTTTTTGATTTGCCAATAACTTTGGCGCCGTTTGCGGAATCTTCACAAACTTTTCAAAACTAGTGGGGCGCTCCGGTCAGCTCCTGTCTTGAAAGATTCGGGGTGATTCATTAAGCGGGGGCTGAGAAAAAAGGGGGGTCCCAAAACGCGTTTTCCTCATGTTAATTTCCATAGGAAACTTTAGACAAAGTTACAGCCCGAACTGCTGAACGGAATTACACCAAATTTGGCAAAAAGGTAGGTCTTGGTTCAGAAAGAGACCTTTTTTTTAAATGGTGCAAATCCGTTCAGTAGTTCCTGAGAAATGTAAAAAAGAAAAAGTTTCAATATCTATGGCCGCGGTGGGTTCACAAACCCTCCCGAGCACGAGCTTCATTCTCATTGGCTGCCAACACTCCAAACCAGGAACTGTTGACAGCCATTTTGTGACTCGGTTACTGAGTCAGAAGAAATCTGTTGAAAAAATAGGATGAAAAACAAGAAAAGGGGGCAGGGTAGGAACACCCTGACACCCTAGGCCTGCTCTGGGGGTCCCACAAGGACCCCCAGGGCCCCAATATATATATTTTTTTAAAATAAAAATAGAAGTCGCGCAGGGTGTGTGACTCCGGGCGAGAATCTTTTTAAAAAAACCGGAGTCTGGGGTTATTAAATAAGGGGTGGGGGGGCTCGGGGGCTCCCCCAAGCCCCGGGGACCACCACCTCCCCGGGACACTAAAAATTGAAATTCGGGGGTCTGTTACAGACCCCCAAGCCCCGGGGACCACCACCTCCCCGGGGCTTAAGAAATGAAGGAAGGGGGACTACGCGGCCCCCCGCTCCAGGAGCCCACAGTGGCCCTGGGGACCGCCACCCCCCAGGACTGGCTCCTGCAATGTCCCGGGGTGCCCACCCCCAGGACATTGCTGTTTGCTATGACAGGGCGGGAGCACGGCTTCTGCCCTGTCATAGCAAACGCTGCTTTGCTTGATTGAAGCGAGAGTAGGAAAACCTGCTCTCGCTTCAATGAAGAAAAGCAGGATTGCTTTTGGGCAAGGGGAGCTGCATGTCAGCAGCTCCCCTTGCTCAAAAGTAATCCCGGCACCTGCAGGAGGTGGGGAGCCGGCGGGACCGTGGGGGCATTGGGGCTCCCCCCACGGTCCCAATCACAGAGGCCAGGCCCCGGGGGTGGGGTCCCCGGGGCCAAAAATGGCCAGGGAGGGGGGCCGCGGAGTCCTCCCTTTTTAAAAAAAAGATTTGGGCATGTCCCGGGGGATGGGGTCCCCGGGGCAAATATAAATTAATGGTAGTGGACGTTTTTTTTTCACCAAAGTTTGGAGTCGCGACCCTAGCGCGGCGCTCAGCGCGGCCCCCTGGTGTGAATGCGATGGGTGCGCGGCCCCCTGGTGTGAACGCGATGGGTGCGCGGCTCTCAGCGCGGCCCCCTGGTGTGAACGCGATGGGTGTGCGGCTCCCTTAGTCGCGCAGGGTGCGCGACTCAAAGCAAAAATAATTAAGATTTTTTTTATATAAACCTAGGTTATATGTTGGGTTATTCGGTGGCTCTAAAAATAGCCCTTGTTTTCATTGGGAGATTGTTGTAGCTACATGTAAGTGCGGATGCAGAGCTTCAGGGTGACGAGAAACACTCTGTTCCCTTGATCAGTGAAGTGTACTCCATCACTTCTGTAGATGCCATCCATATGGAAACGTAGATTGTTGTTATAGATGGAGCCCATCCTATGGTCTCTGAGATAAGCAGAAACATCTTTATTGACATTTTTTCTAGCTTTCTCAATCTGAGGACAAAATTGATTGGACCACTTCCATTTCTGTCTTTTGGCATATGTTAGAGTACACAAAGACAGTTTGGGGGAAAAGCAACATCAATTCTGCAAAGGTGTCCTTCATTAGCATTTCCAGACCTACCCCAGTCAATGTGCCTAGGTCATTGCCACCACAGTGCACAATCATGAGGTCAGGGGGTTGGAGATGCAAAAAGGTTTTAACCAAAGGCATCAATTGGTGCCACTTTAATCCTCTCTGTCCAATCCATTTAATGTCTACATTTTGCAAAGCTAGGTTTTTGTCAATACCGCTGTGTTCAGCATACCTTTTGCACCAGAAAACATAGCTGTGCCCAAAAATCCACACAGAAACATCTTGAAGGGATGTCTGTAGGTAATCAAAAGATGTCTGCAGCTGAGGTAGTCAGTTGGTAGAATGAGAGGTATCTAAAATGGTGGAGAAGGTGCTGTTTTAAGAAAGTAGAGATTTGATTGGCTGTTTAAGAACATTGTACATTCAAAAATAGGGTGCATTTTACTTTGTTTAAAAAGCAAGTTTCTTATTGGTTAGTAAAAAATGTTTTTAAAGGTACAGTAGAAAGGATAAGGTCATGTTTTGCAAAGCCAACCACACCTGCTGTTTCCATTTGCAACATTGTGTGGTGAACTTGTGACCTGTCAGTTAAGTTGAATGTTCCATGACCTGTTGCTATGGAAAATGGCATTAAGCAGAACGGGTGAAGAAGTCAGTTAATAAGGGTTATTAACTGTAACCAATGGAAATGTGTTTTACAATTTGAAAAACTCTGGGAAGCAATGTTATTTGTTGCTTATGTGTATTTGTATGGAGAAAGAGGGAAATCTTGCCATTACTGGTTTTACCTTGCTGAGTCTGGTGCATTATATTGATTGTGTGTAAAAGAAAATCCTGTCAGAGTTTGTGAGATTTTTCATTCAACACATTTATTTGCAAGGTGAGTTATAAATTTGTGAGGTTTATTTAAAAAATGTTGACATTATTTTAAAACTGTGTTGTTTGATATATATTATTAAATGTAGATATGTACATTGGAGTTTGTTTTATTGTACTTTCAATGTTGTTTAAAAAGAGTCTGTACAGTAATATGTGTATTTTTTAAGATGATTACTGATGTTATTAATTAAGCTTGTTTTTTAAGTGTGTACAAAGGTATAGTTGAATGATGCTGCATATTTTTAGATAGTTGGTTGAAGATGCAGTACAAATGTGTAGTTTGAAAGACGTTCATATAAGGTGTACTTTATTAGGCTTCATTTTTTGTTCTCTCTATAAAGGTATAGTTGAATGATACTGCATAATTATAGATACTTTGGTAAAGATGCAGCACAACTGTGCTGTTTGAAAGATGATCATATAAGGTGTTAATAATTAGGTTTCTTTTATTAGTTTGTACAAAAGGTAAAGTTAAATGATACCATATATTTTAAGTTAGAATGGTGAAATAAGGTGCTGTTAATTAGGCTTCTTTTTCTAGTCTGAGCAAAAGTATAGTTGAATGATGCCACATAATTATAGATACAAAGGTGAAGATGTACAATAAAAGTGTGGTTTTAAAAATGCTCATAAAAGGTGTTGTTAATTAGCCTTCTTTCTTAAGTCTCTTGAGAGGTATAGTTTAATGATGTCGCATTTTTGATTGATTGAAAGGTCAAGATGTAGCTCAAAAGTAAACCACCAAATATTACCCTTGCAGGTATGTTGTACTTATCTACTTAACTAGATAGTATGTAATGACTCATCTATGTGTTCAGATTCTATTTATACAGTTGTGTATGCTTAGTGAACTATTGAGAGGTGCCTGACCGATTACAGGAGTGCAAAGGTAGTGAATATGTGATTTTAAAACTACATGAGTAATGATTGACTGATTCCATATTCTGCAATCACCCAGTTAGTATCCAAGCACTACCCATGCACTCATGCAATAACCCAGGCACTAACTCATGCAGTGGTACAATCACCTGTGCACTGCTCATGCATTCCTCCAATCACCTTGGCACTACTCATTCACTCCTTCAATTACCCAGGTAGTACCCATGCACTCCTCCAATAACCCCGCCAGTACCATGTACTAATCCAATCACTCTGCCAAAACCCAAGCACTTATAAATTCACCATGCACTCTCCTTGCAGCACTCTAATCATCCTGTCACTACCCATGCACTCATGCAATGACCTAGGCACTAACTCATGCACTGCTACAATCCCCTGAGCACTACCCATGCAGTCCAGCCATCGCCCTGTCACTACCCATGCACTCCTCGAATCAACCAACAAAAACCATGTACTTATACAATCACTCCGCCAAAACCCAAGCACTTATAAATTCACCATGCCCTCTCCTTGCAGTACTCTAATCATCCAGTCAGTACCCATGTACTCATGCAATGACCCAGGCACTAACTCATGCACTGCTACAGTGCCCTGAGCACTGCCCATGCAGTCTTCCAATCACCCAGCCAGCACCATGTACTTATCCAATCACTCCGCCAAAACCCAAGCTCTTATAAATTCACCATGCACTGTCCTTGCAGTACTCTAATCATCCAGTCAGTACCCATGTACTTATGCAATGACCCAGGCACTAACACATGCACTGCTACAATCCCCTGTGCACTACCCATGCAGACCCCTAACCACCTACACACTACTGATTCACTCCTCCAATTACCCAGGTAGTACCCATGCACTCCAGCAATCCCCCTGTCACTACCCATGCAGTCCTCCAATCACCCATCCAGCATCATGTACTTTTCCAATCACTCCGCCAAAACCCAAGCACTTATAAATTCACTATGCACTCTCCTTGCAGTAGTGTAATCATTCAGTCACTACCCATGTACTCATGCAATGACCCATGCACTAACACATGCACTGCTACAATCCCCTGAGCACTACCCATGCAGTCCAGCCATCTCCATGTCACTGCCTATGCACTCCTCCAATCACCCAGTCAGCACCATGTACTTATTCAATCACTCCGCCAAAATCCAAGCACTTATAAATTCACCATGCACTCTCCTTGCAGTACTCTAATTATCCTTTCACTACCCATGTACTCATGCAATGACCCAGGCACTAACACATGCACTGCTACAATCTCCTGTGCACTTTCCATGCAGTCCAACAATCTCCCTGTCACTACCTATGCACTCCTCCAATCACACAGCCAGCACCATGTACTTAGCAATCACTCCGCCAAAACCCAAGCACTTATAAATTCACCATGCACTCTCCTTGCAGTATTCTAATCATCCAGTCACTACCTATGTTCTCATGCAATGACCCAGGCACTAACTCATGCACTGCTACAATTCCCTCTGCACTACCCATGCAGACCTCTAATCACCTACACACTACTGATTCACTCCTCCAATTACCCAGGTAGTACCTATGCAGTCCAGCAATCCCCTGTCACTACCCATGCATTCCTCCAATCACCCAGCCAGCATCATGTACTTATCCAATCACTCCGCCAAAACCCAAGCACTTATAAATTCACCATGCACTCTCCTTGCAGCACTCTAATCATCCAGTCACTACCCATGTACTCATGCAATGACACAGGCACTAACTCATCCACTACTACAATCCCCTGTGTACTACCCATGCAGTCCAGCCATCGCCCTGTCACTACCCATGCACTCCTCCAATCACCCAGCCAGCACCATGTACTTATCCAATCACTCCGCCAAAACCCAAGTAAATTCACCAAGCACTCTCCTTGCAGTACTCTAATCATCCAGTCACTACCCATGTACTCATGCAATGACCCAGGCACTAACTCCTGCACTGCTACAATCCCCTGAGCACTACCCATGCAGTCCTCTCATCACCCAGCCAGCACCATGTACTTATCCAATCATTCCGCCAAAACCCAAGCACATATAAATTCACCAAGCACTCTCCTTGCAGTACTCTAATCATCCAGGCACTAACTCATCCACTACTACAATCCCCTGTGTACTACCCATGCAGTCCAGCCATCGCCCTGTCACTACCCATGCACTCCTCCAATCACCCAGCCAGCACCATGTACTTATCCAATCACTCCGCCAAAACCCAAGTAAATTCACCAAGCACTCTCCTTGCAGTACTCTAATCATCCAGTCACTACCCATGTACTCATGCAATGACCCAGGCACTAACTCCTGCACTGCTACAATGCCCTGAGCACTACCCATGCAGTCCTCTCATCACCCAGCCAGCACCATGTACTTATCCAATCACTCCGCCAAAACCCAAGCACATATAAATTCACCAAGCACTCTCCTTGCAGTACTCTAATCATCCAGTCACTACCCATGCACTCATGCAATGACCCATGCACTAACTCATGCAGTGCTACAATCCCCTGAGCACTATCCATGCAGTCCAGCCATCGCCCTGTCACTACCCATGCACTCCTCCAATCACCCAGCCTGCACCATGTACTTATCCAATCACTACGCCAAAACCCAAGCACTTATAAATTCACCATGCACTCTCCTTGCAGTACTCTAATTATCCATTCATTACCCATGTAGTCATGCAATGACCCAGGCACTAACAAATGCAGTGGTACAATCACCTGTGCACTGCCCATGCAGTCCTCTCATCACCCAGCCAGCACCATGTACTTATCCAATCACTCCGCCAAAATCCAAGCACTATTAAATTCACCATGCACTCTGCTTGCAGTACTCTAATCATCCAGTCACTACCCATGTACTCATGTAATGACCCAGGCACTAAATTATGCCCTGCTGCAATCCCCTGAGCAATACCCATGCAGTCCAGCCATCTCCCTGTCACTGCCTATGCACTCCTCCAATCAACCAGTCGGCACCATGTACTTATCCAATCACTCCGCCGAAACCCAAGCACTTATAAATTCACCATGCACTCTCCTTGCAGGACTCTAATCATCCTGTCACTACCCATGCACTCATGCAATGTCCTAGGCACTAACTCATGCACTGCTACAATCCCCTGTGCACTACCCATGCAGTCCAGACATCGCCCTGTCACTACCCATGCACTCCTCCAATCATCCAGCCAGCACCATGTACTTATACAATCACTCCACCAAAACCGAAGCACTTATAAATTCACCATTCACTCTCCTTGCAGTACTCTAATTATCCAGTCACTACCCATGTACTCATGCAATGACCCAGGCACTAACACATGCAGTGGTACATTCACCTGTGCACTGCCCATGCAGTCCTCTCATCACCCAGCCAGCACCATGTACTTATTCAATCACTCCGCCAAAACCCAAGCACTTATAAATTCACCATGCACTCTCCTTGCAGTACTCTATTCATTCAGTCACTACCCATGTACTCATGCAATGACCCATGCACTAACACATGCACTGCTACAATCCCCTGAGCACTACCCATGCAGTCCAGCCATCTCCATGTCACTGCCTATGCACTCCTCCAATCACCCAGTCAGCACCATGTACTTATCCAATCACTCCGCCAAAATCCAAGCACTTATAAATTCACCATGCACTCTCCTTGCAGTACTCTAATTATCCAGTCACTACCCATGTACTCATGCAATGACCCATGCACTAACACATGCACTGCTACAATCCCCTGAGCACTACCCATGCAGTCCAGCCATCTCTATGTCACTGCCTATGCACTCCTCCAATCACCCAGTCAGCACCATGTACTTATCCAATCACTCCGCCAAAATCCAAGCACTTATAAATTCACCATGCACTCTCCTTGCAGTACTCTAATTATCCAGTCACTACCCATGTACTCATGCAATGACCCAGGCACTAATTCATGCACTGCTACAATTCCCTCTGCAAGACCCATGCAGACCTCTAATCACCTACACACTACTGATTCACTCCTCCAATTACCCAGGTAGTACCTATGCAGTCCAGCAATCCCCCTGTCACTACCCATGCATTCCTCCAATCACCCAGCCAGCATCATGTACTTATCCAATCACTCCGCCAAAACCCAAGCACTTATAAATTCACCATGCACTCTCCTTGCAGCACTCTAATCATCCAGTCACTACCCATGTACTCATGCAATGACACAGGCACTAACTCATCCACTACTACAATCCCCTGTGTACTACCCATGCAGTCCAGCCATCGCCCTGTCACTACCCATGCACTCCTCCAATCACCCAGCCAGCACCATGTACTTATCCAATCACTCCGCCAAAACCCAAGCACATATAAATTCACCAAGCACTCTCCTTGCAGTACTCTAATCATCCAGTCACTACCCATGTACTCATGCAATGACCCAGGCACTAACTCCTGCACTGCTACAATCCCCTGAGCACTACCCATGCAGTCCTCTCATCACCCAGCCAGCACCATGTACTTATCCAATCACTCCGCCAAAACCCAAGCACATATAAATTCACCAAGCACTCTCCTTGCAGTACTCTAATCATCCAGTCACTACCCATGCACTCATGCAATGACCCATGCACTAACTCATGCACTGCTACAATCCCCTGAGCACTATCCATGCAGTCCAGCCATCGCCCTGTCACTACCCATGCACTCCTCCAATCACCCAGCCAGCACCATGTACTTATCCAATCACTACGCCAAAACCCAAGCACTTATAAATTCACCATGCACTCTCCTTGCAGTACTCTAATTATCCATTCATTACCCATGTAGTCATGCAATGACCCAGGCACTAACACATGCAGTGGTACAATCACCTGTGCACTGCCCATGCAGTCCTCTCATCACCCAGCCAGCACCATGTACTTATCCAATCACTCCGCCAAAATCCAAGCACTATTAAATTCACCATGCACTCTGCTTGCAGTACTCTAATCATCCAGTCACTACCCATGTACTCATGTAATGACCCAGGCACTAAATTATGCCCTGCTGCAATCCCCTGAGCACTACCCATGCAGTCCAGCCATCTCCCTGTCACTGCCTATGCACTCCTCCAATCAACCAGTCGGCACCATGTACTTATCCAATCACTCCGCCAAAACCCAAGCACTTATAAATTCACCATGCACTCTCCTTGCAGGACTCTAATCATCCTGTCACTACCCATGCACTCATGCAATGTCCTAGGCACTAACTCATGCACTGCTACAATCCCCTGTGCACTACCCATGCAGTCCAGCCATCGCCCTGTCACTACCCATGCACTCCTCCAATCATACAGCCAGCACCATGTACTTATCCAATCACTCCACCAAAACCGAAGCACTTATAAATTCACCATTCACTCTCCTTGCAGTACTCTAATTATCCAGTCACTACCCATGTACTCATGCAATGACCCAGGCACTAACACATGCAGTGGTACATTCACCTGTGCACTGCCCATGCAGTCCTCTCATCACCCAGCCAGCACCATGTACTTATTCAATCACTCCGCCAAAACCCAAGCACTTATAAATTCACCATGCACTCTCCTTGCAGTACTCTAATCATCCAGTCAGTACCCATGTACTCATGCAATGACCCAGGCACTAACACATGCACTGCTACAATCCCCTGAGCACTACCCATGCAGTCCAGCCATCTCCCTGTCACTGCCTATGCACTCCTCGAATCACCCAGTCAGCACCATGTACTTATCCAATCACTCCGCCAAAACCCAAGCACTTATAAATTCACCATGCACTCTCCTTGAGGTACTCTAATCATCCAGTCAGTACCCCAATACTCATGCAATGACCCAGGCACTAACACATGCAGAGGTACAATCACCTGTGACCTGCCCATGCAGTCTTCCAATCACCCAGCCAGCACCATGAACTTATCCAATCACTCCGCCAAAACCCAAGCAGAAATAAATTCACCATGCACTCTCCGTGCAGTACTCTAATCATCCAGTCAGTACCCATGTACTTATGCAATGACCCAGGCACTAACAGATGCACTGCTACAATCCCCTGTGCACTACCCATGCAGACCTGTAACCACCTACACACTACTGATTCACTCCTCCAATTACCCAGGTAGTACCCATGCACTCCAGCAATCACTGTCACTACCCATGCAATCACTCCTCCAATCACCGATCCAGCATCATGTACTTATCCAATCACTCCCCCAAAACCCAAGCACTTATAAAATCACCATGCACTCTCCTTGCAGCACTCTAATCATCCAGTCACTACCCATGTATTCATGCAATGACCCAGGCACTAACTCATGCACTGCTACAATCCCCTGTGTACTACCCATGCAGTCCAGCCTTCGCCCTGTCACTACCCATGCACTCCTCCAATCACCCAGCCAGCACCATGTACTTATCCAATCACTCCGCCAAAACTCAAGCACTTATAAATTCACCATGCACTCTCCTTGCACCACTCTAACCATCCAGTCACTACCCATGCAATGACCCATGCACTAACTCATGCACTGCTACAATCCCCTGAGCACTACCCATGCAGTCCAGCCATCGCCCTGTCACTACCCATGCACTCCTCCAATCACCCAGCCAGCACCATGTACTTATCCAATCACTCCGTCAAAACCCAAGCACTTATAAATTCACCATGCACTCTCCTTGCAGTACTCTATTTATCCAGTCACTACCCATGTACTCATGCAATGACCCAGGCACTAACACATGCAGTGGTACAATCACCTGTGCACTGCCCATGCAGTCCTCTCATCACCCAGCCAGCACCATGTACTTATCCAATCACTCCGTCAAAACCCAAGCACTTATAAATTTACCATGCACTCTCCTTGCAGTACTCTAATCATCCAGTCAGTACCCATGTACTCATGCAATGACCCAGGCACTAACACATGCACTGCTGCAATCCCCTGAGCACTACCGATGCAGTCCAGCCATCTCCCTGTCACTGCCTATGCACTCCTCCAATCACCCAGTCAGCACCATGTACTTGTCCAATCACTCCGCCAAAACCCAAGTACTTATAAATTCACCATGCACTCTCCTTGCAGTACTCTAATCATCCAGTCACTACCCATGTACTCATGCAATTACCCAGGCACTAACACATGCACTGCTACAATCCCCTGTGCACTACCCATGCAGATCTCTAACCACCTACACACTACTTATTCACTCCTCCAATTACCCAGGTAGTACCCATGCACTCCAGCAATCCCCCTGTCACTCCCTGTGCACTCCTCCAATCACCCATCCAGCATCATGTACTTATCCAATCACTCCGCCAAAACCCAAGCACTTATAAAATCACCATGCACTCTCCTTGCGGCACTCTAATCATCTAGTCACTACCCATGTACTCATGCAATGACCCAGGCACTAACACATGCACTGCTACAATCCCCTGAGCACTACCAATGCAGTCCAGCCATCTCCTTGTCACTACCCATGCACTCCTCCAATCACCCATCCAGCATCATGTACTTATCCAATCACTCCGCCAAAACCCAAGCACTTATAAAATCACCATGCACTCTCCTTGCGGCACTCTAATCATCTAGTCACTACCCATGTACTCATGCAATGACCCAGGCACTAACTCATGCACTGCTACAATTCCCTCTGCAAGACCCATGCAGACCTCTAATCACCTACACACTACTGATTCACTCCTCCAATTACCCAGGTAGTACCTATGCAGTCCAGCAATCCCCCTGTCACTACCCATGCATTCCTCCAATCACCCAGCCAGCATCATGTACTTATCCAATCACTCCGCCAAAACCCAAGCACTTATAAATTCACCATGCACTCTCCTTGCAGCACTCTAATCATCCAGTCACTACCCATGTACTCATGCAATGACACAGGCACTAACTCATCCACTACTACAATCCCCTGTGTACTACCCATGCAGTCCAGCCATCGCCCTGTCACTACCCATGCACTCCTCCAATCACCCAG
The DNA here is from genome assembly GCA_963921515.1 of Calotriton arnoldi. Taxonomy (NCBI): domain Eukaryota; kingdom Metazoa; phylum Chordata; class Amphibia; order Caudata; family Salamandridae; genus Calotriton; species Calotriton arnoldi. The sequence continues at coordinate 590,519 of CAWUFW010010111.1, forward strand.
CCAGCACCATGTACTTATCCAATCACTCCGCCAAAACCCAAGCACATATAAATTCACCAAGCACTCTCCTTGCAGTACTCTAATCATCCAGTCACTACCCATGTACTCATGCAATGACCCAGGCACTAACTCCTGCACTGCTACAATCCCCTGAGCACTACCCATGCAGTCCTCTCATCACCCAGCCAGCACCATGTACTTATCCAATCACTCCGCCAAAACCCAAGCACATATAAATTCACCAAGCACTCTCCTTGCAGTACTCTAATCATCCAGTCACTACCCATGCACTCATGCAATGACCCATGCACTAACTCATGCACTGCTACAATCCCCTGAGCACTATCCATGCAGTCCAGCCATCGCCCTGTCACTACCCATGCACTCCTCCAATCACCCAGCCAGCACCATGTACTTATCCAATCACTACGCCAAAACCCAAGCACTTATAAATTCACCATGCACTCTCCTTGCAGTACTCTAATTATCCATTCATTACCCATGTAGTCATGCAATGACCCAGGCACTAACACATGCAGTGGTACAATCACCTGTGCACTGCCCATGCAGTCCTCTCATCACCCAGCCAGCACCATGTACTTATCCAATCACTCCGCCAAAATCCAAGCACTATTAAATTCACCATGCACTCTGCTTGCAGTACTCTAATCATCCAGTCACTACCCATGTACTCATGTAATGACCCAGGCACTAAATTATGCCCTGCTGCAATCCCCTGAGCACTACCCATGCAGTCCAGCCATCTCCCTGTCACTGCCTATGCACTCCTCCAATCAACCAGTCGGCACCATGTACTTATCCAATCACTCCGCCAAAACCCAAGCACTTATAAATTCACCATGCACTCTCCTTGCAGGACTCTAATCATCCTGTCACTACCCATGCACTCATGCAATGTCCTAGGCACTAACTCATGCACTGCTACAATCCCCTGTGCACTACCCATGCAGTCCAGCCATCGCCCTGTCACTACCCATGCACTTCTCCAATCATACAGCCAGCACCATGTACTTATCCAATCACTCCACCAAAACCGAAGCACTTATAAATTCACCATTCACTCTCCTTGCAGTACTCTAATTATCCAGTCACTACCCATGTACTCATGCAATGACCCAGGCACTAACACATGCAGTGGTACATTCACCTGTGCACTGCCCATGCAGTCCTCTCATCACCCAGCCAGCACCATGTACTTATTCAATCACTCCGCCAAAACCCAAGCACTTATAAATTCACCATGCACTCTCCTTGCAGTACTCTAATCATCCAGTCAGTACCCATGTACTCATGCAATGACCCAGGCACTAACACATGCACTGCTACAATCCCCTGAGCACTACCCATGCAGTCCAGCCATCTCCCTGTCACTGCCTATGCACTCCTCGAATCACCCAGTCAGCACCATGTACTTATCCAATCACTCCGCCAAAACCCAAGCACTTATAAATTCACCATGCACTCTCCTTGAGGTACTCTAATCATCCAGTCAGTACCCATATACTCATGCAATGACCCAGGCACTAACACATGCAGAGGTACAATCACCTGTGACCTGCCCATGCAGTCTTCCAATCACCCAGCCAGCACCATGAACTTATCCAATCACTCCGCCAAAACCCAAGCAGAAATAAATTCACCATGCACTCTCCGTGCAGTACTCTAATCAGCCAGTCAGTACCCATGTACTTATGCAATGACCCAGGCACTAACAGATGCACTGCTACAATCCCCTGTGCACTACCCATGCAGACCTGTAACCACCTACACACTACTGATTCACTCCTCCAATTACCCAGGTAGTACCCATGCACTCCAGCAATCACTGTCACTACCCATGCAATCACTCCTCCAATCACCGATCCAGCATCATGTACTTATCCAATCACTCCCCCAAAACCCAAGCACTTATAAAATCACCATGCACTCTCCTTGCAGCACTCTAATCATCCAGTCACTACCCATGTATTCATGCAATGACCCAGGCACTAACTCATGCACTGCTACAATCCCCTGTGTACTACCCATGCAGTCCAGCCATCGCCCTGTCACTACCCATGCACTCCTCCAATCACCCAGCCAGCACCATGTACTTATCCAATCACTCCGCCAAAACTCAAGCACTTATAAATTCACCATGCACTCTCCTTGCACCACTCTAACCATCCAGTCACTACCCATGCAATGACCCATGCACTAACTCATGCACTGCTACAATCCCCTGAGCACTACCCATGCAGTCCAGCCATCGCCCTGTCACTACCCATGCACTCCTCCAATCACCCAGCCAGCACCATGTACTTATCCAATCACTCCGTCAAAACCCAAGCACTTATAAATTCACCATGCACTCTCCTTGCAGTACTCTATTTATCCAGTCACTACCCATGTACTCATGCAATGACCCAGGCACTAACACATGCAGTGGTACAATCACCTGTGCACTGCCCATGCAGTCCTCTCATCACCCAGCCAGCACCATGTACTTATCCAATCACTCCGTCAAAACCCAAGCACTTATAAATTTACCATGCACTCTCCTTGCAGTACTCTAATCATCCAGTCAGTACCCATGTACTCATGCAATGACCCAGGCACTAACACATGCACTGCTGCAATCCCCTGAGCACTACCGATGCAGTCCAGCCATCTCCCTGTCACTGCCTATGCACTCCTCCAATCACCCAGTCAGCACCATGTACTTGTCCAATCACTCCGCCAAAACCCAAGTACTTATAAATTCACCATGCACTCTCCTTGCAGTACTCTAATCATCCAGTCACTACCCATGTACTCATGCAATTACCCAGGCACTAACACATGCACTGCTACAATCCCCTGTGCACTACCCATGCAGATCTCTAACCACCTACACACTACTTATTCACTCCTCCAATTACCCAGGTAGTACCCATGCACTCCAGCAATCCCCCTGTCACTCCCTGTGCACTCCTCCAATCACCCATCCAGCATCATGTACTTATCCAATCACTCCGCCAAAACCCAAGCACTTATAAAATCACCATGCACTCTCCTTGCGGCACTCTAATCATCTAGTCACTACCCATGTACTCACGCAATGACCCAGGCACTAACACATGCACTGCTACAATCCCCTGAGCACTACCAATGCAGTCCAGCCATCTCCTTGTCACTACCCATGCACTCCTCCAATCACCCATCCAGCACCATGTACTTATCCAATCACTCTGCCAAAACCCAAGCACTTATAAATTCACCATGAACTCTCCTTGCAGTACTCTAATCATCCAGTTACTACCCATGTACTCATGCAATGACCCAGGCACTAACAGATGCAGTGCTATAATTCACTGTGCACTATCCATGCAATCCTCTAAACACCTAAACACTACTCATTCACTCCTCCAATTACTCAGGAAGTTCCCATGTAGTGCAGGAAACCCCATGTGATTTCAAAAGAAAGCATTTCATTGGATTTTATTTAGAACGTGTTTCTTTAGTAATAGAATAGTATATTTCTATATAGTTATATTAATAATATTAAATTTATTTTACATTATTTTCAGATATTCTTCATCATAATTAAGAAAGACTTACCATGACCAAAAAAACACAAAACAGAAAACAAGAAAAGAAACAATACTATTTAAAGAAAAGACAACAGCAAGAATTAGATGAACTACAACATGTGGGAAAAAAGAAAAAGTCTTGCGGTAAGAGAACAAAAGAATTTATTAAAAGACTTTCAAGGACTAGAAAGGGTTTTGACAATGTAGAAAATAGAAAGAATACCTCAAGAACAAAGAAGAATGAAATGAAAAAAGGACAAATTAATGGCAAATCACGTTCTGAAAAAACAATCTATGCTAAAAGAAGAATGAATCAATTTTGTGAAATAAGGAAACGTATGTTTCAAACTAGAGTAGTACAAAATTTATTAAAAGATGGCATGAAATATAAAAAAAGATCAGCATTTCATAAAAAGAAAAAACAGATTGAAACTATTGTTGAAAAGGCTTTTGAATTAAAAAGAAAATTATTCATTTTAGTTTTAAACAGAATGCGATCATTAGATAAGCCAATGCATTTTATGAAGGTCAAAAGTAAAAAGAAGAGACTAATTAACAGAACTAACTTTTGTGATATTTTTTGGGGTGAATGGAAGCACACTTCAAGTTCAGAGCCTTTTTTAATGAAGAGAGCTATTTTCAAACCAATACATTAGTTCATGCAGTTGATACCAGTGGTCGTGCTTATGAAGTGAAGAACGGTTGTGCAATTGAAAAAGAAAAGATGGTTCCTAGAAATGTAGAAGAAATGATAGCTGATGAAGTTCTAGGGAGACGTACTAAAGCCCCAGTGTATACTTGGGATTGTAGTAGTATTTGTAGTATACAACAGGAGTCTATTGATATTTTACGCAATTTCTTACGAGAGTATAGTAAAAAAAAGTGTTAAACAAAAGATTAAGATGTTGCAAGGACTAGATCCTTGCAAAGTGAGAAAAAATACTGGTTTGCAAGGTTATTCTCTGGCTTGTCTTTCTAGAAAAGTGTGTCAAAGTGTTTTTCATAATTTGAGAATGTTAGCAGTACATCACTCTCAAATGCGGAAGTTAGTAAGAATATTGTACTATGTAAAAAGTCCTGCAATAATTTTAAGTGACTTAAACAGTGCTCTTTTGCATGAGTCAGTATCAGATGTGAAAAAAGTTTGTGATGAAATAGAGTTTCGGTACTTTGGTCCTGAACAAGAGTGTATAGAAAGTGAGAGATTGATAGAAGTAGGTGTTGAAGAAGACGTGGAAGATAGTAGTACTGAGAAGTTTGAAGAAGAAATTACGAAGTTTAAGGTAATTTGTTGTGAAAGACCAAACTATGTTTGTATTTGTTGTCGACGAACTCACTATAAAAATCAAACTAGGAATGTTGATCTGTATTTAAAAAGTGAAAAAGAAAACAATGATAAGTGGAAGGAATTTGCAACTTATTTGTTGGTAGAAGATTGCTTTGATTTGGGTAGTGATCAACATATTTGTAAATATTGTTATACCAAATTAGAGGACAACAAAATGCCAGCTAGAGCTGTACATAATAACCTAGAGTTGGTAGCTATTCCTCCAGAACTGGTAGATTTAAATACTTATGAGTCCATTCTGATTCAATCTGTGCACCCGTTTCAGGCTATTGTTCGTATGGAGCCTAAAACAGGTAAGTTGCCTCCCACAGATTTACAAAGAGGATTAAAAGGAAGAGTTGTGTATTTACCTTTAGATTTAAAGAAAAATATTGAAACTATTGGTGTAGAGAAAGAGGAAACTGAACCTGTAGTTTTTCTAGTTAATGGTGTTCCTACGAAGAGTCGGAAAATATGGCAAGAATTAGTAGATGTGAGTAAAGTGCAAAAGGCTACGTTATATCTCATAAAAAACAATGTTTACTACAAAAATGTGTATGTGGAAGAAGAAGAAATAGTTTTAGGAGATGATAGCGAAATTTCAAGTGGCCAAATTGAAAAAGTGGACATCTCCAAAAGTGAAGAAATTTATGAACATTATAGTGTACATTCTTTACATTCAAAGGAAGTGATTGGAAATACTATTGAATTATTCCAAATGAAGAAAGCGAAGGGGACTCCCATGAGTGTTTGGGAAAAAAGTTTGGAAGCTCGTTGTTTTCCACAGCTCTTCCCCACTGGAAAAGGTGGACGATATGATGAATGACCAGTACAGATTCCAGCATCAGAATATCGAACAACAAGATTGTACTCAGAAGATCCAAGATTTCGACAATGTATCCCATATATATTTCATCTTTTGTTTGAAAGTGACTTGTCTGGACTTTCATATGCAGTCAACCACATATTAAAAACAGGAGTTCATCTTCAACATGTTTCTGCAAAGGAATTCATGGACAAAGTACAACAGAGAGACGATCATTTAGAATCTCAATTGATTAATTTGATGGCGTGTCAACGTGGTACTAATGAGTATTGGTATCGTCGTCATGGAGAACTTAAATGTATGTTAAGGAACTTAGGAACCCCTACGTGGTTTGTAACACTAAGCTGTGCTGAATACGCATGGGACGATTTACTTGAATTTCTTCAAGAAGCAAATTCAAATATTAAAAACATTGAATTCAAGACACCTGGAGAACTGTGTTCCTTGGATCCTGTAAATGTGTGCAGATATTTTAATCATAGGTTTCAAGCTATGATGTCTTTTATCTGCAATAAAAACAATCCACCTCTTGGAGAAGTTATTGATTTCTTTTGGAGAAAGGAGTACCAAGCTAGAGGTGCTCCTCATATACATATGCTTTTATGGATCAAGGATGCACCCAAATTTGGAACTGATTCGGATGAGACTGTTTTATCTTTCATTGAAGACTATGTTACATGTGCTATACCAAAAACAAGAGAAGAAAATACCTTAAGACAACAAGTTTTACGGTTTCAAACTCATCGATGTGGCAAATACTGTCGACAGAAATACAAGTCAAAGGAAAAGTTTTATACAAAATGTCGATTTGGATTTCCACGTCCAGTAATATCCAAAGGAAGAGTCAACAGTTTCATGTCAGCAGTGAGGCATACTATCACTAGAAAATCTCCAAAAATACTTACAATTTAAAAAGAAGTGAACAATCAAAGTATATTAATGATTATAATCCAGTGATTTTGTCGATGTGGAATGCAAATATGGATATCCAGTATGTTGCAGATAATTCCATTGCTGTTGCTCGGTATGTTACGTCATACATAACAAAATCTGAAAAGACGGAATTGAAAGAAATGTGGGAAGAAATTTCCCAAGAGAAGACTCTTACTAAGAAATTGTACAGCTTTAGTTTGAAGATGCTGTCCCATCGAGAGATTGGATCCTACGAATGTTCGGATCGGTTGACCTCTGCAAGTTTATATTCAAAGTCAAGAGGAATCATTTGGGTTAGTCTAGGTCTTGCTGCAACACGAAATCGAGTACTTAAATCTATACAAGAAATCGAATATTTAGCATTAAATGAACCGGAAAGCACAGATATTGTTAAAACAAACATGTTGGATACATACTATCCTAATAGAAGTCCCTATCTTGAAAACATATGTCTCTATGAAGTACTGCAATATTACAGTTTTAAGAGAAATATTACAGAGAACATAAATGAAGAAAAATATGCAGTGATTGGTTCAGAAGGATGTTTGGTGAAACATAGTAAAGGAAATCTCATTAATCACAGGAAACTGAGTTGCGATACTCCTGATAAAAGGGAATTTTACTATTTAGCACTTCTGCAACTCTTCAAGCCTTGGCGTACTGAAATGGAATTACTTGGAGATTTTCAGTGCTATGAAGATTCTTTTAATGCATGTAAAGATAGCATTGAATGCACAGTTTTTCCAAATTATCTCCAAATGTTGAATGAAGAAATTGAACAAGAAGCTAGTATTGCAGTTGAGATTGCTAGAGACAGTTCTCAAGATAGTCAAAGTTCTGCTCCACTGAGTCAAGATCCACTAGGACAACCAATTCTTGAAAATGAAGCAGCAATCACCATGAGTAAAGTGGAAACAGCAATGCATCAAGCTCAACACGATATTATGGACTTAGGAAACTTGGAAGAACAACTAAATATTGAACAGAAAGAAATATATCAGCAAGTGACACAACAGATCGACCATGGTTTACTTCATGAAAATAAAGAATGCAACTGCACATCTTTTAAACCTATTCAAATGTATATCAGTGGTCAAGCTGGTACAGGAAAAAGTTTCTTAATTAAAGTTTTGACCAGTTATTTACAGAAAACCACTGAATCACATTTATCTTGTGTTGTAACCGCTCCAACTGGGTTAGCAGCACACAACATTAAAGGGATTACATTACATTGTTTACTAATGCTACCTGTTGAACATGAAAACAAGTTGGAATATCACAAGCTTTCTGGAGAAGCTTGTTTGGAAGTTTCAAGAGTACTAAAGAAAATGAAACTTCTGATCATTGATGAGGTGAGCATGGTCTCAAACTTAATGCTTGCCTTTGTACATTTAAGAATGCAGCAAATTTTAAAAACAGAATATGATGTGTTATTTGGAGGAAAAGATGTGATAGTTTTCAGCGATCTACTGCAACTTACTCCTGTAAAAGGTCAACCAGTTTTTAAAACACTTGTGCATGAAGACACCAGGAAATCTTTGGGAAGTATTGGAAATGTCAACATTTGGTCATATTTTGAATACAAAGAACTTATTAAAAATATGCGACAGGCAAGTGATGAAGATTATGGAAGCATTCTCCAAGATATAAGAATTGGTGTATTGACAGAACATGGTAAAGAAGCTTTGCAAAGTCGTCTAGTTACCAACTTGTTTCCAAATGAAAATGTTGCTCCGGAAATAATATACAAAAAATTGGAGAAAATAAATCTATAATCTGCCTAATGCCAACTGCGAGAGTGTTCTACATTCAATGAAGAACTTTTAAAGCTGGAAAAACAACAAATAATAAAAATGGAAGCCATTGATAAAATAGAGCACGAAGGAATTACTATTATTTTGCCTGAAAAATTAAAAACAAAATTGGATTCATTGGAGAAATCTATATCTAAGACTGCTGGTTTAGAAAAGAATTTATATGTATGTAAAAACTGTCGGGTAATTTTACGGCGTAATTTTGATGTGGAAAAAGGTTTAGTAAATAGAGCAATGGGAAAAGTTGTTGATTTTGTTAATTATCAAAATAGAGATGGAATTGAATTTTTGAAGATTAAATTTGATCAGATTGAAGAGGTAAAACAGATTGGACGTTGTTCTGTTCGTTTTTTGCTTGTTAAAGACTTGTATGTTCGTAGAAAACAGTTTCCTCTTTCTTTAGCATATGCGGTGACCATTCATAAATCTCAAGGTTTAAGTGTAGACAGTGCTTTGGTAAACATTGGAAGTACCGTGTTTAAAGAGGGAATGGCATATGTTGCATTGTCCCGAGTCAGAACTTTATCTGGATTGTATTTGATTGATTTTGATGAGAGAAAGATTAGTGCAGATGCAAATTGTGTAAGAGAGTATAATCGGTTAAGAAGACTGTATGCTCCCAACTTAGGTGAATATCCTGTATATGAAAAGCGTGTAGTAGGTCGAAAACGAACATATGAGAAACTCTGTAGTGAGGTTGGAAATAAGAAAAAAATCAAGAGAATGTTGAGGTTCCAAACAAAAAAAAAATGGACAGTGTTGAAGATATTGTAGGATATCAGTTAGAAAATAGTTCAGGTATCAACTGCTATGCTAATGTAGTTGTGAACGTCATATTTTTTCTAGAAAATCTCCAACAGACAAATTATGGTGAATCGAGAAAAAAGGTTTTGTTCTTTGTTACATTCAATTTTTGAAAACTTGACAACTGATAAAACTAAAATCCAAAGTGTTTCTGGCATTCGGAATCTTCTGGATATATGTTCTGGTTCTTCACAATTTACACTTAATGTACAGCAAGATGCTCAAGAATTTCTTATGTTTATGCTTGCAGTATTGGAAGATGAAGGAATACAAATTGAAAATCTGTTTGGACTTCGTTACAGATGGGAACATGAATGTGAAGATTGTACATTTACTTCTTTCACTAAAATAGACACTGAAAGATTCATATATTTGACAATACCAGATTGTAAAACAGTGTCTTTTAACAAATTAGTAAAATCAGCAAATCAAAATATGGAATGTAGTCACTGCAAATCTGAAATGTTATCAACATTATTTATAGAAAAATTTGGACAATATGTCATTTTAATGATACAACGTTGCAGACCAGATGGAAGAAAATTGGAAACTAAAATTAAAAGTTTTGTGGCAAGTCAACTGTCAATTTCAGGAAGAACTTTCAAAGCAGTGGCAATAATTTTCCATGATGGACCTTCTACAACATCTGGACACTATACTGTGTATTTAAAGTGCAATAAAGGATGGACACATTGTAATGATGCCCATTTGCTATTCAAATATCGGTTGCCTAATGAATTACCAAATTCATACCTAATATTTTTGATGCCAAAGTTCTGAGAACATCATTCGGCCTATTGGGAAGATGTCAACATGAATTAAAGAGATTATTTTGGATATTTTCAATAAAAACGATTTCGGAAATATCATTCGGCCTATAGAGAAGATATCAAGAATTGCTGATTCAATTATCGTTTCTGTTCTTTGATATAGTATTTAGAAAATTGTTTTAGAAAGAAGCATTTCATATATTTGATCTTTGTATTATATGCAATGTTATTGAGGGTGTTTATTTTAGGAAAAGTAAACAGATAGTTGAGTTTGTTGTAAATATTTTGAACACAGATTTGTTTTTTTTTAACAATCTTATTGATTGTATTTTTTTGCCCGCTGTTATATGATGATCAACATTGAAATCACTGTGTATGGTGAAATTCAATAGAATCTGAAAACAGCAAAAAAGGCAAACTGAATATGTTATGTAATTGTAAAATTATGGTGTCTTCTAAAAACTATATTATTATATGTTATAACTGTATTTTTTCTTCTCTTTTACAGACCCAAATTCTAAAGTTTGAAACTTTTTTAAATTTAGATTATAAAAAAAGAACTGAAAAAATTGTTTCAATGACTTTCATATCTACTATAAAAAAAAGGTAAGATTAAGTAACCCAAGCACTACCCATGCAGTACTACATTGACCTGTGCACTTCCCATACAATCCTCTAACCGCCTAGACACTGCTCATTCAGTCCTTCAATTACCCAGGTAGTACCCATGCACTTCTCCAATCACCCAGCCAGCACCATGTACTTATCCAATCACTCCGCCAAAACCAAAGCACTTATAAATTCGCCATGCACTCTCCTTGCAGCACTCTAATTATCCAGTCACTACCCATGCACTCATGTAATGACCCAGGCACTAACTCATGCACTGCTACAATCCCCTGAGCACTACCCATGTAGTCCAGCCATCTCCCTCTCACTGCCTATGCACTCCTCCAATCACCCATCCAGCATCATGTACTTATCCAATCACTCTGCCAAAACCCAAGCACTTATAAATTCACCATGCACTTTCCTTGCAGTACTATAATCATCCAGTCACGACCCATGCACTCATGCAAAGACCCAGGAACTAAATCATGCACTGCTACAATCTCCTGAGCACTACCCATGCAGTCCAGCCATCGCCCTGTCACTACCCATGAACTCCTCCAATCACCCATCCAGCATCATGTACTTATCCAATCACTCTGCCAAAACTCAAGCACTTATAAATTCACCATGCACTCTCCTTGCAGTACTCTAATCATCCAGTCACTACCCATGTGCTCATGCAATGACCAAGGCACGAACACATGCACTGCTACAATTCCCTGTGCACTACCCATGCAGACCTCTAACCACCTAAACACTACTGATTCACTCCTCCAATTACCCAGGTAGTACCTATGCAGTCCAGCAATCCCCCTGTCACTACCCATGCACTCCTCCAATCACCCAGCCAGGATCATTTACTTATCCAATCACTCCGCCAACACCCAAGCACTTATAAATTCACCATGCACTCTCCTTGCAGTAGTGTAATCATTCAGTCACTACCCATGTACTCATGCAATGACCCAGGCACTAACACATGCACTGCTACAATCCCCTGAGCACTACCCATGCAGTCCAGCCATCTCCATGTCACTGCCTATGCACTCCTCCAATCACCCAGTCAGCACCATGTACTTATCCAATCACTCCGCCAAAACCCAAGCACTGATAAATTCACCATGCACTCTCCTTGCAGTACTCTAATTATCCACTCAGTACCCATGCACTCATGCAATGACCCAGGCACTAACACATGCACTGCTACAATCCCCTGAGCACTACCCATTCAGTCCACCCATCTCCCTGTCACTACCCATGCACTCTCCTTGCAGCACCCTGTAGTGTGGTTTGTGGCCTCATTGTCTACATTGCTAAGTTAGCTTAGGCCTGGCTGCCATGATGCCTTTTTTGCACACGTTACTCTGTGACTTTGTTTTTTCAGACTCTGCTAGTGCCCGGCTATATTAGAATTGTCTGCCTTTTTGCCTTTCACCTTTACTCACGTTCCCTGTGGGTTTCGTCTGCACACCATGTACAAGGTCGAAAAACAACGTCCCTTGTTATTGCTGATCTGGTCAGCCCCTCGCACTTAGACATAACACGCAGTACAGCTGCATTGGAGAAATTTGTGTGCTTTTAATATTGTGATCTCCCTGTTGGTGGCACTTGGAGAAAAACCTTTCCAGGGAGAAGAGCTGTGCTTGTCTGATGATGTAAACCTTGCATCTAGATATTGAGGTATGGGGGTCCGCCTGACAAAGCCCAGAGGTCTTCTATTTTTATAATAAACTAGTTACTAGCACAAGGAGGGTGGTAAGGCCATTAAGCCCTATATCCACTGTCTTTATAAAATGCTGTCCCCGTTTGTATTCTATGGAATTGTAACCATGCTTATTATTTTATCATTATGCATTATGCTGATAGTACTGGCACGTGTACTTTATCTTAGAGCACGATAGTTGAAATAAACATTTTAAACTATACTGTGTCTCTTATTACGCACGTTGTGGACAAGTATGAGTGAGTGATGAAAGAGTGTTCTTGCTCCCACGAGTCCTGAGAGAGACCGTGTTCTGGGTTGTCTAATCATTGGTAGCTTCGCTGTAGTACGGAGAACGAATGAGACGCTAAAGCTAGTCGGATTGGGATTGTGGGTACTAAGGTGCATGGTTGGTTCACCACTATACACCGAGGTCCTATTATCCTGTGCATAGCTCTGTATATGTGCAGAATCCCCGCAACATGGCGCCACCAACGTGGTGGGCTTCTTATCTGCGAGACGCTTGAGTAGTGCTTGTGCTTGTCCACAATAACCTTCGCTTACGCTTCCGGAAACGTATGTGAGGGTGATACCTCCTATATTGATGTTTTTATAGGTTCTTTCAAGCTTGAAGTTATTAAAAGGTGTTTATGTTAACCCTATATTGCGCTGCCTCATACTAGGTTGTCGAACATTCTTGGTCTTAATGGCGGATGTAAATATACCGGCACATAGCCGCGCTGCGCTCCGGGCTCATTTACTGGCTTATGGAGTGCCCGACGCGGGTGTCGCTCTCATCTTTGTGGTGCAGGCTGATCCGGCTTACCACTTTGAGGTGTTTTACTCATGGGTCACTTTTCCGGCGGTGGAAGGAGCTGACAATTTGTTTCATGTTTACGCTCCCACTGCCCTACCCAATGTTTATCGGCCTTATCAGGCTCTTGAAGTACCGCTCACGGCGTGGCAACACCGTGTTTGGTTTAATGGCGCCCTCCCACATCCGGTCACCCCGATTCGTTTAGGCCCCTTATCGATAGATGGGGCCACTTGGCCTGTTTTGGCCGGGTATACCCCGCATCCACGACATTTAGCGGTTCCGGTAGATGAACTGCGCATTTTGCATGCGTCTTTAATCCGCGTGCACAGAGCTTTGGTACAATATGTTACAGGCAACGTCCAGGGAGCCCCTCCTGGAGTTGCGGCGCATCCAGCTGGACCGGGCGGTGTAACCATAAGTCCCGTCATGGTTAATTCGGTGATGGGCAAGCGCCCACAAAATAAAGATGATTTGCCTTATTGGCTTGCAGAAAAATTTGACCAGCTGGAGGCAGTTTTTCCAAACACTTCTCCTGTGGACAAACACAGGATTTTGACGATTAGCTTGCCGAAAGACTTAATTCCCGAGTTGGCAGAATGCAACAACTGGGGCAAGGTATTCGCAGCAGTGTATGCGAAGTGTTTCGGCACTCCTTCCATGACAGTTCTCCCCTCTGTAATTAAACGAGTGCAGGATGAACATGGCCCTGAAGCGGCTGTGGAATTGGGGATGAGACTGGTAGGAGTGTTCGATGTGGTGGCTGATCTAATCCTTGCGAACGTAAAGGGTGATGCAGTCAACTTTCAAGTCGCTAATGCTTTGGCTTTGGTCCCGGAGCCGGACAAGCCACGCGAATTACCGAAAATTATTGCACAGGCTTATAAAACCATTGGCCGCAATAGTCTGGGGGTTAAGCCTTTTGCTAAAACGCAAACTCAATCAAACCCACAACAAAAAACTCAGTCTGAGAAAGATGAGAAACCGTTCTTTACTAAAAAGAGCTGGAGGTTGAAAAAACAGGGAAAGCAACAATCAAAACCAGGGTCGCGTGCCGCATCCCCGGTTTCCATATCTTCTGAACGCACTTATGATTTGCGCGACCGAGCGAGAATTAAATCTCCAGATAGATTTCAAGTCCCTGACCCGCGTTCTCCTCGTTCTCCACAGGCACCATCGACCTCCCAGACTGGTGGAGGAGATCGACAGGATAGAGGTAGGGGTCGTGAGGCCCCACAGGGACGAGACCAACCTCGACAACCAGGCCGAGGGAAACCAGAAGAATTTCAACGTTCTCGCCCACAGTTTCAGAAGAAAAAAGTTGCAGCATTAACAGCGAGGTATGCCACAGACGGTGAGAACGAGACTCCTGAATTGGACGTGGGCAGTGACGCTGCTAGACAGCGCCGCGGAAGTTACCATAGTGCGGGAGGCACTGCGTCCTCATGTGGAGGCGACAGCAACTGATACATTCATTACTGTCGAGACAGCTGACACCCGAGTGGCACCCCCTGACAGACTATTTAATATTGTCCTTCAAATTGAAGGTGACATTGAGCGTGTTATTAAAGGGATTTTTTGGGAAAATCTGACCTCTTCTTACGACATTTTGTTGGCGGAGGCGGATTGGCCGCCCCCATTCGTACTTGCTGCCCGTAGAGGGGAGGAGGTCATCCTTCCGAGCTTTTCTCGTCATGTCCCCAAGGACAAAGCGGAGGCTCTCGCAGCTGAATGGGCTCTGGCCCAGGCCCCGGCACTGTACCGTAATCACGTGGGCTGGGATGAGGATTCACCCTCCCATGAAATACCATTGCGGTCTCTGTCACAGCCTCAAGCCCAATATCCCCTCCGGCGGGAAGCTAAAGGTCCCGTTTCAGACATTCTGACACAGTTAGAATATCAAGGAGTAATTGAAACATGCGTATCACCAATGAATAATCCCCTTTTTGCGGTTTCTAAACCCGATGGGTCGTACCGTTTAGTTTTGGATTACCGACATTTGAACTCTCATTGTCGGACCTTCGCGGTACAAAATACCCACAGTTCTGCGCTTGTAGACAGTCTTGTTCGTAAAAAATATAAAACGACACTTGACCTATCCAATGGATTTTACACGCACAATTTGTCCCCGGAGTGCAGCCAATGGAGCGCTTTCACTTCCGGTGGAAAACAATTTAAATTTCGGCGTTTGCCCATGGGCTACAAGAACAGCCCGGGTGTCTTCGCCGCCCGTGTTGTCTCTTTGTTGGACAGCATAGACCCAGATGCGTGTTCGTACGTCGACGATATCTATCTGACAGACGACGAATTATGGCCGCATCTTTCCCGTGTGGACCGCATTATTCTTGAATTTGCGGTCTTAGGATACAAATTTAATTTTGCCAAATCTCACATCGCTGAATTCACCGTTTTGTTTTTGGGCTATGAGCTCAACAATGAAGGTAGGGGCTTAGCTCCCCATTTCTTGGAGAAGTGCGCACTTTTGCGCCCTCCGACCACCCTGAAGAAGCTTCAGTCATTACTGGGATTTCTAAACTTCGGGCGTACTTACATTCCCGAATATGCCCAGCGTATCAAGCCTCTATATGCCTTGATACAGCCTAACTTTTCGAAGTCATGCTGGCTTCCTGAGCATTCCTCTATACTGCACTCTTTGCAGTCTGATCTACTTGAATCTAAGTTCTTGTTGACTCGTGATAACCACACAAACCTGGTGATTAGAATTGTACCAGGGGCAGTGGGTTTCACGTACTTAACCTTTAACGAAGGTGACACAGTACCGATTGCATACAAGTCGCATCTTTACACTTCAGCGGAGTTGCGCTTTTCCTCTGTGGAGAAAGTTTTGACTGCAGTGCAAATGGCGATTCTTAAGGAACGCGCACTGGCACAGGGAAAACGCATATTGGTGGTAACACCATATCCTGCCCTTGAGGCAGTGACGAAGGCAAGTGTACCGAACTCTAAGGCTTTGCACCCCCGTTGGATTCAATGGGCTACATCTCTGACGTCCCCGGATGTCACTTTTATCTTTGATTCCTCTCTTCAGACACAGGAGTTCTTACAGTATGAATTTGTTCATCCTCCTCCTCTGTCTTTGCTGCCGCTTGAGGAGTACAAATGTATCATTTACACCGATGGTTCGGCGCAACCGGCCACGGGTTCTAAGCATGCTTATTCCGCAGCATGTGCTATTGTTGCAGGTACTATGGTGAACGGTGAGTTCAAGTCGAGTGTAGTGCACACACAGGCACTAGGAGACAGTACTGCACAATTGGCCGAGCTGCGTGCCTTGGTGCTTGCACTTGAGTTCGCGAATCCAGACGTGACGACGCTTATTGTATGCGACTCTTACTACTGTGTTCAATCCTTTAATGACAACCTATTCTTTTGGTCTCAAAACGACTATAGAGATGCTAAAGGCAGCACAATTAAGCATAAAATGCTTTGGGTTCGAGTGGCAGATCTTAAACAACGTCTGCCTCTCACACAGGTGATTCACACTCTTGGCCACCAGCGTGTGGGCGCACACGCTGTCGGTAACAGTTTGGCAGATGAAGCTGCCAAATCAGCAGTAGCCACGTGCTCAGTAGCAGCAGTTACAAGATCCATGACAAAAGTAGATAATGAGATTTTGGCAGCTATCGCTGCAACAAAGGAAGGTGCTAATTACCCACGGGGTTTCCCTTCCAAGTACTCTTATCACTTAAGTCCCGAACAGGTTCCTTACGTAAGAATTCCAGACGTTGGTGATCGGCTGATTCCCAACGCGGACCGCAGACCTTCCTTGATAACGGCCGCACACGAAGGCTTGGCTTCAGCCCATGCTGGCGTGTCTGCGACTGTTTCCATCTTGCAGCAGCGTTACTGGTGGCGAGGTTTATATAAACAGACCCGTACTTATGTGCTTTCTTGTGACGTTTGTCAGCAAATTAAGCCTTCAACGGTTACACGACCACCACAAACACAGCTCTGCATTTCTAACAAACCTTTTGGGTGTGTTTACCTGGATCACTGCGGTCCATTTTCTTCTGACACTGCATATAAATACATCTTAGTTGCAGTAGACTCGTGCACACGTTTCATCTGGGTCTGGCCACAACGCAGTGCTGACGCTCGAAATGTCATAAGGGATTTGCGTGTCTTTGTGGGAATTTTTGCCTGCGGCACCTTCCATTCTGACCAAGGTCCAGCGTTCGCCTCTAAGGCCTACAAGGACGCTATGAGGTCACTGGGGGTGCGGGTGCAATTTTCGTCTCCATATAGACCTGAGGGCAATTCAATTGTGGAGCGAATGAACCGTGACTTAAAGCAATCCTTGACAGCTAGGGTCTTAGGTACTGGCAGGAACTGGCTGGCCCACTTGTATAGCGTGCAACGTGCACTTAATAATCTCCCTAGAAGATCTCTGGGTGGGCGGACCCCATACGAAATGCTCTTTGGCATACAAATGTTTGTGCCAGACCTTGATGGTCTAGACATGGCGGCGACTGCCGCAATCTTTGACGTAGATAATCATTCTACTATGTTGCAGGACTTACAAGAGACCCGTGACAAACTTGCAAACGAACACTTGCCTTCAGCCACTGACGCTGCGTTGCAGATTCCGGTTGCCGGCTGGCTTCCGAAGGTTGGAGATCTGGTCCGAGAGAAGGTGGAGAACAAAAAGGAATTTGGCCCCTCTTATCGTGCACCGGTTCCTGTCCTTGGCTTGAAGGGTACTCGTACAGTCATCTTACCACCGCTTCCTGGTCGCAAAGACAACAGATACATCTCAGTGGACAATGTCAAGTTACAACGTCTGGCCGATCCTGAATAGCGTGACACCTGCGGTATCATGTCCAGCCATTTCACGGACTCCTGTTTGTGGCCCTCCATCTTACACAGACACTGATGTTGCCATTGAGATGGTCGATTTGCCTGATTGCCTGCTCAACTTCCCGGCTTCCTCCTGCAACGAGGAGACCGAGTATGCATACCCCGCCAACGAGTCGGTGGCTCATTTACCTACAACACCACTGAGCCCAACCCGTTTTTCCTTTGATTCGGCTTCCACCTCATCACTTATTCCGTCCAGCTTCAGTATTTTTATATCCTGGTTCAGAGACAATTTTTTGGTCCCACCATGGACATACATCTGGTTGGTACTGTTCCTGATTTTTCTGTTCATGTCCATTGGCTTTGTGACGGTTTTTTTCTTGCTCATTAATGGTCATTATTTACCTGAACGCTCTGCAGTTAACTGTGTCGCTGGAACTTTGGCTCCGCATTCTTCATCTCACATCATGAAGCGTGACCACACATTTGTGAACATTTCCGCTTTCCCGGTGGCTGATGGCATCGTATGGGATGCTGTAAATTTCCAAATTCATGGACCAACCGAGATTATTAATGTACCGAATGTCCTCCGTGTTTCTATGGGTGATGTGGTGAAAAGTAATATTCTTTCTGACGATTGGGATGTGCATGCCGTTGAATCGTTATTCTCTGATTTGAAATATTATGCTGCTTTTAATGCTGAGGATTTGTACTTAAATTCTGCAAGTTATGCTGATTTATATTGTTACCAGCATTGGGGCAACCATTTTCTCCATAAACCAAGTACGCTTCGGGGTACTTTTAATTACACCCAATGGGAACATTGTCCGGCCCTTTGCCCGGTAGCTCCCAAACACTTAAAAGTAAATTTACTTACTTTACAGACTTTGATAGATCAAACCCTGGGTCCTATTATTTTAGATTGAACACTTCGTCCACTCAGAAGGTCATGTTGACCCACACCAAATTGCTATATTCGAGTTCCTTTTTGAACGCATTAGCCGTGGGTGGTTATGAGCACTGGCGGGACACCATTGACTTAAAATCTATTTGGGGCACCAAATCATGGCAGGTACATGGTACGGAAGCCTTACACCGTGCTTGCCTTATCCCGGCCCAGATTTTATTTTTAAATCGTACGATCTATCAAACAACCTGTTGGGGTTTGGCTACTTCCAAACAGTTGAATGCACCCTCCATTCCCGTATTGTCTTCCACTCCCAACGAGAGCTTGCATTTTAATATTTCCCTTGCCAACTCTGCAAGCTTTGTTTCAAAACAATTCGTTTAATATCTCAGCGTTTGTTCAGTCACCCTGGTTGGCTTGGCCCGTTGCATCAAATACCTGCCAACTGCGTTTTCATAACTCTGCTCCTGGTTACAAACAGGATAGGCCAGATCCAAGGTTTTCTGACTCTCGTACTGTTACAACTTATTCTGTTGGTAAATTGTGTAAACAGTGGTTGCAGCACTCTTCATTAGATTCTGTAAAACAACATTTATCACTCCTATCAGGCGACATTGATCTGTCCGATTTTGTTCTAGGGCCTCGTGGTCCTCGACCTAAAAGGTTCATTTATGAGACTTACAATGAACTTTGGAAGCTTTCGCAAATTGAAGCTGCTTCCCGTTTACGGGAAATCGATCAGGCAAATCTAGAAAAAGTGCTTGCTGTTGTTGACAATAGTATTAATACCCTGTCTTCCCGCATTTACACATTAGAGAATATTGTTTCATCTGTTGTTGATATTGTACAGGATGATGTGTCTGTGTTATATCATGGTCAGAATCAATTGCGTTCAGTAATGCAGTTTGCATGGACTTTGCAAACTCTGAAAATGGGCAAAGTTCCTTGGCATTTTTTAAACACGTCTGCCTTATTCTTGCCGTTTAATTTATCTGAAAAACAGCAATTTATGTCCATGAAAGATGCAACATACACTCTCTTACATATCGAAAAGATAGAGCCGTTACCATTCTCTGTGGCGGAGTTGGACTCTGCCGTGTGGCTAGTTCACGGGGTTATCGCATTGCCTTTTTCTTTATTTGAGTTCAGTTCATGCATGAAACATTATCCTGTTGGCCGTTTTCAGCCTTTAGGCAGTGCCTTCTTGCATGAACTTTGGTCCCTGCCTTTCATGTACAGATGCCTTAGGGACGGAAAAGAGGTTTTTCTCACAGGAGAGTCTTGCGATTCTACAGTGGGTCATTCCCTAATTTGTAAGAACATTAAATTGCACGGGGCTTGTAATGTTTCAGCTCCGAATCTTGCTTGTGTTTTGAAGGGCATTCTGGCTCCTGTTATATCACCTACTTTCACTGTGCTTGCAAATGGTAGCTATCTGCTTCTGAATAATCAAGACTGCTGTGGAATGCAGGCCGGCATCCCCTACATTGTAACAGTTTCCCACCGTGTTGTGTGCTGCAAAAATGTGCTTTTTCCACCCCGCACGACATGATAGATAGTTCCATTTGGCCTTCCATACCCACTTTGAAGGCGGATTTCAATAAATTGAGCAGAATAAAGGCGCTATTATTGAACCAGGAGGTTATGCTCACTTCTGCATGGGAGACCTTCGCGCTCCAGGTGGCTAGTACCCACAGTGAGATACAGGCTCTATTGAACACTAACCTCCCACAACATTTCGGTGAACTGATTCACCGTGTTTTCAATGCTTCTAATACCGAAGGTCTTGTGCACTTTTTTAAAGTTGTGGGCTCTGGCCTTGTTACCTCCTTTCAAACTATATTTGGTGTAATTCCGGCTTTTATTCATTCTATTTTTTCCAGCGTCTTTGGCGGCTTCCCATTGCTCCTAGCCTTAGCTGCTGGAATATTACTTTTAATTTGCTTGCTGCGCAATGGCTGCACGTCCTGGAGGCCTGCTCGACCAAGGTCGACTCCGGATGCTCCGTGAACGCATGCTCATCAGCTTCGGCATCCTACCATTGGCGACACATTGGTGTGTCCTATAGACTTTCTTTTCGCTTTGCGTATTTCACTTGCGTGCAACCTGTGATGTCTTGCTTACGATGTCCTTTCTCTTGGTCCTTGGATATTTGCCTCTCCAATACGTCTCTGTCGGACCCGGATTTTGGCCAGTTGATGGGCCCCTTAGTGGCCCATGAACAGGACTGTTCCGGCGCTGGATTGATGGCGCGTGCGGCTGCACTTGGAGTTTTGGCGCATTGGGATATCTGGGCGACTGCTCAGTATCTCCTACAACGAAGTTATATTGAGTATCACGCAAGTTGTCCCACAATGCTGATCACTGCTCCCTATTATGAGGAACATGAATGCAGTTTTGATTTGTTGAACTGGATGGCATCTCTGTTTTCAGACGATACCAATGAATGTCCTCTTGGAAGGTGTGGCAGTTTTCTGCACCTACACTCTATTGGATTAGGGGCCTTCGCTTTCAGCTAACTGCTTTTCTGGAATTTTTTTTTTTCTTGTGCCTGATTTCTGGCCCTATCTGGAATTTTTTTGTCCTGAACTTTTTTTCATTCACTGTCCTTCATGGGGACTTTTCGTAAATAGACGTTTACATTCTGCTCCATCTATTTGAACTCTGTTTTCGTCCTATGTCTTGGCCTATGGACTGACCAGGGGAGGGTGTAGTGTGGTTTGTGGCCTCATTGTCTACATTGCTAAGTTAGCTTAGGCCTGGCTGCCATGATGCCTTTTTTGCACACGTTACTCTGTGACTTTGTTTTTTCAGACTCTGCTAGTGCCCGGCTATATTAGAATTGTCTGCCTTTTTGCCTTTCACCTTTACTCACGTTCCCTGTGGGTTTCGTCTGCACACCATGTACAAGGTCGAAAAACAACGTCCCTTGTTATTGCTGATCTGGTCAGCCCCTCGCACTTAGACATAACATGCAGTACAGCTGCATTGGAGAAATTTGTGTGCTTTTAATATTGTGCGCTCCCTGTTAGTGGGACTTGGAGAAAAACCTTATTTTGTTCGAGGGACGCCACGATTGGAACACGGCGCTCCGTGCCAAAACTAGGGAGGCTTACCATAGCCCTTGAAGTCATAATTAAAAACTCCAAGACCTTCACTTGAATCTTTTATGTTCCACAAATCTACGTCAAATATCCGAAACAGGAGTAATACTTACTTGCGAATATTGCCATATTAGACTCCTTAGATAGATTATTATGAGAAGACATCTTATGTAAGTGGATCCTTTCTGAAAAATCGATCTACTCTTAGGCGGCTGACATACATTATTCGTCCCTCAATATCCGACATACATGGTACGGGTGATCCCTGTGTCCATGGGAGCGTTACCTATTATTTGAACTGTCGCTTGGATTTTTGAAGCCTTGAAGAAGTTACTAACGTAACGAAACACGTGTCGGCTGTTTCCATTCAAGACAACGTAGTAAAGGCTATATGAACAGGACCTCTGGGAAATTATAAATAGAAAATAATACCTGTAACTGTTGATTATTTTTACTGTGCTGCAAAATATGAGATCACCACAATTAGCAATGAAATAATATCAGTAAATTAAAAAACATTTTTTACTGCTCAAATTGACTTGTTGGATTATTTGCCTGTGAATTGATATATAGATGTCTATAAAGACAGATTACACTATTCAACTGTAGTGTTTGATAAACTTGAAGAGTGCCTAGGTAAATTTGTGTTATTTGAGCACGGGGAGGGTGGTAAGGCATTTTAGCCCTATATCCATTGTCTTTATAAAATGCTGTCCCCGTTTGTATTCTATGGAATTGTAACCATGCTTATTATTTTATCATTATGCTGATAGTACTGGCACGTGTACTTTATCTTAGAGCACGATAGTTGAAATAAACATTTTAAACTATACTGTGTCTCTTATTACGCACGTTGTGGACAAGTATGAGTGAGTGATGAAAGAGTGTTCTTGCTCCCACGAGTCCTGAGAGAGACCGTGCTCTGGGTTGTCTAATCATTGGTAGCTTTGCGGTAGTACGGAGAACGAATGAGACGCTAAAGCTAGTCGGATTGGGATTGTGGGTACTAAGGTGCATGGTTGGCTCACCACTATAGACCGAGGTCCTATTATCCTGTGCATAGCTCTGTATATGTGCAGAATCCCCGCAACAACCCTAATCATCCAGTCACTACCCATGCACTCATGCAATGACCCAGGCACTAACACATGCACTGCTACAATCCCCTGAGCACTACCCATGCAGTCCAGCCATCTCCCTGTCATTACCCATGCACTCCTCCAATCACCCAGCCAGCACCATGTACTTATCCAATCACTCTGCCAAAACCCAAGCACTTACGCATTCACCATGCACTCTCCTTGCAGTACTCTAATCATCCAGTCACTACCCATGTACTCATGCAATGACCCAGGCACTAACACATGCAGTGGTACAATCACCTATGCACTGCCCATGCACTCCTCCAATCACCCAGCCAGCACCATGTACTTATCCAATCACTCCGCCAAAACCCAAGCACTTATAAATTCACCATGCACTCTCCTTGCAGTACTCTAATCATCCAGTCAGTACCCATGTACTCATGCAATGACCCAGGCACTAACACATGCACTGCTACAATCCCCTGTGCACTACCCATGCAGACCTCTAACCATCTACACACTACTGATTCACTCCTTCAATTACCCAGGTAGTACCTATGCAGTCCAGCAATCCCCCTGTCACTACCCATGCACTCCTCCAATCACCCAGCCAGCATCATGTACTTATCCAATCACTCCGCCAAAACCCAAGCACTTATAAATTCACCATGCACTCTCCTTGCAGTACTCTAATCATCCAGTCAGTACCCATGTACTCATGCAATGACCCAGGCACAAACACATGCACTGCTACAATCCCCTGTGCACTACCCATGCAGACCTCTAACCACCTACACACTACTGATTCACTCCTCCAATTACCCAGGTAGTACCCATGCAGTCCAGCAATCCCCCTGGCACTACCCATGCACTCCTCCAATCACCCATCCAGTATCATGTACTTATCCAATCACTCTGCCAAAACCCAAGCACTTATAAATTCACCATGCACTCTCCTTGCAGTGCTCTAATCTTCCAGTCAGTACCCATGTACTCATTCAATGACCCATGCACTAACTCATGCACTGCTACAATCCCCTGAGCACTACCCATGCAGTCCCTCCATCGCCCTGTCACTCCCCATGCACTCCTCCAATCACCCAGCCAGCACAATGTACTTATCCAATCACTCTGCCAAAACTCAAGCACTTATAAATTCACTATGCACTCTCCTTGCAGTACTCTAATTATCCAGTCACTACCCATGTACTCATGCAATGACCCAGGCACTAACACAAGCACTGCTACAATCTCCTGTGCACTTTCCATGTAGTCCAGCAATCTCCTTGTCACTACCTATGCACTCCTCCAATCACCCAGCCAGCACCATGTACTTATCTTATCACTCTGCCAAAACCCAAGCACTTACAAATTCACCATGCACTCTCCTTGCAGTATTCTAATCATCCAGTCACTACCTATGTTCTCATGCAATGACCCAGACACTAACTCATGCACTGCTACAATCCCCTTAGCACTACCCATGCAGTCCAGCCATCGCCCTGTCACTACCCATGCACTCCTCCAATCACCCAGCCAGTACCATGTACTTATCCAATCACTCCGCCAAAACCCAAGCACTTATAAATTCACCATGCACTCTCCTTGCAGTACTCTGATCATCCAGTCCCTACCCATGTACTCATGCAATGACCCAGGCACTAACACATGCAGTGGTATAATCACCTGTGCACTGCCCATGCAGTCCTCTAATCACCCAGCCAGCACCATGTACTTATCCAATCACTCCGCCAAAACCGAAGCACTTATAAATTCACCATGCACTCTCTTTGCAGTACTCTAATCATCCAGTCACTACCCATGTACTCATGCAATGACCCAGGCACTAACTCATGCACTGCTACAATCCCCTGAGCACTACCCATGCAAACCTCTAACCACCTACACACTACTGATTCACTCCTCCAATTACCCAGGTAGTACCCATGCAGTCCAGCAATCCCTCTGTCACTACCCATGCACTCCTCCAATCACCCAGCCAGTACCATGTACTAATTCAATCACTCCGCCAATACTCAAGCAGTTACAAAATCACCATGCAGTATCCTGGCACTACTGTAATCATTCTGTCAGTACCCATGTACTCATGCAATGACCCATGCACCATCTATGCACTCATGGAATCACCCAGGAACTACTTATACACTACTCCAATCACCCATGGACTACTCATGCACTCCTCCAATTAACCAGGCACTACACATGTACTGTTCCAATCACCCAGGCACTACCTATGCACTCTTTCAATCAATCAAGCTCTACGCATGTACTTATGCAATCATCCAGGCATTACCATGCACTTATTTCTCTTTTTTTAACAGATAAGGTAGTTCTGAAAAGAACTCTTTTTTTTGCTTTTATAATTTTTTGTGTTTTTTTAAACCATTTTGTATATTTTTTTGGTGTTTTTTTAAAAAAACGTGAAAAACAACAGAACTAACTTTTAACTTTTGCAATTAAACAGTCATTGCAAACATAAAAATCAAAATGTAACAGTGGTGATTTCTTGCTGCAGAAACCACAGCATCTACAGATTGCTCCCCACAACAAACCACAGCCTTCCATTTGATGCAGTGTTGCTGAAGATTAGCAAATTCAGGATGAATGTCCGGACCTCGAGATGAGGAGGTTGAGGCTCCTGAAGTGCTTGGACCAGCTCCCTGGTCATCCTGCTGCATCCCTTCTTGGGCACGTTGGAGTTGTTCACGCGCCAGAGGTCGAGGGTGAATTGTCTGAAGATGCTTCATCATGCTAGATGTTCCGCATGAGTACTTTTTGTCACTTCCCCTCGACAGTACTCTTGAGCAAAGAGTGCAGCTGACCTTGCGGGCATTCACCTTTTTTTCACCATCTGGAATGGTGAAAAACTTCCACACAATGGATTCCTTCTTCTTTTTTAAAGGTTGGTCCAAGTCCTCTTCTTCATATGGAACATCCACAATAGTAGTAGAAGAAGCCATTTCTGTTTAAGTAGGAAAATACCAAAAAATATAGAAAGCAGCTCAAAAAACACAGCAGGTGTGTCTCCTGGGATGGTGTAGCAAGAATGAGAAAAATGGGTGGGGTCCTTCAACTTCCACAATGAAAAACCTTGTGAACCAATGAAATGCTTTCTTTTAAAGTCACATGGGGTGGCGCACCCGGCGCGCAACCAGCGTGCACCCAACACGGCGTCACGAAAGTATTTTTAAGAGTAATATAACTTTATTGCAATTAGAAATATATGAATTTTATAATTAGTTTACATAATCTCTTGATCTAATATACATATTGAAATATTATACATATAGTTTTTAAATATAACATTTTTTTTATGGGAGTCGCGCACCCAGCACGACCCCACACGTACATAACGTTACGCGGGGTGGGGCACCGCGCACGCAACGCATACCAAACGCGCACACGACGCGATCCCATACGTATATGACGTTGCGTGGCGGCAGGCACCGCGCACCCGTCGCTAACCCAACGTGTATCGTTCACGACTTTGGCAATATAGCGGCTTGAATCCGCGCACCCACCGAGATAGGTACACAATGGGTACACGACTCCACTTTAAAAAAATATATATATATATTTATATTTTAGAAAACACAAGACATTACATAATGTTAATAACAAAAAAACTTAGAAAAAGTATTTTTAGTATATTAAATTTAGAAAATATCACTAAAAAAACTTTGAAAATTACTGGAAAAACCATAGGTTTAATGAACATTATAGTTGGAAATTAGCATTTAAAAAACCTTTGAAATTCACTGAAAAAACCAAAGGTTTCAGAGACGTTATAGTTAGAAATTAGCATTTAAAAAACCTTAGAAATTCACTGAAAAAACCATAGGTTTCAGGGACGTTATAGTTAGTTGGACATTTCACACGTACAAAACCAGAGAAATTCGGCCGTTATAGTTAATAGAGCTAACTATAAATCGCGCCCCCGCAATGCACTGCTGATGATGTCACATATTACATAATTCATGACATAGTCAGTGACATCACTGATGACATCACTGATAACATCTCAAATGACATCACTGATGACATCATCCACGTGAAAATCTGATGCACCTCCTCACACCCTAATATAACCTTTGATACACCCACTCTAAAATACAGACTACCATTTTCGAAACCATAGACACACCAATACCAGTTACTACATAGTCACTCACTGATTCCTAGGTCTACACACACATCCACTCATTCACCCATACAATCACTCATACATGCAGTCACTCATCAATACAACACTATCAAATGCACTTATACGCCTATACAGACACTCACACACCACCACTCACCCGTAGAGTTACTCACACACCTAGTCAGTCATTCAAAGAATCAATCACACTTCCATTTACTCACCTACACAGTTATACTCACACCACCTCACTTATTCATACAGATACTAACACCTACTTACTCTCTTATACAATCACTGATACAAGTACACACTCATCCATACAGCCACTCTCACAATCACTCACTCTCACGTATAGTCATTTATATACTCCAACTCTCACATACAATGCCTTTTACATATGAAGTTACTCGGACATCTACCACTGAGACATTCATCCACTCACCAACACACCCATACACACACTCACCCACCCATACAGCTGTTTCCACATGCACCCTTGAACCCATACACCCAGTGAATCAATCACTCACATATCTATGCACAAAGTCACACACCTCCCACCCATCCACACAGACACTCAGCACCCATACAGATACTCAGATAACCAATCAATAACCTATATACATACTCATGTAGCTACTCACCAACCAATGCAGCCACTTACACACCAACTGACAGACTGATACCGACATTTACACAGTTTAGTCACTAACCCATGCATTCAGTAAGACACGTTTAATCACTCACTTATACAGTCAGTCACGCACCTACTAAATCATCGATTCAGACACACATACACCCACTCATACTTCAATACACCATGGCATATATATATAAAACATATTTAAACTTTACAGAAACACACAGTCACTGGATGATGTCATCAGTGATGTCATATGAGATGTCATCAGTGATGTCATCAGTGATGTCACTGACCATGTCATGGATGATATAATATGTGATGTCATCAGCAGTGCATTGCGGGGGCGCGAGTTATAGTTAGCTCTACTAACTATAACGGCCAAATTTCTCTGGTTTTGTACGTGTGAAATGTCCAACTAACTATAACGTCCCTGAAACCTATGGTTTTTTAAGTGAATTTCTAAGGTGTTTTAAATGCTAATTTCTAACTATAACGTCCCTGAAACCTTTGGTTTTTTCAGTGAATATATATATATATATATATATATATATATATTACCTACTGGCGGTCGCCAGTAGGTAGTTATAGTTAGGACCACGTTTCCATAGGAAAAGCATTTTTTGATGTGCTTATAACTTTGGCGTCGTTTGACGAATCTTTACGAAATTTTCCAAAAAGTTCCTCTTTTCAGGTCAGCTCCTATCCTAAATGTTTGGGGGGGATTCATCAAGGGGGGGCTAAGAAAAAAGGGGGAGTCCCAAAACGTGTTTTCTCTATGCAATTAGACACAAATGGGGCTGTCCCTAGTTGGGATTCCTACAGGTTCCTACAGAGATTCTAGAGATGCACGTCCATTGGGGGCATCTCACAAAAAGTGAAGGACTGGCCTCACACACCACCTGGTGTTATGCTTCATCATAGGCCGTCCTCGCCCTCTAAAAACTTCGTTTGATAGAGGGCGGGCATACACCTGGAGACAGGTATGCACTTCTAAAACTAAGTGGTGGCCCGTGAATTAGTGAGATGTGATCTAAAAACCATTATACTTGTCCCCAAGTACTTTAATTAAGGGGCAAATGTATGGTATTAAAAGAAGTGAACGGTAATATGGGAAATCATTATCCCTTTACCGTAAAAAGTGGTCAACATGTTTCTGCTCTGCTTCCCAGATGGGGGCATAGCATTCGTCAGGACCGGGATGAATGATGGGCTCTACCTTTCTGCACAATGTGTATGAAAGGATTACCACTCGAAAGACCGGGGGTGAGGATAACAGCTCCCCGTGTAGTGCAATGTTAAAAATTGAGAGTATCTGTAGGAGAAAAAGGAAATAAAAACACAAACAGACCGGACGTGTAAGTTTGGTAAATGCACAATACGCTATACATATAACACCACACATTATGCTGCGCATGGTGGGGTCTCTGTGAAACACGTGTCAGTCATACGTGTTAACACTCCTGAGAAAAACTTATTTTTGCCGCTTACCCAAGAACACTATCCTACTTACTCCATGGGAGGTCGACGGTGGAAGGGCCTACTGTGACTTTTTCTGAAAAACACAATACACGGAAATATAGGCTCCTTAGATTGTGGCCCATTTCAAAAAGTAAAACATTCATACAAACATTCATATAAGTGCATGCCTCAAGTTGAGTACATGCACATGGAGCGTACCAATACGCTTCTACATTTATCCATGACATTCATACTCTTACTGTCATCTTCAGTGCTTCCAGCAGTCTCATCTATGGTCATCCGCTTCGCCTCCCCGTCGTTAAATGATGGTATGTGGGGAGCGAGTTTTTATACTCCTGCGCGCTGGTAATTTCGTCATTAATTGAAAGATAATTGTTACCACCAGTGTGGGATCCGGTGTATGACCGGCAAACTGCCTGGTTGCCTGATCATGGGCGAAACTTCCGTCGGTGTACTCTGTCGAGGTAGCAGTGCCCATAGTACTGAAGGACGCGTGCGCTAACCTTGACACACCGCTCTCCTCCCCGTAAGTGAGAGACACATGAAGTTATGGAGGGCGCGTGTGCAAACACGAGTCCGCGTGTGTGTAGCGGCTCGGTTTTTGCGCTTTGTGCGCATGCGCGTTAGTAAAGTCAGTTCTATCCAATAATGGTGACAAAAGCCAAGAAAACGGGCGGGTAGTGTAAAAAAGGTGAGGACCCTTCTGTATACTTACAATTAGCCACGTGCAGAGGGTATAAAATGTCCCGCTCGTATTGCCTCAAAATGAGTTACATCGGCTTTATCAGTCGCCAGATGTTAAGGTCGTGTCTAAACATATGGAGTCATTACTAAAACCTCATCACCTCATATATTAACGGAAGGTGCCATAGGAGGGAAAAATTCAATTAAGAGTGATTGTGTCAGGTTGGTATTTGGAATCAAAGCTACTACATATATTTATGCAGAGCTAGAACAGTTGGCATAGCTACGTGTTACTATGTGAGGGCCCTTCTGTATATTTACAGTTAGCCACGTGCAGAGGGTATATAATGCACCGCTCGTATTGCCTCATAACGAGTCAATTCGGCTATATCAGTCGCCAGATGTTATGATTGTGTTTAAATATATGAAGTCGTTGCTACAAACTCGTTGCATTATATTTCAACAGAAGGCGGCTAACCATAGGAGGGAACACTTCAATTGAGAGTGGTTATGTTGATATTTGGGGTCTAAGCTAATACATATATTTTTATGCAGAGCTAGAACAGTTGGCATAGCTACATATAACCAAAAAAGGGTAATCCACTGGCTATATCAATTCTAGTTTGTTTGTAGACGGGACACCCCTCTATAGCGATTGACTAATGGTATACAATATATGTTTTGTTATTTCAGCGGGATAGTTGTAACCATGGTATTTCGTCATTGAGCCCTGTATCCCATGAGCGCAACCGGTAGACCCAGCGTTGCTCCCTGACATGTAGTTGTTGGCTCATGTCTGTTTTCTGTTTCCTCATTACCTCCACGACCACCCATCTGAGGTCTGATTCTGTGTGATTCTTCTCTAGAAAATGTTTGGTCAATCTGGTGTTAGATTTTTTGCACCGAATTGTACTGCGGTGTTTATTAATTCGTGTTTTCACCTTCCTTGTAGTCATCCCAATGTACTTCAAGTTGCATGGGCAACTAAGCATATATATCACGTTTTCAGTGTTGCAGTTACTGAAGTTGTTTAATCTCCACGGTCTGTTTGTGCCAATATCCACTTCTTTGATGGTGATGGTAGACTGGCAGCATACACAGTTGCCACACGGGAAGTGACCGACTGGCTTCGGTTGGCTCCAGAGGGTAGATTGATTATCCTCTTCCTCCCGTGTGATTTTTGAGTGTACCAGATCGTCTCGCAGGTTTCTGCTTCTCTTAAAAGTGAAAAGGGGAGGTTCCCACTGTCTTGTTCCGCTATTGAGTATCGCCCATTTCTTTTTAATAATATTCTGCACTTTATTAGATGTAGGTGTGTAAGTGGTCACACATACTAGACGGTCTGATTGTTCCTTTGTTGTAGTATCGAGCAGGGCTTCTCTGTTATTATTTCTTGCCCTTTTCTTGGCTCTCCTGACCATACGTTTTTGATAGTGTCTTGCCAGGAGTTTGGATTCCAGTTCTTCTGCCTGTTCGTGAAATGACTCTAGTTCTAAGCAGTTTCTTCGCACTCTTAGAAATTGACCCACAGGCAGATTCTGTCGTAGTGCCCTTGGATGGTAGCTCTCATATAGTAGGAGGCTATTCCTGTCTGTTGGTTTAGTGTGCACTTTGGTGGAGATCCCTTCTGTCGTCAAGGTGATGTCCAGGTCTAGGAAGATAGCATGGTTTTTCTCAATGGTATGAGTGAAGTTGAGATGGACGTCTTTGCTGTTGATCCACTCCACGAAAGTGCTGGCTTCCTCCAGTGTGCCATGCCACACGACAAAGATGTTGTCTATATACCGCTTCCACATCTTCATCTGATGGTTGAAAGGGTTGTTGTCACTGAAGATGTGGTCTTCCTCAAACTGGTGGACGTAAAGGCACGCCAGACTCGGCGCGAAGGTGCTGCCCATTGACGTGCCTTTAATCTGGTGATATAGATTGTCTTCGAACTCGAAGAAGTTTTCAGTAAGAGCCAACTCCGCACACTCCATAATGAAGTGTGTTGGTGTAATGAAAGACCAATCTTGGTTAAGGAGGATTTGTTCCACCACCTCCAAAGTCCGTCTCTGGGGAATACTCGTGTAGAGTGCTTCGATGTCCATAGTGATGAACAAGTCCTCCTCGATGTTGATGTCAAGGTCCATCAGGTGGCATAAGATGTCCTTCGTATCCTTCAAGTATGATGGAGATTTTTTCACGATGGGTCTTAGGAACCAATCGCAAAATTGGGATAAGGGTTCCAATACTGATCCGATGCCCGACACTATTGGTCTCCCTGGTGGTGGTGTCCTGTTTTTATGGATTTTGGGGAGCGTGTAAAATCTTGGTATTCTTAGTTCTGTGTTTATGAGGAATTCAGCCTCATGTTTCGTAATCCAATCACACGTCAACGCCTCATGAACCAGGCTCTTAATTTTGT
This sequence comes from Calotriton arnoldi, assembly GCA_963921515.1. Classification (NCBI taxonomy): domain Eukaryota; kingdom Metazoa; phylum Chordata; class Amphibia; order Caudata; family Salamandridae; genus Calotriton; species Calotriton arnoldi. The sequence continues at coordinate 622,985 of CAWUFW010010111.1, forward strand.
TCATAATCCATATAGTCGGGTCATTCTGATGTATCTCGTAACTTGTAGTGTCAGATAGAAGACGTAGGCACTCTTCTCTGTACATGGTATAGTTCATGAGAACTATAGCTCCACCCTTATCGGCTGGTTTGACTACCAGCTCATGGTTGTTTCTCAGTTTTTGGAGGGCTGTTCTCTCTCCCTTTGTCAGATTCTGGAATCCTTTAGTGTTACTAAAGTCGATTGCTTCGACTTCTTTAAGTACTGCCTGTTCGAACGCAAGGACATTGCATGAGATGTTTTGAATCGGTGGAGTGAACGTAGACTTTTTTCGAAGGCCTGTGTTCGTTTTTCCGTCATCAGTTCTCGTGTCTTGCCAAAAAAATCTTTCAGTTTTATTTTCCGAAAGAACTGTGCTAGTTCGGTGTTGAGAAAAAAGGATCATTTCTCGGTGTTGGGACGAAGCCCAAGCCTTTCGCGAGGACGGCTTCTTCATCTCTATTGATTGTATAATCACTCAAGTTTACGACAATCGTCATTCCTTGTTCATTGTTGATGTGCCGCTCCTGCCACTGCCTTTGCTCCATGTGACTGCTCCTTCGCTGGTAGACGGTTCGTTCTCCCATTGCACTCTGGGGGTACTCTTTGTTTTTTGTCTGCCCCTTCCTCTTCCCTGGCCTCTGGCTAAAAAAGGCTGCGGACCTTGTTGGAAGCCAAAGCCGGGTGGGTAGAACTGTTGTGGCCAGAACCCAAAAGGGTGCATGGGTAGATTAAACATTTGTTGTTGGGGATTCTGATTCCTTCTGGGGTGTTGTCCGCCAGTGCTCTCGTCACTACTGCTGTCACTTCTTTCTTCACCCGAACTGAAGGTCCAGTTCTGGGGAGTCGGTCTAAAGCGTGGTGGGCGTCTTTTGGCCTGTTCTTGTGGTTTGTCATAATGTTCGTCGGTGGTGTAGGGATATATTGTTTCCCGGCTGAACTTCTGCACATCCTTTTGTAGTTTGGTAATCTTGGATTGCGTGAGATATTCCCTGTATGCCGAGTGGTCATTATTTATTTCCTCTAGTTTCTTTTTGTAAAAGGTAATATGCACTGTGGTCTTTAATTTGCTCTCACTTTGTTGTATCTCGACCATAAGTGCATCCGCCAGTTGTCTGGCCGTATTAATAATTAGCACCAGCCAATCCTTGGTACATTTCCATGCAATGCCTGACCAATTAATCCTAAATTCTTTATTATTAAGGAACAGCCTTGGTTCGTTGGTGGCCACGAGTCCTCGTGGTGCCGAGTTCTTTCTTAGATATTCCGTCATGAACGCTCCATGGAGAGTTGTGCGAATCTGTTCTTTCTTTTTTGTTGATAGGGCTTCCCACTCATCCGAGTTACTAACAGTCTAGGCTACCACCGTTTCAGCTAGGAGCGATGGTGTTCTTAGTATTTCCGCATATGTATTCTGATCAAATGCCAGTTCGGTTTCCATTTTATAGTGTTTTGGTGAAATGAGGGTGGAATCAGTTATAACACCCTAAATTTCAGTGTTTTTTAAAAAAAAGGACGGTGTGTTCAATCACCCGGTCCTGGGTCATATATGACCTAGTTGTTGCCCTAATAAAGTTCCCACAGCCGGAGGCTGTACGGAAAGTTACACACACTAGCCCTAATCTTGAACTAGGGAAGGGAACTAAAGGCGCAGGGCCTAGGGACCAGCCAGCCTCCTATATAGCATTTAGACACAAATGGGGCTGTCCCTAGTTGGGATTCCTACAGGTTCCTACAGAGATTCTAGAGATGCACGTCCAGTGGGGGCATCTCACAAAAAGTGAAGGACTGGCCTCACACACCACCTGGTGTCATGCTTCATCATAGGCCATCCTCGCCCTCTAAAAACTTCGTTTGATAGAGGGCGGGCATACACCTGGAGACAGGGATGCACTTCTAAAACTAAGTGGTGGCCCGTGAATTAGTGAGATGTGATCTAAAAACCATTATACTTGTCCTCAAGTACTTTAATTAAGGGGCAAATGTATGGTATTAAAAGAAGTGAACGGTAATATGGGAAATCATTATCCCTTTACCGTAAAAAGTGGTCAACATGTTTCTGCTCTGCGTCCCAGATGGGTACATAGCATTCGTCAGGACCGGGATGAATGATGGGCTCTACCTTTCTGCACAATGTGTATGAAAGGATTACCACTCGAAAGACCGGGGGTGAGGATAACAGCTCCCCGTGTAGTGCAATGTTAAAAATTGAGAGTATCTGTAGGAGAAAAAGGAAACAAAAACACAAACAGACCGGACGTGTAAGTTTGGTAAATGCACAATACGCTATACGTATAACACCACACATTATGCTGCGCATGGTGGGGTCTAAGTGAAACACGTGTCAGTCATACGTGTTAACACTCCTGAGAAAAACTTATTTTTGCCGCTTACCCAAGAACACTATCCTACTTACTCCATGGGAGGTCGAGGGTGGAAGGGCCTACTGTGACTTTTTCTGAAAAACACAATTCACGGAAATATAGGCTCCTTAGATTGTGGCCCATTTCAAAAAGTAAAACATTCATACAAACATTCATATAAGTGCATGCCTCAAGTTGAGTACATGCACATGGAGCGTACCAATACGCTTCTACATTTATCCATGACATTCATACTCTTACTGTCATCTTCAGCGCTTCCAGCAGTCTCATCTATGGTCATCCGCTTCGCCTCCCCGTCGTTAAATGATGGTATGTGGGGAGCGAGTTTTTATACCCCTGCGCGCTGGTAATTTCGTCATTAATTGAAAGATAATTGTTACCACCAGTGTGGGATCCGGTGTACGACCGGCAAACTGCCTGGTTGCCTGATCATGGGCGAAACTTCCGTCGGTGTACTCTGTCGAGGTAGCAGTGCCCATAGTACTGAAGGACGCGTGCGCTAACCTTGACACACCGCTCTCCTCCCCGTAAGTGAGAGACACATGAAGTTATGGAGGGCGCGTGTGCAAACACGAGTCCGCGTGTGTGTAGCGGCTCGGTTTTTGCGCTTTGTGCGCATGCGCGTTAGTAAAGTCAGTTCTATCCAATAATGGTGACAAAAGCCAAGAAAACGGGCGGGTAGCGTAAAGGACGTCTTATGCCACCTGAGGGACCTTGAGATCAACATCGAGGAGGACTTGTTCATCACTATGGACATCGAAGAACTCTACACGAGTATTCCCCAGAGACGGACTTTGGAGGTGGTGGAACAAATCCTCCTTAACCAAGATTGGTCTTTCATTACACCGACACACTTCATTATGGAGTGTGCGGAGTTGGCTCTTACTGAAAACATCTTCGAGTTCGAAGACAATCTATATCACCAGATTAAAGGCACGTCAATGGGCAGCACCTTCGCGCCGAGTCTGGCATGCCTTTACGTCCACCAGTTTGAGGAAGACCACATCTTCAGTGACAACAACCCTTTCAACCATCAGATGAAGACGTGGAAGTGGTATATAGACGACATCTTTGTCGTGTGGCATGGCACACTGGAGGAAGCCAGCACTTTCGTGGAGTGGATCAACAGCAAAGACGTCCATCTCAACTTCACTCATACCATTGAGAAAAACCATGCTATCTTCCTAGACCTGGACATCACCTTGACGACAGAAGGGATCTCCACCAAAGTGCACACTAAACCAACAGACAGGAATAGCCTTCTACTATATGAGAGCTACCATCCAAGGGCACTACGACAGAATCTGCCTGTGGGTCAATTTCTAAGAGTGCGAAGAAACTGCTCAGAACTAGAGTCATTTCACGAACAGGCAGAAGAACTGGAATCCAAACTCCTGGCAAGACACTATCCAAAACATATGGTCAGGAGAGCCAAGAAAAGGGCAAGAAATAATAACAGAGAAGCCCTGCTCGATACTACAACAAAGGAACAATCAGACCGTCTAGTATGTGTGACCACTTACACACCTACATCTAATAAAGTGCAGAATATTATTAAAAAGAAATGGGCGATACTCAATAGCGGAACAAGACAGTGGGAACCTCCCCTTTTCGCTTTTAAGAGAAGCAGAAACCTGCGAGACGATCTGGTACACTCAAAAATCACACGGGAGGAAGAGGATAATCAATCTACCCTCTGGAGCCAACCGAAGCTAGTCGGTCACTTCCCGTGTGGCAACTGTGTATGCTGCCAGTCTACCGTCACCATCAAAGAAGTGGATATTGGCACAAACAGACCGTGGAGATTAAACAACTTCAGTAACTGCAACACTGAAAACATGATATATATGCTTAGTTGCCCATGCAACTTGAAGTACATTGGGATGACTACAAGGAAGGTGAAAACACGAATTAATGAACACCGCAGTACAATTCGGTGCAAAAAATCTAACACCAGATTGACCAAACATTTTCTAGAGAAGAATCACACAGAATCAGACCTCAGATGGGTGGTCATGGAGGTAATGAGGAAACAGAAAACAGACATGAGCCAACAACTACATGTCAGGGAGCAACGCTGGGTCTACCGGTTGCGCTCATGGGATACAGGGCTCAATGACGAAATACCATGGTTACAACTATCCCGCTGAAATAACAAAACATATATTGTATACCATTAGTCAATCGCTATAGAGGGTGTCCCGTCTACAAACAAACTAGAATTGATATAGCCAGTGGATTACCCTTTTTGGTTATACGTAGCTATGCCAACTGTTCTAGCTCTGCATAAAAATATATGTATTAGCTTTGACCCCAAATATCAACATAACCACTCTCAATTGAAGTGTTCCCTCCTATGGTTAGGCGCCTTCTGTTGAAATATAATGCGACGAGTTTGTAGCAACGACTTCATATATTTAAACACGATCATAACATCTGGCGACTGATATAGCCGGATTGACTCGTTATGAGGCAATACGAGCGGTGCATTATATACCCTCTGCACGTGGCTAACTGTAAATATACAGAAGGGCCCTCACATAGTAACACCTAGCTATGCCAACTGTTCTAGCTCTACATAAATATATGTAGTAGCTTTGATTCCAAATACCAACCTGACACAATCACTCTTAATTGAATTTTTCCCTCCTATGGCACCTTCCGTTAATATATGAGGCGATGAGGTTTTAGTAATGACTCCATATGTTTACACACGACCTTAACATCTGGCGACTGATAAGGCCGATGTAACTCGTTTTGAGGCAATACGAGCGGGACATTTTATACCCTCCGCACGTGGCTAATTGTAAGTATACAGAAGGGTCCTCCCTTTTTTACACTACCCGCCCGTTTTCTTGGCTTTTGTCACCATTATTGGATAGAACTGACTTTACTAACGCGCATGCGCACAAAGCGCAAAAACCGAGTCGCTACACACACGCGGACTCGTGTTTGCACACGCGCCCTCCATAACTTCATGTGTCTCTCACTTACGGGGAGGAGAGCGGTGTGTCAAGGTTAGCGCATGCGTCCTTCAGTACTATGGGCACTGCTACCTCGACAGAGTACACTGCCGGAAGTTTCGCCCATGATCAGGCAACCAGGCAGTTTGCCGGTCGTACACCGGATCCCACACTGGTGGTAACAATTATCTTTCAATTAATGACGAAATTACCAGCGCGCAGGGGTATAAAAACTCGCTCCCCACAAACCATCATTTAACGACGGGGAGGCGAAGCGGATGACCATAGATGAGACTGCTGGAAGCGCTGGAGATGACAGTAAGAGTATGAATGTCATGGATAAATGTAGAAGCGTATTGAGTACGCTCCATGTGCATGTACTCAACTTGAGGCATGCACTTATATGAATGTTTGTATGAATGTTTTACTTTTTGAAATGGGCCACAATCTAAGGAGCCTATATTTCCGTGTATTGTGTTTTTCAGAAAAAGTCACAGTAGGCCCTTCCACCGTCGACCTCCCATGGAGTAAGTAGGATAGTGTTCTTGGGTAAGCGGCAAAAATAAGTTTTTCTCAGGAGTGTTAACACGTATGACTGACACGTGTTTCACTTAGACCCCACCATGCGCAGCATAATGTGTGGTGTTATACGTATAGCGTATTGTGCATTTACCAAACTTACACGTCCGGTCTCTTTGTGTTTTTGTTTCCTTTTTCTCCTACAGATACTCTCAATTTTTAACATTGCACTACACGGGGAGCTGTTATCCTCACCCCCGGTCTTTCGAGTGGTAATCCTTTCATACACATTGTGCAGAAAGGTAGAGCCCATCATTCATCCCGGTCCTGACGAATGCTATGTACCCATCTGGGACGCAGAGCAGAAACATGTTGACCACTTTTTACGGTAAAGGGATAATGATTTCCCATATTACCGTTCACTTCTTTTAATACCATACATTTGCCCCTTAATTAAAGTACTTGGGGACAAGTATAATGGTTTTTAGATCACATCTCACTAATTCACGGGCCACCACTTAGTTTTAGAAGTGCATCCCTGTCTCCAGGTGTATGCCCGCCCTCTATCAAACGAAGTTTTTAGAGTGCGAGGACGGCCTATGATGAAGCATGACACCAGTCCTTCACTTTTTGTGAGATGCCCCCACTGGACGTGCATCTCTAGAATCTCTGTAGGAACCTGTAGGAATCCCAACTAGGACAGCCCCATTTGTGTCTAAATGCTATATAGGAGGCTGGCTGGTTCCTAGGCCCTGCGCCTCTACTTCCCTTCCCTAGTTCAACACTAGGGCTAGTGTGTGTAAAATTCTCCATGCAATTGCCATAGGAAACTTTAGACAAGGCTACAGGTCAAACTGCTGAACGGAATTACGCCAAATTTGGCACAGAGAAAGGTCTTGGTCCAGAAAGCACGCTTCTGTTTAAATCGGGTAAATCCGTTCAGTAGTTTTAGAGAAATATCACATTTTCTAGATATCGATATTTAAGAATTCTGACATCTGATTGGCTGAAGCGTTACGAGCACGAGCTTGCGGCTCATTGGCTGCGAACTGTTGAAACTAGGAAGTTTTGGCAGCCATTTTGTGATTCAGTCCGTCAGCTCACAACTCTCCCTCTGCAAGGCATCAGGTCCGTAGTTCTACCTCTGCGAGGCAACACTAAAAATATACCGCAGCTCTGTCTGTGCGAGATACCCCTTTCACGGTCCCTCTCCCCACATCACCAGCTCGCGGCTATGTCTTTAGAAGCCAGTCCCTCGGCTTGCAGCTCTGCGACTGCGAGCCATTTTGTGATTCAGTCCGTCAGCTCGCATCTCTCCCTCTAAAAGGCATCGCATCCGTAATTCTACCTCTGCGAGGCAATACTGAAAATATCCCGCAGGTCTGTCTGTGCGAGATACTCCTTTTACGCTCCCTCTCCCCACATCATCAGCTCGCGGCTATGCCTTTAGAAGGCAGTCCGTCGGGCCCGCAGCTCTACCTCTGTGAGCCACCTCGTTAGCTCGTAGCTCTGTCTGTGCTAGCAGGCCCGTCGGCCCATTATTCTCCCTCTGCGAGTTAGCCTGTTGGGTTGCAGCTCGAAGGGCTCGCAGCTGTATCTCTGCGAACCAGCCCGTTAACTGATAGCTGTGTGTCTGCTAGCAGGCCTGTTGGCCCGTTGGTCTCCCTCTGCGAGTCCGGCCACAGCTCTCCCTCTGCGAGCCAGTACGGTGCTGTGCTTTTGCGAGCCAACGGCTCGTAGGTCTCCCTCTGCGAGCTGAGCTCACGGGCCGCAGCTCTTCCTATGCGAGCCTGCCCGACGGCCCGCAGGTGACACTCTGCGAGCCGAAATTGGGACATAAGGCGGCTCTAAAAAGAGCCCTTGTGTTTATTAGTTGGAGCTACATGTAAGTACGAATGCACAGCTTCAAGTTAATCAGGAAAACTCAGTTTCCCTTATCTGTGAAGTGTACTCCATCACTTCTGTAGATATCAGCCATATCAAAACGTATGTTGTTGTTGTAAATCGACCCCATTCTATGGTCTCTGAGGTATGAAGACACAGCTTTGTTGACATTCTTCCTAGATTTTTCAATCTTATGACAAAATTGGTTTGACCATTTCCACTTCTGTCTTTGGCATATATTGGAATATACAAAGACAGTTTGAGGCAAAAGTAACATCAATTGTCCAAAGGTGTCTTTCATAAGCATTTCCAAACCTACCCCAGTCAATGTGCCTAGGTCGTTACCACCACAGTGCACAATCATGAGATCATGGTGTTGGAGATGCCAACAGGTTTTAACCAAAGGGAGCAATTGGTGCCACTTCAATCCTCTCTGTGCAAACCATTTAATGTATACATTTTGTAAACCTAGGTCTAAGTCAATAAGTCTCTGTTCTGCATACCTCTTGCACCAGAAAACATAGCTATGTCCTACAATCCACACTAGCATTTTGAAGGTATGGCTACAAGATATGGATAAATGTCTGTAGCTCATGCAGTCCGTTCGTAGAATAAGAGATATGTTTAAACATGAGGAACTACTTTTTTTTTTTACATACAAAACGTTAACCGATTGGGAGATGAAATGTATTGTGTCCTAAAAAGTAGGGTGTATATTAGTTTTGATGAAAAGCATCTTTGTGATTGGTTAATAAAAAAGCAGTTTATAAGTGGAGTACATATTATAGGATGAAATTTGCTCAGCTCAACCACACCTGCTAATTGTATTTGGAAGGTGCAGTTCAAACTTGAAAGAATGGTGAACTTTTGACCTCCACGTGCCGTTAAATTTAGAAAAAAATGTTGCAAAAAGAAATATCGGTAGGTTTAAAAAATGATGAACTTTTAACCTGCACGTGTTTAGAATGTTCTAGAAAGTGGTGATACAATACCTTGAACTTTTCACCTGTATGTGTCCTTAAAAAAACTGTTTATATGGAAAGTTCAAAACTAACCAATAAAGAGAGGTTTTGCAATCTAAAAAAATAAGGAACTATTTTGATTTGTTCACTATATGTATTTATGTGTGGAGCAGCAGGGAAATTCTGCCATTACTGGTTCCATTCTTGATGAAAGCGGTGCATTAGATGTACTGTGTGACAAGAAAAGATTGCATGCGTTTGTGACATTTGAAATCTGCATACCAACTACGAAGGTAAATTAGAAATTAAGAAGGTGTGTTATGTGTTTTGTAGTAGTGGTTAAGTATTTGAGATGATATTTTTAACTTTCAAAGTGAATGACAACAGATGCAATGGAGCCAACGATCATGCAGCTCAGACACCCAACACTGCTCCGACACCCCCGCCACCAGCCCCTTGTCCGCCATCCCCTCACCCCCCACACAAACAAATGAGACAGAAACCTTAGGAAATCTGGAACGTAACAAATTGGCTGATGTCGCACAATTATAGTAAAGAAGATGCATGTGAGGTTGGACAAATAAGAATCTCAGTCATCTATGGATTTACATATGAAACATTTTATTTAAACAAAATAACAAAATAAAAGTAGGTACAGGTATGACATGTCATCCCTCGACAATTTGTGAATCACAGCCTGCAAGAGAAAAAGAAAGATAAGATTGTGCGTCATGCGTCCATGAAAGGAGAGAGAGAGAAAGAGTGAGAGAGAGGAAGAGACAGATAAAGAAAGAGTGAGAGAGAGGAAGACAGAGAAAGAGAGAAAGAGTGAGAGAGAGAGGAATAGAGAGAGAAAGAGAGAAAGAGTGAGAAACAAGGAAGAGAGAGAGAAAGAGAGAAACAGTGTGAGAGAGAGGTAGAGAGAGAGAGAAAGAGTGAGACAGAGAGGAAGAGAGAGAAAGAAAGAATGAGAGAGAGAGGAATAGACATAGAAAGAGAGAAAGAGTGTGAGAGAGAGAAAGGAAGAGATAGAGAGTGAGAGAGAGAGAAAGAGTGTGAGTGACAGAAAGGAAGAGATGGAGAGTGAGTGTTGACACTGTGGAGAAAATCCTCACAGCTCACCTTTCTGCCCCCGGTGTGTCTCCAAGCACGTGCCGGGACATAGTGCAGTCTTCAAGTTTAGTTATCTGAAAAATAGTATAGAATCAGTAATGGCAGAGTACATACAACTGCACCCGCCTAATTCTCTGTTTTCCCCCTGCGCACCCAGGCTGCTGCACCCCATCGACTCCCGCCACCCAGAGGTGTCTGCCCACCTCTGCGCACCCAGGCTGCTGTACCCCATCCACTCCCACTGCCCAGAGGTGTCTGCCAGCTGCTGTGCACCCAGGCTGGTGCACCCCATCCAGTCCCACTGCCCGGAGGTGACTGCCCGTTCCTGTGCACCCAGACTGCTGCATCCCATCCACTCCCACTGCCTAGAGGTGTCTGCCCGCTCCTGTGCACCCAGGCTGCTGCACCCCATCCACTCCCACTGCTCGGAGGTGTCTGCCCGCTGTTGTGCACCCAGGGTGCTGCACACTATCCACTCCCACTGCCCAGAGGTGACTGCTCGCTGTTGCAGAAACAAGCCTCTCTGCTCACCTTCCGTCACCGGCGTGTGTCTAAGAGGGTCCACCACGTGCCGAAGCAACCTCCTCAGGCGTTGTGTCCACGCGGTCAAGCCGAGCTCACAATTGAAAGTGGGTGTTAATTGCAGGATGGCCAGGCATCATCGTAGGCTGCACACGCGCTCAGCTCTGGTGGCACTAACTGAGTGGAACTGAAGTCATCGCCTCGTGGCGGGAGGTCCGTGTCGGGGGGGTAGTCAATCTGTGAATCACAGCCTGCTAGACAAAAATCAAGATAAGATTGTGCATCATGCGTCCATGAAAGGAGAGAGAGAGAGAGAGAAAAAGAGAGAAAGAGTGAGAGAGAGGAAGAGACAGAGAAAGAAAGAGTGAGACAGAGAGGAAGACAGAGGAAGAGAGAAAGAGTGAGAGAGAGAGGAAGAGAGAGAGAAAGAGAGAAAGAGTGAGATACAAGGAAGAGAGAGAGAAAGAGAGAAACAGTGTGAGAGAGAGGTAGAGAGAGAGAGAAAGAGTGAGACAGAGAGGAAGTGAGAGAGAGAGAAAGAAAGAATGAGAGAGAGAGGAAAAGACATAGAAAGAGTGTGAGAGAGAGAAAGGAAGAGATAGAGAGTGAGAGAGAGAGAAAGAGCATGAGTGACAGAAAGGAGGAGAGGGAGAGTGAGTGTTGACACTGTGGAGAAAATCCTCACAGCTCACCTTTCCGCCACCGGTGTGTCTCCAACCACGTGCCGGGACATAGTGCAGTCTTAAAGTTTAGTCATCTGAAACATAGTATAGAATCAGTAATGGCAGAGTACATACAACTGCACACGCCTAAATCTCTGTTTCGCCCCTGTGCACCCAGGCTGCTGCACCCCATCGACTCCCGCTGCCCAGAGGTGTCTGCCTGCCTCTGCGCACCCAGGCTGCTGTACCCCAACCACTCCCACTGCCCAGAGGTGTCTGCCCGCTGCTGTGCACCCAGGCTGGTGCACCCCATCCAGTCCCACTGCCTGGAGGTGACTGCCCGTTCCTGCGCACCCAGACTGCTGAATCCCATCCACTCCCACTGCCTAGAGATGTCTGCCCGCTCCTGTGCACCCAGGCTGCTGCACCCCATCCACTCCCACTGCTCGGAGGTGTCTGCCCACTCTTGTGCACTCAGGGTGCTGCACACTATCCACTCCCACCGCCCAGAGGTGACTGCTCGCTGCTGCGGAAACAAGCCTCTCTGCTCACCTTCCGCCACCGGCGTGTGTCTAAGAGGGTCCAGCACGTGCCGAAGCAACCTCCTCAGGCGTTGCGTACACGCGGTCGAGCCGAGCTCACCATTCAAAGTGGGTTTTGATTGCAGGATGGCCACGCATCATCGCAGGCTGCACACTCGCTCAGCTCTGGTGGCACTAACTCAGTGGAACTGAAGTCATCGCCTCATGGCGGGAGGTCCGTGTCGGGGGGGTCGTCAATCTGTGAATCACAGCCTGCTAGACAAAAAGCAAGATAACATTGTGCGTCATGCGTCCATCAAAGGAGAGAGAAAGAGTGACAGAGAGGAAGAGAGAGAAAAAGAAAGAAACAGTGAGAGGTAGACAGAGAGAAAGAGTGAGTGAGAGAGAGAGGAAGAGAGAAACAGTGAGAGAGAGGAAGAGAGAGAGAAACAGTGTGAGAAAGAGGAAGAGAGAAATAGAGGAAGAGTGAGAGAGAGAGAAAGAGAGAGAGAGGTAGAGAGAGAGAAGAAAAAAACAGTGTGAGAGAGAGGAAGAGATAGAGTGAGAGAGAGAGGAAGAGAGAGAGAGAAAGAGTGTGAGGGAGAGAAAGGAAGAGATGGAGAGGGACAGTGAGTGCCCACACTGTGGACAAAACCCTCACAGCTCACCTTTCCGGCACCGGTGTGTCTCCAACCACGTGCCGGAACATAGTGAAGCCCTCAAGCTTAATCATCTGAAATGTAGGATGGAATCAGTAATGGCAGAGTACATACAACTGCACACGCCTAATTCTCTGTCCCGCCTTTGTGCATCCAGGCTGCTGCACCCCATCCACTTCCACTGCCCAGAGGTGTCTGCTCGCCGCTGCGCACCCAGGCTGCTGCACCCTATCCACTTCCACTGCCCAGAGGTGTCTGCCCGCTGCTGCGCACCCAGGCTGCTGCACCCCATCCACTCCCACTGCCCGGAGGTGACTGTCCGCCGCTGTGCACCCAGGCTGCTGCACCCCATCCACTCCCACTGCCCGGAGGTCACTGCCCGCCGCTGCGCTAACAAGCCTCTCTGCTCACCTTTCGCAACCTGCGTGTAGAAAAGAGGGCCTACCACGTGCCGCTGCAAGCCCCAAGCCCGGGGCCCGCGGATACGGCACCCTGCATATCATGCAGCCCCGCTCCGCAGGCCACTAGGTCTCACATTTGGTGCTGGGTCGTGATTTCGCCATGGCAGAGGACATACCAGTGCACCAGGCTTTTCATCGCAGGCTGCACACCCGCTCAGCCCTTGCGGTGCCACTAACTCTGTGACCAGCGAGGCGACGCCACGTGCCGGTAGGCCTGTGCTGTCTGATGTCTCAGGCCTACACTGCGGTCGAGCAGGGCACACAAAACCTGAGCTGTCCAGACCGCTGGGACGGGCCATCACCGCAGGCTGTACACCCGCTCAGCAGTTACGGTACCAGTACCTCAGTGGACCGAAAGTCACCGTCCCGTGCCGGTGTGCCTGTGCCGGCCGCAGTGCATCCGGTGCGAGCAACTCTGAAATGGCGTCGAGCACGTGCGCCCGGTCTTTTTTATTGGCAGGGTCACGTGTCCTGTGACGCCTGTGCTGGATGGGTGTAGTGTGGGTGTATACTAGCCGTGAGGGAGTGGCTGTGGCATACTGACAACTAGGGTGTGACCAGCAGATCACTACAATGAAAATCTGGGCCATGTAGCGTTGTTGTCCTTCCCTGTAAGCATTAGCGGAGTGGGCTGGCCTGGCGTATGCCAGTCCTGCGTGAGGCTGTGAAGAATGACTCTGGAGCTATGGGCGTGGCTCCGTCCTGGGCTGTATGAGGAATCAACTGATGCGGGTGTCCCTGTTGTAGTGCTGACGTCACCCGGGTCGCAAGCGCCAATGTGTCACTCTGTGAGCCAAGTCCCACAACATGGCCAACATGGAAGGTACGGGGAATCACTGACCCTACATTCATCCATAGTTCCACACATGAAAGATGGTGGACATGACACATCTGTGTGGATATGAATGTTTATTGCACATTCAGTGGAGTGTTGCAGCTGTAGCAATACAGGGCCATGCAAAGTTCAAGTTTCAGTTTTTGGCACATGGAGGGCAGCCAATTAGAGCCAAGCTTGTGTTCGGGGTTAGGCTGCGCCAACATATGTACTTATACAATTACTTCGCCAATCTCCAAGCACTTATAAATTCACTATACACTCTCCTTGCAGTACTCTAATGATCCAGTCTCTACATACGTACTTGTACAATGACTAAGAGAAAGTTACATAACCAAAGTTTTCCCCACTGCCAGAGGTAACATGGTTGCATACCCTGTCCACAGCACAATGTAATGTGGTAGGGCCCAGGGGCGGCATCTTGCATACATAATGAACACACGGACATAGATAGATAGTGGAACTGGGTACGGGCACGTGCGCTCGACTCATTTTTATTACCAGGGTCACATCTTCAGTGACGTCTGTGCTGGATGCGTGTGGGGTGAGTGTAAGCCAGCCGTCCGGGAATGGTTGGTGCTGGCAACAAGTACAACAGTAATCATTTGATCAGACACACAAATTCAATCATAAAGGGTCAATGATTTGTGCTGCACTAAGGTAGGGGCAACAGATGTGAAATAATACACACAAGATTGTATCGTAAAGGGTCCATGACTTGTGGTACACTGAGGTAGGGGCAGCAGATGTGAAATTAAACACAAAACATTGTATCATAAAGGGTTCATGAGTTGTGCTGCACTGAGATAGGGGCATCAGAAGCATTAAGCGTGTGTGCAGCCAGCGATGATGCGTGGTGCAGGTGAGCAGCACTGGGAGCAATGTCTGTTGCCTACTGGACTGAGTCATCTGCAATTGCGACTCGATGTGAATTGTGAGCCCTGGTATCCGCAGTGTAGATCAAAGGCAGTAGTCAGCACAGACATCGAAGAATGCTTTTAGTCACTTCCTGTTTACAAAATTCGAGGACATAGAGTACAATTCTCTCTGCAATAAATAAATCATGTCTCAATTTAAATTGTGAGCTCTGCTAACCGCAGTGTAGGTGTATGGAACAAAAGATGAAACATTTATGGAATACACTGTCGAAATATGTAGGTTTCAGGGACGTTATAGTTAGTTGCCTACTGGACTCTGAAATTAATTAATGAAGACTGAATTTGAATTGTGAGCCCTGCTGAGCACAGTGTAGGCCGGAGGCAGCGGTCAGGAAGGGCCTACAGCCACGTGGCGTTGACTTGAGCTGCATACAGTTAGTGGTAGGTGTGACGCTCAGCGTGTGCGCAGCCAGCGATGATGCAATGTCTCTTGCCTACTGGACTGCGTCATCTGCAATCGCGACTCGATCTGAATTGTGAGCCCTGCTGACCACAGTGTAGGCCGGAGGCAGTGGTCAGAAAGAGCCCAGAGCCACGTGGAGTTGACTTGAGCTGCATAGAGTTAGTGGTAGGTGTGGCGCTCAGCGTGTGCGCAGCCAGCGATCATGCAATGTCTGTTGCCTACTGGACTGCGTCATCTGCAATCATGTCTCGATCTGAATTGTGAGCCCTGCTGACCGCAGTGTAGGCCGGAGGCAGTGGTCAGGAAGAGTCCGCAGCCACGTGGCGTTGACTTGAGCTGCATAGAGATAGTGGTAGGTGTGGCGCTCAGCATGTGCGCAGCCAGCGATGATGCAATGTCTCTTGCCTACTGGACTGCGTCCTCTGCAATCGCGACTCGATCTGAATTGTGAGCCCTGCTGACCGCAGTGTAGATCGTAGGCAGTAGTCAGCACAGACATCAAGGAATGCTTTTTGTCACTTCCTCTTGACAAAATTCGAGGACATAGAGTACAATTCTGTCTGCAATTAATAAATCAAGACTGAATTCAAATTGTGAGCTCTGCTGTCCGCAGTGTAGACTGCCATTCAGTGTTCCTTTGGACTTGCAAGATGAATTTGGTCATTGTACTAAAGCTATAACTGAAATAAAACAAGTTCTTGAAGCAAGGATACTAAAAGGATATTATGTAGGTTTTAGGGACGTAATACTTAGTTGCCTACTGGACTCTGCAATTAATGAATCAAGAGTCAATTTTAAATGTGAGCCCTGATGACCGCAGTGTAGGCCGGAGGCAGCGGTCAGCAAGGGCCCACAGCCACGTGGCGTTGAGTTGAGCTGTACAGTTAGTGTCACCTAAAGCAACCAGCATGTGCGGAGCCTGCGATGATGCGTGGTCCGGGCGGGCCGCACTGGTAGCAATGTCTTTTGCCTAATGAATTCTGTCTTAATAAGTCCACATGGCGTTGACTTGTGGTGCACTGAGTTAGTGGCACCTGAAGCACTCAGTGTGTGCGCAGTCTGCGATGATGCGTGGTCCGGGCGGGCCGCACTGGGATCAATGTCTCTTCCCTACTGGAGTGCGTCATCTGCAATCGCGACTCGATCTGAATTGTGAGCCCTGCTGTCCGCAGTGTAGATCGAAGGCAGTAGTCTGTACAGACATAAGTCTGTGGTGCTCTGCTGCTGGGTTCGCAGCGGGCCTGTGTCGAGGAGGCGGGCGGTCACGGCGGAGGCCTCATGGCAGGGTGAGGGCTGCCGCTCTGGCAGACGCTTTAGCCTTCCCACAAGTGAACCACGCCCATAGCCCCAGCCTATTTATTCATACTCCTACGATAGAGTGGCATACGTTGGACCAGCACACTCCGCTTCCGCTTCCAGGGGGGGACAACACAGCTACATGACCGAGATCTTCCCCACTGCCTGAGGTAACATGGTTGCGTCTATTGTCCACAACACTACAAGCACCAGCAGTATATGTCCACATGGAGAGGTTTGTGCTCTGCATAGTGAGGTCTGTCCACCACATCACTGCTACACTTGGTATTGTGTGCATTTTTATTGATGGGTGACTTGCGTCCTTCACACATACTTGGTTGCCACATCTCCCAAGATTCAGCTATTGTGTGGCTGAGGGACCATGCTGTTTTTGGAAGGTCTGCTGCCCTGTTCTGCGCTGCCTTGGTGGTAGTAGGGAGGGGGGTGGTCCGGGGGGGAGGTCCTGAGGGTGATGGCAGTGGGTGTTGTGGCCTTCTTGGGTGTCGGAGCTGCATGGTCAGTAGCTCTATGACATGTGTTGGTCTTCAGATGTGGTTCTGGGCTGGGCTCCCTTTGACACTGTAGGTAGTCGTCCTGCTTTACACCAGTAAAAGGCAGATGTTAAATTCCTACTGCTAACGCAGCTTATCGCCTGTTTTTGGATCCGACCCCAGATTTGGCTGCTCGTTCAAAATATCGGGATGTGGTGTTTTCGTGTTATTTTTGCACGGGAACGCCTACTCTGCATATTATTAGCGTTAGTTGTCGCTCTCATTTGTAGCGAATTGTTTTGCGGAAGCTATTGTTGGAAAATTGGTGATATTGGCTGTTTTCACTAGGTTGAGAATGGAATGATAATTTAAAATCACTGAAAATACCATAGGTTTAATGAACATTATAATTAGAAATTAGCATTTAAAAAATGTTTGAAATTCACTGAAAAAACCATAGGTTTCAGGCACGTTATAGTTAGAAATTAGCATTTAAAAAACCTTAGAAATTCACTGAAAAAACCATAGGTTTCAGGGACGTTATAGTTCGAAATTATCATTTAAAAAACCTTTGAAATTCACTGAAAAAATCATAGGTTTCAAGGACGTTATAGTTAGCTGGACATTTCACTCGTACAAAACCATAGAATTTCCACTGTTATAGTTAGTTCAGCTAACTATAACTCGCGCCCCCGCAATGCACTGCTGATCACATATTACATCATTCATGACATGGTCAGTGACATCACTGATGACATCACTGATCACATCTCAAATGACATCACTGCGAAGCCGAAATGCGTCTCTCTAGCCATGGGGTTGTGTGAGACCTGATACAATAAAGAAAGCCATACCTTACATCTTCGAGTACGTGCCTTCTTCTTTGACGGAGTGGGATGGAGTATTCATATAAATATATATATATATATATATGTATGTATATATATATATATATATATATATATATATATATATATGCTCACGAAGATTTCTTCAAAGAAGGAACCAGAGGGACACAGCGGGGAAGTCAGGAAGATTCGTTTTAATGTTACAGGGTCGGCATGACGCGTTTCGGTGTAGTGCCTTATTCATATGCCATTGCAATTCAGTGTAGTGCACCAACCACTTTTCAAGTGTCCCATCTTGCTCCCGATTGGCGGGAGTCCAGCTGAGTCGATTAATCCTGAGCGCGTCACTGTAGTCCCCTCCACCAACTACAGTACCCAGAAGGCTCCATCTTGGCCAAACAGGTAAGCTGCTCTTGTCGACTTATAAAACCCATAGTGAGTGCTGGAGAAATCTGACAAAGTGCAAATGGGTGCAGTAAAAATGTCCTGATGTCCCTGCCGCAAAAAACTCTTCTCCTTAGTCCCCAAACGCCTAAGCCGCATGGTTCCAAGTTCTGCCGTACCGGAGACCCCAGTACATGATCCAGGTCTCTCCGTCTAATCACGGACTGTAATGCACAGCGGTACCTTGCTGTTCTTGGATGCGGTGAGCTGGCGCAAATCCAATCCCTTGGAAAAACAAAAGTGAGGAAACCTCTTGCCCTTGATGCACCAGCCACTTGCTAGACGGGTCCCCCAAAGCGCGCCAGGGGCTTAGCAGGCAATATATGTTCACGAAGATTTCTTCAAAGAAGGAACCGGAGGGACACAGCGGGGAAGTCAGGAAGATTCGTTTTAATGTTACAGGGTCGGCATGACGCGTTTCGGCGTAGTACCTTATTCATATGCCATTGCAATTCAGTGTAGTGCACCAACCACTTTTCAAGTGTCCCATCTTGCTCCCGATTGGCGGGAGTCCAGCTGAGTCAATTAATCCTGAGCGCGTCACTGTAGTCCCCTCCACCAACTACAGTACCCAGAAGGCTCCATCTTGGCCAAACAGGTAAGCTGCTCTTGTCGACTTATAAAATATATATTTCAACCGCAAAAAGTCTCCTTCCGGATTGCTGGGACCCGTGGAGAGTGGCGTGCACACCGGCGGAGTACCGGTAATAAATCACAAACAACCAAGAATCAGCGCGCTCTCAGGAAAAAAGGGATCCGTTCTCGTAGGTTCAACACCAAGTGTTTATTCACAACGCGTTTCGATTTCTGACGAAACCTTGTTCACGTGACACGTGCAAGGCACAAACCAGTGAAAGAAATAATAATGGTGAACACAAACAAGGATTAATCAATATATGTGCCATGTGCATACAATCAAAAGATCTAGAATTTAATGGACTCCATCTAGGATCAAGAACCCTTAATAATTGCAAAAGTAAATGTGTTATATATCTGCTGCTCTGCCCTTGTGGCTTAGGCTACGTGGGTGAAACAAGCAGAGAATTACGGGTGAGGATTCAGGAGCATAGATCAGCGATAAAAACAAGAAAGGAGAATGCCCCATTAGTATCCCACTTCATCGAAATGGGACATAAGGAGAATGATATGAGATGGTTTATATTGGAAAAAATAACCGTGGGTAGACGAGGTGGAAACCTTGAGAACAAAAGAAAATCCCGGGAACAATGGTATATCTCTCTCCTTAACACCAGACGCAAGGGCCTTAATTTGAAAGAAGAATGGGAACGTCTGGTGGGCCCATACTAAGTTGGCAACTCTGTGGATGGGTTTGTTTCTGGTTGTTATTATTACAGGTTGATAGCAACATATTCTGCCCTTGGTTACTACCGCGTTAATTTAACACACTATAGTTGGATTTAGTTTATTCAACTGTAGTAACATGTTTACTTTGACCTTGCATTGATAATGTTATATTTGGTTGATTTATATAAAACCTATCGGTCATGTAAAAATGTGGTCGAGTGTTAAATCGGCGTTCTATCGCTATTGAATACGAGTGATGTGGTCTCCCATCTTAAGATGGCGTCACTGTACTTTTGTTTAGTATGTGCCACTCTCACTCCTAGAGTTGTTTTATCCGGCACAGCTCGGTTGTTTTAGTTTTTCTCGTGTATTTTAGGTAAAAGTATGTTAGGTAAAAGTGGGTTTTATGAATTTGGCAACTTGGGTTGTCACTATTAAGTTTAACGATAGATGTTTTCGTTTGTGGACACTTACTTTAAGATGGCGCCTCCATTCAATCCCTTACACCACGTGACCTTCTATCACAGCTGCGTATGATAGGGTAATTAACCATCGAGTCGCGGGCTTTTTGAGTTTAAATAGAGAGGTGTTGACGCCATGGAATAGACACGTACACGGAGGCTGAGTTCCCCGGTCGGATTCCCTGATACAAGGAACGCGTTTCCTGATTTAGAGGTAAGCTGGAAGTGGTGTTTAGGTGTAACCGGGGCCCTTTTTTTAAGGAGTTCTCTCTCTTTTTTTTAAGTAGTACTACGTAGTTTGTGTAGGGCTCATTTGGGGTCTTTAAATTTATAAAAATGGGGAAGAGAGACTCGTTTGAGTTTTTTTGTGTTGAATAGTGGTTCTGGGTTGCATATTAGTAGTATAGGCTACGTATTTCATTGCCTTGTGTGTAAGTACAATATAGCGGGCATACACTCTTTGGATGAGGATAGTAGTGACGATGAATTATATTTCACCCTTACTTTCGTTTATATTTATTTTAGCTATACCACATGGTGTGAGATTGTGTCTTTCCTCCTTTAAATTTGAAAATATGATGACAGCTCTCTGAAGACAATTCTTTAAACAAAAGGTACTTTTCAGGAGGTTTATGGTCAATGATATGACTTCAATAGAGGAGCAATATGTAAATATTAATTCTTGTGTTGTTTGTGTCCATGTAGATTGGCAATATATATCCCTTGTCTCTGGCTCAACATAAATCAGTAAGCACATCTTTTCTTGGAAAGGTGCTGTTCTGTTATTGATAACAGTGAGAGGAAACTCTGTATCTTTTAACAAAGGTAAAGGCATAATCTACTAATTACTCATTTTGATAATAAGAATCCGCTGGCGAATGGAATTGTGTTTTATCATATTTCCTTTTTTCCATATAGTTGTGGATGGTGAGGACTATATTCTACGCCTCTCTAACGTGCCTGTTCTGGGAATACGTTCACTTGGAGGTATTAAAGAAAAAAAATTCTTTGATCTCCCAATTAATAAGTTAGTGAACCAGCTTTAAGTGGTGATTGATGATAGATTTTTTAGGTCATTCATGCCATCAGGGTGGAATGTTTTTTTCCATTTAGACTCAGACTCAGACAACGCTGGGAGAAGAGGCAGAGGACGTGGCGGCATGGGAAACAAGACACGCACCAGAAAAGTCTACTAATGGATATGACAATGGTGAACAAAACTATTATTAATCTCTCGAAAAGACCATTGAGTGACTTAGAAAAACGTACACTTTGTTTGGAACTTTCTTTCTGCCCTTCTTACCCCTTTAACTATGTGGAGGCTAGGATTGACCTGTTCAAATATACTAGGAAGCTTAAGCTTAAAAAGTGGCACAAGCTTAGGGGACCCTATGCCCGCAAGGTCACCAATACTAACCCCATCACTGGCAATACTGAGTTTAACATAGGGGACATAGACACACTCATTACCATGATTGAGTTGGGTGAAACAGAGTTGACCCCAGAACAGGATACCAACCCCACTCAGTTACTTGATGAGTTACAGATAACCACCGATGCTTCTGCATCTTCTGGTTTCAGACCCAAATCATCTTTCCTGCCTAATCTCCCCCATGATAACATTGATACCTTCCACGACTGTGTGAGTAACGCATTTAACAACCTTAGGCACAAGCACAAGGGAACATATAACACGAGAGGGATGAATCTCACATATAACCAGAGGGTTGCCCTCAAGAGCCTCATGGACGATGACAACATTGTCATTCGCCCTGCAGACAAGGGTGGCAACGTTGTCATCCTGGATAGAGAACTCTATCTGGCTGAAGCTTCTAGACAGCTAGACGATATCAAATTTTACGTGCCCATTGCTTTTGATGACTACAACAAAAGCATTATGAACATTTGGGATAATCTCACCACATGGAAGGATAAGGGTTTGCTGGAATGGGAGGAGTACAGCTACCTCAAGAAAGATCATCCAGTACTCCCGGTACTGTACCTTCTACCGAAGGTACACAAGGACCCCGTTAGACCTCCCGGGCGTCCTATTGTGTCATCCAGAGGTAGTGTAGCTGAACATGTCTCCAAGTATGTGCACCATTTTCTGAGGGATCATGTCATCAGACTCCCCAGCTATCTTAGGGACACTAAGGACTTTTTGTACAAAATTCAAGACCTACAGTGGGATGAGGACTGTTGGTTCATCACACTTGATGTACACAGCCTCTACACCATAATTGACCACCAACAGGGATTGGAGGCATGTAGACATTACCTCAATAGCAGACCAGTGAGATTCCGGGAACATAGTCAGATGCTGGTGGACATGACAGAATATTGTCTGATGAACAACATCTTCATGTTCAACGGCATCCTGTTTAGACAAACGACCGGTACAGCGATGGGATCTTGCTTTGCTCCCAGTTTTTCGGACCTTTTAATGGGGCGCTGGGAGGAGGGCATCTTCACCAATCCGGCTCTCCACGACGACCTTGAACATGTGTCAGTGTGGCTACGCTACATTGACGACCTGTTTATCGTTTGGAGAGGGCCGGAGGCAGGGGTGCACGAGTTTATCAAGAAACTCAATGTCAACGAGTGCAACATTGTAATCAGTGGCAGCGTCTGCAGAAACAAGGCAGAATACCTCGATGTCTGCATTACCATTAGTGACAACTAGGTACACACCACACTGTACAGGAAATCAACGGCAGGCAAGTGTTCTTCATGCCCTCAGCAGCCATCCTGAGGCTCTCAAATGGAGCATCCCTTATGGAGAACTGCTGAGGGCAAAAAGGAACTGCAACACTGAGGAAAGTTACCAGCGCGAAAGCAACAACATCATTGACCGCTTTAAGGAGAGGGGTTACCCTAGCTGGGTACTCACACAAGCCAGACAAAGGGCCGATAATGTGGACAGGGCTCAGACTATCTCTGATGTACCCATTACCCCCACTGACACTGAGGAGGATAACACCAGAGTGATCATGACATACAGCACTGACTCTAAAGACATCAAACAGATTCTATGTAAAAACTGGGCCATTCTCAAGACTGACAACATCATAGGGAGTACCATTCCTGATAGACCCAGCGTAACATACAGAAGAGGGAGGAATGTCAGGGATATGTTAGTGAGGAGTGATATAACCATCTATCCCAGAAGGTACGAACAAGGTCTCAGTGGGTTTTTCCCGTGCGGCCATTGCAAGGCATGTAGGAACAGCAGGTTTCGCAAGCAGGTCAACTACAATGGGGTCTGCAAGGAGATAACCCAATTCCTCACATGCAGCTCTTCCTTTGTCGTTTATGGCATTGAATGCACGTGCAAGCTGTGGTACATCGGTAGTACCACCCTTATGGCTAGGAAACGCATCCTTGAACACAGCAGGGCCATCACCAATAATGATCCCAAATACCCAGTTGCACGGCATTTCAGAGAGAAGCACTTCTCCATCACATCAGACATGAACTTCTTTATCCTGGAACAGAAAGACCGCAACCCCAGGGGAGGGGACAGGGTGCTCACACTGAGACAAAGGGAGTCGAAATACATCATTGACTTTCAAGCCAAAAGTCCGAGTGGGCTTAATCAGGATGAGGAGCTTGCAGTGAACCTGAAAGAGAAATAGGGGTCTCCCGTAGGTAGCGTCTGGGTTTCTGTCGCTTTTCTTCAGTCATTCCAGCTTTGATAGATTATGGGGGGTAGCCACACCTATCTCTTCTGGCTGCCATCTCATACTCCTCCTCAAACAACAACAGTTAACTACATGTGACACATTATTTTGTTCACTGTCTAGCTCAGTCCTTGACTGACATGGTCAGCATTTTAATCTTTTGTTTTTTCTGTTTGTTTTACAGGAGGAAAGGAAGGGGCCCACTCACCTGTACTCACCTGCACGGTCCTCCTACCCTTTTCCCCGAGAGCACATTTTCACTGTGATTTTACTGGCATATTCTTAGAGACATGCGGATGTTGTGGTACCTGCCCAGGCTGACGCTGTGATGACACTTGGGATAAGAGATTTATTGTGGTGCACACAGCAGCTAGAGTGACTTTATGCATTAGCCGTAATGAACTTCACATGGGATTGATACCCCTGTATGAGTATTTCTGTACATTGGGCACTTGCCGTTGATTACTTTGTGAGATCACATTAGGTGGACGGAGACTCCCTTTGGCATTGACCTGGTCTACTCTCCATCTGTTGTCTGCCCGACTTTGCCGTCTCGTGGTTCCATGAGCCAGCTGTCCACTGGGATGCTTTTTCCCATTTTCATTTTCTCTTACTGTGTCGACGAGTATGTCTTCCCAGGGCACTTGCCCAGTATGGACACAGTAAGTGTTTCACACAATTGGTTACCATGCCTGTTTTCTCCTCGCGAATGTTCACGCTTGGGGCGAACAATAAAGCTGGCATGTTTTTACGTCCCCAGTCACACCATGCCTGGGGAGTTATGGGTCGTTGCACATTTATTTTATCTTTATTTCATTTGAGCTTGAACATGATGCTGACGCAATAGGCACTGTGGCACTATTCAGGAGTCTATGACAATGTACACATACATTATCGATTGTGACTGTGACATTGCATTTATGTATTATATGTGTTACACACGCGTCATGGGCCGCCGCACTAGGGCGTTGTTTATTCTGATTTATTACTCAGCAGTCTGCGAATATGTATACTTACAAGAGAGTAGTTATCTATGATTTGTACAGATTGCTGCAACGTATTCCACATTTATCTAAGTATCCACCACTCCAACATGTCTGCCGTTATTATGATTTTCATGTCCCTTGTTTGTGTTCACCATTATTATTTCTTTCACTGGTTTGTGCCTTGCACGTTTCACGTGAACAAGGTTTCGTCAGAAATTGAAACGCGTTGTGAATAAACACTTGTTGAACCTACGAGAACGGATCCCTTTTTTCCTGAGAGCTTGATTCTTGGTTGCTTGTGATATATATATATACATATATATATATATATATATATATATATATATATATATATATATATATATATATATATATATAACCTACTGGCGGGCGCCAGTAGGTAGTTATATTTAGGACCTAGTTTCCATAGGAAAAGCATTTTTTGATATGCCAATATCTTTGATGCCGTTTGATGAATCTTCGTGAAATTTTCAAAACTAATGCCCTGCAAGTTTCGGGGTGATTCGTCAAGCGGGGGCCGAGAAAAAAGGAGGGTCCCAAAGCGCGTTTTCTCCATGTAAATTTGCATAGGAAACTTTAGGCAAAGCTACAGCCCGAACTGCTAAACGGAATTAAACCAAATTTGGCAAAAGGTAGCTCTTGGTTCAGAAAGCGTTCTTTTTTTTAAATGGTGTAAATCCGTTCAGTAGTTCCTGAAATATTCATATTTAAAAATCTTTATATATCTGGTGACCGCAGTGGATTCGTGAACCCTCCCAAGCACGAGCTTGATTCTGATTGGCTGTCAACACTTCAAACCAGAAAGTGTTGGCAGCCATCTTGTGACTCGGTTGAACTGAGTCACAAGAAACAAGGTTAAAAATGAAGAAAAGGGGTCAGGGTAGAAACACCCTGACCCCCTAGGCCTGCTCAGGGGGTCCCCCATGGCCACAAAATGCATTTTTTTTGGCGGTATTCACGGACACTGCGTGAATCCCGCTGAAAAAATTCCAAAAAAACGAGGAGCGGTGTCCCGCACTTCGTTTTAATAAGCCCCCGGGTGGGCCAGGTCCTGGTGCAATGTGGTTAATATATGCGGGCCCGCACAGGTCCCCGCAGCCCCGGGGACCGCCACCTCCCTGGGACTATACTCATGTTTTCATGTAAATGCGGGGGCATGGGGCCCCCTCCACAGCCCCGGGGACCACCACCTCACCGGGGCTTTGTATACTAAAAATATGTGGGGGGCCTTCTGCCCCCTCACGCTGCCCCAGGGACCATCACCTCCCCGGGGCTTTAATTAATTAGGGGTGGGGGGCCTCGCAGGCCTCCCCAAGCCCCGGGGACCACCACCTCCCCGGGGCTTCATTTAAAAAGAAAGTGTGGGGGGTCCGAGCCCCCCCACACTGCCCCGGGGACCACCACCTCCCCGGGGCACTAATTATTGAAATACGGGGGTCCATTGCGGACGCCCCGGCCCCAGGGACCACAACCTCCGTGGGGTTTTAAACATATGTTGGAGGGGGCTGCGCAGCCCCTCCAGGAGCCCTCTATGGCCCTGGGGACCGCCAACCCCCAGGTCCGGCTCCATCAGTGTCCTGGGGTGCCCAGCCCTGGGACATTGCAGTTTGCAATGCCAGGGCGGGAGCACAGCTTGCAAACTTCTGCTTCACTTCATGCTTCCATGAAGCGAAGCAGAATTGCTTTTGGGCAAAGGGAGCTGCATGTTTGCAGCTCCCTTTGCCTAAAAGCAATGCTGAGTCCCTGGGGGCTGGGGTCCTTTGGGCCAAAAGTGGCCAAGGGAAGGGGAGCCACGCGGACCCCCTCCCGTAAAGTTAACAATTATTTTTTTTTAAAAGAGGCAAAGCCCCGGGGGATGGGGTCCCCGGGGCCGAAAAAGGCTTCAGGAGGGGGGCCCCCTTCCCGTTTTTAAAAATAAAAAAATAAAGAATGGCTCAGGCTCTGGGGGTTAAGGTCCCCAAGGCCCAAAATTTAAGAGAAGGGGGGTCACACAGGCCCCTTCTAAAAATATAAACAGGATAGAGAAGCCGGCATCTCACCGGAGGCCCTGCCCCCTCCCTGCACCACTTTGCAAACACGCCTCCTGACGCGTTCTGGGTTGGGGGATTACGTCCCCTAGAGTCTTAAGGGTCCTTTGGGGCCAACTAGCCCACCAGGTACCTCCAGTAAGCCCCACACAGTGGGATTGCTGAGAGGTGGCCCGAGGCCATGCCCCTTTTTACACCACTCTGCAAACGCGCCTCTTAGCGCATTGCTGGTGGGGCAATGAGGTCCTTTTGTGTCCTGCGGACCTCAGGACTAAAGCGGACTTCTTCTCCCAAGCAGCAGTGCACCAGGAGGTGCGTTTGCAGAGTGGTGTCAAAAGGGGGCGTGGCCTCGGACCACTCTCAGCAATCCAGCTGTATGGGGCTTACTAGAGATAACAGGAGGGCTAGTTGGCCCCCAGGGACCCTCAGGAGGCAAAGGGACTTCATCCCCCAACCAAGAGCGCGCCAGGAGGCACGTTTGCAGAGTGGTGGAGAAAGGGGCGTGGCCTGTGTCCACGTCTCAGCAATCCCACTATCTGGGGCTTACTGGAGGTGTCAGATAGGCTAGTCGGCCCCTAACGACCCCCAGCAGCAAAGGAGACTTTAATCCCCCTCCAAGAGCACACCAGGGAGCGCGTTTGCAGACTGGTGAGCAAAGGGGGCGTGGCCTGATTTGAGAACTTACCAATGCTGCTGTGCAGGACTTACTGGAGGTAATAGTAGGGGTAGTTGGCCCCCAAGGTTGTCCTTGGGGCCAACTACCCCTCCTGTTACCCCCAGTAAGTCCAACCCAGTGGTATTGCTAAGAGGTCTTTGGAGGCCATGCCCCCCTTTCTCTGCAATTCTGCAAAAGTGCCTCCTGACACACTACGGGTTGGGGGATGAAGTCCACTTTACACCTGAGGGACTTTGGGGGCCAAGAAGCCCTCCTGGTACCTCCTGTAAGTCCTATGTAGCAGAATTCCTGAGTGCCGGTCGGGGGCCCAGCCCCCTTTCTGCACCACTCTCCAAACGCGACTACTTACTACTATTTTATAGTTATAAATTAGCATTTAAAAAACCTTAGAAATTTACTTCAAAGACCATAGGTTTCAGGGACGTTATAGTTAGTAATTAGCATTTAAAAAAACTTTGAAATTCACTGAAAAAAACATAGGTTTCAGGGACGTTATAGTTAGTAATTAGCATTTAAAAAACCTTTGAAATTCACTGAAAAAACCATAGGTTTCAGGGACATTATAGTTAGAAATTAGCATTCAAAAAACCTTAGACATTCACTGATTAAAACACAGGTTTCAGGGACGTTATAGTTAACCCTGGGGGGTGAACTTCGCTCCGCTCGCGGAGTTTGCGGATTTTTCCGCACTCCGCGTTACGCGGAGATCACAGAGTTCCGAAAAACTCCGCCCCACGTAGCGGAGCAGAGTTTTTTTCCTCGCTCGCGTTCATCAACGTCAAGTTGGCGACCGCAAGCGAGGAAAATCAACCTCCCGGCGAGATTTTTCCTCGTTTGCGATCGCCAACATCAAGTTGGCGAGCGCGAGCATGGAAAATTAACCTCCCAGTGAGATTTCTCAATGCGGGGGTTCAGGTTTCTCATTGCGAGTAGTCGCGTATGCTCGCGACCGCTCGCGTTGAGAAACAGCCCGTTCGCGTTGAGAAACTTGCTGCTCGAGTAAAAATCTACTCGAGCTGCAGAAAAGGAAAGCAGGGACCGCTTGCGCTGTGCATGGTGCCGTTCACAACGATTGCACAGTGCGGACAAGCATCCAGCACTGTGCAATCACCGCGAACGGCATTTTTCTATCGTATTCCGCCACTTGCGGAGCTCCGTATAGTGCGGCGGAGTTTTTTTTGCACTTCGCGGTGTTCCGCGTAGTGCAACTCCGTTAACTCCGCCCAGGGTTAGATAGTTAGTAATTAGCATTTAAAAAACCTTTGAAATTCACTGAAAAAGCCACAGGTTTCAGGGACGTTAAAGTTAGTTGGACATTTCACTCGTACAAAACCAGAGAAATTCGGCCGTTATAGTTAGTTGAGCTAGCTATAAATCGCGCCCCCGCAATGCACTGCTGATGACGTCACATATTACATCACTCATGACATGGTCCGTGACATCACTGATGACATCACTGATAACATCTCAAATGACATCACTGATGACATCACAGATGACATCATCCACTTAATATCTGATGCACCTCCTCACACCCTAATATAGCCTTTCATGCACCCACTCCAAAATACAGACTACCATTCTCGAGACCATAGACACACCAATACCAGTTAGTACATACACACTCACTGATTCATAGGTCTACACACACATCTACTCACTCACCTATACAGTCACTCATACACGCAGTCACTCATCAATACAGCCTCTGATATATGCAGGCTCAATGGCCCCCTGCATCTGGGGTGGTGCTCACTCGACGGCAGGACTGCCGCCAAAATACACAAAGCTCGTAGGGGTGTCCAACACAAGAGAAGCACTCTAGACACAGACCGCTTTTTCCCCATTAAAAGCCTTTATTGGTACGAGCAGCTGGCAGATTCAGTCCATTAAAAGCAGCCGACCGCTGCCTGACGCGTTCCAACCAGGACCCACGATATTTCATAAAAGGGTAACTGCAATCCCAATGCCCTCGCGACCGCTATTGTCTTTGAGGAAGAGTTTATCTCGAAACACGTCAGGCAGCGGTCGGCTGCTTTTAATGGACTGAATCTGCCAGCTGCTCGTACCAATAAAGGCTTTTAATGGGGAAAAGCGGTCTGTGTCTAGAGTGCTTCTCTTGTGTTGGACACCCCTACGAGCTTTGTGTATTTTGGCAGCGGTCCTGCCGTCGAGTGAGCACCACCCCAGATGCAGGGGGCCATCGAGCCCGATACACGGGACTCTAATGTGGAGCACAGATCATGGATTTAGAGCGGCGGTTTATTTCAGGAGTCATGGAAGGCTTGATTATAGCAGAAATTACGAGGGCATCCATCGATGGCAATATTAAGGACTGCATATCCCAGAATTACGTGCTCTCATTCAGGGCGGTCCAACCAGGACCCACAATATTTCATAAAAGGGTAACTGCAATTCCAATGCCCTCGCGACCGCTATTGTCTTTGAGGAAGAGTTTATCTCGAAACGCGACAGGCAGCGGTCGGCTGCTTTTAATGGACTGAATCTGCCAGCTGCTCGTACCAATAAAGGCTTTTTATGGGGAAAAAGCGGTCTGTGTCTAGAGTGCTTCTCTTGTGTTGGACACCCCTACGAGCTTTGTATATATATATATATATATATATATATATATATATATATATATATATATATATATATATATATCAGAATCCTTCCCGATGAGTAGAGAGTGAAGAATCACGGCTCGGGCACAGACACCAGGTTGAGTGAAAAAGTAGATTTATTTAACAGACATGGTCCACATGACGCGTTTCAGCCGCCGACCTGCGGCCTTGTTCACATAACGCGCTACATACAAATGAAGAGCTTAAATAGGTTACAAGGTTGTTACTCAAACATAATTAACAATTATATTGAGCACAGGTGAGAGAGACTTTTTCTCAACCCCTAGGTAAAAAAGACTGCATTACAGATATCACATAGGTCATGGATAACATAGACAGACTACAACACACCAAATGTGAAGAGTAGACATAGAAGTTATGTGTACTTGTGGCGATGTCACTGTCGGCCTAGATTGCACGGATGTAAGGTAAAAATCCTTCGCTTTAAATAATGTGTTACTGTACCGCGGCTGGGCGTTCTATCGGTGCAGTTAAAATGCCAATATGATACCAACGGGCCTAATGGTATGTAATGAGTAAAAATACTCGTATATATAGACTACTAAATCTCTACCTAAATGCAGGAAATGAATGTGTTCGTGTCATAGGCCAGACCGTGGCTATACGGGTGAGATCGAGCGTGTAGTGATCATTGCGCCAGCCCGTGACAACTGTAAACTGTATTACTGAGTCTATGTTTGTCGGTCTAATGTGCTGCAGATCACGACCTAGGGAAGTGTGTGAGTGCTCGGCGTGCATAGTGTGAAGTCAAAGAGTGTTGCTGAGTTTAGTGTTATATGTGCAGCAGAGTTATTGTGCACAAAGTGACATTAGTGTAAGGAATAGGGGAAAGGGTTACAAGGTGCTGTGTAAATATATACAGTGCGAGGCATATATGCAGAGGAACATTCAATTATGTTCACAATCACAAAGCAGCATGACGAGTGTACAGATGAGACATCAAACACATATACATATATATATGCATATATACATCTATATATACATCTATATATACATCTATATATATATATATCTTCGAAAACCTTGTCCAGTGAGTCAGGTAAGGAAGGAGCCACTCCGGTTCTAGATGCTTCAAAGTTTAGTTTATTGGCAAAAGAAACAAGACGCGTTTCAACCTCTCACGGGGTCTTGGTCACATGACCATATGTTACAGCTGTGGTCTTTTAAAGTCTTGAAATAGACATAGAAGAAAGTGCTCAAAAATACTATTTACAAGTGAAAAAAGTGCATAAATTAAATACTACTAGTTTTTGTTAAAAAACATAGAAATGCATTACAGTAATTGTCTCCTGTACCTCATTTTTATTTAAAACACTTAACGTCAGTATGTAAATGTATCATGAGGCATGGTTCCTTTTGCAATCGATACTCATAATCAACCATTAATACAGTTGGGTTTCATTAGTTTTCTCTTATTTGGTTTTCTTTTGTATATAACCAAATTCAAACTCAGAAAGGAAGCGAATATAGTGCTGTTTATAATCGTCATGATTATTTGCATATAGTTAATCAAGCTTGGTAGTTGAATTGGGTATATATATATATATATATATATATATATATATATATATATATATATATATATATATATATATACAGAAGGAAATCCCTGCTTCGCAGGCAGGAATAAACGAGCCACTCCGGTGTGGGGGTGAAAATTAAACGGGTTTAATTAGGCAAACAGACGCGTTTCAACCTCTCTCGGGGTCTTGGTCACATGACCATTTGCAAGTTCCACGAACATTTAAAGGGACAATAACCAGCACGACGCAGCATGCTACAGTCAACATAAACAAAAGACTTTCGTGATATTTCAAAAAAGTTCAATAACAACTGTGGCGTTTTTGGTTTGCTGACCCCTCTGTTTCATAATGCATAATTAGTTGGTAAAGATCTATAGTTCTAGATTGCAGAACGATGATAGCCCAAGTGTCACATATGGTGCATTTAGTCAGTCACTCCGGGTATAGTAACCTCTTAAATTCTTTATTTACATATATTTCACTATAAATACCATATAGTTTGCTCATGTTATATTCATAGTGTATGGAGTTAGCCTATAGGAGAGGATCCACGGGTTTAGTACCCCTGTCTAGTTCTATAGGTGTATCGCTTAACTTATTAATTATGGTTAATGGACATGCATATCTTGCTCTTAGTCTCTCATCGGCGCCAATCTATTTACTGTGCCATAATCCAGTAAAACTGTTAAGACATGTGATTCAAGTGGTCGTAAGTGCAACCTACTTCTACACAAATCGTGCTAATGGAGAGATGACAGTTCGGGAGAACGTCCTACAATCTCCTGTGCTCTTAACAATGTCGTGGTGGCTACTCTCCTTCTTTTGTGTCTGAATACTCTGTTGAGAGAAACAAAGAAAAGACAGTGAATATTCCAAGTTTCCTAAAACTCCATACACTAACTCACATTTTGAATAATAAAACAGTACAAAATACATACATGGTATCAACGGTGGTTATACTTTTCTTTATATAGAGATACACTTGTGGCTTAAGTTGAGCTATGTCATTCCTATACAGATTGGGCGGGGTACAGCATAAAACGATTATTTATAATACACGTGGTGAATAAAAAAGGACTATAATTTCTCACTGAGTGGAACTAATGGAGTTAGGCTTGGGAAAGCAAGCAGGTATTACAAATGTACATAAAGTTCCTCATCATTATTCATCCCTGTGGGGAACATGATGTATATATATTCACTGAAAAAAACACAGGTTTCAGGGACGTTATAGTTAGAAATTAGCTTTTAAAATACCTTAGAAATTCACTGAAAAAAACACAGGTTTCAGGGACAGTATAGTTAGAAATTAGCATTTAAAAAAACCTTAGATATTCACTAAAAAACCACAGGTTACAGGAACGTTATAGTTAGGCTAACATTCCACTCATACAAAACCAGAGAAATTCAGCTGTTATAGGTAGCTGGGCTAACTATAACTCGCACCCCTGCAATGCACTGCTGATGACATCACATATTACATCACTCATGACATGGTCAGTGACATCACTGATGACATCTCAAATGACATCACTCATGACATCATCCAGTGACTGAGTGTTTCTAAAGAGTTTAAGAATGTTATATAAATATATACGCCAAGGTGTATTTGAAGAATAATTGGGTGTATGAGTGTCTGTATGGATGATTTAGTGGGTGCGTGACTGACTGTATAAGTGAGTGATTAAACGTGTCTTAGTGAATGTATGCATGAGTGACTAATCTGTGTGAATGTGTGTATCAGTCTATCAGTTGGTGTGTAAGTGGCTGCATGGGTTGGTGAGTAGGTGCATGAGTGCCTATGTGGGTTATTGATAAGTTGTCTGAGTACCTGTATGGGTGCCTGAGTGTGTGTGTGGGTGGGTGAGGGGGTGTGTGACTCCCTGCATGGATGTATGAGTGGGTGAATCCCTGGGTGTATGGGTTCATGAGTGCATCTGTGAGGGACTGTATGGGTGAGTGAGTGTGCCCATGGCTGTGTCAGTGAGTGAATGGATGTCTCAGTGGTGAATGGGTGAGTAACTGCATATATGAAAGGCAATATATGTGAGTGTTGGAGTATATAAGTGACTGTATGTGTGAGTGAATGATTGTGAGAGTGGCTGTATGGGTGAGTGTGTGCTTTTGTCAGCGACTGTATAGAAGAGTAAGTATTTGTTAGAATCTGTATTAGTAGTGAGTGTGTGTTTCTGTATGGGTGAGTAAGTGGCTGTGTGATTGAGTGGGTGAGTAAGTAGGTGTGTGAGTAGCTTTATGGGTAACTGATGGTATCTGAGTGGCTGTATGGGTGTATGAGTGAATACATCAGTGGCTGTATTGGTGAGTGACTGGCTGTATGAGTGCCTGTATGGGTGAGTGAGTAGATGTGTATGTAGACTGATCAATCAGTGAGTGGGTATGTATGTACTGATATGGGTGTGTCAATGGTTTCAAAAATGGTAGTCTGAAATTTGGAGTGGGTGTATGAAAGGTTATATTGTTGTGTGAGTAGGTGCATCAGAAATTATGTTTCATTATGTCATCAGTGATGTCATCAGTGATGTCATCAGTGATGTCATCAGTGATATCATTGGAGATGTCATCAGTGATGTCACTGACCATGTCATGAGTGACGTAATGTGTGATGTCATCAGCAGTGCATCGCGTGTTATAGTTAGCTCAGCTAACTATAACGGCTGAATTTCTCTGGTTTTGTATGAGTGAAATGTCAGCCTAACTATAACGTTCCTGTAACTTGTGGTTTTTTCCAGTGAATATCAAAGGTTTTTTAAATGCTAATTTCTAACTCCACATCCAAGATGGCCAACAGGTGAGGAGCTCCGACCGGGAGCTCCCTGGCTAGGGATTGCCTTTTTGGCTCTCCCCCTGGAATCTACCCCCCCTGGAACTTCTACACCCCTAGGGATCGATGGACTGTTGCCCTCTGATTTCTACTATTCCCTCGATCAAATTTTAGCTGATGATCCAACAACTCCCAAGGAACATGAAAACCTACCGTCAGCGGAGCCCCAGCAACATGGCAGATGCCTGATGGAGCTACCTAGGTAGCTATAGAGGAGATTGGCTGTGGATCTCCCCCTTGGCCATCACCTACCCTCTGGACTTGGGCACTGTTTCTTATCTCCCCACTGCGTTGCCTTTCTTCCCTCGTCTTCCGATGAGATCTGAAAATTTGCCGATGGCGGATCCTGTTCAGCGCTGCCGATGCCCGGCTGAGCTGCCTTGGTGGCTGTTTAGGAGATGGCTGGGGATCAACCCTCTGGCCGTCACCTGCCTTCCGGGCTTGACCAATGTTGCCTGGCACCCCGCTACGCCTTTTTCGGGAAAACAGCTGGGACGCACGAATCTTGTTCCTGAGTCGCTGCTGCCCTGTACCCTGGAGGTTTTTCTCCCTTTTCGTTTCCGAGTGAGTGCGTCCTCCTGACCCCGCAGCTTCATTCCTCTTCCGGGACTGCTGCCTGGGCACCCGCGCTGACTTCCCCTGACTATACAGCATGTTTAATGGAGGCACTGCTGCCCTTATAGCCTCGTGCATATGTTTATTTCGACCCGAGAGAGATTGGCGATTTCCAGCCTTCCTCCCGCCAGATCCTGTGGCTGCCTTCCCCATTTAGCCCTGCTCCATGGGGTAGGTTCCCTTGTTGGCTTTTTGATCTGATTTTTGCATACCTGCAATCCCGCCATTTTAGTTACA
Organism: Calotriton arnoldi; assembly: GCA_963921515.1. Classification (NCBI taxonomy): domain Eukaryota; kingdom Metazoa; phylum Chordata; class Amphibia; order Caudata; family Salamandridae; genus Calotriton; species Calotriton arnoldi. Next base: position 657,929 of record CAWUFW010010111.1, read on the forward strand.
AAGTCTTGGGGTCCATGACCTGGATCCTCCATCTTGGCGGCTTCAACAGACTCCCTGATCGATTCTTGCCGCTGGCCAGCGCCTTGTTTCCACCTGACTGACCTTAAGTCAGCCCCCACCTGGGACACCTACACCCCTCTTCGTGTTTGGTCACAGTGAGGCACCCTTTCACCCCCTCCTTCGGATCCGTTCCTTTTCTAATGGGATCCGTCGCAGTGAGGGAGTCCGTCACTGGATGTTATGATTTCTGGATCCCCTCTGGTTTGTTGACTCACTTCTCTGACTTTTTGTGTCACCTGAAGTACTATCATTCATGTCCGGTCTACCTGACCCGATCTGCATCCCAAACCCCTTTACTATTCCCCCCTCTACCTTCTATGCTTTAGAGGGCTTGTTTCTATGTCATTTTTGCTCTAGTAACTGATGTAATTTTGTAACACCGTTCTTTTTCTCTATGTTATGCTTTGCTCTAGTAACTGATGTAACTATGTAACACTGTTCTTGTTTAAGGCTAACCTCATGTAAAGCGCTCTGATACCTCCGGTTCTAGCCAGCGCTATACAAAACTCTTCAAATAAAAATAAAATAAATAAAAATAACTATACTGTCCCTGAAACCTGTAGTTTTTCAGTGAATTTCTAAGGTTTTGAAAGCTAATTTCTAACTATAACGTCCCTGAAACCTGTGTTTTTTTAGTGAATTTCTAAGGTATTTTTAAATGCTAATTGCTAACTATAACGTCCCTGAAACCTGTTTTTTAAGTGAATAAGTATATACATATACAAAAAAGATTTTTTTAAATATATTTTAATGTTTTTACATACATTGTTTATGTAATTTATATATATATATGCAGTAAATAGTTTTTTTAAAATATAAAAATGGGCTGCAAGATGCTACCTTGCCATGAAACAGCGGAATGATTGGATGAGTGCCTGGGTAGTGCCTGAGTGATCAGATGAGTGCATGGGAAGTGCCTGGGTGACTGGATAAGTGCGTAGGTAGTACCTGAGAGAATGCAGGTGTATGCATAGTGCCTGAGTGAATGGTTGAGTGCAAGGATAGTATGTGGTGACTGGATGAGTGCATGGGTAGTACCTAAGTGAATGATTGAGTGCAAGAGTAGTGCCTGAGTGATTGGTTGAGTGCATGGGTAGTGGCTAAGTGCATCGGTAGTGCCTGAGTGAATGGTTGAGTGCAAGGGTAGTGCCTGAGTGATTGGTTGAGTATATGGTAAGTGCCTGGGTGATTTTATGAGTGCATGGGTACTGCATGAGTAATTGGATGAGTGCATGCATAGTGCATGGGTGATTGGATGAGTGCAAGCATAGTGCCTGAGAGAATGCATAAGTTTATGGTTAGTGCCTGAGTGAATGCTTGAGTTGAACAGTAGTGCTTCATTGATTGGATGAGTGCAGGGGTAATGTCTGGGTGATTGGATGATTGCATGTGTAGTGCTTGGGTGATTGGATGAGTGCATACATGGTGCCTGGGAGAATTAATGAGTTCATGGGTAGTGCCTGAGTAATTAGATGAGTGCATGGGTAGTGGTTTAGTGATTGGATGAGTGCATGGGTATTGCCTGAGCGAATGGATGAGTGCATGGGTAGTACCGCGGTGATAGAATGAGACCATGCGTAGTGCCTGAGTGAATGGTTTAGTGTAAGCATAGTGCTTGAATGATTGGATGAATGCATGGGTAATGCCTGGGGGACTGGATGAGTGCAAGAGTAGTGTCTGCATAATTGGATAAGTACATGAGTAGTACATGAGAGAATGCAGGAGTGTATACATAGTGCCTGAGTGAAATAATGAGTGCAAGGATAGTGCCTGGGTGATTGGATGAGTGCATGGGTACTGCCTAAATGATTGGATGAGTGCATGGGTAGTGCCAGAGTGATTGGGTGAGTTCATGGGAAGTGCCTGAGTGATTGGATAAGTGTAATAGTAGAGCCTTTTCTCTGGCAGCTTCACTATTCACCAACTGCTCAGAATGTTGGGCCAAGCCAAATATAAAACAGCAACCCTTCCCATGTCACTTTTGTAAGTTTCACCATGTTTCCGAAGGTTTCAATGCATCTCTGTGCCTTTTCATAGTGACATGATCCATAAAAAGAAACCTAGAAATAGTAGAATACCTGTGTTTCAGACCACATGCTCTCTAAGTTTCTGTAGAAGAAGGTGTATGTATTCCTTTCTGCTCATAATACAGGGCACGTGGGTATTCAACAGTCTATTTGAGGGGTTCTGTGACACCTACATAGGTAAGACATGTCTCCTCTCTGTGACCGAATAATGGAGCAGAACTTTGAAGATTTGTGCACCTGTATGAGAAGCTACCAGTTTTTTAAGCTAGGATCTTCAGACACACAGCACTTGTCAGAATACATTTTACAAATAGACACATACCTGAGTCACGAGAGCATGCAGACCTTTAAACTTGACAGAGTGCACTTTTCATTGCAAGCAGACACCTAAATTTATATGGCCTACTTCAAGTGTACTCATATGAAGTTGCTTAATCCCTAATCCCTCTGCCAACACGTCTTAAACCTTACTTTTTCTAGGGCAGCTTCACTATTCCCCGACTGCTCAGAATGTTGGGCCTAGCCAAATATATAACAGCAACCCTTCCCATGTCACAATTGTAAGTCTCACCATGTTTCCGAAGATGCACCCACTCACACCAATGTAGAATTTTATACACCCACTGCCGCTCCCACACAACCATTCACAAACCCATTCACATAGCCATACCAGTACTTACACACCCACTCACTGATTCATTGATCTATACACACATCCACTCCGTCACCCCTACTGCCACTCATAGACCCACTCACTCACTAATACAGCCATTGACATATCCACTCATACAGCATACAGGCGCTGACACACTGAGTGAGTCACCCATAAAACTACTCACACACCTAGACACTCACCCATACAGTCAATCATACAGCCACTTACTCACCCAAACAGTTATACACCCACCCACTTACTTACTCATAGAAATAGGAACACATACTCACTCAGCTATACAGTCACTGACAGAAGCATGCACTCATCTATATAGCCACTCTCACATTCACTCACTCACGCATACTGTCACTCATATACCCCGTCACTCATGTATACTACCTTTCACATACTCAGTTACTCACCCATACTGACACATGCACTCAATCACCGACACAGCCATACAGACACTCAATCAATCATTAAACTTTTCATACATGCAACAGTACCCCATACAGCCACTGACTTACTCACTCACTGATCCATACAGGCAGTCACACACCTCCTCACCCACACACACAGACACCCAGACAACCATAGACATAGTCAAACAACCAATCAATCACCCATATAGCCATTCACGTACCCACTAACACACTCATACTCCCACTTAGGCATTAACTGACAGACAGATACACACATTAATACAACTAGTCACTCACCCATACATTCACTGAGACACCTAATCACTCACTTATACAGTCAGTCACACACACACAATGAGTCATCCATACAGTCACTCATAAAGCCACTGATTCACCAATACACCTTGGTATATATATTTAACACTCATAAACTTTTAAAAAACACTCACAGTCACTGGAAACAGCGCTCAGGAATTCCGCTGCGTAGGACTTACAGGAGGTACCAGGAGGACTTCTTGGCCCCCAAGGTCACTCATTAGTAAAGTGGACTTCATCCCCCAACCAGTAGTGTGCAGCGAGGTGCGTTTGTAGAGTAGTGGAGAAAGGGGGGGCGCAGCCTCCGAAAACCTCTTAGTAATCCCACTGTGTGGGACTTACTGGGGGTAACAGGTGGGGTAATTGGCCCCCAAGGACATCCTTGGTGTCCAACTACCCCTCCTATTACCTCCAGTAAGTCCCACACAGCAGGAATGCTGAGTACTGATACCAGGCCATGCCCCCTTTGTCCACCACTCTGCAAACACGCCTCCTGACACGCTCTTGGCTGGGGGATGAAGTCCCCTTCGCTGCTGGGGGTCCTTAGGGGCCAACTAGCCTACCTGTTGCCTCCAGTGATCCCCACGCATTGGGATTGCTGAGAGCTGGTCACAGGCCATGCCCCCTTTCTCCACCACTCTGCAAACATGCCTCCTGGTGCGCTCTTGATTGGGGGATGAAGTCCCGTTGCCTCTTGAGGGTCCCTGGGGGACAACTAGCCCTCCTGTTACCTCCAGTAAGCCCCACACAGCTGGATTGCTGAGAGGAAGTCAGAGGCCATGCCCCCTTTTTACACCACTCTGCAAACGCGCCTCCTGGTGCACTGCTGCTTGGAGGATGAAGTCCATTTTAGTCCTGAGGTCCTCAGGACACAAGAGGACCTCATCGCCGCACTAGCAGTGCGCCAAGAGGCGCATTTGCAGAGCAATGTAAAAAGGGGCATGGCCTCCGACCACCTCACAGCAATCCTACTGTGTGGGGCTTACTGGAGGTACCTGGTGGGCTAGTTGGCCCCAAAGGACCCTCAGTAGTGACGGGGACTTCATCCCCCAACCAAGAGCGTGCCAGGAGGTATGTTTGTAGAGTAGTGCAGAAAGGGGGCGGGCCTCCGGCGAGTTGCCAGTTCCTATATTTTTTTTAATTTAGGAAAGGGGACTGTGTGGCCCCCCTTCCCTTGGTTCTTTTGGGCCCCAGGGAACCCATCCCCCGGGGCCTGAACCATTTTATTGTTTATTAAATAAAAAAGGAGGGGCTACGTGCCCCCCTTCCGAGGCTGAAAAATGTCCCTAGGACCCCATCGCCGGGGCTGGGCCTTTCTGTGCTTTTTTTAAATAACTAAAGGGGAGGGGGCCATGCAGATCCCCCCTAGGTAATTTTTGGCCCCAGGTACCCCATTCCCGGGGCTTGTCCATTTCTTTCTTTTTTTTAAGGAGGGGGGCCACGTGGCCCCCCTCCCCAGGCCGATTTTGGCCCTGGGGACCCCATCCCCCAGAGCCCGGCCATTTTTAAAAATAAAATTGAAAAATGGAGGGGACCGTGTAACCCCCCTACCGGGCCACTTTTGGCCTCGGGACCCCTTTGCTGAGGCATGGCCACATTGTTGGGGACCGCGGGGGATCCCCAAGGCCCCCGCGGTCCCTGCCAGCCTCCCACCTCCTGCAGGAGCCAGCATTGCTTTTGGACAAAGGGAGCTGCTAACATGCAGCTCCCTTTGCCAAAAAGAAATTCTGCTTCACTTCATGGAAGCAAGAGCATTTTCAAAGCTCTCACTTCCATGGAGCGAAGCAGTGTTTGCTATGGGATGGCAGGAGCATGCCATAGCATACTGCAATGTCGCAGGGTGGGCACCCCAGGACATTGCTGGAGCCAACCCTGGGGAGTTGTGGTCCCCAGGGCCATGGAGGGCTCCTGGAGGGGGGTCGCGCAGCCCCCCTCCCATCATCTGTGTAACCTCAGGAAGGTGGTCGTCCCCAGGGGTCTGCAACGGACCCCTGCTTTTAATTAATTGGTGCCCTGGGGAGAAGGTGGTCCTCTGGGCTATGTGGGGGGACTTACTTTTTAAAGATAGCCCCAGGGAGGTGGCGGTCCCTGGGGCTGTGGGGGGGCCAGGTGGCCCCCCGCATTTAATGCATTTGGCTCCGGGGAGGTGGCAGTCCCCAGGGCTGCTTGGGGGGCAGGACCCCCCATGCTTTAAAAAAAATAAAGCCCGTGGTAGGTGGTGGGCCCCGCATCATAATCTGGCATTGCCCCAGGGGCTTAAAAGAAACTGAGTGCGGGAGACCACGCTTTGTTTTTTAAAAACATTTCAGCAGGATTCGCGCACCCAGCTTGAATCCGCCAATTTTTCTTTTTTTTTTAAATACTTTTTTTTGTCCTGGGGGTCTCTCTGGGACCCCCTAAGCAGGCCTAGGGGGTCAGGGTGTTTCTACCCTGTCCCCTTTTCTAGTTTTTTAATCGTTTTTCAACCTTTTTTCTTGTGACTCGGTTCAACCGAGTCACTAGATGGCTGCCAACACTTCCTGGTTGGAGCTGTTGGCATCCAAGCAGCTTGCAGGCTCGAGATTGGGACGGTTCATGGATCCTCTCTGGGAACATTTGGATATTTGTCTATCTGAGAAATGTTTAAATTTCTCAGGAACTTCTGAACGGATTTACACCATTTAACAAACAGAGTGCTTTCTGAACCAAGAGCTACCTTTTTGCCAAATTTGGTGTCTTCGATTCAGCAGTTTGGGCTGTAGCCATGCCTAAAGTTTCCTATAGAAATTAACATGGAGAAAACGTGTTTTGGGACCCCCCTTTTTCTCGGCCCCTGCTTGATGAATCACTCCGAACCTTTCAACACAGGAGCTGACCTGACCGCCCCATTAGTTTTGAAAATTTCACAAAGATTCGTCAAATGGTGCTAAATATATTGGCAAAAGAAAAAACGCTTTTTGAATAGAAACAAGGTCCTAACTATAACTACCTACTGCAGTAGCAGTGCATGGGAGGGGCACAAGTTATAGTTAGCTCTGCTAACTATAAATGGTGAATTTATGTGGTTTTTCTAGCTCAAAGCGTTAAAGTTGTCACTGTACAACGTTATTTTAATGGGTTTTTTTACGTAAAGTACTAATTTATCACCATACGAAAAGCCAACCCCCTATGGCACACAGCCTTTGGCCCTGCACGATGGTGCACTGGCCACAGGACCTTATTTTTGAGGTCGAGCCTATAGCGGCAGCGCGCAAGCGCTGCTCGCTCTGCGAGGCATGCAGTAATGGAGTATGGAGTGGAAGCTCCCCCCACTCCCCCGCCTATCTTTTTCATTGGCTTGTATCTTTGTCCTCTCTAAATGCTCCCCTCCGATTGGTTTATAGGCTGTTAGCCCCTCCTTATGACGGCCATGTCGTCATTTGTATCCTTTCGTGGCTACTGGCCCCTTTACTTCGAGTGTTGCATGGTATGTGTTATTTAGATTGTGAGCACTGTTTTCTTCCCACACCTTACCGCCCCCCCACCCGCCCGCACTCCTGTTGTTCGTGCCTTCTCGCCCTCCTGCCCCCCGCCCGCCCACACTCCCATTTGCAATGCAATAGGTCTCACGTAAATGCGAGTCCTATTGCATTGCAAATGCTTGTTTAATTTACAGGAGCTGCCGGCTGTGCTGAAGGAGGCGGTGAACAGGAGCTGACATTCATCCTGGTTGGTAGAAGTAGATTCGGGAAAAGCGCCACCGGGAACACCATCCTGGGGAGGGAAGAGTTTCTGTCCAGACCCTCACCAGTGTCAGTGATCACGGAGTGTGAGAGGGGGAGCGGTGACTTCCATGGGAGACGCATCGCCATTGTGGGCACCCCCAGCGGCTTCTTGGACACCGACCTCAGTAATGTTAAAATAATTAAAGAGATTACCCGGTGCACAGTGCTAAGTGCCCCGGGGCCTCACGCCATAGTGCTGGTGCTGGAGACAGGGAGGTTTAAGGAGGAAGGTGAGAGGGTCCAGGAAAGAACTCAAGATTTATTCGGGGAAGGGGTGGAGCGGCACATGGTCCTGCTGTTTACCCGGAAAGACGACTTATACAGTGGATTCAAGGCTTATGTTAGAAGGGCAGAGGGTAAACTTAAAGAGTTAATCGATGCCTCTGGGGGGCGGTACCTGGCTTTTAACAACAGAGCCACCGGAGGAGAATAGGAGGAGCAGAGTGGGCAGCTGATCGGCATGATTGACAGGATGGTGGCGGAGAACGGAGGGCCCTGCTTCCAGCATCTGACGTATGAGGAAGCAGAGAGGGCCTTCAGGAAGAAAGAGACGGAGATTGTAGCCAGACTCCGAGAAGGAAGAGTCGTCAGAGATGACGAGGTGCGAGCCATGGCCGAGGAGACCCTGATAGATGAGGACGAAGAAACATCTCCTGGGAGAGCAGCTGCAGGAGCCCCCCAAGGCTCAGCCAGGGGTGCAGCCGCGGTGGACATATTGGGGTGTCCTCATCGTCCCATACGTGTGGTGAAGGCTCTTCATGGGCCGCCCTATGGCTTTGGTTCTCCTCCGTGTGACAGTATCCCGGTCCCGTTCGCAGACAGAGTATGGGCAAGTGAAATGACTCAGAAGAATGCGAGTTATTCCAAATATCCACGTGTGGTGACGCTCCCTCTTGACAAAGAGAGTGATGGAGCTCATGAGCCGAGTGGCCTCAGTTCTTCTCAGCGCTACTTGAAATATAACAGTTCACCGCACTTCTTCGGAGGCAGAGTAAGGGCGAGTGCTTGGGTTCAGGACAATCCGATGAGTCCCAGTTATCCAAATGTGAGGATGGCCCCTCTTAGCCCGCGCCCCCTCTTACCTGGTGACATGTCTCTTAGCCCACACCCCCTCTTACCTGTTGACATATCTCTTAGCCCACACCCCCTCTTACCTGGTGACATGGCTTTTAGCCCATACCCCCTCTTACCTGCTGACATGTCTCTCTTAGACCATGCCCCCTCTTACCTGTTGAAATGTCTCTTACTCCACGTCGCCTCTTACCTGGTAACATGTCTCTTACCCCACACCCACACTTACCTGGTGACATGTCTATTAGCCCACACTCCCTCTTACCTGGTGACATGTTTCTTAGCCCACGCCCTCTCTTACCTGTTGACATGTCTCTTAGCCCACGCCCCTTTTTACCTGGTGACATGTCTCTTAGCCCATACCTCCTCTTACCTGGTGACATGTCTCTTACCCCACACACCCTCTTACCTGATGACATGTCTCTTAGCCCACACCCCCTCTTACCTGGTGACATATCTCTCATACCCCATGCCCCCTCTTACCTGGTGACATGTCTCTCTCAGCCCACACTCCCTCTTACCTGGTGACATGTCTCTCTTACCCATGCCCCCTTACCTGGTGACATGTCTCTCTTACCCCACACCCCTCTTACCTGGTGACATGTCTCTCTTAACCCACGCCTCCTCTTACCTCTTGACATGTCTCTCTTAGCCCACGCCCCCTCTTACCTGGTGACATATCTCTTTTAGCCCATGCTCCCTCTTACCTGGTGACATGTCTCTCAGCCCATGCCCCCTCTTACCTGGTGAGATGTTTCTTACCCAACCCCCTTACCTAGTGAGATGTCTCTTAGCCAACGCCCCCTCTTAGCTGCTGACATGTCTCTCTTAGCCCACATCCCCTCTTAGCTGCTGACATGTCTTAGACCACACCCCCTCTTACCTGGTGACATGTCTCTCTCAGCCCAAGCCCCCTCTTACCTGGAGACATGTCTCTCTTAGCCCATGTCTCCTCTTACATGGTGACATGTCTCTCTTAGCTCATGCCCCCTCTTACCTGGTGACATGTCTCTCTTAGCCCACTCCCCCTCTTACCTGGTGACATGTGTCTCTTAGCCCATGCCCCTCTTACCTGGTAACATGTCTCTCTTAGCCCATGGCCGCTCTTACCTGGTAACATGTCTCTCTTAGCCCATGGCCCCTCCTACCTGGTGACATGTCTCTCTTAGCCCACTCCCCCTCTTACCTGGTGACATGTCTCTCTTACCCATGCCCCCTCTTACCTGGTGACATGTCTCCCTTACCTACGCCCCCTCTTACCTAGTGACATGTCTCTCTTACCCACACCCCCCTTACCTGGTGACATTTCTCTTTTAGCCCACTCCCCCTCTTACCTGGTGACATGTCTCTCTTACCCACGTCGTCTCTCTCCTGGTGACATATGTGCTACCACATGCCCCCTCTTACCTTGTGACATGTCTCTCTCAGCCCACGCCCCCTCTTACCTGGTGACATGTCTCTCTTAGCCCATGCCCCCTCATACCTGGAGACATGTCTCTCTTAGCCAACGCCCCCTCTCTCATGGTGACATGTCTCTCTTATCCCACGCCCCCTCTTACCTAGTAATACTACATGTGATTTCACATTCAGACCCTCTACGCCCCAGTGTGGGGTCCATCTCATGGGGGTGTCTGTAACACCTTCTTAGGTCTCGCTCTGGAGACCTAATGTATCTTATCTGAGTGACTTGTAACACGCCCCTCGCTTGCCAATTGTTCTTGTGTGTGCTGTGTGCTGTTTAAAATTCCTTGCCTTTCTGTGGCTATTTGCTCACATTTGTCCCTCCTTCCAGTGGGTGGTTCTTGCTGCTGGCGACAGGCCCTGTTACTTTTATAATTACTCATTTGTTTATTTCTCTTCGTTTCCTTGCACTCTTTTTTCTGTCTGCTTTGGTTCGTTGTTTTGAACAGCTGTTTGCGCACGTTCGTGCACTTCCCTTTATAACAACAATGGCACTGGACTGTTATCACAAACAGCAGAATAAAGAAGCAGGATTTAAACACAAAGCAATAGCCTGACTTCACATTTTAAGACGAAACAATATTTAAAAGGTTCGTCTTTATGCCCCCTCCCGGCCTCCTCCTGCTGTCTCTTGTTTTTGACTCTTTGTCTGTATCCCGCTGTTCCTCTTGTTATTGCACTCTCCTTGCTATTAATGTTCGCCTTCCCCCATCCACACCAAGTCAGTCATAGATTTTAATATTAAGGGGTGATACATGCCAGGGATCGAAGATCTGAAGCCACCACAGGTTTGGGTCAGATGTCTGTCCCCTCCTCCACACACAGCTGCTGCCAGCGGGCTAAGTTTCTTGCTGTTTTTACCTCCCTCATAAACCAGCTTTCTGGGAGGTAAATAGAACTGAGGTGAGGCAGACTAACCTTTCCAGCCAGCTCCGTGTTCTGCATGCACTTCATGATAGGCATATCAATGTAACCAGTTATCAACTGTCCGAGTTTGTATTTACTTTCATAGGCTGTTGTTCAATACTCTTACAGTTGCACCACACAGAATTTTAGAGTGCTGTTGACTTCTAACAAGGAACTTCTCTTTTTGTCTAAGTGTTAAAAAGCCTTTTTTGTTGCAGCTCTTCCTCTTTACTCCTCTCCCCCGTAGTTATTTTAAGTTCTAAAATTGTATTTACTATAAATGAATGATGGTGTTGTTGTGTTTAAGGTGATTTATATGTATGTTTATTTAATTGTTTTGACTGCCAAAGTGTTGCACTTTATCCTCTTCAGAGGGGTTTAAGACACTGTAAGCAGACGGAATTTCAGAAAATAAATGTCATAGACCAGCACAGCACCACCACCTCAGCTTGACTCAGCACCACCTCAGCATCACTCAGCACCAGCACAGCACCATTTTAGAATCACAGCATCACCTCAGCATCAGTGCAACACTATTGCAGCACCTCCCCAGCATCTGCACAGCACCACTTCAGCACCAGTCAACGCCACTTATCACCACTACAGCAGCACCACCGCAGCACCACCTGAGCTTCACTCACCAGCACCTGAGCACCACCACAACCACAGCACCACCTCAGCATCACTCAGCCCCAGCGCAGCACCACCCCAGCACAGTACCACCTCAGTATCACTCAGCACCACAACAGCACCACTTTAGCACCACCTGAGCACCACCGCAACACCAATGTATCAGTGCAGCACTACCTCAGAACCATGTCAGCATCAGCGCAGCACCACTTCAGCACCAGTCAGCGTCATTCAGCACCACTTCAGCAGCACCACCGTAGCGCCACCTGAGCGTCACTCAGCAGCACCTGAGCACTACCACAACCATCAGCACAACACCACCTCAACATTATTTAGCCCCAGCACAGCACCACCTCAGCACCAGTGCAGCACTACCTCAGCACTAGCACAACACCAGTGCAGCACCACCTGACTACTAACACAGCACAACCTCAACATTACTGCAGCACCACCACCAGAGCACCAGCGCAGCATCACTCAGCACCACCACAGCACCACCTCAGCATCACTCGGCACCACCTGAGCACCATCACAGCATTACCAAAGCACCACCAAAGCAACACTCAGCACCACCTCAGCATCATTTAACAACACCTCAGTATCACTCAGCACCACCTGAGTACCACCTCCACACAAGCACACCATCACCTTAGCACTACTTCAGTTTAACTCAGCATGATCTGAGCACCAGCCCAGCACCACCTCAGCACCAGTGCAGCACCACCTCACTACCAGTGCAGCACTACCTCGGCATCGTGCAGCACCACCTCCTCTGCATTAGTGTAGCACCAGCATAGCATCACTCAGCACCACCACAGCATCACTCAGCACCACATCAGCACCAGTGATGAATCTCCTCAGCATCACTCAACACCACAACAGCACCACCTCTGTATCTGCACAGCATCACCTCCGCATAAGTGCACCACCACCAGCAAAGCACCAGCACAGCACCACCTCAGCACCAATGCAGCATCACTTCAGCATTAGCGCAGCACCAGCACAGCACCAACTCCGCATCACTCAGCATCACCTGAGCACCACCTCAGCACAAGCATACCATCACCTCAGCACCATGTCAGTATAACTCAGCATCACCTGAGCATCAGCACAGCATTACCTCAGCACCAGGACAGACAATCTGGAAAACATTGTATATGTTTGTTTGTTTTTTTAATAGGGTCGTTCGTTTGTACATAATGTTTACTTGGGTATATATTAGGTAACAAAAATGCTTATAACACTTTATTGTAACTTTTCAACATGCTGCACAGCAGCCACACTGCTCTACAACATAGCTTAAACACATTGGCAAAGCCAATAGCTCTGGCCGAACACTTATATGGTCCCAAAGGCAAGACCTATTGGCTATGCCAATGCTTGTTTTTAAAGGGAGGGATCCACGTGCCCCCTCCCTGAGCCTTATTTGGCCCTGGGTACCCCATCCCACAAGGCCTTTTTTTATTAAAGGAGAGAGGGATCACATGGCCACCCTCCCTGAGTCTTATAGGCCCTTGGGTCCCCATCACTAAGGGCTGTTTTTTTTTTTTTTAATTAAAGGGGAGGGACATTACATGTCCTACCTCCCCAAACCTTATTAGGCCCTGGGGACCCCATACCCCAGGACTTTTTTTTAAGAAAGGGGAGGGGGTCTCATGCCCCTGCTATCTCCATTTTGCCCACCATGTTCCATGGGCCTGCCACTGCCACTCCTGTCTACCCAGAGTATTCTGTTGAACTGCCACTGCCCCTCCTGCCTACCCAGCATGATCAGATGGCTGCCGCCTGTCCCTGCCCCTCCACCCTGCCTTCCATTGTCCGTGTTCCGTGTTCCATGCCCCTATCCCCTTCCCCCTGTACTCCATGGTCCATTTTGCTGCCACTCCCTTTAGCCCTACATGCTCTGTTGTGCTGCAACTGCTCTTCCTGCCCACCCTCTGTGTTCTGTTGTGAAGCCCATGTCCCCTTCCCCTGCCCTCTCTAGTCTGTATCCAGCCCCTACCTTTCCCATTCTGTCCTCCATGGCCTTTTGTGCATATCCCCCTCCATCTTACCCACCATCGCTGTTTGTCTGTCACTAACACTCCGGCTTGCCATATATGGTCTTTTGTGCTGCCACTGCTCTCTCACCTGCCCTGTGTGGTTAGCTTGCTGCCCCTCACACGATTCCTTCCGTTGTCTGTGTGTATGCCCTGCCCCCTGTTTTCCATGTGCGTGCCCCTATCCCTTCCCTCCTGCCTTCCTTGGTCTATTGGCATGCCCCTTTCCCCTCCCTCCTGCCCTTCACAGTCCATTGTGCTGTAACTGCTCTCCTGTCTCTCCGGTATAGTCAGCTTGCTGCCCTTGACTCTTTCCTCTCTACTCTCTATTGTCCATGTGCATGGCCCTGTCCCCTATCTGTTGCTTTCCATGGTCTGTTGTGATGTACTGCCCTTCCGCTTGCCCTGTGTGGTACATTGTGCTGCTGCAACCCCATACGCCTTCCCGGTAAGGTCAGTTTGGTGCCCCTGCCCACCTTCCTACTGCCCTTTATTGTCCATGTCCTTACCCCATTCCTCCAGCCCTCCATGGTCCAATGTACCATACATGCCAACATTTTAAACTTGGTAAGAAGGAGATTTTGAAGACATAATCTGGGGAATTGATTTTCTTATTGACTTACATTGAAAAAGAGGAGATTTTAGGTGGGAGACAGCTAAAATAAAACCCTTTTGAGCTTAAAAACATCCGGAGTCTCCTGCCTGAATTTGGTCTGTTGGCATGTATGGTTTTACTGCCACTGCCTCACCCTTCTGTCCTCAATGGTCTGTTGTACTGCCGGTTCTGCATGGTTGGTTTGTTGCCCCAGCCCTCTTTCCCCTGCCCTCCATAGTACATTGTGCTGCCACTACTCCTCCCGCCTGCCCAGCATGGTCAGCTTGCTGCCTCTGCCCCCTAGTTCCTGCCCTCAATTGTCCAAGTCCGTGTCCCTGACCTCTGCATCCGCACAGTGTTTTAATGAACAACTAGATTGCTAACATTCTATATTTATTACAAAAGTGTGGCATGCCTGAAGTAATCTTGATGTAATCTAAACTGTAATACCTAAAGCATTTCCTTTAGAAATTATAAAAATGAGGGGGTTTTTTCCAATAGAAATTATGCTTAGTGATCTAAAAAAACTTAAATGAGGACTCATTTTCTGTGTTCTCAAATAGCGGCAAAGCCCTTTTACATTATTTGCTATATTAAGATTTTTTATCCAGTTGATCACTAGATTATTTGATGCACCTAGGGTAGAGGATGTGGTGTTATGCCCAGAACTGCCGACTTTGCAATTGGAGACCCTGGTTCGAGTTTCGTCTTCGGCTCAACATCCAGTGAATCTGGACAAATCACTTGTTCTTCCCATGCCTAAAACTAAGGGTGGGTGGAGTTCACGGAGCAGCACTATGTGGAATTCCGCAGAGTTGCATAATTAAAAACTCAGTGGAATTCCGCTGAGTTCCGCTCCGCCCTAGATATTCCTTCATACCAACCAAGCTATGAAAATAGAGAGTCAAACCACTCACTGCACAATCATTTCTGGTCTGAAATAACAGCCATGATATTTGTTTGGCCACAAGTGTACAATGTTGGTCAGCAAGGATCACATGCATAAAATATTTTTGGTAATTTGTATATCCACATGAGATAAAAGTAAATGCAATTATTCTATACATTAATGGTACTTTTTATGAAAATGCAGAAGTAATTCTCACTGCCTCCTGACCCTTGGGAAAAATAACTAAACAATTCCCAGAGTGCCTCTCAGCCACCACACCAGCACTGACATCCCCCCTGCCCGCCCCAGGCACCCCCGGTGGGGGAAGGTACTCACGATTGAGCTGCCGGTGGTAGCTCTGCTTCCTCCTGGACATATTTCTGCGCTCAGATCGGTGTGCTGCTGCTATTGGGGTGCTCCTATCCCCACACGTACTGCCAGTCTCATGGCTCCCAGTAGCCTGCAGGCTCCGCACACATGGTATGGTTGGTAATCAGAGTCCCGCCCACCCTTCTCTCATCACAAGTTAACAACCCCGCGCCAAGTAAAGGCTTCCACGCTGGAACTCTCCTCAGGACTAATGATGAAACAGCGAGGTGGCTTTGACCACACGCAACTCTTAGGTGCGAACCAGCTGCCTGGGCCATTCTAGGGATGGCCACTAAGCCAAACTTTGTGGACTGCCTCTGGCTGGCTCTGGCCGTGACTTTTCTGCTGGCGCAGCTGCTGCATCACAGTGTCAGCACTGCAGCAGTTTATATTCGGTCAGCATACCATCTGTCTTGCATGACTCACAGTTGAGTCTGCAGCTGACTAGCATTGTCATGACAGAAACTCTCAGCATTCCAAGGGGGAGAAATAGGAGGGGCGAAGGAGAAGGTAGCTTCTAAAAACAGGTCTACCGGAAAGGGCTAACAAATTACAACAGTTACCTTTGTGAGTGAGATAGTGAGATTGATCTCAGATTGAGAGAGCAACACTATGAAAGCCTGATTTGCATCTGAAAGGTAAAGGAACTTTCTCTGATTCTGGAGCTTCCACTGCTTCTGGAGGATAAACCACAGTCGGTGTTTCCTCCACCATACCAAAAGAATGTTGGAATAAATTACCTTCCAGATGAAACACTCTCTCGCACTCAGAGGATTAACCGGCCCTCCCCCCAGGAGCACTGCTCCTACGTATTGCGTGTATCAGTGGCATTAGGGGTGGGCGGTGGGGGCAAACTCCGCCACATGGTGGAATCAGAGTTTTTGCCAAAATCCACCCTCCCAGCGGAGCGCTGAGTTGGCAAAACTTTGCAAACTCCGCTGGCGGAGTGAAGTTCACTGCCCACAGCTACGTCAAACCAAAATTAACGGGTCATTGTGTAATGTAACTGATGCTCATGTAAAGCATTCCAATACCTTTGGGTCAAGTCCATGCTACATAAAACTGCAAAGAAAAAAGGGAGACTTTTTTGTTAAGATGCTCCTTAATTTAGTCATTTACTGCAGTATCCTCAGTAGAAAATGCTTTCAGTTTTCCACTTCAATTCAATCAAGATGGCGTTCAGGTGTGCCACACTTCTGGCATAAATGTAGAATGTTAGCACTCTAGTTGCTCTTTAGAAGACTGTGGTAAAGCTGCTGATTACCAGGGAGTTAAATGGCAGTCTGCTGCTGGTGTTGAATCATGTTTCAGTCTGCATGTCAGAATGTTTTAATGCAATAGAAGAGGAAGATATTTGAGAACTCACTTAAAACGTGTCCTAATTTTGTTTTCTACAGCACTAACCACAATTTCTATGACAAAATGAACCTTGTCATGTTGCTCCTTTCTAAATGAAATGTTTTAAGCTTTACCAGTTTGATTCAATAAAGATGACGTCAGTTTGCCACAGTTTTGTCATAAGACTGTTAGCACTCTAGTTGTGCTTTAGAACACACTGAGAGGCTGCAGTAGAACACAGGGGAATCAACTAACAGGCAGCTCCTAATGGAAGTACTTGTTTTACTGAGAATGTCAGACTTTAATCTCACATGACTGAGAAAGATAGTGTGAATTTTCAGAAGATATGCTCTCTTTTTAGCTTCTGGAACACCTTCCATAACCTCTGTGAGAAAATCATGAGAAAACATTTTTCTCTCAAACATAATTCATAAAATCCCAGTAGAAGGTCAGTATTTTTCACAGGGTAAAATCAACTTAGAACACACCACA
This sequence comes from Calotriton arnoldi, assembly GCA_963921515.1. Lineage (NCBI taxonomy): Eukaryota > Metazoa > Chordata > Amphibia > Caudata > Salamandridae > Calotriton > Calotriton arnoldi. The sequence continues at coordinate 674,941 of CAWUFW010010111.1, forward strand.
ATTCGTAAAATTAGTATGGCACCACCACCAAATGATTTGTATTGTAACTAAAATATATTATCACCCATCATACATCCTTTTTTTGTGACCCTCAAAACCTGCCATTCACTACAATGTATTTTAATGGGGTCCATGTCCCAGACTACTGTAACTACTGCTACAGCATGTTGTCCATGTTGTGGCCAGCCAACAAAGTACGGTCACATTGGGACCCTCCCCACCCACATACCCTGTGGGGTCACGGTGTGCTCACTCTGCCCCCTTACACATTATTTTAATTCATTACCAGGACCGAGGGACCGAGTCCCTGAACCTTTTAATGGCTGCCAAAACATATTGGCCAAGTTGAAACCAACCAATAAGGGTTGACTATTCCCTTAAAATTGGTCAATCAGAGCATATCTGGACACCAACTGTCCAGATATACAATTATCTTTTAACCTTCATTTCTAAAAAGCTGCTGAACAATTTTATACCAAACCACAAAAAGCACAATCTGCGGATCAAGGTCTAGCTTCCTGCCAAATTTGGTGTAATTCCATTCAGCAGTTTTTGCTGTAGCCCATCTTGAAAAAGTCTATGGAATATGCATGGGGATTTTGTGTTTGGTGCCCCTCTTTCCCAAGCCCCGCTTGATGGATCAGCCCCAAACATTCCAGGAAGCAGCTGAGGTGGATGAACTTTGTATTAGCAAACCAGAAACGCTCTTTCTATGGAAAAGCAGACCTAATTATACCAAGTGGCAGCTAGCACTAGGTAATATATATATAAACATACATATATTTTTATTTTTTTAAATAGTTCTCCAATGCAAATTCTATTGTATTAGTTTGGAAAGTTTGTCCTCAAACTCAGGGGAACATACGAAGGATAATCACTGGTTAAACCTGAGATGTCAGACCAAATGACCTCGTCATACCAGGTTGTTTTAGGAGTAAATGAATATTTTGGAATAAAGTGTTTGCTCATTTTAATTATCACCAATCTAACCACATTTAAGACTTCAGACTTCTCACTGTGATAATTGCACCAGCTGCACCAAAAACACACTCTTAAGTCACTCTGGCTACCAGACATGCAAGATACTTTATTGCCAGTCTGCTGAGCTTTGTCCACTGTACCCTCTTCCCATACCAATAGTTAAATGGGTCTTAATCAAGGTACACCTCTGTTGGGTGATCCAGATAGCCTTGAACCATCTTCTGAATTGACATTGTTGCTGCCACTTGCTCTGCCTGTGTTGCCTTTGCCTCTGCACTTGACTTAAGCCCTACAGAATGAAACCAACCCATTGCAGTGGTTGGCAGTAAAACTTGAAGCTGTTGTTGCTGTGGGTTTTGGAGTAACTGTTGATAATGTTGGCTGCTGCTGCAGAGACTGTGAGCCAAAAACACTGGCCTATGTAGATGTTAAAAGCTGTACTTCAGAACTTCTGCCCCAGACTCAAATTTGAAGTCTTTCTTCTTCTTTATCACTTGCTTTACTAACGATCTAAGTCTTGTAACCTAATACATGTGTTTCACTAAAAGGAATTAAAGTGGGCAGCGCATTTTTGTATTGTAGATCCAGTATTGAGGCACATATGTAGTCTTTGGAGGGCACATTCTCTTTTTGCAGCCTTTGATTAGTGTTCAAGCGAAGGATTAAGCTGTCCACCAAAGAAGCTACTTCTCATTGATATTGGTGAACGTTTATTCCACGTTTTTCAAATGATCCTGTAGCAGATGCAATAATCAGATTGCTTGGCTCATGGTACTGTCCTACTTGCTGACACTTCTCGTGTCATAATCTTGACAGAAAGCAGCATGCTTTTTTTTATTTTTTTAAACAAATCTTCAAATCTTATCATAAATGCATCAAAATTCCATTCTTTGCAATCAATCTTTAAATACAACTACAAATCATTTTTACCTTTCATATCAGTGACCATCATCACCAATGCTTTCAGTAAATCCTTCTGCTATATCCTGTTAACACTTTAACATCTTAAATTCTATAAAGTTAAGCTTTGATGTTTTAGAGACTGAATTAGCTTATACATAGCTCTATATGAAATTTACCCAGAGTGCCTGAATTTTTTTATACGAGCCATTCCTCAGTGCATATCGTTTCTCACATTATTTTACTTTCATCAATTTAGTCCTCCACTGATCAATTGTTGATATTAATTTACTTTTCCAGTTTTGAAGAATTAGTAACCTTGCGACTAAAGTAACTACATAGTAGTTTTTCCTATGGCTGTCATATGATCCTATACATAGTGAGTAACCCAACAGAATTAGTTGCAAATCATCTGGGGAATCGAACTCAAGTACCACCTAATTGATTCCCAGAACTCCAATAACATGGAACACTCCCTATTCATATGTGTTACATTGCCTTCAACTTCTATAGGACACCTAAAACACTTTGCTGATATATGTTAAATAATTTTGTTAGGAACAGCAGGAGTCCTGTATAGTAGCCATTTAGCATAGAATCTACGATTGTTTGCTCCTTTCAGACTAGAAACACATTATTTATTTACCATTTTCCAAGTATCTGTCCTAATCTCCAACCCTTCTTGCTTTAGCCACTTCGGGCTCAATCTATAAGTTATGTCTACCTCATTGACCTATGTAAGGCTCACTTTCCAATATTTTACCGATCTATATGTGCTGCATCTAAGAGGTCCTCCGTGAGGTCAGTTTGCGATTTCAGCTTTTGGGTCCAAATTTTTCAAAAAGTGTGAAAGCTGAAAAAAGGACCACTGAAGGGGGCCTTAAGCAAACCAAATGCCAGATTCGAATTTGTATCCATTTCTACCACACATCATGGTTAATAAAATCCCTGAGATCATTATAGCCTTTAATGCGCCACCTATACACTGTATTTTTATCTAAAAGTGACATGTACGCTACTACAATGTCTTCCAGTCTGGTAGACACATTCAAGGTTGGAATAGCATAGTATTGAAATAGTTGCTCCTTCTTCTTTAACCTCCACTACAAAGTATTGCACCAAACTTTCTTAGTGGATTTAGACAGGTGCAAAAGATCATGATTTCTTCATTCCTGCAAAATTTGGTCCCGAAAAATCATATCCATTATATTAGGTCTCATTTGTGTGTTAAAAAAGTAAAAACAGGAATGTGCAAAACTCGCAAAATAATCTTTTATATTTAGGAGGGCAAGACCCCCATCTTTTACCAATATGTACAAGATATTTAGGCCCAATCATGGTTCTCTATTCGCCCAGAGAAATTCCAAAAGCATTCCTTCAATTTCTCTGAAAAACTTTATGTGCAAAAAAACAAGGGAGAGCAGTATATAAACAAAAATGGTAAAACGGACACACAAATGAGTGAATTATGGACAGGGGCAAATGATTCCATTTTAAAAATAGGGACTTGATTTTATCTATAACTGATAAATAATTAAGTTCATACAAATCATCAACATTTTCCTATGTATCGCTTGGTCATATGATTTATTAGTGTCCATAGTTCCGAGATTAAAGTGTCTATGTGCAGTTGCATAGTAAAATATCTGTTTTTAATTTATTGATTTCATACCCCCCAACTGTTAAAATTTATTAAAAATACTAAAGACTTTTTGTTGAACCACCAAACCAAGTTTTTGCAGGTACGCTTTACTTGAAAGATAGACCTGCTCATAATAATAATTCTACATCTATGTTGAGCCTGCTTGAGTTTTTGCATATTAGTGGCCGATCTTTGCTTCGCATATATTTCATGCATCGTCTTTAGGTGAAGTTCAAGATCTTGACTTAGGGGTCGATTACAATGTCGTTCGGAAAGACTCCAAATGTCATTCGGTTCGTCTGAATCCGATTCGGAACCCGCCTTTCCGACCGACTCGGACACTTTTCCAAACGACCGATTAGGATGTTCGGAAACTGCTTGGACTTTCCAACTCAGTTCCGAATGGCATTCGGAGTAACCGAGTTGGTCTGAGCCCGAATCGTAGCAGTCAACGGACCGCGTTTCAGACCAAGCAATTAGGATGTCGGATTCGGACAGCCTTTACAAATCGGTAGTTCCGACACGGATCGGCTGTCGGAATTTGACTTTGGGGGCCCGTAGCAGGCCCCCCTTTACATGGGGGTCTCCGAATGGGGCCCTTGGGGGTACACATGGGTCCCCCATTTCTATGAATGCACGGTGTGGTGGGCACCACAGGCTGCAAGATTTTCCGCAAGCACTCCTTTCTTCAATGGGAGTCTGTGTAGTCTGTCAGAACACAGGCTCCCATTGAAGTCAATGGGAGTCCGACCGAACGGTGTTAGGAACCATCGTAATCGGTCGGACTCCACGAACCCGAGTCGGTCGGAAAGCATTCCGAAACCGATTCGGTCAGAATGCTTTCCGAACGACATCGTAATCGACCCCTTAATATTCTACTATCCATCTTTTCTGCTAAATCCCTAGAAATCAATTTAGCTTTAATAGTCACCTTAAAGGAGTCCCATACCATGTCATTGCTGGCTTTGCCTTCATTTGATTCAAAGTATTGCACAATTTCTGTCTCAATTTCCTGAACCAAGCCTCATCTTCCAACCTTACTTTATTGAAATGCCATTTGAATACAGAACGAGTCTTTCTAATACCTGTCACATGTAACTAACGAATGATCTGAAAAGCTGTTTGCTAAATGATTATGGTAGTGAAGACCACATTCAGTAGATGTTAGAAAGTAATCCAACCTGGCTGCAGATTTATATCTTTTAGAAACACAAGTATATTCTCATAATGTCGGAAATGTATTCCTCCATGCATCAGTTAAGTGTAAACTATATTGATATTCCTGGAGTACTCTAGCTGTTGTAGGTATATTTTGATTACGAGTGGCTGTTGACAAATCTAAACCCATGTTTTAGAGAAAACTAAAATCTCTGCCTAAAATCAATTTACCCGGGAGAAGCATGACAGACTGAAACAATTCCACCAATGGACCTGGGTTGTCTTCAATGGGAGCAAAATATTGTTGCAACTATCACCGCTTCAGTATCTATCTGACCATTAACCCATGCCCATCTCCCTTCTTTGTCCACCTGAAAGGTACAAACATTCCATCTCAATCACATGCTGACAAAAATTGCCACGCCCCGGCATGCCACTGTGACATACTTATAAAATCTGCCCAATTCTGAAATATGGCAAAGTCACAACTTTTATCTCGCTTTATATGAGTTTCCTGAAGGAAGACTATATTGGGGGAGTGACTTTTTACCCACGCCTTGATTACCTTTGCCTTACGCTTATTTTTTAGCCTGTTGACATTAAATGAAATTGTTTTCAAAGCATTATTCTCAATTGTAACACTTACTTCAGGGTTTTCCATCTCACGCATGACCTGTTTTCTATGTCTGTGCCTCATATTAATTGGCAGATAAAATCTAAAATGGAAACGTACAAATCTCAAGTGCAACATGCGGAAACAGTGTGAAATGTGCTAAAATGCTAGAATACTCAAGTGTCATGACTTCTAAATATGCATATTAAAAAATCACCATGGGGGTCGTAGGGGCCAAAATATTTCTAATAATATTGAGGCTACGCAAACCAGTGTATGCCCACTGATGCAGGAAAGTGCAATGCGCAAATCAAAGTGCATGGGTGCATGCCAGGACTAAAATGTGTTCACGTAGTCTGGACCGTCCTTTACTATGATTATGCTCCCTACTAAGATATGTGTCTCGTTAAGAGTGTCCATTAATTTATGACTTTGGGCCCAAGAATTATGTCGGAAGCCCACGCATAATCTAGCAAATAATGTAGCAGAAAGCATCCTGTGATTTTGTCACCTTCTAATAAGGATGTGAAATCTTCCATTTTTAAACACTTTAACCCAGACCTTTCCGCTTTCCTCCCCTCTCCTCATCGAGGTCGCTCCCGCTGTGACCCCGAGTCCATCTCCATCCCATTTTCTACTGGCACCATGTTCCTGTGTCAGTCTTCCCACATCCCTTACCCTGAATTTCCCTCCCAGTGTGATTATCATTTAGAAGGGAAACAAAAAGTTATTTCCCATGCCCTTCAGAGCCGTGTGATATTTCTTCCAGAAATTCTTATGCCTCTTGCATTGTTCCAAACAAACTAAATAGACTTCTATACAAAACTCTCAATTTGGTGGGCTGTCTAATAGTCACCTGGAGTCCTGCCAAGTGAAGAAGAGTTAACAGCATCTTGAATTCTCTGTGCGGGCGGGCTGACTCAATTGTCATATCCGAAAAAAAATTATTGAAAATTCCTTATTCACTTCAAATGATTTTTCCTGAATTGCTTTTTCAGAATCTCATCTTTAACCCGAAAATCTGCAAAGTTCAACAAAAGTGATATTTGGGAGAACCCAAAAAGGAACTCGACGTGCTCAGACAATAGTTAAATCTTTTGTATATCGTAGAAGAACATGTTGTTTTATCAAATCAGTAGCATATGCAATTGCACCCGCTGAGTCCTCTCTGTGCTCAGGGATATTTATTGTCTGCACGTTGGCCTTCCTGGAATGATTTTCCAAATCCTCTTGCTTACTTCACAACTGTTTTATCTCTTTCACCCATTTATCAACCACACCAGATGCATCTAAAAGCCTCACCTCACAACTTAAGATCAGTCGTCCCATTTCCTCCATGCTGCTGAACATTTGGGTGATTTTCTCGTCCATTTTAATCAGACGTGTAGCAAGTTGGTTAGCAGTATCTACTTGAAACAGCTTAATCTCTTAAATCTCGCTTAATATTTCCCTCAACATTTCGTGCGTTGTTGTAGGAATTTCATCTTTCTGGCATACATCATCTGAAAAATTCTCATTCATATTTTTCCCCACCGAAATCGCCCTTGTTTCTATTACCTTCTCATGTGGCCTCTGGGTTTCAGTGATCTGGGTCACTGGCATTAGGATATTTGGTGCACGGAGCGTGCCCGCTTTTTCAGCCACATCACAGATGGCATAGAGCCCTTTTCAGCTGTCGAACACATGCTTGTGCTTATGTTAGAATTATTGTGACTGAAAAGAGGGATAAATTCTGCTGCTTTAGAGGTTTCAGGGGGCAAAGGGATAGGGAAGATTGAGATTCATGATACTGCTCCACATGTGTGGTGCTTACCTTAAGATTACCATGCATGCCAGGATTTTCCAATTGTCTGTTCACTCCAGAATCGCCGAAGCACCCAGTTCCCTCCGATAACTCATCTAGTTATTTTCCAGATCCTAAAGGGGATCCCTGAAGTCAATGTGCCTCCAGCACATTTCCGTCAAAGGTATGCACATCTGCATTGTCTTGTGTTACTTGAATAATTTGACCCCCTCACTCTCTGATACAGTTACACATACTACATCCCCCTGAACATTCTGGTGCTCTTTTCATGTTCACTGACACTCTTTCAGTTAGAAGGACTTCCCGCAGAGCTCTACTCTCTGTTAGGGACGCCCCCAGTATATGGCCCTTTTTTAGACCTGGAAGTAGCCGACTGCATTTAGCTGCACCTTTAGGGAGCCTAGAGGACATTATTAACTAAAATCTTTATAGCCGGTTTATACAGAGAGTGTTGTTCCACTGGTTACGTCAATCAGGCTATGGATATATGTAGCGCCATTCTTTTGGTGGGGGAGGCTTTATCCGACATCATGCAAAAAAGAAACTTTCCCACATTTTTCCATCAGGTTAAACAATGAAGGTCTATGGGTTCTCTTGCAATAATTTTTCCCATATCCCTTCACAGTGAGTTTAATCATGAGCAGACTGAAAGAAGTTTTTGCACACAGTCCCTTGGGTCGAAGGGTGAGGGAGCGAAAAGGGGGAAGAGGGGAGCAGCTGTCTTTTCAGTGAAAAAAAGGAATACCCCTCGATCATGAGGGGTTACCTCGGAATTTGGAATCTTCTGAAACTTCTGATTAATTGCCGCTGCCACTGCCAAACCTCAATTGGCCCTCGTCACTGTGCTTGGTGTCTCAGCAATCTCACTCCTGAGAAAAGTGAGAGCAAGTGTCCACTATGGCATTGGATGTCTGAGTCAAGCATCAGAGGAGTTTGCTGAGTTTTCCAACCCCGCCGTCGTCGTAGCTGAGGTCTTATAAGAAATCTCTGGCGCAAACATGCTCATCATACGCGTTTGTATCTACAGCAACTTCCAAGCATGCTATTTGGGCCCGCAGTCATAGGGAAGGGTGGAACAAGGACAGGAAGACTATGGGTGGCACCGTACGGGTTGGGCCATCCCCAACATTTCCAAACTTGAAAAATTTGAAAGTAGCATTTGTATTAGGCACTCCACTAGCCCCTATTTGTCCACCTCCATCATCATAGCTTTGGCAGTTACATCCCCTCTCCTTTATGTTACATAATCGGTAATAGACTTGTGCTGCTCAACATGCGTTGCAGAATGTAGTAGGTTGTAGTAGGTGTTGTCAATTTCCTGTGCAAGGGTATTTATAGGGAGTGTGTTAGCATGCTGAATGATCCCCACCTGCCTCTGGGCTTTCAATGAATGACTGAAATGAGTGCATATTCATCTGCAGGTGGCCACTATGTTGCTAACTACTGCTTCTTATTTTTAGAAAGTCCTGCACAATTAGATAGATGCAGTGCGCTAAACACATGACTCTGAAATATCCACCGTTAGCCATGGCTTTGACCATATTACTGCCATTGTCAGTGGCAACAAATCCAATTTTGGAACCTTTGGGTTTAAGTCATTCATAGACCTTGGTATTAAACTTGTCCAAGATGTTGGCAGCTCTATGCGATTTATCCATGGTAAACACTGCAACTGTTGTATGCCACTGAATGATCTGAAAGGCATCATTAGCCAGTAGCTAGCCTTTGCCAAACTTCCTGGGAAGAGATCCAGCATGCAGAGATGCACTTGAAATCTGTTGTTTGACTATTAGTCCATGTTAGACCTGGCACCATTGGCGTGGGTCTCCGTTCCATTTTTTTGCTGTTCCCTCCTGTGTTTTTGCTTTGTGTTGGACTCTGTTTTGCTGGTCTAGATGCTTTGGGCACTTTGCCACTGCTGGTCAGTGCCAAAGTGCAAGTGCTCCCTTTTTAAATTACAGCTATGGATTGGTGTTTCCATGATTGGCTATTTGATTTACTAGTCAGTCCCTAGTACAGTGCACCGTGTGTACCCAGGGCCTGTAGATCAAATGCTGCTGGTGGGTTTGCAGCACTGATTGTGCCACCCACAGAAGCAGCCTGTAAATGTAACTCTGGCCTGCCATTGCAGAGCCTGTGTGCAGTCTGGTACTGCCATGTCGACTTAGCAAGTGCACACACTTGCCAGTCCCTAAACCTTCCCTTTTCTACATATTAGTCACCCCTAAGGTAGGCCCCAGGTACCCCTGTGGGCAGGGTGCATTGTAGGTGAAAGTTAGGACATGCCCTGATGTGAGATGTGATAGTGAAATACTACCAATTTTGTTTTTCACTATTGCAAGGCTACCTGTTCCCATAGGACAGAATGAGGAGTTTGTTTATAACATCTTATAAACATAACTGGCCCTGGGAACAAGGTGGAAAAATAAAGTTTAGTATGCCTGAACTCAGAATGTTGAAATGCATCTTTTAGTGAGGGTGATTTTTACATTCTGTGTTTGAAAAGACCACTTTTAGAAAGTGGGTATTTTCTTGCCTAACCATCCAGTGTGCCTCTTCTAGGTTTGTGTATTGCATGTCTGGCTTTTGGATGACAGGGGCTGGAGAGGGGCAGTGGCTCCAGAAGCCTGATGAATCAGGGCTGGGCTAAAAAGACCTGGGCTGCATTTAGAGTAGTGGGAGGAGATTTCCTTTCACCTGAATTGGCCTGGTCTGCCTTTAACAATGCTGTCTCCACCTCCTGCCAGGAAGCTGCACCAGTGAGGACAGAACTGGTTTTGGCTGGGTACAGACACTCTCTGCCTTCAGAGAACAAAGGATTTTTGTGTATAAGAAGAGGGGCCCAGACCCCAGACTTTTAGATCACTTCTGGGAAATCAAGAGGAACCTTTGCCAAGGAGAAGAGCAGGAGAAGCTGAGGAGGAATACTGCCCCTGTGATGTTTCCTGTCTGGGGTTGGCCTACAGTGGCTACTTGCTGCCAAGGAAAGGAGAAAAGGACTTTGCTGCTTGCTTTGGCCCCCTGCTTGAAGAAAAAATCTCCAAGGGCTTGAACTGAGCTTGCCCCGTGTTCTAGAGGTCTCAGGAACAGCAAAGACCTCACCGTGTCTGTGGGAACCCTCTCTGATCGTTTCCGCAGAAGAAAAGGGTAACCGACTCTGTCATCAAGTTCGTCGCAGGATTCCGTGTCCTGAAAGTACCGCTGAGAGCAACGCCTCGCTTCGCAACACAACCCTGGTCTCACCGACTCTATCAACGAGCCACTGCTTGCACCGCGTCCTGAGGGCACCGCACTCCGCAACGCTTCGCTACACGCTGCAAGGACGTCACCGACTCCGTCGCTGCCCCACCCGAACATCGCCCGGCTCCGTCGCTGCACCGTGACTTGCCAGCACCGCAGCGAGCACCGTCTCACTCTTCAACGCAAGCCGTGGTCTCACCGATTCGTTTGCCCCGACCGACTCGCACCAACGTGTTGGTCGCAACAAGAAAGGTACTGTGTCCGAGTCTGTTGACACTTTAGCTGGCCCGTATCGACACGGTCGGCTGGAGTTGTTAGACTCTGTCGTATTCAGTATCGTGGTAGCACAGGAGGAGCTACTGAGTCGGAAGAACTGTGTTTTATTGATTTTCCTGCAATTTAAAGGTTATTTTGCACAAGTAGTATTTTTCCAGAGTATTGTATATTGGATTTTTATCGTATTCGTTTTTTTGGTTTAGATAAAGATTTGCTATTTTTCTAAACTGGTGTGGTGTCCATTTGTAGTGTTTTCACTGTATTACTGTGTGTGTTCACAAATGCTTAACACACTACCTCTGAGATAATCCTGTCTGCTCGTGCCAAGCTACCAAGGGGGTAAGCAGGGGTTATTTTAGGAGTGTATCCCCCTTGCCCTGACTAGAAGCAAGGGTCCCTATTTGGACAAAGGTACCTACCTCTGCCAGCTAGAGACCCCCATTTCTAACATTGGTGGTCAGCGGTGAGGATCCTGGACTTGCATTTGTGAGTTACATACAGTGATTGGTGTACACTACTAGCATAGTGCAGACCATTACGTGACCACATACTTTCACTGAACTTTTTCCCTTGGATTGTTTTTTCTGCAAAGTAAAGAACTGCCAATGTTGTCATCATGACCAAGCCAGCATCCATTGCATCCATTTATATCGAATTTGAGGAAGATAGGGTGGAAACCTACACTGTGTCTCAACTGAAAGCTATCTGCAAGAAATTTTAAGTGTATGTGAAAAGCCTCACCAGGAAGGATGAATACCAAAAGGCACTGAGGGCCTGGTTGGAATCCAGAAATGCCAGTGGGCAGGATGAGGAGCCTCTGGTGGAGGCAGAGAATGTGGATGAGCAACAGGAGGGGCAATTGAATCTGCCAGGAGGGAGGGTACCTTCTGTGGATGGCAGCAGTTTTTCTCAAAGGGATCTGTCTCCAGAGGAGTTGGAGGACAGAGAGAGAAATAGGGTGCATGAGAGGGAGCTTGCTAAGCTCAGGCTGGGAAAGGAGGGGCACATAGAAAATAAGAAGTTGGAGTTGGAAAAGCAGAAATTGGCCATGGAGGAAAAGAGGATGCTTTTAGAGCATGAGAGAGGGTTGAGGGAGTTGGATCTGAAAGCAAAGAGTTTAGAGAGTAATCCCTCTGGTGGCAGCACACCATCAGTGCCTGGGGAAGGAAAGGTATACATTCCCAAAGATGTTATTAAGGATTTTATGAAGCATGAGGACATTGGTCAGTGGTTCAAGGCTTATGAAGTAGCAATGAGGTCCCACAGGGTCCCTGAGAAAGATTGGGGAGCGAGGTGGTGGGGCCGCTTTGTCAGCGAAGGGAGGGAAACCTTGCTGAACTTGCCCACTGAGGATCAGATGTCCTATGCCCCCATGAAGGAAGCCTTGATAGCCAGGTATGGGTTGACCCCATTGCTTTATAGGCAGAAATTTGGAAACTGTAGGAAGCTGGAGTCAAGTACCTGGGTGGAGTATGTGTCCTATTTTTACAGAGCACTGGATGGTTGGGTGAAGGGTAGCAAGGTGAATGATTTGCAGGGGCTCTATGATTTGGTTGCATGGGAGCACTTGTCAGATAATTGTTTTCCAGAGCTACGCCAGCACCTGATTGACAGTAAGCTGACTGATCCCAGGAGGCTTGCTGTGGAGGCGGACCGCTGGGTCAGCACCAGGGTCCAAAAAGGTCATGTGGGAGACTCCGTCAAAGGTGGGCAGGGTCCCCAGCAGAAGAGTGGGGGGACAAGGGTAAACAGAAGGAGTTACAGAAATGGCCCCAAAGTAATCCCCAAGGGAACCAAGGTAAGGGTTCCCAGCCTCCCACTGAGAAGAAGCCATGGGTCCCGACAGGTAAGCCTGTTCAGAGGGGTTCCAAGGCTTGTTATGGTTGTGGTCAGGTGGGCCACTTCCAAGGGGATCCTAGGTGTCCTAAAAATGTTACCACCGCATCCACTGGTGCACCGTCCCGGCAGATAGCTAGTGTAGCCTTGGGGAGGAGTCGGGTCCCCAAGATGGGTGGGGTCCCGCAGAAATGTCCCTGGTCTCTTTAGAAGACAGTGAGATGGTCCCAAGAGCTCATCTGCCTGATAACACTAAAAAGTACAGGCGGTGGGTGACCATTAACCGTGGGCAATGAACTCCGCTCCGCTAGCGGAGGTTGCGGAGATTTGCTAACTATGCATTACATTGAAAACATGGAATTCATGCAAAAACTCTGACTGCCACGAAGCGGAGTTAGCTACTGCACCCACAACCCTTTGATGAAACAACTTTACCTTTACATGCTAAAAAACATATAACCAATTCACAAAAGTGAGCTTTGAAAATTATCAGGCAATGAGAGAGGTGATGATTTTGGGGTCCCCGTAACCTAGGGGGAGGACCAAGCAGTGAATATTGTGTTCAAGGCATCTGCTTGGTTCTCTCCCTAGGTTAGGGAGGACCCCAAAATCATCACCTCTCTCACTGCTTGCTATATTTTCATTTTCACTTTCGTGAGATAACTATATGCATTTTAGCATGTAAATATAGAGTTACTTGTTTTACCAAAGGTATGTGAGGTTTCTGTTTTATTAATTGGGATGAGATGGAACGGAGTTACGGAGCGGAGTTTCACTGAGTTTTTGTTCAACTCCGCAGAATTCCGCGTAGTGGTACTCCGCCAACTTCGCCCACCCATAGTGACCATCAATGGCCATAGTGTGGAGGCTCTGAGAGACACCGGAGCCAGTGTGACAGCTGTCAGTTGTCAGCTGGTGTCTGAAGAGCAGGTGGTCCCGAACGCATTCTACCCAGTAGTTGCTGCCGACAATTCAGAGTGCCTCTGCAAAGTGGCACAGGTACACTTTGAGTGGGGGGGTCTCAGGTACCTTGAAAGTAGCTGTGAGGCCAGCCATGCTGGTTGACTGTCTGCTAGGCAATGATTTGGAGAGCTCCCCTTCGGCGAAGGTGGAGCGGAGGACTCATTTGGAGATGTTGGGTCTGTCTGAGTGGGCGTGTGTGACAACTCGGTCTATGGCAGCCGGTAAGGACATTCAAGAGGACCTAGAGCCTGAAAAAGTGGCCCAGGTGCCTGCCAGAAAGAGAAAAGGCAGGGGGCATGGGAAACCGGCCCCCGAAGTTCCCATGGTCCAGGAGAAGGCAAACCTTGAGGGGGATGCCCTGGAGCCTACAGGGGAACAAGTGGCTGAGCTGGGGGACCTGCCTGAGGTGACCCATTGGCAGCAGGAAGGAGGCCCCTCCCGGGAAGAATTCTGCCAGGAGCAGCAGACATGCCCTTCTCTTGTTGGTTTGCGTCAACAGGCTGCAAACCAGGCAGCAGGTGATCAGTCCGGATCACATTGGATATACTGGGAGAATGGTCTCCTGTATAGCGAGCCTAAGGTTGCTGAGCCTGGTTCAGCCCGTGTGCTGGTGGTACCCCAGCGCTTCAGAGCCTTCCTACTGGGTCTGGCTCATGATGTGCCTTTGGCAGGGCATTTGGGGCAAGACAAGTCCTTTGAAAGGCTTGTCACCCACTTCTACTGGCCCCAAATGCGCAAGCACTCTGATACTCATTGTAGGTCTTGCCAGACTTGCCAGGCAAGTGGCAAGAGTGGGAGGAAGTGTAAGGCTCCTCTCCAACCTTTCCCTGTGGTCAGCACCCCCTTTGAGAGGGTGGAAATTGACATTGTGGGGCCCCTGGATCCCAAGACAGCCATGGGCAACAGGTTCATCCTGGTCTTGGTGGACCATGCCACCCGGTACCCAGAAGCCATCCCTCTCCGGACTGTGACGGCCCCCGTGGTGGGTCGTGCATTGATGGGGATTTTCTCCCGTGTGGGTTCCCCAGAGAGGTGGTGTCCGACCATGGTACCAACTTCATATCTAAGTATATGAAGTCCCTGTGGCAGGACTGCGGTGTAACCTACAAGTTCACCACTCTTTACCACCCCTAAAGTAATGGGCTGGTTGAGAGATTCAACCTGATTCTGAAGGGCATGATTATGGGCCTTGGTGAGCCCATAAGGCGTAAGTGGGACGTCCTCTTGCCATGCCTGTTGTTTGCTTACAGTGAGGTACCCAAAAGTCCTTAGGGTTTAGTCCCTTTGAACTCTTGTATGGGCACCCTGTGAGAGGACCTCCGAATCTGGAAAAAGAAGGCTGGGAGAAACCTCCCAGTAAACCTCCCCAGGATGTATATAGCTACCTGCTGGACTTCAGAAACCAGACTAAGCGCTTCAAACAACTCGCTCAGGCGAATCTGGAAGCCAGCCAGGAGGAGATGAAACGTTGGTATGATCAGAATGCCACTCTGATCGAGTTTCAGCCTGGACAGAAAGTTTGGGTCATGGCCCCAGTGGAGCGTTGTGCGCTCCAGAACAAGTGGACTGGACCATTTGAGGTGGTGGAGCACAAGAGTAATGTCACCTACTTGGTGGACTTGCAGTCTCCAAGGAACCCTTTGCGGGTCCTGCATGTGAACCGCCTAAAGCCCCACTTGGAGAGGTCTGAAGTGGGCATGCTCCTAGCAACAGATGCTGGGATGGAAGAGGAGACTGAGCCTCTTCCTGACCTCCTGTCTGCAAAGGAGCACGATGGGTCAGTGGACAGTGTGAACCTCTCTCCCGTCCTGACTCCTGAACAGCAGAGTGACTGCCACCAACTGTTGGGACAGTTTGATCTGTTCTCCCTGACCCCCGGTGTCACTCAGTGGTGTGTCCATGATGTTGACACTGGGGACAGTCCTCCTGTAAAGCACAACATTTACAGAGTGACTGACAGGGTCAAGGCTTGCATCAAGGAGGAGGTCTCTAAGATGTTAGCGCTAGGGGTGATTGAACCCTCATACAGCCCTTGGGCCGGGCCAGCTCAGTGGTCTTGGTCCCAAAGGCTGCCGCACCAGGTGCCACGCCAGAACTCCGGTTCTGTGTGGACTACCGAGGGCTCAATTCAGTCACCAGGACTGATGCGCACCCCATCCCCAGAGCTGATGAGCTTATCGATCGGTTGGGAGCTGCCCGGTACCTCAGTACGTTTGACTTAACGTCTGGGTACTGGCAGATTGCCTTAACAGATGGGGCAAAGGAGAGGTCAGCATTCTCAACGCCAGAGGGGCACTACCAATTCCGGGTGTTGCCCTTTGGGTTGAAGAATGCTCCTGCCACCTTTCAGAGGTTGGTCAACCAGGTGTTGGCTGGGCTGGAGGATTTCAATGCCGCCTAACTGGATGACATTGCAGTGTTCAGTGCCACTTGGGAGGAACATCTGCACCACCTCTGGGAAGTGTTGAAGGCTCTGCAGAGGGCAGGCCTCACAATCAAGGCAAGTAAGTGCCAGATCGGGCAGGGTTCCGTGGTGTACTTGGGACACCAGGTAGGGAGCAGCCAGGTGGCACCCCTACAGCCCAAGATTGATACCATTTTGGCTTTGGAACCCCCCAAGACCCAGACAGAGGTGAGAGCCTTTTTAGGACTCACAGGGTATTACAGGAGGTTTGTCAAGGGATATGGCACCATTGTTGCCCCCTTGACAGAGCTGACTTCCAGGAAGCAGCCCAAGAAAGTGAACTGGACTGATGCCTGTCAGAAAGCTTTTGATGCCCTGAAATCTGCCATGTGCACAGCGCCCGTGCTTAAGGCACCCAACTTCTCAGAAGAGTTCATTGTGCAGACAGATGCTTCAGAGCATGGTGTTGGGGCTGTGCTCTCACAGCTGAATGAAGAGGGCCTAGACCAACCTGTAGCCTTCATTAGTAGGAGGTTACTTCCACGGGAACAGAGGTGGAGTGCGATTGAGCATGAGGTATTTGCTGTGGTCTGGGCGCTGAAGAAGCTGAGGTCCTACATGTTTGGGACTCACTTCTGGGTTCAGACCGACCACAGGCCCCTCAGATGGTTGATGCAAATGAGGGGTTAAAATCCAAAGCTGTTGAGGTGGTCCATTTCCCTACAGGGGATGGACTTTACGGTGGAAGTCCGCCCTGGTACAGAACACGCCAATGCTGATGGTCTGTCCAGATTTTTCCACCTTAGTGAAGAGAACTCCCAAGAGGGTGGGTAGTTCTCCCCACATTTCAGCTGGAGGGGACACGTGTTAGACCTGGCACCATTGGCTTGTTAAGTTATGTTATATGTTTTGTAGAGTGCACAGCTGCCCCAGCTAAGGGGCGTCCCAGTGCTGAATGTTGCAGATATTGAGAAAAGCGCTTATGGAGGAACATTGGGCCTATACAGTTGGTAAAAGATGAGTTTTAATGGCTTTACAAAATGCAGTATGATTGTTGATGCTTCGGATGCAGACAGGAAGAGAGTTCCAGAGTTTCGCAGCGAGGACACGAAAAGAGCACCCTCCCGCTCGCACTTTCCTCACCCGGGGGACAACAGCAAGATGCTGGCCCATGGATCGTAGTTGACGGGTGGGTATGTAAAAAATCCTGAGAATAGAGATTCAGGATTTTGTGAGCGATGCAGAGAGACTTAAACTCAATGCGTTTCGCCACCGGCAGCCAATGTAGTCTGCGATGGCGTTGGTCGTGGGACAGGCTCTAGGAAGGCCAAGTAGGGTCCTGGCAGCTGCATTTTGGGCCCTTTGCAAACATAGGATCTTGGCCTTATTTGCCCCTAGGTAAAGTGAGCTGGCGTAGTCCAGCCTCGATAGAATGAAGGCCTGGATGATGACTTGGCGGACTGTGGGATCAAAGAAGCCCAACATTGGTTTGAGCCCGCGCAAGAGTCTGAAACAGGTCCCAGCTACCATTTTAGTTTGAACCTGAAAGCTAAGGGCAGAGTCGACCCATACTCCCAAGTTTTTGACTGCCTGTTTAGGGGCGGGTGCACAGCCCAGATTCAAAGGCCACCAGCGCTCGCTCCACAGCTCAGTGTCTCTCCCCACTAGCAGGATCTCTGATTTACTCGCATTTAACTGGAGGCAGTTGGAAGTCATCCACTCTGCAATGGCTGTTAGATCGCTCCTGATCTCGAGAGCGTCCTGCGTGGAGTCGTCAGATAATGTCACCACTAGCTGGGTATCATCAGCATAAGATACCACAGTTAGTCCTCTACTCCTGGCTACTGCCGCTAGTGGTTGAACGTATAGATTGAATAGAGTTGGACTCAACGCTGAGCCCTGTGGAACCCCTTGTTTGATTGCGTATGCCCGGGAGCTGAAAGGGGGTACTGACACCTGGAAGGTTCTCTCAGATAGAAAAGAGGCGAACCAGCCTAGGGCCGGACCCTCAATACCAGCCTCCTCCAGACGACGCAACAGAATCTGATGGGATACTGTGTCAAACGCGGTGCTCAGATCCAATAATATCAGCGCTGATGTTCGCCCGGCATCTAATGCATCCCTCAGATGTTCGGTTACAGCTAGGAGGGCAGTCTCCGTGCTATGACCAGGGCGAAAACCACTCTGAGAAGGGTCAAGCAGATTGTTATTTCTCGTGGGTCTCCCTTCCATTTTTTTTGCTGTTGCCTCCTGTGTTTTTGCTGTGTGTTGGACTCCGTTTTGCTGGTCTAGATGCTTTGGGCACTTTGCCACTGTTTTTCAGTGCCAAAGTGCAAGTGCTCCCTTTTTAAATTACTGCTATGGATTGGTGTTTCCATGATTGGCTATTTGATTTACTAGTCAGTCCCTGGTACAGTGCACCGTGTGTGCCCAGGGCCTGTAAATCAAATGCTGCTGGAGGGCTTGCAGCACTGATTGTGCCACCCACAGAAGCAGCCTGTAAATGTAACTCCGGCCTGCCGTTGCAGAGCCTGTGTGCAGTCTGGTACTGCCATGTCGACTTGGCAAGTGCACACACTTGCCAGTCCCTAAACCTTCCCTTTTCTACATATTAGTCACCCCTAAGGTAGGCCCCAGGTACCCCTGTGGGCAGGGTGCATTGTAGGTGAAAGGTAGGACATGCCCTGATGTGTGTAGCATGTCCTGATTGTGAAATACTGCCAATTTTGTTTTTCACTATTGCAAGGCTACCTGTTCCCATAGGACAGAATAGGGAGTTTGTTTATAACATCTTATAAACATAACTGGCCCTGGGAACAAGGTAGAAAAATAAAGTTTAGTATGCCTGAACTTAGAATGTTAAAATGCATCTTTTAGTGAGGGTAATTTTTACATTCTGTGTTTGAAAATACCACTTTTAGAAAGTGGGTATTTTCTTGCCTAAACATCCAGTGTGCCTCTGCTAGGTTTGTGTATTGCATCTCTGGCTTTGGATGACAGGGGCAGTGGCTCCAGAAGTTAGATGAGTCAGGGCTGGGCTGAATAACCCTGGGCTGCATTTAGAGTAGGGGGAGGAGATTTCCTTTTACCTGAATGGGCCTGGTCTGCCTTTAACAATGCTGTCTCCACCTCCTGCCAGGATGCTGCACCATTGAGAACAGAACTGGTTTTGGCTGGGTACAGACACTTTCTGCCTTCAGAGAACAAAGGGTTTTTGTGTATAAAAAGAGGGGCCCAGACCCCAGACATTTAGATCACTTCTGAGAAATCAAGAGTAACCTTTGCCAAGGAGAAGAGCCGGAGAAGCTGCGGAAGAATACTGGCCCTGTGATGTTTGCTGTCTGGGGTTGGCCTGCAGTGGCTACTTGCTGCCAAGGAAAGGAGAAAAGGACTTTGCTGCTTGCTTTGTCCTCCTGCTTGAAAAAAAGATATCCAAGGGCTTGAACTGAGCTTGCACCCTGTTCTAGAGGTCTCAGGAACAGCAAAGACCTCACTGTGTCTGTGTGCACTGTCTCTGATCATCTCCTCAGAAGAAAAGGGTAACCGACTCTGTCATCAAGCCAGTCGCAGGATTCCGTGTCCTGAAAGCACCGCCGAGAGCAACGCCTCGCTTCGCAACGCAACCCTGGTCTCACCGACTCTGTCAATGAGCCACTGCTTGCACCATGTCCTGAGGGCACCGCACTCCGCAACGCTTCGCTACACGCTGCAAGGACGTCACAGACTCCGTCGCTGCCCGACCTGAACATCGCCCGGCTCCGTTGCCACACCGTGACTTGCCAGCACTGCAGTGAGCACCGTCTCACCCTTGAACACAAGCCGTGGTCTCACCGATTCCGTCAACGAGCCACTGCCGGCACCGCATTGTGAGGACACCGCCTGCCGCAATGCTCCGCTTCACAATGCGACAGTGGCGTTTGCCCCAACCGACTCGCACCAACGTGTTGGTCGCAACAAGAAAGGTACTGTGTCCAAGTCTGTTGACGCTTTAGCTGGCCCATATCGACGCGGTCGGCTGGAGTAGTTACACTCTGTCGTATTCAGTATCGCGGTAGCCCCAGGAGGAGCTACTGAGTTGGAAGAACTGTGTTTTATTGATTTTCCTGCAATTTAAAGGTTATTTTGCACAAGTACTATTATTCCAGAGTATTGTATGTTGGATTTTTATCGTATTTGGTCTTGTTGGTTTAGATAAAGATTTGCTATTTTTCTAAACTGGTGTGGTGTCCATTTGTAGTGTTTTCACTGTATTACTGTATGTGTTCACAAATGCTTAACACACTGCCTCTGAGCTAAGCCTGCCTGCTCGTGCCAAGCTTCCAAGGGGGTGAGCAGGGGTTCATTTAGGAGTGTATCCCCCTTACCCTGATAGAAGCAAGGGTCCCTATTTGAACAAAGGTACCTACCTCTGCCAACTATAGACCCCCATTTCTAACAGTCCACATGTCTGTTGTGGGGTAGATGGACTGAACAGAGGTCTGCTTCATAGCTTTGCCAACCAATCACAGCACTTCATGATGCAGCACTAGCACAGCCACTGTGGCAAAATAGGTCTGACTGGCAACCTTTTTTTTTTTGGACAGAGGGCCTCCACATATTTCAACAAGCCCACTCTTTCCGCAAAAGGATAAGGGAGGAGGTCCAGTGCTAACATTTTAGCCAGGTTCCCATTGTGAAAACAGTTTTTTCGTGGTTCCGGAGGTATGGCGACTCCTTGGTAAACATAGGCCTTAATAGTAGGCTGCTTTTGTTTTGGTACTTCTTCCACAAGCCTTCTATGGGTAGCAGCAGCAGATAGGCTGTGTATGCACTTTGGAGTGGAAGCACCTGTATCTCTCTGTGCCTTGTGTCATGCATAGACTGCAGCGGGTGAGAATTGAACACTATGGAAGAGACTTACATGGCTGCCTTGTGCAATGCAGCTGTTGGCATCCTCTTCTTTTTTTCCTCATCACTTTCTTCAATCAGTCCAGCTCTAGCTATGTTTTTAAGTGCTGTTTGCTTTTCTGTAGGGTGTACTGTGACTGCAGTAGGGGTGGTGGCAGCTGCAGGTTTCTGGCATCTTGCAAATATGGAAGCCAGCAGTGTTGGTGGAACCACATACCTGAGCAGGTTGGATGGAGGTGAGCTGTACTTCCTCTGTGCCAATCTCTACAAAGATGATCACTAGCTCGTCATTATCATCATCATCACCTCCATCTTCAGTTGCCAGGATTTCAGGAACTTTACTTTTGCTTTGTCTCTTGGGCTCAGCAGGGGTACAATTCATATTCAAATCATCAGACGGGGTTTGGAGAAGACAGTGGAGCACTCTTTCTTTTCCTTGCTGGAGATCGTGAAGTGAATGGGGCAAGAGAAGTCTTCTCAACAACATCTTGATCAGCAGGAACCTCAACCCCCTGTTCTTCTCCTACTTCCATAAGATCTGTTGCTGACTACGGCTCCTGTTGTTGACATTCCTCTGATGTTTCAGTTTGCAGCTGAAACAATTCCTTTTCCGATTCACTTATCACCATGACTGCAGTCATTGCAGTCCTGAAAGACATGGCCATAAGTTGTGGTAGTGGTGTGTTGCCATTGGTGCAGGAGTGATCCTCTCAGCCTTTTTCTGCCCAGAGGAGGGTGCAGCAGGTACATTGCATTTCCTGAAAAAGGGTGAAGGCTTGATGCCAGAGGTGACAACCCAATTCTTCTTTTTCTCCCAATTGGCCATTTTCTTGGCAAGAGCCTCCTTCGTTGGGGCCTTCCTCTTAACACTAGCAGTTGCCACTTAGTGCTAGGAGCAGAAGCACTTAGCAGAGGAGGACTCAGATGTCATAAACACAATCCTCAGCACACGTCTTTTAAGTAATATGCAATTATCCAATTTGTTTTAGTCAAGCATAAATGATACAGAGAAATTTTCGAGCTTGGTTTCTTTTCTTTATTCTCTTTGTTCTTGCATCAGCCAACACGTGTTTCGTCGCACAAAGGAATTTTGTCCCGCGACTTTCTCAAGGCTGTGTATACAAAACAAACACAAGCCCTTTGTAAAATTACACAAAACAGGTGTATTTAATACACCCATCAAACCTCAACCGTGTGCATAGCGGTATTCTATACGAATTTCTGCGGCAAGCACAGGGATCTTTGCCCAAGAGACCGTGCTCATTCCAAAGCATGATAAATAATAGGTTGTTAAACGTAGGCCATCAGAATCTCGCCCCATATATTAAGTGGTGATGGAGAAAACCAATAAAAAGGTCCTGATTGTGGGTATCTATCTGCGTGCACCCGGTGTGTGTGCACTGATCAATACGTGTCACGATTAAAAAAGCACGATCACCTCCTGTGTCACACACACTTGAGGACCTAGTGCCAATTACTAGGTGATGGTGAGACGAGCAAAATCAGTGCAATAAGTGTGGTGGCTTTAAAATAAATCCCAAATCACTCCTCACAAGTAAAAGATCAGAAATACCTTACAAGAGTCCAAAATGTTCCCTGAAAAACCCATAACCTATTTTAGTATGCACTATTAAGAGTAGACCGGTTCACTAGATATCCAGTACATTGAAGTATTAAGGCTACCTACTTTATCAGTGGTGATAATTCCATCCCACTGGAAAATTAAAATCTATGTTCCGATGTCCACTTCGCATTTAACCGTGGATCTTCATCATGAGCCAAACCTAGAGCACTAAAGAGAGATAGGGATGTCTTAAACCTCATATGTGATCACGTATCGGCTAAGTATAAGCAAACTTCCTGTATCTTAGCGCCGTGTACAGCAGTATATAAAAGCACACAGCATAAATCAGCAGTATTCAGCACGCTATTTAAAGCTATCTGTGTTCGCGCTGGGTATTATTAAAAATTACATTTCAACGCTTATGATATTACGCTATGTAAACCTGTATCTAATAACATATAGCATGTCTCTACAGTAATCACCACGCTATTCCAAAATATCTATGTTCCCGCCGGGTATTCCCCAAAAGCCTCACTTAAGCTTAAAACTCTTAGTAAACTTAACCAGGTGCTCCAGATTCTTCTAAATCTGCTGTGTCACACATTCAAATCAAAACTTCCACCATTACCTCGTGTCACTATTTAAACGCTAGGCTACTACAATCAAGTGCCTCTGCTTACCGTAAGAAGGACGTGTAGGTCCCCACATCAGCGCCGTGTTCTCGAGTGCGAGAATGCCGGTCTCTATTATCCACCATTTTTAAAACCTTCCAGCTCACACGTGACATAAACAGAGAAAAGGGACCAGATCCCCTTCTCAGCTTTGGGAGCCATCTTGTAACGTGCTCCTAATGTGCTAAAAACAGCCAGATTGCTATTTATAATCAACACTGGACTGACCATAAGTTGGATATCAAACATATTCTAAAACGCCGATTATATTTCCTAAAATTGCATGAAAGAAAAACGTCCGCGTCCTTTCGTACTCCTCCCTTCTTGTATATCGTTCCTTCCTCTCAAAGCGGGCGCCATCTTTAAGCCATCTATTCCATATACACGTGTTTTCCTATTAGTTCAGTGAACACCCAAGTGTATCAAAATTCTTGTGTGAGTTTGAGATATTGGAGGTCTCCATTCCCATGCATGTTATAATTAGTAAAGTGGTGCATACTAAATTGATAAACAAATACATATTCACTCAAAGAACAGTTATTAACAGAATTGTTGCATAAAGTAAATATTAAAAAGGCAAAGAAAGGAAAAACCGTGGTTAATGAAAGGTCATACAGTTTCTACATTAATCAACATTGAGTACATCAAGTTGTTCATTTACATAGAAAGTAATGTAACTCAGCCCTAGTTACCCCAGAGCGCTAACAACCGAAAAATTGGTTAACCCAACGAATGAAAGGGTTCTATGGATGTGGACACTGTACTGTTTGTAAATGGGCTTGGAACAACAAGACAGATTTCAGAGGCCCAGGGAACAAGACATACAAGATATTGACTAACATAAACTGTATGACCAAATTTGTGGTTTATGTCATTGAATGCAAATGCAATAAAAAGTATGTAGGGAGCACAATAAGAACATTACGTGAAAGGATTACAGAACATATGAGGGCAGTGAAACAGAGTGATGAAAGGTCTCCCACCTCTGCACACATCATGCATTGCCCCTCACAGAATACCAACAAACAGTTTTCATTTTATGGTATAGAACATACTCAGAGACACCCCAGGGGAGGAAACAGAGAGCTAGCCTTACGGAAGAGGGAAGCACTCTGGATCATGAGATTACGGTGCACTGATATAGGAATTAACATTGATCCAGAGTTACATTACTTTCTGGGTAAATGAACAACTTGATGTACATAATGTTGATTAATTTAGAAACTGATATAGAAACTGAACATCAATCCAGAGTTACATTACTTTGTATGTAAATGAACAACTTGATGTACTCAATGTTGATTAATGTAGAAACTGTATGACCTTTCATTAACCACGGTTTTTCCTTTCTTTTGCCTTTTTAATATTTACTTTATGCAACAATTCTGTTAATAACTGTTCTTTGAGTGAATATGTATTTGTTTATCAATTTAGTATGCACCACTTTACTAATTATAACATGCATGGGAATGGAGACCTCCAATATCTCAAACTCACATGATTATTTTGATACACTTGGGTGTTCACTGAACTAATAGGAAAACACGTGTATATGGAATAGATGGCTTAAAGATGGCGCCCGTTTTGAGAGGCAGGAATGATATACAAGAAGGGAGGAGTACGAAAGGACGCAGACGTTTTTTCTTTCATGCAATTTTAGGAAATATAATCGGCGTTTTAGAATATGTTTGATATCCAACTTATGGTCAGTCCAGTGTTGATTATAAATAGCAATCCGGCTGTTTTTAGCACATTAGGAGCACGTTACAAGTTGGCTCCCAAAGCTGAGAAGGGGATCTGGTCCCTTTTCTCTGTTTATGTCACGTGTGAGCTGGAAGGTTTTAAAATGGTGGATCTTAGAGACCGGCATTCTCGCACTCGAGAACACGGCGCTGATGTGGGGACCTACACGTCCTTCTTACGGTAAGCAGAGGCACTGGATTGTAGTAGCCTAGCGTTTAAATAGTGACACGAGGTAATGGTGGAAGTTTTGATTTGAATGTGTGACACAGCAGATTTAGAAGAATCTGGAGCACCTGGTTAAGTTTACTAAGAGTTTTAAGCTTAAGTGAGGCGTTTGAGGAATACCCGGCGGGAACATAGATATTTTGGAATAGCGTGGTGATTACTGGTAGAGACATGCTATATGTTATTAGATACAGGTTTACATAGCGTAATATCATAAGCGTTGAAATGTAATTTTAATAATACCCAGCGCGAACACAGATAGCTTTAAATAGCGTGCTGAATACTACTGATTTATGCTGTGTGCTTTATATACTGCTGTACACGGCGCTAAGATACAGGAAGTTTGCTTATACTTAGCCGATACGTGATCACATATGAGGTTTAAGACATCCCTATCTCTCTTTAGTGCTCTAGGTTTGGCTCATGACGAAGATCCACGGTTAAATGCGAAGTGGACATCGGAACATAGATTTTAATTTTCCAGTGGGATGGAATTATCACCACTGATAAAGTAGGTAGCCTTAATACTTCAATGTACTGGATATCTAGTGAACCGGTCTACTCTTAATAGTGCATACTAAAATAGGTTATGGGTTTTTTCAGGGAACATTTTGGACTCTTGTAAGGTATTTCTGATCTTTTACTTGTGAGGAGTGATTTGGGATTTATTTTAAAGCCACCACACTTATTGCACTGATTTTGCTCGTCTCACCGTCACCTAGTAATTGGCACTAGGTCCTCAAGTGTGTGTGACACAGGAGGTGATCGTGCTTTTTAATCGTGACACGTATTGATCACTGCACACACACCGGGTGCACGCAGATAGATACCGACAATCAGGACCTTTTATTGGTTTTCTCCATCACCACTTAATATACGGGGCGAGATTCTGATGGCCTACATTTAACAACCTATTATTTTTCATGCTTTGGAATGAGCACGGTCTCTTGGGCAAAGATCCCTGTGCTTGCCGCAGAAATTCGTATAGAATACCGCTATGCACACGGCTGAGGTTTGATGGGTGTATTAAATACACCTGTTTTGTGTAATTTTACAAAGGGCTTCTGTTTGTTTTGTATACACAGCCTTGAGAAAGTCGCGGGACAAAATTCCTTTGTGCGACGAAACACGTGTTGGCTGATGCAAGAACAAAGAGAATAAAGAAAAGAAACCAAGCTCGAAAATTTCACTGTATCATTTATGCTTGACTAAAACAAATTGGATAATTGCATATTACTTAAAAGACGTGTGCTGAGGATTGTGTTTATGTTTATGTTGGTTTCGACCACGTGTTTGGGGAGACTGGTGGTTCTTCTCACCTTTCAGCACCCTCCATATAAATTTCTCAGAAATCTAAATAGAGTGTAAGTGCTACTCATTCTTGGAGCGCCATTTTACCTATAACCATACCACTGCACCGTCGTGAATGAGGACTCAGATGTCACTGTCAGCTAATTCACAGGCTTTTCTCTGTATCGGTACTGTGTGTGATGTTTTGTGCATCTACATGCAAAGCAACAAACAAGTCATTGAAACTTGGGCAATCAGAACAATGTAACAAAAGTGAAATCATCATCATCCCCATCACCTCAAAACAATAGTGTACCCAAAACATGCATAAACTATTTTTCACATGACAACATTACACAGAAACAGATAGTTTGTGTCCCTCCAAAGCCATGATATTCCTATGGGAGGAAAGTATGCAGGGTTTATTATTATTTTTTTAATAATAAATTATTTGCTGGTGTTCATTCAGACCTCTAGGCAGGTAAACAGTATGAATAAATTAAATAATTGCTGGTGCCCCCCAGTGCCCATAGGGACTATATGGGAGGCAGGCAAAGATAAAAATAATACGTTAAATAATTTTTGGTGCTCCACCAGGGCCCAAGGAGACTCTATGAGAGGCAGGGGAAGCAGAGAAAGTAGAACATGTACTTTTAAGTTTTACATGCCCTGGTAGTGAAAAACTCTTAAATTCGCTTTTCACCACTGCAATGCCTGCCACTCCCATAAGATAACATTGGAGTTACCTTATTACATTTAATAAGTTGTTACTTCCAATTGGGAGCAGGAAGACAGGTCGAGTTTGCTCCCCAAAGAATTGTTATTAAAAGCTCTCTTTTATGGTAATGTCGGATTTTTAGTCACAATTCTGAAAATGCCACTTTTAGAAAGTTGGCGTTTTCTTGCCCTGACCATTTGGTGCCTGTAGCCTGATCCTGGGCCACATGACTAGGTGTAGCTGGCAGGTAGTCTTTGTGCATTACTCACAGACAGTGAGCCAAAGTGAAGATAGTGTGGCAGGATGGGCAACTCTGAGTTAACGAGAGGAGCAGCTGTCACTTATTACACTTACACATCACAAAGGCTCTGCCTGAGCACTCTCACAAAGGGGTTGTCACTGTTGTTTTTTGTGACTGCAGACCAGCTGGGGCCAGGAGAGGGAGGAAGGGGATGACTGACACCTCAGGGGGTGGAAACCTCTAGAAGCATCCTCCACTTCAAAGTGAGCACCAGGTATAAATATTGAACCTCAGACCCTCAACTCTTCAGTACACTTCTGGACCTATGAACTATGAGCCAGGAAGAAGGACTGCTGTGTTGCTGAAAGGGGATCACTGATGAAATATCGACTACAAAAACACCGACCTACAAAAATATCGCTGAAAATATATCGTATACACCAATATCGACACCCAATACTTAAAAAAGAAATGACACTAATATCGATAAAAAAATTATCGCTTAAATAAATATCGAGTACCAAAATATCGCCAACAAAAATATAGATTACAAAATATCGATAAAATTTAATCATAATGAAACACAACAAAAATATTGAGAACACTAATATAGACAACACAAATATCGCTAAAATATATCTGTAAATAATATCGATACTACCATTAAAAATTAAATAAACACTATATACAATTAATTATTTATTTAACATAAGCCAAATAATTATAATAAATTATAACAACATATATAAAAATGATTAAATGATTTTTAAAATTATAATAAAATAACACTACCCCAAATTAACAAATACATTAATGATATAACCTTAAATAACTTTCCAATAATACTAAAATAATATATATAAATCATATCTCAACACATTTTTGAATTTACATTTATTATCAAATATATTTTAACAACAACAAATAACATAAAAATAAGCATTAAATAAACATTACAAACATTTAACTAATTAAAAAGTAACTGCTAAAAATTTGAAATAACGTATCTCAACCAATGAATTTAAACTGAAAACACACAAACCAATAAAAAACGTTAACTAATTAACTGAACACTATATATATAAACAATTAATTAACACATTTTACCATTTATCGGCCAAACACGTAGGGAGAGCGTTACGTTGCAGAAGAGAGACCAGAAAAGAAAGAAAATCTACACAAACTACTATATAAAATTATACTACATAATAGATAAGAACGAAAATAAATTTTTTAATATAAATGACTCGACATCCTTAGCTTAAATAACTAAAATAATTAAATGTTCACCTTTTTTAACCGCTTTGCTGTGGCTGGAATTCCCCCGCTGTGCTGAAGAATTCCACACGTGCGCGGTTCGGATGGCCCCCGGCCATCCTCCGCACACGCCCACCGTGATGTCGGACGGCCGGGGGCCGTCCGACGCATGCAACGGGTTAAATAGAAACTAAAGTGCTATACAACCAAACCAAAAAAAACAACACAAATATAGTATTAGGTACCTGATTTTAATCAACATAATAAATAGTATAAATAATAAAAAAGAAACTTAGGGGCCCATTACGATACCCGGCGTAAATAAATCCGCCAGGCATGGAAGCGGCAAAAATCCGCCCGCACACACCGCCTGAACACCGACCACGCCATTACGATTACACAAACCGAAAACCGCCATCGGCGGAAAAATCACACAAAATACCGCCCGCCATCGTCCGAGTCGGAGTCAAACCGCCCGCCACGGACGGAAACACGCACGACAACACAAAACCGCCCGCCCACACGGCCGACACACCGCACGTGAAATTACGATCGCACCGCCATGAGCGCGGAAAAACCACAAATATACCGCCCGCCAGCGCAAACAACGCCGATGAGAATCGACACGGCAGAAGCCATGGCGCCAACGTACCTGCACAGAAACCATCCGCACACAAAACCAATAGCACACAACATGGCCAACAAGTCCACACAGCAAGGCACGCACAAATACACAAGCACAGTACACATCCCGAAAACACCCCCGGACAAACAAAAAATACAAAGGCCAGAACCCCAGACACAACACACCTGAAAACAACAGACCATGAGGACACACCCACATAGGTGAGTACAAAAGCAGCACTCCCACAGACCACAACCCCTTGCTACATTGCAAACCAGAGAGGAGAGGAGAGGACACAGTGACACAGCAAGGACAGCAGCACACCACAGAAACGCACACATCACTACCACCACCACCACCACCACCACCACCACCACCAAACACCACCACCACCACCACCACCACCACCACCACCACCAAACCCCGGCACCACAAACCCCCTGCACATTACACAACACACACCGCACCAGCACCACAAACACCATGGCACCACAAAGAATGCCCAAGTTCACGCCCATGGAGCTGACGGTCATGGTCGACGAGATCATCAAGGTGTACCCACAAATCTATGGGAACATGGTCCAGCACACACCACTAGCCACCAGAAACAGAATGTGGAACCGGATCGTAGACCAGGTCAATGCAGTCGGGACCCTGCCCAGGAACAGAGTCGAAATTAACAAACGTTGGAATGACGTAAAGAGCCTGGTCAAGAAGAAGGAGGGCAAAAACAGAGAGCTGGCTGCCGTCACTGGCGGAGGGAATCCCGCGCTCTTTAAGACCTTCAAAGCGTGGGAGGAGAAGGTGCGAGTCGTAATCCATCCGGAGATCCTCGCCGGATTAGCAGGGGGAGTGGAGGCTGGTAAGTACAAACTAATGTATACCAGCACACCGCTATGTACTCACATGCACTACCACCATGCCACAGCTCCCAGGGACAAACACCCCCATGTCCAGCACACAATACACAACACATCACACACACATGCAACAGACACTACCACACACAGCCCAAACCGAACAACTGTAAGATGCGTGGGGACATGTGTACACTAAGCCAGCCACGTAACCACCAACAGGTCCCCAAATATGCCAGAAGCGCCACA
Source organism: Calotriton arnoldi (assembly GCA_963921515.1). Classification (NCBI taxonomy): domain Eukaryota; kingdom Metazoa; phylum Chordata; class Amphibia; order Caudata; family Salamandridae; genus Calotriton; species Calotriton arnoldi. Next base: position 705,085 of record CAWUFW010010111.1, read on the forward strand.
ACGAGCACCCACCACACCCATGTGTCCGCCACAGCTGCACTAACCGACAAGTAACAGGTAAGTGGCAGGAACACAAAGTGCAGTGGGTGGGACGGTGGACAGCCCAAGTACAACACACACCAGGCCCCAGTCCCACAGCACAGCAAGGAGGAGCATCCCCCACACCCCACAGCCACGTGTCAGCCACCGCAGTGCACAACGACAGCCGAAAGGCAGACATCACGGTCCACAGCAATCGGTGTCAGTGGGTGTCCAGCCACCCCCACGACCCACAACACCCCCACCCCCACAGACCTGCAACATGGAGCACCCCCGCTTAGAGCCATGTGGCATCCAGTACAGTGCACGCACGAACAACTTGCAGGTGGGAAACTGGACAGGGCTGGATTACTGGAGGCATGAGGACCATAACACGACCAACACATGGGACATGTCACGTAGCAGACGAACACGCAGCACCGCCCACCGTCACGAACAAGTGAACAATGTGCACACGGACATGAACAACAGACTCACACCCCACATGACCCATCACAGACATAGCAACACCCAAGGAGCCACGTCTGCATGCACAAGCCACACTGAATATAGTCCCACACGGCAGCCACTGTGCAACTCATCACACACAACCGAAACACCATTGAAGTCCTGTCCATGTAGCCCCTACTGCCTGTCAACCACACACCCCACAACTACGCCTATGTAAGACAAACAACACTAGACGCAACAGAGCGGAACAACATAAATGCACACGAACACCACTGAACCCATCAAACTCACAGACACACCATGCACATACAACATACCATCCATCCCATCCGTCAGCCCCAGTCTCATGAAAGGCATGTCATCCGCACAGCTGCCACACATACAGCAGTCACGCTAAGACACATGCCCATGACCAACCATGTGCCAGAAGTCAATTAAGCGCACGACACACTGTGAGCAACAACACACAACATGGGCCACACCCCCCGAGCACTGCAGTGATGCACATGGCACAGGGCAGCACGCACACCAAGGAGATGGGACAACTGCAATACGTTGGCTGGCACACAACTATCACTCACTCATAACGATGCGTCCAATGCCATGTCCAGTAATCACAACAGACAGCAAATATGCAGGCCATGTCAAGCATGCACACACCTCAAACCATGCACTGTCATGCTGCCACAACACATGTCACGTTCGGCACCCATGGCTCACAGCATGTACCCCAAAAGCATATTCCCTCCCAAATGCGAATCTGGGGCATGGCCCCCATGTTGCCATATGCGTTCCTAAGCGTTCCATTTGAACCCCAAAAGCATATCCCCTCCCAAATGCGAATCTGGGGCATGGCCCCCATGTTGCCATATGCGTTCCTAAGCGTTCCATTTGAACCCCAAAAGCATATCCCCTCCCAAATGCGAATCTGGGGCATGGCCCCCATGTTGCCATATGCGTTCCTAAGCGTTCCATTTGAACCCCAAAAGCATATCCCCTCCCAAATGCGAATCTGGGGCATGGCCCCCATGTTGCCATATGCGTTCCTAAGCGTTCCATTTGAACCCCAAAAGCATATCCCCTCCCAAATGCGAATCTGGGGCATGGCCCCCATGTTGCCATATGCGTTCCTAAGCGTTCCATATGAACCCCAAAAGCAAAGTACAAACCAGACCCAGGATGGGCCAGGAGCCCGCATACACCAGAGTCACAATGAGTAGGGGCACAGCAACACACCCATCGGCATGGCCAATCCGTCCCATGCCACATGTGCACAGCACACAGTCCCATTGCCTAGCACACACAACTACAGATGCCACAGCCACACACTCGCCTCCGGGAAACCCATGTACGAGATTGCACGAACTGCCAATGTCAGACGACAAATACATACTTCGCCAGGTGCAACACAATAACAAATCTCATTCTCTCCACAGGTGACGAACTGCCGGATGCTGGGGATGGAGACAGCAGCCAGCACAGCCAGCCCACAAGCCCCCAACGAGGACACACGGATCTGGAGGATCTGTCCTCCTCTTCGGACACGGACCACCAAGCAGGCCCATCTGGTGTGGCAGGGCCCAGCCGCTCCCCAGGACCCCTCCTACCCACCAACCCATCATCCAGGGATGCTGAACAGTCCCAGCCCCCTGCTGCCACTGTCGTTGCGGCCACACCCACGGTCATTGCGGCCACTACCACTGCCGCAACCGCCACCATCGCCGCACCGACCACCACCGCCACCACCACCACCACGTCTTCGCTGGCACCAGCCCCAGCGCAGGTGGTGGCCCGGCCGACTGGATCCACCCTGGGAGCCACAGCGAGGACCGTGGTGTGCAATGTGGCTAGTGGGCAGGCCGGTGGCAGCAGGACTGGTAGGAGGAGCAGGGTCAGGGAAACGCCAGCCTCCCTGGGAGCCATGCCCTGCCTCAAATGGCCAGAGTCCTTGGGGCCTATGAAGAGGCCCAAGAACAATGGGTCAGGTCTGCTACAGACACGCGGGAGGTGCTGGGGGTGCTGAGGTCCATGGACGCCCATATGGGCCAATTCGTGTCCCGTATGGACCAACTCGTGGACCTCATGGGCCAGCTGGTGGTGGCGGTGGGGTCACAGGCAAGGCCAGCAACACCACCTCCGCCACCACCTGCTAGGGCGCAGGGTCGGGCAGCAGTGTCCACTTCCCTGCGTCCACAGCCAGTGAGCACACCTCACCCACCACCAGCAGGTCGCCACCACACACCCCCTCCCAAACGTGGAAGGGGCCGTCCGAAGAGGAAACAGATCTCCCGGGAGGACTTCGCACGCTCCAGTCGCAAGTGAGGCAGCCAGCCAGCCTTCCGCCAGCCTTCCTTGACCAGCCACTGCATTGACTTGCTCTACGATCCCACTCCACACAGCCAGCTGGATGGCATGTGTGTGTTGGACTATGGACATAGAACCAGTGGGTACACCCTGAGCTTCACGCAGCCATGACCGACAGCTCATTGTCACTGCACGCACCACTTTTGTCATCACCTTACACACAATCACATGTCACAGTTTGGAATAAATGCACCTTTTTCACTAACTGCTGTTTGTGCCCTGTGTTTTATTTGTACGGAATACAACGGCCACCTTGGGCGGAAAGGCACCTGATGCGTGGCATGGCAATGGAATCCGGAGGGCCTGTAGGGACCTAGGGGTGGGAGACAGAACAGGAGCACATTCAATGAGTGTGTCACACACCCATCACACAGTACATGTCAACAACTACAAGCAATGTACACACATCGCACAGAGCAATAGGGGCACAATGCCACAGTCACCAACAGTGGCATACTACCCTGGCCATGGAGCGTTGACACACTGCACGCAGTGAACATACGGCCACCCTGACACAGCACACACACACCTGCACAGATACAGACACATCATCCGTCGTACATGGACACTCACCGTCAAGTGAAGTAGCGGGCGATGAGCTGCTGGCGCACATTCCCAGCTTCCTCCTCTCCGCTGTCCACCTCACTCGAGCTGTCCTGGTCTGCGGGCTGGGGCCCTGGTTGATCTCCGTCATCCACAATGAGGGGGATCTGCTTCCGAATGGCCAGATTGTGCAGCATGCAGCACGCCACCACTATCTGGCACACCTTCTGTGGGGAGTACGCCAGTGCACCCCCGGTGCGGTCCAGGCACCTGAACCTGGACTTGAGGAGGCCAAAGGTACGCTCGACCACACGTCTGGTCCTCCCATGTGCCTCATTGTATCGATCGTCTGCTGGGGTGCGAGGATTCCTCAATGGACTGAGCAGCCATGCCCCATTCGGATACGCAGAGTCACCTGGGTGTGAGGGACACAGAGAACCGTTGCTATTCCAACTGGACAGGGGACAGCATCGCACAACCAGCACGCTACACCACTCCACATACTCACCGACAATACAGGCACGATCCTGTTGCATATTGGCCATCAGTCGTGGCAAGATGCTGTTGCGCATTATGTGTGCGTCATGTGCCGAGCCTGGAAACTTGGCACACACGTGGGTGATCACCATGTCCGCAAGGCACACCACTTGCACATTCAGGGAGTGCGTGTGCTTCCTGTTGCGGTACAGGTGCTCAGTGGCCTGTGGTGGAACAAGGCCAACATGTGTGCAGTCAATGGCTCCCACGACGTGTGGGATTCTGCCAAGGGCATAGAATGCACCCTTCACTGCCGCCAATTCACGAGCCCTGGGGAATCTGATGTACCTGTTTCGGTACAGCATCATGGCTGCCAGTACATCCCTCAGCACCTTGCTGAACATGGGCTGGGACATCCCTCCTCCACTGCCCACTGTGTGCTGGAATGACCCAGTGGCGAAGAAATGCATGGCGGCCATCACCTTAGCCGTGGGGGTGACAGCAGTCGGATACACCCTGCGGGGACGGAGATGGGGCTCTAACATGGCACACAGTCGATGCAGGGTTGGCCTGTCCAGCCGAAACTTCCTGATAACCTCTGTATCGTCCATGTCCGCCAGCAATTGGTATGGGCGGTCAATGTTCGGTCTCCGCCTGGGTTAAATGGCAGAGGACACATGTCAAAGCAACACGGCACATAGCAATTTCGCATACACATCACTGACATGACTGAGCAAGCACATGAGCCACAGCCCAGCTGTCAAGCTGGGACGGCACGGCCACAATACACTTACACAGGTCTCCCAACAATGGCAATGGCAAGTGAGACATACCACTGCCATGTGCATGCACATGGGGATCTAGGCCCCAATGACTTGCGGGGCGTGCTGATGGGGACTGACTGCATATTCGTCAAGCGGCAACGCCACGGCAACATGAGTGTCTGCTGAGCATGGAACTGCTTCCGAGGCTGGATGAGTATGGCACACGACGACGACGATGTGGGCACGGGCTGAGCGGCCAATACAAGTGGGACCTGTGGCACGAGGGGATATGAGACAGTAGTAGGTGTCAGCACTGCACCCTATGTACAGCACTGTACGGATCACAGCTCCCGAAACATTGACTGGTGTCCACATTGACAGCCCCATGCCAAGACGGCTGTGTGCTTGCAGTCACACGTCACAGGTGAGAGGTTACATTGCACGTGCCAGGTGGCAGACGTACATAGTGGGAGCTGGCATGTGTGTGCATGTGTCTCCTGTTCAGGATCCACCAGATGGGCGCTGACTCTGTACTGAGCATTGGACACAGCATGTTCCGTGGAAGGCTTGTGTGTGTGGGATGGTGGCACTGGATGTGCCTCCGTTGGGTGGGGGCCATGCACAGGGCGGGTACGTCGATGATTGCGCATTGTTGGTCACGGTGGGTGCACCAACTAAGATGTGTTGCCCTGTGTTCAATTCCTATGTCCGCATGATGATGGACTGTGGATGTGGGCAGACTACACATTGGTCGATGTGCTGTCTATATGCATGTGCCTTCACACCAGGCACAGCTGCCCCTGCACATGTGACCCCTGCTGGACTCGCTGCTGGGTCTGTGGAGCTGATGCACCTTCTGCGCGTGGGGCGGACAGCTCTCCTCACTTCCCTCATTGCGCATGTCATGTCTTTGCCGCAGGTGACATGGATCATGGAGGGCCCACATGTACGCGTGGGTAGGCTACACATGATTGTTCACTGGTCGCCACCCCCAGTCAGTGTTTCGAATGGGACGGTTGTCGTGCTGGTGGTATGTTCGATGTGGCGGATGGGCGGGCCTAGGTGCGGGCTTACATTCCGGACATGGGGGTAGTTGGATTGGCGACTAGTTGCAGTACACACGGGACACGTCTCTTCCTTTCCACATCTGGGTCATCCCTTGTACTAACTGACAGTGATACAGTCATCTTCGCCCCAGCCCTCATGTCCTCCCCTCGCCCCCCAATATGCATGCTCACCTGCGAGGCTAGCGCTTGCACAGGCAGCCCCAAGCTCGCACCAGAGAGGGCAAGGAGTGTATGTGTGGGTCCAGTTGCACGAGTGGGCTGTCTCAGGGTATGATGTGTGGCGGGACGCCGTCCACCTGCGTGGTGCCCCAAATGGAGACCCGGCCTGCATGGACTATGCATCACAGTCTTCGCCTTCCGGATCCGCCACCTGCGACACCCAGTGGCTGTGGCTGCCCTTGCGGCCAGGCCGCGTCCGTCTGTGGCTGATGGCCCACACATTCACTCTTTGGCCTCTCTGGGGAGGGCTCAGGGGTGGTGGCGCACGCGCTTGCACTTAGTCGCAATGGCATGTGGCGTGGTTGGTATGATGGGCAATGGATGGGATGGTGCGAGCCACCTCCCGTGACGTCAGTGCTGCTCGTGCTGTGGTGCGTCCCCCTACACTTCCATTTGACTTTGTGCCATGCTGGACGTTGAGGTTCTATTGCCTGCGTGATATGACCAGGAGGAGCGCGAGGAGACCTCTCACACACCATGCTCCACTGCCATCCCGTGCCCTGTATCGCCTGTGCGGATTGACTATGTTGGGGTTACACCTGGTCGACTGGGGCTGTGTGTGCCTTGTCAAGGGGCATGGCGGGCGCACAACAGGATCCAGCTTGTCCACAGAGGGTGGGCTGAGGTGCGCCTGGTACCGCTTGTACGTGTGCCCGGCTGCTGTGCACACACGTGTTCACTCCCCCGACAGGTGTCCTCTCACAATGCCCAGGGAAGCGGTGGTGTACTGTTCATGACCCCTCCCAACACGGCGTGCTCCAACTTGGCATGTGCGCATCTACCCGTCGCACCCACCCACCTGAGCACTGCGTCCATACGACTTCACACGACACATGTGTGTCTTCCACAGTAGTGCTACTCATTTGCGTTGACATCCAATACCAGTGGACTACATGGTCATGTCACGACTGCCGTGTACTTCACATACTCTCATCCTCTCTCATTCGTACTTGTGAAATGAGTCAGCGGAGACAGTTTTGGTTTCAAACATTATATTGAGTCTTCTGTCCTCTGTGATGCAGTATAGTGGACACTACTGGCAGCGGAATACATGTTGAGGATATACTGAGCATGATTACAAATTGGATAGGGTGTGGGGTTACATGTGATTGGCTGTTGCATGTGGGATGTGGGCTTCAGAGTTACATCTGCTTGGCCAAGGCTGTGCTAATGTACATTTACGTATAGCTGCGGAGCTGCGGACTTTGACACAGACGGTATACATGTAGCCTACCAGACCGCTCGGCATCATGGGCACAGTCCATCTCAGTTCCATGTGACAGGTTTGCTGCGGTTGTTCCTCATGCACGCGTGCATGTGAGATGACATCAGGGCATGTGCTTGCGTGCATGCAGCGGCGTGCCACTTGTTGTTGCACTGTGGTGGTTACTGGACATGTCACAGTCACTGGGGTCGTGTTGTTGTTGTATGCACTTGTCGTCCATGCAAAGGTCCTGGTATGGGATTCCCGGGGCGGGGTGGGAGGGGTGCAGCACCCACAGACTCCAGGCGACCTATTCATGTCCACTGAGCGGTGTGTGTGTCCATGTGCGCTGGATCCATGTCGTGTCCTGGTTGTTCGTGCAGTTCCGTCCATGTGGGTGCGATACACAGAGCCCATGCCACTGCCTCCCACGATGCATGCGGTGTTCCTGGATGTGATGGGGAACAGTGTGCATGTCCCGGTCATATCCGATGTCATGGCGATGTCGTTGATGGTGTGGTTACAGTTGCCGGTCGTTTGGTATGGCTGTTGTGGTGGTGACTGGCCAGTCCGTGCGGAAGCTGAGCATGGGTGCGGGGTTGGACTTCATAGGTCACTCGGGGAACCTGCGTTGTGGTCCGACGTATTTACAGGTTGTCAGGTATGCGATGCCGTCCAGCAGGGCTTCCATGTCATTGGTGGTGTACATGTTTGCCAGCCAATGAAGCGGATGGTGGCTCTCAAGGTGTTGTTCGTAAGTTGTCCCTTGGAGGACCATGATGGGGCATGCTGGGTGACATTCGATGTAGCTGTTCTCGATGATCCGTCGTGTGGAGGCACAGTGGTCCCATTTCAGTGCGGGTGCGATGTTGGCCACATACGCCATGCCCCCATAGGCAGAGCAGGCCCTGTCGTGTGCGTCCAGAGGGAGGAGTAGTGGTAGCAGGTCCGCCTTCAGACATGCCGGGTTGGAGAGGCATATCTCGACGGGATGCTGGTAGGGACACCTCCGACAGTAGAAGACGGGCATGACGCAGCTGAACAATGTGATGCGGTAAGTCAGTCGGTAACTTACGTTCAGCAGGGACAGGAGATCGCATCCCAATGTATGTATCGTGTTGGTTTTGTACAGCTTGAGCTGTTCGGCGTAGTTGGGTAGGTGTGTTGCGGTTGCCATTTCGCAGCGGTTCGTTGAGATGGCGTGCTCCGGCTGTGTGTGCAGTCTGCAATGTGCACGCTCCGGGGTTGCTGTGAGCTCTGTGTAGTCGTAGGGAGACAGGACTTGTGTTCTGTTGGCTTGTTTGGAGGACACGGGCCCTCTTCCCACATGCTTCTCAGACAGTTCAAGGTCAGTGCTGTGTGACTCCTTCCAATTAACTTGCATGTGGCCGACATGGGGGAGTGTTTTCTTCTTTCTTCCCTGTCCGTTGTGTGCTTCTGTGATATGCGCTATCTGCCCTGTGGTCGGTCTCCTCGGCATGCCTGTGTTGGTCTATTCTTGGACAATGGCTGTATTCACCGGCTTCTGTCGTAGGGCTGTGGTTTCGGAGTTGGAATGGAAGGTCATTCAGTGCTGTCTGCTCTCCCTTGTGTGGGCGGCAGGCTGCCTTTCCGCTCTGCGTTGGGCCTTGTGTGTGGATGTTATTCTTGGGCCACCTGTTGTCGGTCCCCGGGCTCTTTGGTGTTCCGTTTCATATGTCTTGTTCATATGTGCAGGGTGGTATGGGTTTTTCAGTGTGGTACTGGCGTTCCTCTTCCCGAAGGGGCCCTGCTTCTCCTAGTTGGTGTTGCCGCCGCTGTGTGCTACGCCATGTTTGTTACACTGGGGTGTGTCCTGCTGTTGCGTGACTTCACTGACATGTGTGCGTCGGTTGTGTGGCGTTGGGTGTTGTCCGTGAATTGGGCGTTGGGGACATGTCTGTGGCAGGCCTGTCACGTGTCATGTGCGTTCGGGATGGGGCTGATGTGTGTGCTGCTTGGTTGTGTCCCTGTGTCTGTGTGCGACGCATGCATGGCGCTGCGGTTGGCCTCTGCGTTGTGCGCATGTGTGGCGGCGTCATCGGCGCTTTGGGGCCGTGACGGGGTGGTTGGTTCCTAGTCCCAGGTGGTGTGTACACATGTGTTCCGCGATGTTAGGATTTGGCCTGTGTGTCATATGTGGATGCAATGGTGGATGTGTAGTGTACACGCGCTGGTGGGGGGTTGTCCGCTTTTTCCGCCCTTGCACTGTGTGCGCTGTTTGCGTGCACTTGTTGTGTGTGTGCCTACCTGCATCTCCGCGGTACGTTGCGTCCTTGGTGGTGCATCAGCAGAAGCATGGGAAGGGCCTGCAGTGCTGGATTCATGCCCGGGGTGCCGCTTCTTCGTTGTCCGTGCTCTGCGTCCGTGTTACCGCCTCTCTTTCACGTGCGGTGTCTCTTAGCCGTGGGAGCCGTTTGTTTGCGGCATCGTAATTTATACGCCGGGCGGGACGTGTTTCGTCGGACGGTGTGTGTCAGTTAGGCTGCGCCGCTACGTGTACGGGCGCACTTTGATGGCGGACGGTGTTGCTGGCTTGCCGGCGGTGTTTGGCCTGCTTTTCGCATCGTAATTGGGCGGGCGTGTGGACTGCTGCGTGCCGGCGGTAACTGGTGGTTTTTGCATCCGCCAGCACGGCGGTTGTGCTTCCGCCCGCCATCGTAATGGGCCCCTTAGCCTATAAAGAAACTAAATAACTCTGTTTTTGTACACATAACAAAAGTACAAAACATAACTAATACACGCATTTTTCTTCACAGCTTCTATAAACTGCACCTACAAATAACATCCACGAAATCAAATCATCAAATACAAAAAGTAAGTATTACTTGTTTCAGTTCTAAACAAAAAACAAAACAAATAAATTACAAACATATCCCACATGTAATTTACATGAACTTTTATCTTTCACAGCAACAGAAAATAAAACAGTGAAAATACAACAAGCAGCAAATAATCCCATCAACAAAAGTCAAAGAACACTAATGTAAGTATTTTGTCTATATTTTTATAATTATAGTACAATTATAATTCACAATAGCATATTAACTAAACACATATTATATATGTTCACAGATATACCCCAAAAATGGCAGAAGACGCAAAGTTTATCACATCTCAAAAGGGGAAACTAATGCTTTGCTACATGGGTTACACTTACACCCAAGAAAAAGTTATAGAAAATAAAACTCATTGGAAATGTAGCAAATATTATGCCAATGCCTGTTATGGAAGAGCTACTACAATAGATTTAAATGTTGTGAATGTTAGAGAGCACAACCATCCCCCAATGTGACTGAAGTAGAAGTAAGGGATGCCCTAGAGACAATAAGGGAAGTAAGCAAAAGTTCCCAGCAGACAAGTACTCAAATTCTAAAAATGTTTTAACCACAGTACCAGAACATGTCACAGGACAACTTCCTTCCATACCCAACTTAAAAAGACTAATAGCAAAAACTAAAAGAACTTCAGATCCAACTCCACCCACCCCCAAACATTTGGAGAAATCCAAATACTCCCAGAATACACCATCACCCACAAAGAAGAAAAATTCTTACTCTATGACAATAAAAGTCACGAGAAAAGAGTTATTATCTTCTCAACTAACACTAATTTGCAAAAACTTAAAAACTGTGAAACGTGGATGATGGACGGAACCTTTAAAGTTTGTCCAAAACCATTTTATCAACTGTATACAATTCATGGTGAATTTCAAGAGACAAATATCCCATTCATTTACGCATTGCTCCCTAATAAAAATAACACCACCTATACAGAATTACTAACTACAATAAAAGAATTCACTGAAAATTACTATCCCCAAAGAATAATAATAGATTTTGAACAGGCAATGATTCAGACAATACTCAAACTTTACCCACACACTGCAATACAAGGGTGCTACTACCATTTTAACCAAAGCATATGGAGGCACCTACAAAAATCTACTTTAAGCATTGAATATTCAACTAACAGCAACTTTGCCTACCAAATTAAAAAATTAATCGCCCTGGCCTACGTACCTACTACTGAAGTAGCCAATCACTACAACTTACTAATCGAAAGTCCTTTCTATCAAACCAATGAAACCAAATTAAGTCCCCTGCTCGACTACTTCGAAGACACCTGGGTGGGAAGGTTACATAGATCAGGGCACCGTAGACAACCTAAATTTCAAATACCCTGGTGGAATGTGTATGCCAGTACTTTGGCTCAAAAAGCCAAAACAAACAACGCAGTGGAAGGGTGGCACAATGCCTTCCAAGCCACAATTGGAAGAGGACAGCCAACATTACATAAACTTATTGAAGCTATTTAAAAGGAACAAAGCTACCAAGAGCTCAGATTAGAGCAATCTCTAAGCAAAATAGGACCTAAACTAAGCAAACAAACAAAAACCATGTATGAATACCTCCAACATAAAACTAGGATGTACCCAACTACACAAGGTCTAGAATATCTAAACTTAATAGCAAAATCGATTCTTTAAATTAAACCAAAGAGCACACTTTTAAAACATATAAAACATAAAAAGCAAAGATTTTCTCTTTTTTTTAAATAATAAATATACTTATGTCATAAAATTTAAACAATAACATAAAATTATATGACACAATATATATATTTAAGAAAAAGAGAAAGAAAATATAAACATTTCCCACCCACAATAATAAAAAAAATTACTTACAGTTATGTAGCTGTAGAAAGTCCTCAAAAACGATAAAATCCACACAAATCCAAAGGAAAATTAATCCATTAAATAAGGAAACTCCCAAAAAATGTAAAAATACAACTGTAGAAAAGGGAAATCCAACGCCGCAATCCTCTAAATAACAAAATCCTTAAAAACCCGAAAATAGTTTGTGAAAAAACGCTCCAACAACCCGAAAAAAAGGAAGTGTATAGTAACTTGTTATAAAACCAGAAACAACATTGTCCTTTATTTAAATTTTTTTAAAACGCGTAAACAACTCCATCTGTGCACCAAACCAAGTACCTGTAAATAAAAATTACACAAAACCCACCCACAACAAAAATACAAACCCACAACAACAAATATCAACATAAAATACACAAAAACACACATAATAAACACATAAATAAAACTACATAACATTCTACCTATATCCGACACTAATCCAAACACATAAAACACTAAACTGCCAAAACTACACCTAACTCTCCCGAAAACGATAAAATAACGCCCTAACAAATACACTTACACTACTACTAACTTACCCCTACCTTAAAAGTAACTTAAAGGTATATAAAAGTAAACTTACCTGCACAGATGAAAAGCAGCTCCCAACCGCAAGGTTCCATCTTCCAAAATAACCTAAAAACGAAACAGATAGATACAAAAGTTAGAAAAAGGAAACAAAATGGCTTCATAATTAAAATGAAAATAGGACTAACTCCCCATAGAAAACAATGGAAAATATTGAAAAAAATGTTTAAAAATGTATGTATAATTTTACATCTATCTATGTTTTTTCCCAATGTTTAAAATAAACATAAAAAATTGTAAAATATACATTAAATATTTTTTTAATTAAAAAAATATAAAATTATATTTAATGTATATTAAAATATGTTTATTCCATACACTGTTAACACAAAAATATTCTACAAAATATGTTAAAAAATATATGTATGAATCAAAAAAACATTGTTAAAATATTGTAAATTATTTAACGTATTAAATATTATTTTATAAAAAATTATATTCAATATACTAAATAAAATATAATTTTGTAAAATTTAAAATGTATGTTTTCAAAATAATAACATTTATATAAAGAATATTGTTTAAATGTAAACACAAATGTATACAATTTTGTTTCTTTTTATACAAAAAAATTAACAAAACAAATGAAAATATTTATTAAAAAATTATTTGAAATGTTTTACTTTACCATTACAGAATTATGCTACAAAAATGTACAATTGTTAAACACTGTACCTAAAAAATATATATGTAAAAATATATGAGTTTTGTTCCATTTTTGTATAATAAATAAATATTACAATATGTTAAATACTTGAATAAAATGTGAAAAACATGAATGTGTCTGATTTATATTTGTAATCTAAACATCAATTTTCTAACCCAAAAAATATTTTAAAAAATAATGAAAAATAAAAATATATTTACATTGAAAAAATACTAAAAATAAAAATAATATACATCTAATAACATTACAAATTAAAAATAAAATTTAGAAATACTAAATACTAAATGACAATAATTTACAACTACAAACCTAAATACATATAAAATAAGTGAAAGCACTAAATAACAAATAATATTTTCTAACTCCAAATCCAAATAAACTCAGGGAAATAGCTGGAAAGTAAACCATAATAATTTACTATTCTAACTCCAAATCCAACTAAACTCAATGAAAGCACTGGATAGTAAACAATATTAATTTACTATTCTAACTCCAAATCCAATGAAACTCAGGGAAAGTGCTGGATAGTAAACCATAATAATTTACTATTCTAACTCCAAATTCAACTAAATTCAGGGAAAGCGCTGAATAGTAAACCATAATAATTAACTATTCTAACTCCAAATCCAACTAAACTCAGGGAAAGCGCGGATAGTAAACCATAATAATTTACTATTCCAACTCCAAATCCAACTAAACTCAAGGAAAGCGCTGGTTAGTAAACAATAATAATTTACTATTCTAACTGCAAATCCAATGAAACTCAGGGAAAGTGCTGGATAGTAAACCATAATAATTTACTATTCTAACTCCAAATTCAACTAAATTCAGGGAAAGCGCTGAATAGTAAACCATAATAATTAACTATTCTAACTCCAAATCCAACTAAACTCAGGGAAAGCGCTGGATAGTAAACCATAATAATTTACTATTCCAACTCCAAATCCAACTAAACTCAAGGAAAGAGGGTTGGAGCCTCATCCTCGGCTCCAACCCCTCAGCCTGGGACGACTCCTGGTGGCCAACGACGCTGGGAGCAGCCCCGACACCCACCGACCACGCACGCAACCTGGGAGTCATCCTCGACTCAACGCTCTCCATGGCCAAGCAAGTCAACGCAGTCTCCTCCTCCTGCTTCAACACCCTCCGCATGCTTCGCAAGATCTACAGGTGGATCCCAACAGACACAAGAAGAACAGTCACCCAGGCCCTCGTCAGTAGCAGACTTGACTATGGGAACGCCCTCTACGTGGGAGCCCCGGCCAAGCTCATCAGCGACTGCAACGCATACAAAACGCCTCCGCACGCCTGATCCTCGATGTACCACGCCACAGCCACATCACCCCCCCACTTGAGGAACCTGCACTGGCTCCCCGTCGACAGGAGGATCACCTTCAAACTCCTCATCCACGCACACAAGGCACTCCACAAAACTGGCCCAGCCTACCTCAACAGACGACTCTTCTTCTACGTCCCCAACCGCCAGCTCCGCTCCGCCGACCTCTCCCTCGCCAACGTCCCTCGCATTCGAAGAACAACCACCGGCGGCAGATCCTTCTCACACCTCGCCGCCAAGACCTAGAACACCCTTCCACTAAGCCTACGACAGACCCAAGACCTGCTGACCTTCAGGAGGCTACTCAAGACCTGGCTGTTCGACCAGTAGCAGCACCCCCCCCCTTCCCTCTCCCCAGCGCCTTGAGACCCTCGCGGGTAAGTAGTGCGCTCTACAAATTCTGTGATTGATTGATTGATAGTAAACCATAATAATTTACTATTCTAACTCCAAATTCAACTAAATTCAGGGAAAGCGCTGGATAGTAAACCATAATTATTTACTATTCTAACTCCAAATCTAAATAAACTCAGGGAATGCGCTGGATAGTAAACCATAAGAATTTACTATTCAAACTCCAAATTTAACTAAACTCAGGGAAAATGCTGGATAGTAAACCACAATAATTAAATATTCTAACTACAAATCCAAATAAACTCATAGAAAGCACTGGATAGTAAACCATAATAATTTACTTTTCTAACTCCAAATACAACTAAACTCCCAAAAAGCTGGATAGTAAACCATAATAATTTACTATTCTAACACCAAATCAAATAAACTCAGGGAAAGCACTGGATAGTAAACCATAATAATTTACTATTCTGACTCCAAATTTAACTAAACTCCAAAAAATGCTGGATAGTAAACCATAATAATTTACTATTCTAACTCCAAATCCAAATAAACTCAGGGAAAGTGCTGGATAGTAAACCATAATAATTTACTATTCTAACTCCAAATCCAACTAAACTCCAAGAAAATGTTGGCTAGTAAACCATAATAATTTACTATTCTAACTCCAAATCCAACTAAACTCAGGGAAAGCGCTGGATAGTAAACCACAATAATTAAATATTCTAACTACAAATCCAAATAAACTCATAGAAAGCACTGGATAGTAAACCATAATAATTTACTATTCTAACTCCAAATACAACTAAACAAAAAAAAGCTGGATAGTAAACCATAATAATTTACTATTCTAACACCAAATCCAAATAAACTCAGGGAAAGCGCTGGATAGTAAACCATAATAATTTACTATTCTAACTCCAAATTTAACTAAACTCCAAAAAATGCTGGATAGTAAACCATAATAATTTACTATTCTAACTCCAAATCCAACTAAATTCAGGGAAAGCGCTGAATAGTAAACCATAATAATTAACTATTCTAACTCCAAATCCAACTAAACTCAGGGAAAGCGCTGGATAGTAAACCATAATAATTTACTATTCTAACTCCAAATCCAACTAAACTCAAGGAAAGTGCTGGATAGTAAACAATATTAATTTACTATTCTAACTGCAAATCCAATAAAACTCAGGGAAAGCACTGGATAGTAAACCATAATAATTTACTATTCTAATTCCAAACTCAACTAAATTCAGGAAAGCGCTGGATAGTAAACCATAGTTATTTACTATTCTAACTCCAAATCCAAATAAACCCAGGGAATGCGCTGGATAGTAAACCATAAGAATTTACTATTCAAACTCCAAATTTAACTAAACTCAGGAAAATGCTGGATAGTAAACCATAATAATTAAATATTCTAACTACAAATCCAAATAAACTCATAGAAAGCACTGGATAGTAAACTATAATAATTTACTATTCTAACTCCAAATACAACTAAACTCCCAAAAAAAGCTGGATAGTAAACCATAATAATTTACTATTCTAACACCAAATCCAAATAAACTCAGGGAAAGCACTGGATAGTAAACCATAATAATTTACTATTCTGACTCCAAATTTAACTAAACTCAAAAAAAATGCTGGATAGTAAACCATAATAATTTACTATTCTAACTCCAAATCCAACTAAACTCCAAGAAAATGCTGGATAGTAAACCATAATAATTTACTATTCTAACTCCAAATCCAAATAAACTCAGGGAAAGTGCTGGATAGTAAACCATAATAATTTACTATTCTAACTCCAAATCCAAATAAACTCAGGGAAAGTGCTGGATAGTAAACCATAATAATTTACTATTCTAACTCCAAATCCAACTAAACTCAAGGAAAGTGCTGGATAGTAAACAATATTAATTTACTATTCTAACTGCAAATCCAATAAAACTCAGGAAAGCACTGGATAGTAAACCATAATAATTTACTATTCTAATTCCAAACTCAACTAAATTCAGGGAAAGCGCTGGATAGTAAACCATAGTTATTTACTATTCTAACTCCAAATACAACTAAACTCCCAAAAAGCTGGATAGTAAACCATAATAATTTACTATTCTAACACCAAATCCAAATAAACTCAGGGAAAGCACTGGATAGTAAACCATAATAATTTACTATTCTGACTCCAAATTTAACTAAACTCAAAAAAATGCTGGATAAGTAAACCATAATAATTTACTATTCTAACTCCAAATCCAACTAAACTCCAAGAAAATGCTGGATAGTAAACCATAATAATTTACTATTCTAACTCCAAATCCAAATAAACTCAGGGAAAGTGCTGGATAGTAAACCATAATAATTTACTATTCTAACTCCAAATCCAAATAAACTCAGGGAAAGTGCTGGATAGTAAACCATAATAATTTACTATTCTAACTCCAAATCCAACTAAACTCAAGGAAAGTGCTGGATAGTAAGCAATATTAATTTACTATTCTAACTGCAAATCCAATAAAACTCAGGGAAAGCACTGGATAGTAAACCATAATAATTTACTATTCTAATTCCAAACTCAACTAAATTCAGGGAAAGCGCTGGATAGTAAACCATAGTTATTTAGTATTCTAACTCCAAATCCAAATAAACCCAGGGAATGCGCTGGATAGTAAACCATAAGAATTTACTATTCAAACTCCAAATTTAACTAAACTCAGGGAAAATGCTGGATAGTAAACCATAATAATTAAATATTCTAACTACAAATCCAAATAAACTCATAGAAAGCACTGGATAGTAAACCATAATAATTTACTATTCTTAACTCCAAAAACAACTAAACTCCCAAAAGCTGGATAGTAAACCATAATAATTTACTATTCTAACACCAAATCCAAATAAACTCAGGGAAAGCACTGGATAGTAAACCATAATAATTTACTATTCTGACTCCAAATTTAACTAAACTCAAAAAAAATGCTGGATAGTAAACCATAATAATTTACTATTCTAACTCCAAATCCAACTAAACTCCAAGAAAATGCTGGATAGTAAACCATAATAATTTACTATTCTAACTCCAAATCCAAATAAACTCAGGGAAAGTGCTGGATAGTAAACCATAATAATTTACTATTCTAACTCCAAATCCAACTAAGCTCCAAGAAAATGTTGGCTAGTAAACCATAATAATTTACTATTCTAACTCCAAATCCAACTAAACTCAGGGAAAGCGCTGGATAGTAAACCATAATAATTTACTATTCTAACTCCAAATCCAACTAAACTCCAAGAAAATACTGGATAGTAAACCATAATATTTAAATATTCTAACTACAAATACCAAAAACTCAGAGAAAGCACTAGATAGTAAACATTAATAATTTACTATTCAAACTCCAAATCCAAATTAACTTAGAGAAAGCGCTGGATAGTAAAACATAATTATTAAATATTCTAACTCCAAATCCAACTAAACTCCAAAGAAAATGCTGGATAGTAAACCATAATAAATTACTATTCTAACTCCAAATCCAGCTAAACTCAGGGAAAATACTGGATAGTAAACCATGTTTATTTTCTATTCCAACAAAAAATAAATTCTCTCAAATTAATAAATAAAGAATACTCCCACATTTTGGTATAATTTTTTTTAAATTAAAATAAAATTTAAAAAATATACATTATTACATTTAATATTTAATAAATTATTACACAATAGAATTTTAGAATATATTTTATTTTTTTAACACTTAGGGGTCGATTCCGATGTCGGCCGGAAGCGCACCTAACAGTATTCGTCTGGAAAAAATACCAGCCGAACGCGTGTTTTCCGACCGACTCGAACACTCAACCGAACGAACAAGTACGATGCGCATAACAGCCCAGATTCCGAGCGAGCCGTACTTACCCATTCCAGCTCCTGTTCCCCGCTCTCGAGCCGGATCCGTAAACGCCGAATCGAGTCGCATGAAACCAAATACACAGCACCTTCCGGCCGGACTCAGTACGATGCGTCTTCCGTCACGCGCTTGAACCTCGTCGCTACGTCCGGCACGTTTGAGCATCTGGGAGAGCTGGCAACATAGCTCCGATTCACGCAACAAGGACGATCCACGGCTACGAGACAGAACAAGCCAGCGACGAGTACGAGTCGAAGCCACGAGAAACCCGAGCAGGACGACCCAACCACGAATCCCATCGCGCAGAGTCCTACCAGTACTCTACATCTATTACCGGGACCGGGTACGGATGCGTACGGGCGCAGACGGTAAGTCAAACACCCACTACACAAACAAGCGATATGTACCCGACATATGTCACACACACTTAGGGATGCACAAATGACGTACACTAGCAACAGCAGAACCATAGGGGCGGGATGGCCATCACCAATGCCATACACACCCATAGGGGGATAGATGCCTGCCACTACTACCATCCCCACCCATAGGGGGATGGATGTCTACCACTACTACCATCCCCACTCATGGGGGGCTGGATGCCTGTCACTACTGCCATCCCCACTCATGGGGGGATGGATGCCTGCCACTACTACCATCCCCACTCATGGGTGGCTGGATGCCTACCACTACTACCATCCCCACTCATGGGGGGCTGGATGCCTACCACTACTACCATCCCCACTCATGGGGGGCTGGATGCCTACCACTACTACCATCCCCACTCATGGGGGGCTGGATGCCTACCACTACTACCATCTCCACTCATGGGGGGCTGGATGCCTACCACTACTACCATCCCCACTCATGGGGGCTGGATGCCTACCACTACTACCATCCCCACTCATGGGGGGCTGGATGCCTGTCACTACTGCCATCCCCACTCATGGGGGGCTGGATGCCTACCACTACTACCATCCCCACTCAAGGGGGTCTGGATGCCTACCACTACTACCATCCCCACTCATGGGGGTCTGGATGCCTACCACTACTACCATCCCCACTCATGGGGGGCTGGATGCCTGTCACTACTGCCATCCCCACTCATGGGGGCTGGATGCCTACCACTACTACCATCCCCACTCATGGGGGTCTGGATGCCTACCACTACTACCATCCCCACTCATGGGGGCTGGATGCCTACCACTACTACCATCCCCACTCATGGGGGATGGATGCCTGCCACTACTACCATCCCCACTCATGGGGGGCTGGATGCCTACCACTACTACCATCCCCACTCATGGGGGTCTGGATGCCTACCACTACTACCATCCCCACTCATGGGGGTCTGGATGCCTACCACTACTACCATCCCCACTCATGGGGGTCTGGATGCCTGTCACTACTGCCATCCCCACTCATGGGGGGCTGGATGCCTACCACTACTACCATCCCCACTCATGGGGCTCTGGATGCCTACCACTACTACCATCCCCACTCAGGGGGGCTGGATGCCTGCCACTACGGCCATCCCCACCCATAGGAGGGGATGGATGCACCACCAC